>OZ017787.1:8577656-8654667 GCA_963969325.1 Lycopodina hypogea
TTCAGCCGGGAGGAGGACAGAAAGAAGGAGAAAAGGGGGAGGGGGGAACTATGCAACTTTTTTGGCGTTACTGGAGAGGTCCTTGAAAAATAATTTGCATGGAACCTCAAATTCCCCCCCCCCCCTCCCTAATAATTCAGCCTCCAAGGAGAGAGGAACAAAAAAGGAGGGGGGGGGAGGGGAATTAAAAAAGAAAAGAAAGGGGGACAGGAAATGAAGTGCACAAGACTATATCCATGTTGACCTTCAGTTTGACAATTTTAAGAATTCCAGCTGATCACCAATGATAGTACAGTATTGCATAACAAAATCAGTAAATGATCACCATATCTGATTATAATTGGTAAAGGGTAAATTTTATAGTTTTCTATTTTTTTTTTTTTTTTTTTTTTTTTTTTTTTTAACTGAAAAATTTTATTTTTTCTTTTCCTTGATGTGTGGGTTTCTGTGTTCCTAAATATTCCTTGTGAAGCTAATGGTTTCTGCAAGATTTTTTTTTTTGGGGGGGGGGGGGGGGGTTAAGACTGATAAGGTCAGTCATACCTGTTCTGAATCAGCCCTGGTTCCCTTCAACACGAATTCCCCCACCCCCAATATAGTCACTGTCACTGATATAGTCTAAAAGATGATACCTCTCAATTTACGAAACCAGAAATATCTGCAAATTCAAATTCAACAGAAACAATTTCATATGATGTGAATTAATAATTTCTGTTATATGAAATTTAACATGGTTGTCAAACTAATAAACTAATAAATGTTTAAAGGGAGATGTTTAGCCAGTTAAATCAGAAACTGAGTGCTGTACATGGAAACACACACTCAAAACAACACACCTTCCCCTTCTTCTGAAGTCCCTTTACCCGTCGCTCCTTCTGCTGCAGTACTAGATGTCCCTTCTTCTGAAGTCCCTTTACCTGTCGCTCCTTCTGCTGCAGTACTAGACTCTGCACGAGACCCACTGTCTTTCTCTGCTGACCTATGGATAGGAACACCACCAAATATTTCAGATAGTGAGTATATATATATATATATATACATATATCTATATATATACATATATCTATGTACACATACGCATTTAGCAAGTGATGAAACTGCGAAGTTCATGTAGTAAGTTAGTAACATTGTGGGAGTATATAAATTATATGATCAGCGGATATTTCTCGTGCTTTGATATTCCAGACTTTGATAAAATAGTGAACATTGATGCCAAGGATGTCAAATACTGTTCCTAACTCTGCCTCAGCCTAGAACGTCTCAAGAAATGCAACCAACTAGGACTAGGACAACTTAATAATCAGGACACCATTTCTATCAGGACAACTTCAGGACACATTAATAATTGGGGACATCACTGCAATCAGGATATATAAAGAAACAATTCTTCAATAATGAGCACACATTTAATAAGAGGATATGAATGCAACTGAGACACAGTCACATTGTGGCACTAATGAACACGATGCTATAATCAGGTCATTATAATATGGAGTGTTGCTGGTTTGCATGAATAACATTCAATCGCCACACAAACCATCCTGAGGAAAAAAGAGGGGGAATTTGATATCAAATTTCAAAATAAAAGAGAAAAATATAAATACAGCTGTGTCACAAACTAATCTCTTCAACTTTTGACCCCCTGTTAGCTAAAGTAAAAGGAATAATGAATTAGAATCACGATCTTGGCATTCATATCTGAACATGTCAAAACATCAATGATGCCATGCTGAAGAGTAATTGGAGGTTTGAAAAAAAAATTGCTGACTCAAAATATAATTGACTTATAGACACTCAATTATCTATGCATGAGTGTCTTGGTGTGATAAAGATCACCATAGCAGCAAACCGATATCATGCACTCACCATTTAGACTTTATCTTCTCCCTCCTTTCTTTGGTCTTCTTCCACCACCTCTTTCTACAAGACCTTTGAGTGGATTGCATGAGTCGGTGGACATCTTTGTGCACAATCCAGACCCTTGCCTCACTCCCACCCACCCATAAGCACTTGCCATGATCCTGACTGAATGCCTGTGGATCCTGACTGCATGTTTGCCCATCACTGTCCTTCACAATGGCTTTATGCACAAACATCATGGCATCGCTACTAAGCCTTGGCATCCCTTCTGCCAATTCATCACTAATGGTCACCACAAGGTGTTCAGATTGGGAACCTTCAGTTGCAGACTCATCTTCAATGAATACCCCAAGTTCATGGCCTTGACTGTAAGAGTTAGAGAAATGACCAATAACTTGTCCTCCACAGTAACTGGTGTCCAAGTTGCTCTGCTGGTAGAGGTCAGTTAAGGAGAGCCTCGTCAAGCCAATACCGCGTGCATACTTGGACAACTCCTGCTCCGACGCAAACCCCACCACCTGAGGCCCACCTGGCTGATGCTTGAGGGATTCAGGAGACCTTACTTCAGGGAGTGGGGTAGTTACTTCAGCTGCTAGAGGAGCAGATTTTTTCCCAGATTTCCTACTCTTCTTTTTTTCTTTCGAATGGTCGGAGTCACCTGTGCCAGCCTCTGCATCAAACCTAACCTTCCTCCCTCCCCTCGGTGGCATTCTAGTAGTGGTAAAGGGTCCTCCAGTGTGTTCCATTTAGAAACTCAACTTATGCCAGTTTATTCGTGCTGAACTAACTGTCCCCTGCCTATATAAGAGTTGTTGGTAATGTCCAAGCAGTATGGAAGTCGTCCACTGGAGAAAAAAGTTGTGAGTGCGCTGTGCTGAACTAAAATTTAGCTATACCAGTCCATTTGTTGTTCAAATGCAGAGTGGGGAATTGTTCTCCCTGACTTATGGAGCTATGGTTGCCCAACTAGTGAGGGATTATGAGGAAGATGACGAAATCAACAATCAACTAGATAAAATGTGAGGCTCCTCAGATCCAGAAATTATTTAGCAGTCAGTGCTTAGGTAGTTCCTTTGAATAGCCACCTTTCTGTTTCCCCATGAGAGATGCCCCATATTAAAAGCTATATAATGAAATATCAATCATTTTCAGTGTATGTGACCTGAAGCTTCTGTATGGCTCCATTGTAATCAAAAAAAATTTTTTTTAATTTCTTTGTGGCATGCTCCCAATCAGCAATTGTTATGTAGCTGGGAAATATACCAGCAACGATTCCTGAGAAATTTTGAGCGGTTGAATCATTTTAACATAATAATATATTGAATATATATATGTATAATATATATATATATATATATATATATATATATATATATATATATATTAGCAGGTATACCCAATGTTTCCCAGGCCAATATTAATGGGAAACATGATAGAAACACTCAAAAGCCACACAATTGAATAATGATTAGTGAATCTGATTTAAATTGGTAAAGGGTCATCTAAATTGTGGTCCATGTGGGTACTGTTTAGCTTAATTTTTTCAGCATTTCAATAAATTATATAGTTGTTTTTGTTTGTTTTTTTCTTTACTTGTTTCTTTTACTTGTTTCTTTTCTTTTTCTTTCTTTTTTTTTTTAATAAAAGTAATTCAATCTTGTTTTAATTGAGGGTTTGTTGTTGTTTTTCCTCTCTCTCTCTTCCCACTCTGGTTCATTCCCTGACAGTGCTCATATTACTTTTATTTGCTACTGTTGTAGTTACTACTAACATCATCATTATTGTTACACTAGCAGTCATACCAGGCGTTGCCCAGGATAGGACATGTCCACAGAGAGAGGTGTGGTCTAGTATGACTTAGCCCATATCCAAAACAAAAAGAAAAATTTTTTTCAAATAACATTTTTTGCATTTGTAGCCTAACACACCCAGAGGGAAAGGTGTGGCCAAGTAGGATCAAGCCCATGTCGCTCCCAGAGTCATGGTGTGTGTGCATGCAAAGTTTTAGGTCTCGAGATCAAACCCACAGCAGTATATAAACACCTCCATGTAGACGGCTTGATGGGTCCAGCCTGGAAAAATTTGATTGAACTGGGAAATCACAGCTATTGCCACATCCACAGGGGAATGACACTCCCAGTCACATGAAGACCACATGCCAAATTTCAGTGTGATTGGTCAAGTGGTTTTAGCTATAAAATAGTTTATGCATTCACTACATGAACAGAGCTCTCATTTATATGTTGACCAGTGCGGTATACCGGCATTACCTGCCCCAATGTCAGCATATAACTTATTGAAGCCATTCAAAATTGTAGACTTTGTGGCTTCATTCAAATAAAATTTTAAATCGAGGGGAGTATTTATATTGGTTACTAGCAGCATATTACCGACTTTGTTGGGCCAATATCAGCATGAAACATAGAAGCCACTCAAAACACCATTTCTCTACCTTGTACTTTATTCAAGTAAAAGCAGTTCATTAGTAGGCATATAGCATTCCCTTTGATTTTCCAAACGGCCAGATGTTTTGAAGGCATAGTGTAATGTTGAAAGGTAGATTTTGCAATTATCAGATTTGTAAGTTTGAAACTATTGGGTTATTATTTAGTTTGCATAGTAACAATCAATAAAGTTAGCATTAACAAAGTGGGGAAAGGTGGAAGAAGAAAAGGTTGAAGGAAGGAAGCATTGAAGAATAGAAAGAAACTAAGGATGATGAAAAAATAAAGGCAAAAAAAAAACAACAACAAACCAGTCCTTGGAATTGAACCCAGGATCTCCTGCTTAGTAGACCTGCTGCTTAACCTTTGGACTATGTATTATTCCCCTGAAAGACTAACTAATGACCAATTTTATTTATTTATTTACTTATTTTTTATTTATTTATTTATTTTTTGTATGAAAAAAAAATTGAATTCCTTTTCTTCTTTACTCCTCCCCAAATTTGGGCTTAAAAACATTCCTGGTGTGCTGCCGGGTACAACCCAGACAGTTTCGTTCCTTTCGGTCAAGGGTTTGGCCGTTATGCCTAGACACACACACACACACACACACACACACACACACACACACACACACACACACACACACACACACACTTAGTACATATATATTTACGAACCATGATATAGATTAGATTAGCTGTAATGGGCTTAGAGTTGTCCATGACATTAAGTTACTTTTTTTAGACCATAATTTCTGTTTTACTTGGACGCGTAACATATTTTCAAGTAAATTGAGCTTTTACAATTTTAGGTGAAGTGCTTGGAGATGTTCCTGGTGTTTTGCCAGAGATTCCTTTGTAAGCAGCTACGTGCCTCTGCCTCTTTTTTTTCTTTTTTTTTTTTCTTTTTAATGTAAAGGTGTGAATGTTTTGGACACGTTGTATAATGCTGAGAACTATATAGCCAACAATAGATCCACATACAGTTTAAGTAATGTTTCACTAAATAGAAAGCTGCTCAGTTCTGTACCTTTATTGGAACACTTGCAGAATTTTGGTGCATAAATCAGGAGTGGATGACCTAGGGTAGGTGGGAACTGTGAGTGGGTGGTAGGGGGTTGATGATATAGATATAGTTTCTTTCTTTTTTTTCACATCAATAATTTTCCTAATGTTTACTTGCTGGTTTAGTGAGGGATTAGTGACACACTTTGAGTGTTTTTAGAGATGGTATCATCCAATGTGATGGTGTGAGTTTTAGCTGTGATGTACAGAGAGCTCTTCTTCTTTTTCTTTTCCTTCTTTCTTTTTTTTTGAGGCCTTTCCGACAACATTTTGATACCCTAGACATTTCAGTACAGTGAGTGCTATCATATTTCTTGCTCACAAAATAATGTCATGTGGAATTTACTATAAGGTCACTTGCATATATATATATTTTTTTTTTTAATGATATGCAAGAAAATAATGAAATATTTAAGTGGAAATGACATGTAGAGATGATAATTAACTCAAGAGACTCTTCCAGTGCCTGTAATTACAAGGCCTACATCACTGCCTCCTGGAACAGTAGTACACTGCAGACACTGCATGCAGGTGAACCTCTGATATAGGACAACCTCTCCACATGATGCTTCACACAACCATCTCTTCAGAGTCAACCATCACATGTACAGAGGACAAATAACTTCCCTATTGTGTCTGTCATACAGAGATTCCATACCTGACTGGCATCCTGCAGTGACTAAGTACCTAAGATGTGAAACCACTCTATTGATATATGAGGAGGGGAGTATACGAGCATGTTCACTCGTGATACCCATGGAAGGCATATCGTAGGATTGGCAGAAGACCAGTGGTAGCAGGAATCATGTCATTTTATTCAAATTTATTGTGTTCCCCTTTGTGTGTTAAGATATTTATTTATTTATTCATTTATTTATTTATTTATTTATTTATTTATTTATTTATTTATTTATTTATTTATTTATTTATTTATTTATTCATGGGCAGCAGTTAAAAAGAACCCCCATTAGATTCTAATTATTTCATATATTTTTGATGAGATGCATTCCCTGTATGGGCCAAGTTGTAATTGTGGGTTATGAAACTGTGTCCTATAGATTCATGTACACTGACATCAGGGCTTCTGTAATGTGATGTGGTGTAGATTACTCTTTATTCTGAAGTGTGATAGATTAGCCCAATGGAGTGAAGGAATGTCCTAGAGCACATATTTCTAGTACCATAAGTAACAACAAGAGCACAAAAGGAATACTAGTAAAGCTGAACACAGTTCTGGGGACAGCACTATTTTATTGCATGGTATCTCTAGCCCATAAATTATCTGAGTCAATCATTTGCATTACCAGCATATGTTCTCTTCACACCTGATCACACCCCTCCACATCTTCCCACATTTGATCATACCTTTTCATATCTGACCACACCTCTCTCCACAGGGGCTACAACATAGGTGTTCGGCTGATAGAGGATTTCTTGGCCAGAACCCAGCAGGGAAGATGCTACGATCTGAAAGAAACTGCTGACATCTTGGCCAAGGTAAGACGCATTAAAGTAAGATAGTGTGTTGTTAATTGCCTCAATCATGTTATGAGTTAGAGATAATGTTATGATTAGATGTGCAGAGTGCAAGAGGTTAAGTGCATTTGTTGTAATCTCATGTTAATAATTATGGAAGTGATATTAGCATTGACTAGAGATGCCATAATTTTAATTAACAGGTAATCGCAACTTCTGGCCGCAAAAGCTTACTGCATAAAAGCAAACGAATTTGCATGTAAATAACTTGCTTCTTCAGTTATTGTTCAGAGACACTATGCAACAAATGAGCAGACAAATAAGATAATGTGGGTCTTTATATTTCAATCAATTGAATAAAATTACAATGATAAATACAATTGTTCATTTAAAATCATCAACCAGAGTTATCTTTGAATGTGAATCAAGTCCATGATTTTTAAGTTTTCTTTTCACCTGTTTGTGAGGCTTTTTTGAGCAGGTAGATAATGTGAAGACTGAACCAAAAAAAAATGAAGTTTGTTTTCTCCATCTGGTATTTTCCTCTACAAAAAAAAACAAAAAAAAAAAAAAACAAAAAAAAAAAAAAACAAAAAAAAAACACACAGTCACGCCTCCCAGGTGATGACATTTCATGATGTAGCTGTTAGCAATTTTGGGTTTGCTGCTAGACAAGTTAGGGGGACATTTTCTATGAAGTCACTCACTAGTTGGCTGGAGTGCATCGTTAGCAAGACCCAGAGCCTCTAGGGACATGAGATCCATACAAGGTAACTTGCTCAACATCTGAACTAGTCATCTAATTACTGAATGTTAACACTTATTACTGGGACATACTGCCCATTCCCTGTGCTTTGATTTTTAATTTATCATTATACGTGCCAAACGTTGTGAAACAGCAAAGTCATTTTTCTCAGAGGACATTAACAGTCTAATGCATTGTTTGTATTGGGTCCTACACCCTTGGGGCAAATGCAATTGTAAAGACAACAAAATCCCTTATTGACTATCAAACTCCCCCCCCCTCAAACAACCATAGCAGTTCAGCTATATAGAGAACTAATTCCTTTGACCTAGGCTGTGTCTCAGTTTTGTCTGTGTGTGTGTGTACACGCTGAATACTCAGCTTAACAGAGGATTAATAAGGTTGCAACTTGGTTACATTGGCAACTTTGACTCCAGGGATGTTTCAGGATGTATGGCATGGAACTTACGAGGTGTTGGTGGCCATAGAAGGCCATTTACAGTAACGTAAATTTGTTGTGTGTTCTGTTCAATGTCTTTAATTATTTTGCTTTCTCTAGTATTCTCTACGACCAAGCTAGTGTAGTTCTACAAGATTCCCTTGGGTGTGTAAAGGATTCAGTGTTTTTCCTTTTCAGTGTCTGTTGTGGGTCAGTTCTACAGGAAAGTGCACACTGATATGGTCAAACTGGAAGTTGTGCAGCAAACCACATGAGAGCTAACAATTTTAGTAATATGCTGAGACATAATGGTGCCATCTATTTTAGCCTTCATTATAAATGTTAATGTCTGTTGTTATGTGTCTGCCTACTCCATCTAGACAGTAGACTGGTGGCCGAATCTGGAGCAAATTTTTTCTGATTCCTACATTCTGTCTTTCTTTCCTTTTTTTTCTTGTTCTTTTTTTTCTTCCCCCCCCCCCCCCCCCCCCCCAGGCCTTGAACATAGAAACATCAAATGAATTAACAAAATTGGAGAAAAAATTGATTTATTGAATGTATGGTCGAGGATAATTTTTTATTTTTTAATGCATGGACTGGCGTAGATGGCTACCTATGTTAATATCATATAAAACACTATGCATGCCAATAAAAAAATTAAAACAATATTTTATGGGTATGGTTAGTGGGGGAAAATGCAGCTTGGCTATTTAGCTGCAACAGCGCTGATTTTTTTCTTCTGTTGCTGAATAGATGACAAAGCATGTGCAATCAGGTAAAGGGATCTGTAGCAACTCCAACAAGCACTGAAACATTGGTATCGACCCGAAGTGGAAGGAAAGGTTTCTGTGGCTGTTAAGAGTTGGAAGACGGCCAAGGTGTGGACTATCCTTATGCTCTACAGTTCTGGCAGATGAAAATATTTATAGAATTGGTGGGTACAGTTGATCAACAGGGCTTTAGAACTGCTTGAGAAAAGAAACTTCATTAGCTGCTTGTCCACAAGCAAATGCTAATCTGTGTGTGGTACAGTGGTTAGGAACAAGGAAATAACCTAGTATTTTTAAAAGACACTCCACCACTTCCCCCCCCCCCCCCCCCCCCCCAACATCACTGATGCTCCATCTCTACCCTAGCCACAAAAATGAAGTATATCTAATCCTAGATTTTTTACAGGACTTAATAATTGATATGTCCCTTATATTATCAGCAGTACCATTTTGTAGTTCCAGCATATCAAGGAAATTTATCTCCCACTTGACCTTCAATACTGTAACAACTGGACACTAGAAGATTCTTGATGATGGAGGCATCAGAGGGTCATCCTCGCACAGAGAGAAGAGAGATAAAGAGAGAGAGAGAGAACGGGAAACTTACAAGGGTTTGAAGTGATGGGCTTATCTGCGGTCTCTCATAGACTCTGCACATCCTCCCCTTATTAAACTGTCTAAGGGGTAGTGTGTGTTTCGACCCTGGTTCAGGTCTGTAAGGTAAGATTCTCCCAGTGACTTACCTTGCTCCACAAGAGGCCAAAAGTTAGTAGATGTGCTATGTCCCTGTGATTCAAGATGTACATATATTTTTAATGCTCCAACAAGGACCTTAAAACTCTGAGCTGAAATTACTCCTTGAAGAGCCCTTGCTATGCCACCATCTCTTTTAGGGCAGTCCAAATCATCTTTGATCTCGACATATTTGACATGAGACTTGCTTTTGGCATGTTAGACCAAGCTCTCCTTAAATGAGGGCATGCATAGCAAGTCCACCGAGGTCATCATCCACCAGATACTTGTTCTCTTTGGCCAGCAACTACATTTCCTGCAAAACACGTCTTAGTGGTATCCATTGAGGAACCAGATTCCTCTGGCATCCCATACGACTTTTGTGTGATAGGTGGGATTCCATGGGGGAGTTCCAAGATGGAAGCGAGTTGAATATAGTCCACTGTGCATCCTGCCATGCATTATGAGATAACACTAGCAGCATTATTCCTCATAATTCATAAGATACACTCCATTAATGCCATGCCCCTACCCTTGATAATGATCCTGAGGGACAGCACTTGTATGACACTATGGTATGCCTTGTGCAGCTGCTCCATCCAATATCATTGTCCTGGGGCTATGCCTGACACCTCTGCTACAGGCACAGGCTCCTTCTACTTTTTTCTTCTTCTTTTCCCTTCTCTTTTCTTCTTCCATCACTTCTTCTAAGTGTGAACCAACTTCTTCTTTTAAAGATAATATGAAGTTTCTGACACTGTCTGCTAATAATATTGCCAAGGTTGCCTCTATGGACAAAGCAAAAGCAATTTGCAAAGAAAGTGTGAAGTGTGTATCAGACAATAGTTCTTAATTTTTGTGTTTTAAAATAATTTTAACAATTTGATTTTTTAAATATTAATTTAAGAATGGTTTTGAAGTTCATGCCGTCAATGGTGTTGAAAAGGACAAACTAATTACTCACTTATATGTGATGTAAGCTATCATAATTAACACTTGTTTGTAAGTGTGTGTGTGTGCGTGTGCTGTGTATATGCATGGGTGGGTGTGTGTGTGTGCGCATGCTGTGTATAGGCATGGGTGGGTGTGTGTGCGTGCTGTGTATATGCGTGGGTGGGTGGGTGTGCTTGCTTATGTGTGTGCTGTGTGTGTGTGGTTGAGTTGCTGAGTAGTTATGCTCTGGGATTAACAACCCCAGGGTTGTGAGTTCAAGCCAAGCCCTGACAGGAAATTTTCCTGTCTTTCAACATCTTCCCGCACTAGTCCACCCAGCTCTGATGGGGATCTGGAATTTTCTGAGGGTGAAAATTCAATGGCCATGGCTTGTCAATCAGCTAAGGGTTCAGGTGGGACTTCAGGTGCCCACACCCATAAGCTGAGAATCTTGGTCAGTCCTCCTGCGAGCTCCTAGCCTGGCTCTTGGAGTTTGCTTGCACTGGCTCATAGTGCTTGCTTAGTGCACAGGCACCCTGACTATGTCATGTGCGCGTGACCATGTGATGGCAGCTAGAGATTTTGCATTTTGTGTGTGTACAAGTTGTGTGTGTGTGTGTGCATGTTGTGTGTGTACATGTTGTGTGTGTACATGTTGTGTGTGTTTGTGGGGAGCATACAAGCTTACGGACCATCTTGTTTAATTTTTTTAAAATTTGAATGGCATAAAACCATAAGATTAACTGCTAGATAACTATTTTTGTGTGTGTATATATGAATATATATATGTATATATACATGTATATATATGTATATATATATATATATACACATAGATGTTTGTGTATATGCAAGTTATTATATCGACTGCACTGTCTGTCTTGCTGTAGGTTGGCTTCAAGAGTTTTCTTGGCATTGTGCCAACAGTTACGAACTGCAGCAAGGACAAGTTCTCTCTCGTGCTAGACCAGAACCCTCTCACAGATTTTGTGGAGTTACCAGGCAACCACTCTAGACTGCTTTACTCCAATATCCTCTGTGGCGTCATCAGGGGAGCCATGGAAATGGTAAGGATCATCAATCATGTGTGTCAACATGTACGGCATTTCAGGTCAGCTAATACTTCAATCTCTTCTGGGTGGTATGATGCATGTTTTACGATGTTGGTGGTGGGTGTGTGCGTGCATAATGTCAGTACGTGTCTTGACAGAGTGTTGTGTGCTATACTGTAATTGCATACCGTAATGCACAATTTAAGAGAAGAATAAAATGCCGAGAGATGGCTAGGATGGTCATGTCTATACTAAATGAGCCAGGGCAATGGCATATGGAGGCCATTCCATGTAGATGCATGTATAGCCGACACTGTCTCAGCTAATCTGCTCAGCCTACAATAATATATTGTTTTATAATAATTGAATGAGCATTAATTGCTTCCACCAAAAGAGATCAAGGCCCTTTGTTCTTGGCACAGTGCTCTTGCTGATCCTGGCAGCTGTGACGTCCAGGAGATACTGGAATGCACATCTCCCCTTGCATCAAAGCATATTTACATATGATAAGCTATGTGCAGTCCCACCCCCACATGGCCAGTATTTCATCCAGGATTAATAAACTTCTCTGAGAAGGGACGTTGATTGCAGATGTGTGTTGTTTTGTTGCTGTTTATTTGGTAAAGGTTACCAGGATTCAGCTTTCTGCGGTTTGTTATTAAGTGAGGTAGGATTCGGTGTCCTTGCCAGTAGAGATGGTATGACAGACTTCAAGTGAAATACTATCTGACATTTACTAAGTTACACTTACTCCTTTGAACTGAGAATGTGATCAATTACTAAATTGATTTGTGTTCTCTCTCTAATAATTTTGGTGAAATTGCTGTAGCCCCTGATCTCACCTGAGCTGTTACTGTCTATTTGGTTGAAGTTGTATAGAGTCAATCAACTTGATTTGTTCTATTAATCTGATCAGTGTAAGTTAGGAGGCTGTTAGGGGGCTACCTCCACTAATATTTTCTGTGGTTTTGACCCTTTCCTCATCCTGGGGATGAAATCTCTATCTCACCCTTATGATAGCCACAAATTTGTGGTGTGTTAAATAGCAAGTTATGTGTTTTTTAACCTGTAAGAACAAAAAAAAACGAAAAACAAATTACAAAACTAAATGGGGTAAGTTAGTAATGTTTTTTACCATTAAAAAAACAAAAAAAAAATTATAATCCAAGCATGTTACAAATTACAATCAAGCATATGGGGGCTACCCCCACTAACTTTTATAAATAATGAGATTGTCAATTGACTGTTAGCCACATAATGGATACTCGGAGTAAGTGATTCATGGCTGGGGGGTTTTCAGAATGCAGAAACAACATCCTGCAATATCATTCCCCTCCTTCCCCCCCCCCCCCCTCACCCTTTGTATAAAACCATAGTTTCTCCTTTGTGACAGCCACAAAGTTGTAGTGTGTTGCTAAGCAAACATAATCCATAACAACTCCTCCCACCTGATACCTGTGTGTATTTTCTGTTTACCCTTGTAATTTTTTTTTTATTTTTATTTTTTTATATATATTTTTTTAATGATAAAAACAATGCACCTCAAGATGCCCCTCAAGAGTTATTTGACTTTAGACTGCCGACAATGTTTAGTTTGTCTGATTCAATCTCTCTTTTCTACCTTGATATAGGAGAACACATTTGTAGTGTTTCTAAATAGCCCTCAGGAATTTCAGGTTAAATTTACTGCTTCATTAGTTCATTCTTGTTTTCTCATATAGGCCACACACATTTCACGATACTCTTTGTCTTTGTCAAACCTCACCCCTCTTGTTGGCTTCCTTGCTGTATATGGGAAGGACTGAATCCTTCAATGTGCTCCCAGAATCACAAGAATGTACTATATGGAGGTCAGGATTTCTATCGGAATTTTAAGCATGGGAAGATATCTAGGAAAATCTGGACAAAATTGCTGATTTGAAAATATCCCTGGCTTATATTCAATCAATCCAAAAAGCTGCTAGAAAGCCCTTCATCGTTGAAAACATCATTTCCAGTCGGTTACTTGTCAGGATGTTGTATTGGCATTCAATATTTTTTATCTTAAGGCACTCCCCAGCCATGTATCACATACATAACCATTATATAGAGAACAGTCAGTTGATGCTCTCAGTGGTTAATATGGAGTAGACAAGCCTAACTCACACACTGGAGGGTGAAGAGTATTTGAAACAAACGCTCCAGATTAATGGCATTTATAGAAAATGGAAGACATTTCAAAACTACCTCTCCAAATAGCCGAAGGAAGATATAATATCATAATGAACTGGCAGCAAATCAGATGCTCAGGACAATGTTTCCTTCTAAAACATTTTGGCTAGCATCTGTCTTTTGATTCCTGTTTGCATTGCTACTGTTGAAGAAGTTTCCACAGGTAAAAAGGATCAAAATTATTTGTGAAACCACTTTGTAGCAGCAAGTGTATTTCACCTGATGAAAATTATTATAAAATAATCAGGAAACTTTGTGACTGGTATCTAGAAGACATTGTAGATGTATGGAATCTAAAGAGAGGAAGACTGGTTGTGTAGTCAGGACGACTGTATAATAAACCCTCACTACACTGTTTAGATATAATTGATGTCACTATTTTAATGGTCATCCATGTCCAGGCACTATTAATATTGATCAATTCTTCTTTTTTTTTCTCTTTTTTTTCAATTTTGAAGTGGGTCGAAAATCAGATCCAGGAATAGAGGGGGGTGGGGGAGGGGTGAGTGTATATCACTGTATTAATAACACTGACATTGTTGGTTTGTGTGAGAGACTTTGCTTGCTTGCTTGCGCCACCTGATTGCTCAAATATGCCTCCATTCTAAGTGCCTGTTCTGTGGGATGAGCCAAGGTGTGCCAAACATCGAACTACAGAGAATTGTATAATCTACTTTGTTGCTCTGAACTCAACACAAATGGTTTGCAATGAGGTTGAGGTGGAATCTGGTGGTGGGTGTCATCGTTTAGGTGAACTGCATGCCAATTATTGAGTTACTCAGTGGGGAGGGGTGGGGGGTGAGATGTATTTGTGAGGCTTTAAACAAAATGAAATGGAACTGTGAAAAAAGAAATTTGTTTTCACCAAAAATTTCAAATTTTAAACATCAGTAATAATTGTTCCTTCTTTATGGTGGGAAAAAAATTTTTTTAATGTCATCCTCTAAACCCCCTTCCTCCTCCCTACACTCACACACCCATGGTTGCCTGGAGGATCCACTCCCAAGTTTCAGCAAGGATTGACAGGCTATTTATAGATTGTGTAGGAGCAAACACTAACACCAATTGCTAGCAAATGCAACAGCTGATGTGATTTTGATCAGTGCACTGGTTAGGTTTTGTGATGTTCTATCTGATTTTGTGTGGTCATTGGTGGAATGACAAAATATTTAAAGCACTTTTAAGAAATATGTGGTTTAGTTAATTAGGGTCAATTATGTCAATTAATTTGGCATTATTGTGGAGACATAGTAGAAGGGGAGATGAGGTTGATGTGATGCTGTTATTCTCTGTGTTGGATATTACCTGTGATTTTCTTTCCTTAACTTACCCCATGCAGATTCAATTGGAGGTGAATGTCTATTTCAAGAGTGACCAACTGCAAGGACATGAAACAACAGAAATATGTGTTGAATTTATCAGAAAATTGGAAGACGTTGTGCCAGCTGGAGATGATTAAAACAACTGTTATTATATTATGCTTGCTTCACACCTTTAAATCATTAATATTTTGTTTATTGTTTATAACTAATTTGTTTTGTTGTTGTTGTTTTTAATTTTCATTGTTGGTTTACTTTTCTTTAGGTCATCTTGTGGTCTGTATGAGAGTCATACCACTGACTGACTAAAAAAATTATGAAAGCTGCATTAAAAATAATTATGTTGAAACTAGCGTAAAACCCACCCAGTGGGCGAATTTTTGGTCAACTTCAGCCAACTGCACTAACAAACTTTACAGTTTACTTAATGAATTACCTGTATAGAGGGGAGAGGGGTTTGTGAACAAAAGGAAAAGAAACGGGACCAGAAATTTCTAGCCAAAAACCGGCTCACTTATGATTTCATGTTTTTACTTAATGACTTAGTTCGTGGGTAAAAAGAGAAGAAAAAAGGATAGGGGAAATGGGAAAAATAAATCAGGAAAAATAAATCAGGAAAAATCCCAGCACAAAATACAAATCTTCAACTTTAAGGTTGGGAGACATGTACCTTAATGGATTGGTTATGGTTTCTTAGGCATTTTGACTCCATTTTTCTTTTCTCACAGAGCATTCCCCAAGACAACTTGATCTATGAACTCCTAATGGTTCCCCAAATAGACCATAAAATCTTCAAAATTTTATGGTGATAGGAATTTCCATTCTGGAGGGGTAATATTACTTAAGGACAGACAGACACTTGCAAACTACATATATTTAGATATACTACCTGTTTGTTTATTAGTTTGTGAGGACTCAACAGTCAATACAAATAAGTGGAATTTATTGCATGTTGGTTTTGTAAGCACTACACCACATAAATAAATTGGAATTCCACTCTCGCCAACCGGCACCGGTGTAAACAAACCTATTAATTAGAATTAGGTAATGGTCAACGTATTTAAAGAGGACTGTCAAATGTCCTGCGCCAGGTGTCTCGCAATATATATATAGGTGACAAAATCATAAAAAAAAAAGAGCACCGTTATTGCAGACTTATTGGCTTTTATTTTTATTGATTAAGACTTAGGAAAGAAATCAGCTGAAGTGCGCATCAAAGTTGTTGCTAGACACAGTAGGTAGGCGTTGTTAGTGTAAAGTGACATGGCTACTCGTATGTACAAAGTAGCAGTAGTTGGCTGCCCGAGAGCTGTTATATCTCCGGAGGGCACTTACGAGGGTGTGGGTAAATCTTGTCTCTGCAACAGATTCGTCAGGTCGGAGGCTTACAATGAAGACCACCAGAAAGACTCATCTGTCATTAGTGAGGAGGAATGGAGCCGCAATCCTGTTTTCAATGGCGACCACT
The DNA here is from genome assembly GCA_963969325.1 of Lycopodina hypogea. Classification (NCBI taxonomy): domain Eukaryota; kingdom Metazoa; phylum Porifera; class Demospongiae; order Poecilosclerida; family Cladorhizidae; genus Lycopodina; species Lycopodina hypogea. The sequence continues at coordinate 8,594,173 of OZ017787.1, forward strand.
TCATCTACTGGGGAGCCACCAATAAGCACTTCCCAGACAAAACCAAGGTCAGATTTCAGGTGGTGGAGCACACTGAGTTTTACAAGAAGGTTACAAAAAAGGATTCTGACTCAGAAGATGATAGTTCCAGTGCAGATGATGATTCCAGAAGTAAGAGGAAGAAGACCCCTTCTGAATCTCCCTTCCAACTCAATGTGCATCCCAGAGCTGGAGACTATATTGCACGATCATGTGCAATTCACTTTCGTTCACGCAAGCAGGGTAAGATGGCTTATCGCCTCAAAGCCCTTGAAGAAGCTGTGAAGAAAAGCAGTGGACCTGTACGTGCAACAACTCAGCTCTTTCCCAATGAGGACTTTGGTGGTGGGAAGAAGACAGTCGGGATCTATGGATTTGTATGCGTATTTGACCCCACGTTGGAAGGGGAGCAGATGCAAAGGCAACTCGACTTCCTGGCTGAGCTTCTTCGAGCTCTTGTTAAGACAAAGAGAAAAATTGTCATTGCTTGTGTGAAATGCGACACTGTTGAAGATCACAAGATTCGATTTGGTTCCAAACTCTCCACTTATGCACTCAAAAAATACATTCCCTTTTTTGAGGTGTCTGCACAGCAGTCAGTAAATGTTGATGAGCTTTTCTTTGAACTTGTATCTTCCAAAACCAAGAGTGCTCGAAAGAGCATCTCTAGCATCAGCAGGTATCGACAGGTCATTGACTCCAGGAAAAGTGATCTTAATCGAGCCAAGGATGCCTTCCGTAACTTGTTGCAGGACACCATCGTCGACTTCTCCTCCACTTGGAGTCAGACTGAACTGTTTTTGAAGTCTAATTACACCTACCAAAGCATGAAGGAGCTTGGAGGGAGTGAGGCTGATGATGTGATCTTGAAGATGTTCCAGCTTCGCCTCATTGAGATAAAGCTCGTTGAAGCAAAGAAAAAGTTTGGCAATTCCATCGCCAAGAAAGCAGATAAGGAACTATCGAAAAAATATCAGCATTTCCTCAAGGAAGCTTTCAGGGAGCACCCAGACTTGAAGTAAGTTATCCACTAGTTCTAATGAAGCAGAGGGTGGTTATATTTTTAGTGGTGGCTCTTGTTTAAATTTATTCAGGTTAGTAATTTTTTAGTTTATTTGTATGATCGTTTAGTTGCTGTTAGGCCACATAAAATATTTATTTAGTTTCTCAGGTCTGCCAACATCAATTTTTGGTACCAGCTCGATTTTTGTTTATGACAGGATCCTGTTAAATGACACTATCAAAAATTTTAATATTTTGTACTTGGAATGACAAAAAAAGAGAAAGAAATGACACCTAGATTGCATCCTAGAATGAAAAAAAAAAAAAGAAAGAAAGAAAGGAAACCCCCCCCCCCCCCCCAAATGCATCCCTGAACCAATATTTTGAAAAATGTGCCTGTTAGAAACACTTTTTGGTGGTGTTGTTCACTTACTGTATAATTAATAGTGAACACAATTATAGCCTGTTATAAGTGTATCAGGCATTGATTAAAAGGCTGATACATGCAAGAGTGGGGGGGGGGGGGGGGGGGGGGGGAGAGAGAGAGAGGAGGAAAGGAGTGACACTAAATATAACCTCTCATTGGCAACCATTGGTGAACTCTTTAGATCTAATATCTGCCTGGAGTACACTTCAGGTAGCATGGTCAGAATTGATGGGATTTGAAGTGTAATGACACGAGTAAGTGGCACCTGTATCAGCTCTACTAGAGCTGTGAACAGTACTTCATCAGTTTTGTTCTTGTTAGTTTTGTTGGTGTAAAATTGTTTGTAAATAGTTTTAATGTGCACAATTAATAATTGGAAGCCTGAATTAGTTCCACCTTCGGCCAGCACCCATTTATGGTTTCATTATTTATATACCCAATGTTTAAAATGTATTTTTTATGATTGTGTGTGCATGTGGCTGCATGTGACATAATGACTAAGAGCAAGTTAGTTACATACACTTTCCAACAGAACTGGAGCAGAACTCCCAACTCAGCTGTATTCAAAGTTTCTAATTTTAGTAGAAACCTCAGGGTGGGGTTAGGGGTGGAGTGGGAATTAAAAAATGATAATCAATTTTTTTAAATTTTTATGACAGTTTGACAAAGGGGACAATGATGAGACCACAAGTTATACAATTTGTTCATGTGATTGGAGACCTTTGCCACTCTAACCACTGCCATTTCCCTCTTTACCACAGCAATCCCAGTGATTAACAAGTTCTGTTTGCAAACAACTACTTAAAATGAAAATGTGGTTATATACTAGTTATGATAATAATTACTGCAGTAACAACGACAACAACCATATTTACAACTATAGTGAGCACATGTTTCAGGTTGTAACTCCATGTAACTCTGTCTCACTCCAACCAAAGAATTTCTCCAACCACTCAGCTTCAAGTTTCATTCCATGTTCTAAAATAGTTCAGTACTCAGCATAACTGTTTGCTAATGGAGAATGGAATTGGAAGCCTTTCACTGTGTTGCTGGAGTCCAATATGTTTAGACTTGCTTCACCTGTCCTACTCAAACAAAATCACTTTTTAGCCAGTCTTTTTCTAATTTTTCTGTGGCAGTTACCTTAATGAGGAAAGTTGAGGCAAAGCAGTTTATTTCAGTTTTTTTTAACAATTTTTTCCCAAGTTAATCACAGCTGTGCTGAAATAGTTTGGTACCACTTAAACACTTATAATTAATCAAATTACTGAGCCTCTTTTTTAAAATTTTTTTTATCTTCCAAATTTAGCTGAAGCTGTCAACATGCTGTTTATTTGATAAAAAGGTACCACAGGAATGGTCCACTTGCTTTTGCATGCATTCTCTAGGTGGTATGAACCAATTAACCAAAAAGAAAAGAAAAAAGCTGAACATAATGGACTGGACAGCAGAAGCCCAATGAAGGCCATATGGCCTGGCAAGTGTTATTTGGTCAAATGTGTTGATGGGCCAAAATGATGAGTGGTATCCAGCTGGTTTAGCATGGACAGCTGTCTGGGGTATGGCTCACAATACCTAAGGTTTTAAATGAGCAACCTCAATTCTGAGATCAGTGCTGACTACTCATCTACAAGAATAACAATTCTGAGATTAAGTATGCTTCTTCCGGAGGTGAGTAAGATGATTCCAAGATCTATGGGTATTGTCCAAGATTGATCTTCCCTAACTTTGTTGGCCTATGTAATTAACTGTTCTATTTGTGCTAAGTGTATTTAACTGGGAGTGTTTGGCTTACATGGTGAAGGTCAAGGTACCATTGTGTAGTATACCTGTATGTGGCTTGCCTTCCGGGCATGTAGTCTGGTTAAAAGTAATTACCTCAGTAGCTTCTGTCTCAGCCTTGGTTATATCACAGTTATACTGCTGTGGTCCCTTCACTTACCTGACTCTGCCAGGAGAACTGAGGGAGGGCCTTTGTTTATACATGCTATGCTCCTTTTCTCCTACCAACCTATCCATTTTGTTCTGCAATTCCCCCTGGAAAGACATGTTTTGACTATCATACCAAGTGGGTCATGTAACTTAATGAACTGTTGGAATGGGTGGAATGGGTGGAATGCTTGAGATAAGTGTGTGTTCCCTTGTGATTCATGGCTGGAACATATGTTGCGATATTTCCTGATTTTTTATTTCTTCCTGTGACTTTATGAGTATATCCTAGATGTTTGCAATAGCTCTCTGTCTGAGCTAGGGATTAAACAGATTAAATCAAAGCATACCCAAGTCTCTTGTATGCGCAGTACTGACATTGGAGTATGTTTGTTGCAAGGCAATAACTCATGCTAATTGGTGACTGATGAATATGATTTACAGGTACTTCAGACTAAGAGCCCAATTATCATGTCATATTTGTAATCATTTTTTCACACCACACATAAAGGTTATGAAGAACTTGCTGGTTGACCCAGAATGTTGTAATAAATGATTAGCAAATTAATATTTAACTTCCTATCGTTCAACGTAGATATCAATTAATATATTGGTGACAATTTTTTCCTTCTTTCTTTTTTTTAAATTTCTGCCTCCTGCTCTCTAAATAAAACTTGGTACATCACTTTCTCTCAGTAGTGGTAGTAGTAGTAGCAGTAGTAGGTGTGATTTAGAAGCTCATATATTGTAAAAGTATTGACTCTGTGCAATACAGTGGTAAGTATGTATATGGGACGTGTGTCACAATATCCATTACAATGTAAGCCCCACCCCCTGAACAGTTTCCCAGTGTTTACATATGCATACATAGAGGAAGGCCTAGTGTTATCCGGCTTGTTCTTCTGCTAGTGTAATTAGTTCTGTTAGGTCCACCTGTGTGCAAAGTCAGCAGAAGCTTGCCGGCACCCTGCTGGTATGATTGGTTATTGATCCACTGACCAAGAAGGAAAAAAGTTTACCCAGATAAACAACACCTGATTGTGTGATGGTGGGAAAGCAACACCTGGGCTCAGATCGTTGCCATAGCAACCATGATAGGTGTACTACGTCACTGTCACCTAAAGGGAGTGACTATGTAATTGTCAATTGTATCAATGCATGGTTTCTCATTGTTGGGTGTATGCATTTTGCCTGCATGACTGCACAACTGTGTACCCACTCCCCCAGTTCTCCACTGCAATAAACATGTCCTACAGTTCCAATTACTCTGGAAGTGGAAGCAGTAATTTAAAGGTGACCTTCTTATCATTAACTTGGCTGTTGGCTTCCAATGGAGTGTCTGTACACTGCCTTGAGTTTATTTTTGGCAAAAAATATTCTAATGAATGGATCAACAAGGAAGGTTGACCTCTTGAAGAGGCTGCTCTTCTGCTACAGTAATGATAGAATATAGACTCTTTTCCTGTCTTTCTTTCTCTCTCTCTGTGCGTGTGTGCTCGTGCGTGTGTGCTCGTGCATGTGTGCTCGTGCATGTGTGCTCGTGCGTGTGTGCTCGTGCGTGTGTGCTCGTGCGTGTGTGCTCGTGCGTGTGTGCTCGTGCGTGTGTGCTCGTGCGTGTGTGCTCGTGCATGCGTGCATGAATGAAGTTACTATTCCTTCTTTCCTTTTTTTTTTTTTTTTTTTTTTTGGTTGGTGAAGTGCTAAAAAAGTGGAATTCCGAAATGAATTCACATTAGGTATAGGTATTCATAGTTTTAGTTGACCAACATCTTTGGTAAGATTAAAAGCCAACCTGCAGTGAGGTATCACTGCTGTAAAATCACTCAAACCATTTAAAAACAACATCAAACAACTTATGTGTGCTGTTTATTTCACTAAGGTGAATGATTGTTTATTTCACTTCTATCTCTTTGAAGTACCCATACCTTCATGTCATGAGAAGCCCACCAGTACAGCACTGAGATGTCATCTGACACAATCATTGCTGGGGAGACCCTGAAGCTAGGGCTAGGGCTTGGTCTGGAGGGGGGGGGAATATTCACATCTTAGATCACTTGGTTGTGAATCAACTAGTTCTATCTTCACACACAAGGGATGTATGGAGGAGGGAAGGGAAGGAATTACCATGTGGGCCTGCTCATTTTTCAGGTATGACAACACCATATACACATCATCTAGAAATGATTGGGAGGGTTTCTGTCAGAAAATAGGAAATGCACTTCCTTGTGAAATGAATGAGATCATCTTCTGTTATGTCATTACACTGATATTTCTTTAAAGTTTAAAGCAGCTTATTATAGACTAGTGGTCAGATTTCACCACATAGTTGACTCTTTTTTAAATGTTTTTTGTGGATACAGTTTCATTCATTCCTTATTTCAACAGATCTATATAATACAGACCTTATTCTTTTATAATTATTTAATTAAACATTTTCACTCTTATTTAAATTTATTTTACTCCTTTAAGATTTTTTCAATTGATATCTTTAAAATGTTGTTTCAATTCCTATAGTGATGTCAGTTGTTATTATTTATTATTATTATTATTATTACTAATGTTATTATTATGTTTACCAGAACATATTCAGTATACTATACAGTGCAGTTGTAAAATAATCATTACAGTTTTGATACTTTATTACTTGCCTATATATTTTTGTTTTACCGAGTCAAAGACCTATTAGCAATGAGCGTGTTTTGAAACGTTATGATTGTTCTGGCACTGAAATTGTTATAGGAACCCCTATGTTCATGAGTTATCCATGGATGAAAGAAACAGAGATTAAAATGTTTCTAAATAGATCCTTGAATTTTAATTTTAAGGGGTTTTATTTTACATCTCTATATGGTTTTCGTTTTCTAGATGTTCAATTATTTTTTTTATTACTGCACCGAAGGATTCAAGGATGCACTAAGTGTTTTTGGAAATATTAACAATTGACTTCATCTTGTAGGCAGTTAAAAAAATTACGATGTAAATTTTAACTAAAGTAAACTTTCCTTAAAACACAAGCAATTTAAGAAGTGGGAGGAAAAAAAATAGTGAGATGGGGGTTTTCCCCATATCATTTTAAAAAATTTTAATTTTTTTTAAACTGTGAGTAAGATTAGGGAGAGCTGATGTTTCCTCATTCACCTGGAGGAAATGTGATATAATTTGACCTTCTATCAGTGAACATGTATCCACACAGTTAGGAACTATTTCAATAATGAACACTTCTAAGGCTTGAAGCTTTCTAAGCCAAACCTAAATCAAAGCACATGTGACCTGAAATGAGACTAGCTGCTCATCATTAGTGACCTAGCTGGAGGGTCTTTTACCAGGAGGTCTGTGGTTTCCTGGTTCACTCCAGGCATGTTCTCTGTTTCAGTGATGAGCTCAATGTTGGCGAAATCTTAGAAATTAATTGGTCATGCCGCACTAGACTTCTATATATGGTGTGAACATGTTGTTAATTGCTGATACTCCTTGTAATAGTAACTGTTGTAGTTGGTTAGTTCCTTTGACCTTCATATTACCTTATGAAATGATGTGGCCCATGTAGCTATTGCCTCCAGCTCTGTTCCCGCTATATCACCAGTGTTACTTAATTGTTCAATGTCAAGTACCGGCTTGGTGATGTAATATCTATTAAGAGCCTCATTTGACCTCATGAGTTAAAGTGGAGAAACTATTGATATATTAACTCAATTACTAACTCAATTACAGACTAATTTAAAAACATGTCAACATTAGACGTTCCTCATACAGTCGTACTTCATTAATTGCTCTTATATGTCCAACTTAGAGCATTTAAAATTGTTAGGTGCCAAACCTAGTCCCCTGCACCCTCACAGATGAGGTTCCATAAGCAACCATCCACCTTAGTACCCCCCCTCCCCAGGTTTAGATTTAGAGACCACTGGAAGGGGTTATTAAGTGTTAGGCTCTGAATAGATGATCTAAGATAACTACACCTTTTGTAAGGAGACCTACAACTGCTGTGGACCAACGGTGGCTGTGGCTTGATACATTTGTGGTATATTCCTTTATCACATACATTAGGAGACACTCATACTCATGGGCACTTCAACTGTACCCTATCAACTATAATTTCAATGAGAGAAGTTTCCAGAACAAATCTTGACTGTCCCTGATGAAAGGTGTCTTTGAAAGACTACATACATATGTCTGCCTTGTCACTATTTTATACCATTATGTGTTTATTCAGCAGATACCTGAAAGTGTCTGTAAAAGTGAGCATTTTATTTGCCTTGTTTAATCAGCCTGTGTAAAAAATAATGTATTAAGAACATTATTATCCTGATGTTGAAATGACAATAATTGTGCCTGGAGAGATAGATATGTTGGTTAAACAAACACCCTTTGGGTAGTGGGGAATGCAAAGTTAGTTCTGAATAGTGCTGGGTGGCTTGGATTGGTTTTGCTACAGAAGTCCAAGAAGTGCTGAGCTGCTTCTCTGTGTGTGTGCGTGATGGAGAGGCTTCTGTGGGTGTTGACATGGACATTGTATACATGCCTGCTGTCTCCGTGCAGTGATGGGTTGTGTTCAACACTTTGTGTATTATTGGGGCTATACTCTACTTGAGCTGTTATTAATTATGTTTGTACTCAATTTACTTAATTGATATATTCTATCGATTTTTGGGATTGAATAGACTATCAGAGCTGTATTCTATTGAACTGTTGGGACACTACTTTGTTAGTCTATTAGGGATGTGCTCTATAATATATTAGTGATGTACTCTATTAGGCTATCAGGGCTCAGCCTCTACTCTATTATTAAATGCATTGCAGCTATTTTCCATTGTAGTTGTGCAGTAAATTTCTGAAAGAGACCCTGAAATGAGGACTGATTTAGATGGTTTTAAAAGTCTGTTCCAATGGGGAGTTGGTCCACTGTGTTCTAAAGCCTTCATGGCTGCGTCATTATTTTGGTAACTACATTGACTCTATTTCTCTTGTTCTCCAGAGGGGACTCCAGCTACAGGGAATATATACCAGAGCTTAGCGAGAGTGACGACAATGAAGTGTGGACTGAGCCCTCCACTCCATCCAATCATAGTCTGGCATCCGACATCAGTGATGTACATTCAAGTCGTGGGCGTTCTTACACATTCAATGATGCTCACCTCAAGAGAGATTCTTTCAGCCGCGATGACGCCAGTTTCAAGGGGAGTACTCCTTCAGTGGATAGTGTGCACTCCAAGTTCCACCCTCTTCCTAGTGCCACCAGTAAGCTTAGGGCATGGAGATACTTATAATTAGAACTAGTTGGAATGTTTTGTGGTGTTGTACCTTCCCATTCTCTATCCCTAACGACAGATAGTCACCACTTCTGTCCACATTATCCACATGCAGCATTTATTTAATCTGCACAGTCCATGCATGCAAAGGTCAATCAGACATGGTAAGTAGACGGAGCTAATTCACCAGAGCCAATAATAATAATATGCTTTTTTAGGTTAATCAATATTGTGCATGTTGAAGTCTAATGGGTGTGGCAATTAGATTCTCCATGAATAATAAAGTTTAGTATATCATTTGTTTCAGTGAGTATTAAGTGAATGTTGCTTATAAAGTCCACTTAGTATAATGGATCATTGTAATGGGATCCAAAGTTACCACTTCACCTCTCCTCTTGCTTCTCCTTTTCAGATCGAGAGCTTCCTCCACTGCCACCTGAAAGCACTGCCATTATCACCAGAAGAATGACAGTAGCCGCGCCTCCCTCTGCGCACAGACAGAGGGTAATGTCAAATTCTATAGACCATCTCAACATTAAAGATGATGTGGACACTCACCTCAAAATGAGTGAAAGCAATGCTGCTGCTGTCAGCCGTCTAGACGCAGAGCCATATCTGCATCCTGTGGATATTAAACGTGTTATGGGGAAGTCCCTGACACTCAGTGGCCATTCACAATATCAGAACAACTCAGGCTTTAACTCCATGAGAGCCCCCAAGAAAAACCGACAGCCTCTCTTCTCCCTTCCCGAGAACAAACCTTTGGAGAATGGAGACATCCCTGTCCAGAATACGCATAAGAGGAGTCACTCCAACCCGTTTATGCCAATGACTGTAGCCGATTTTTCGCGCGCCCCTTTAGAGCTTCCCCTGAAGAATTTGGATTCCACCTCCGAGCGTGAGAAAAAAGTATCAGAAAGTGGCAGTGTCACCAGCCCTATTGAATCCTTGTTAGAGTTCAGTGCTCTCAAAGGAATAAACGCTCTGCAGAAATCCACCTCAAAGCCTCTTCCACCCATCCCTGACGATAATTCTGATGGAACCCCCAAGAATGTTGTGATGAAAAAGAAAATCTTCACTTCTAAGTCAATGGACACCGACTGTGACATCCTGATAAGCTGTCCTCTTCAGGACATTGATGGCACAGAGAGGAAGAGTAAATACCGGCCAGGTTCCTCTCTGCCTGACTTGGTTGGACCCACAAGTGCTCCAGCAACAAGCTCCTCCCTCCAGTCCAGCAACTTCGTGGAGGAAAACAACGATGCTGAAGATGACCAGTATGCCCATATTGAAGAATTCCAGCAGTACATGCAAATGGCCTCTGTACCTATAAATCTGGGTGCAGCAAAGAAGCCACCATTGCTACCGAGTCGTCCCGAGGCCCAGGGAAAGATAAATTCCGCGTCTCCTATGTTTATGCGAGGGCATGCCAAGAGCGTTTCTGCCACGTCGGTTCCCAGACCCTTTGGAAGAAATGTTAAGAGAGAGAGTATGCCTGCAATTCCTTCCATCTCCACACCAAAACAGAAGCATGTGAGTAGGTTCTCTCAAAATGAAAGCACAATCCCTGAAGAGCTTAAGGAAGGAAGGAAGCCAGTTTCACCTCCACATGATGTCAGGCCGCTCCCACCTTCTCCGTCAGAGTTAAGTCCAAATGGATCATCGAATCGCCTCGAGCAAGTCATTGATGGAAGCAACATCTATGAAGACATTGATGAAGCATTTGTAAAGAGATTAACTCGCAGGACAAGCAGAAAGAGCTCAAAGAGAGAAGTCATGATGGAATGGGGCCCTCCTGTGAAACGGTCTATGTGGCCAAAGTATTTGACAGTTACACACACATTTTTCAACATTCCCCAAGTGAAAGAACTTTGGAACCAAACAGTCGAGTCCATCATGGAAGGTGTTAATCCAGAGGATATTAATCCTCCTTACTTCAATTTAGGCCGTAGGAAATTGATTCCCCCAGCTGAGAGTGTGCAAGTCAAGGAGGAACCTACCAGGCACAGGCAAGGAGAAGGAAGTGTTGAGGAAGAGAGACCAAGCTCAAGAAGCTCCCTCCAAGTAAATGGTGGTACTGTAGCACCGAGGAACACTCCAGTGGGCAACAGAAAACCAATCGACTTGCTGCCTCCCTCTGTCCCTCCTCACCAGATCATGATGCCTACTACTAGTAGTGGTAGTAGTGCTAGTCCCACTAGCATAAGATTGGAGCTGCCACACCCACAACCACCATCACCATCACCTTCACCAAGTGGCATTCCCAAATACTCTGTTGACAGCAACAAGCTCATTATGATGCTAAACCAATGTCAAGAGTACGACTCTGACGATGATGATTATTCCAGTTCAGATGCAGAAAACAGCGAACAAATTACTGACTCAGACACCTGTTCTGATACAGATATCCCATTCACATTGAATTCTACTGCTCGTGAACTTGTCACCAGTAATCTCCTCACAGACACGAGGTCTGTATCTCCATGCCCTGAACCAACCAAAGCTGAACAGAGCGATGATAAGGAACACACTCCACTTGAACCCCCACCAAGTCCGGAGGCAAACTCCACACCAGAACAAAGTGATAATGACAAACAAAATTCCCCCCAAAAGCAGCCTCCAAAGCCATTACCAAAACCAAAATCTAGTCGAGTTTCTTCTTCGATCAAAGAGACATCTGGCTCAACAATAGACACTGTGGAATTGGAATCAGTGGATGGAAATGATAGCAACAAAGTCAGTACAGATTTTGCTCTCACCAAGTCTTCCCTCTCCAATGGCGGGGTGGGTTTTGACATCGAGGACAACACCACAAGTGGAGGTGGAGGTCAGGTGGTGCACAATGTGAGGCCCTCACTGGTGTTCAAGAACAAGCAGATATTCACACCAACTCCCATAAATGTCTGATAACAGATGCTAATACTTTTTGACAAGGCAGATTACTTATTATGAACACCTCCAGTGGGTGTGGTGTCATCATTGTGTTTATAATATCTTTTGTTAAATTGCACTGCATATATATTTTTTTAATAAATCGATCAGTTATTTAATATATTATTACTATTAGATTAACATGGTGTTGCCTGGGGCTATTTTATTTGTGAGGATATGAACATGATACACAATCAAATTCAAATGAATAATGGTAGGACATGTACCAGCTGGTAATTAGTAACACTGAGAGGTAACATATGCTTTACTCCAATGCTGTCCATCTTGCATCAAGCCCCACCTCCCTACTAATGCATACTAACAGCTGTCCTTCACTAGTGGTTTGGAAGCATGTCATGAAGCAGAGCTGAGGCTTGTTCACTATCATTCCTTCCCTTTCTCCTGTACTTCAGAATACAGCAATGAACCTTTACAAGGTCCCACATTTCTAGCTTCCATTAGTTCAGACGAAATCAATTCTGTGGAATAACATGCATTGCTGAGGGTGGTGGTGTAACTAGCAAATTTATGATGTCATCATCTGTTCCTGATAATTCCTTCAATAACTAATGCAACTTTTTTTTTTCATTTACAGAAATATAAAGTACATAAGGTTTAACACACACGCACACACGCATGCACACACACACACACACACACACAGATAAATGAATATACTTTATGATATACTCATCAGATTAGGTAGTATGTTTTCATGAATAAATTAATGCGATAAGTGCAGTTATTATTGAAAAGAAAAAGAAAAAAAGAAGTTAAAAGAAAAAACAACAACAAACTATAGAGTTATTAATGGACAATTAAGAAAGTTATTTCATCTGACAGTGACTCTTGTTGGCAGACCATGGACAGACCACTAAGTCAATGAAGTAACAAACTTGCATCAGCGTGGCTGCTCCATGCCTGGGGATTCTTCTCCAAGGGAAAACTCCGCCCCAGCACCAACCAGAGATGCCACAGACTCGGCACTAATCTCTATCTCTGAGAGAGGACCATTCTCTGGTAAACTCTACAGGGAAAAAAAATTCACAGAGAGGAAGAAAATATTTTATTTTATATTTCAATATTTCGTAGCATTCATTGAATTTTGGGCCATAGGTGGAGTGTATGCATGTGGATGTGCGGCAGAAAAAGCCTGAAAAGTCACAAAACAAACAAACCACAAAATGTAAAAACAATTGAACGTTTTATATACAAATTATGGCAGTCAATTAAAGAATTCTTGGCAGTAATGCTGTATCTGGTTGCTATGAAGTATTAAATGGAATCAGACACCTTCCCTGGGACGACCCAAAAATCCTGGAATGTGATGTTTGAGGATATCATGGGGAAGGTTGAGACACTATCACACTTGCCTTGGTCAATATTGGTCAACTGACCCTTACCTATCACCAGTAAATCATGCCCCATTGCCTTGACTATGCTATCGGCTATCATAACAGATGAACTAATATGGCAGGGGGGGGGGGGGGGGCTAGGTCACTATGGTCGTCTCAATATATGCAGGCAATGATGGTGTAAACAAGAGTGACATAATCTGCCAGGCATGCTTTTGTTACACTCCCTTCACCCTTTGAATGTGTGCCCAAAATTCCAGTACATTGGCACTGTGTGTACAAACAACACACAACAGCTAAAATGAAATGGTAAAGGATCAATTAAACACCAGATACATTGGCTCAACATTATAAAAGAAAAGAAAAGTTTGCTTATGGGAATACTAAATTGTTTGATCCATTATCACAAAATATGTATTCAGATGCCCTCAGTGGTAGCAAAATAGTTGGTTACATCCAGTGTTTTGGGGAAGAACAGACAACAGAATACGGGGTGTCAACATATGGAGGAAACCTTTACCAACTGATGGAGTACCTGACCAAATTTAATCAAATTGAAATACCATGATTGATATATATATATATCATAGTATCTTAAGCTATTGCAATCTTTTATTGGTGTGTATACTGTTGGTTAAATTTTCTTCCTTTCCCTATTAATTAAAAAAAAGGGGGGGGGGGGGGGGGGAACAAACAAAACAAAAAAAAACACTACGAAATGAAAGCAAGAAATGCAAATAAACAAATAATAAAATACTAAAAGAAACAATACACCAAAAATACATATATATAAAATGAAATGAATAAATCGGACCACAACAGAAGAATTGATAAACAGTACCCTCATGCATATGTAAGAATGAGGTAATCCAGAGAAAGTTTAAATCAATTTGATAGGCCCTAGATCTTCTATCTCTAACAGAATTTGTTCTTCAGCTGTTCAGATGAAGAAAATCCAATGAGCTTGGTGGCAGACATTCCGATGAGTTTGATGCTCATAGTTGCACAACACATCACTGGCAGAGCAGACAGCAGCTACGGATGTGCAATGAAGGATCAAAGAGATGGTGCACAGTAAATAGAACAGGACATTACATGAGAATTTCCTCAGCCCGACTGTTTGGGCTGTGTCCAAACATAACAACCATATTCTAGACTGAAAATTAGATTTGTTACATGTTGATTAGTGACCTGTGCAGATTGATATTAGCAGATCGGGTGATCCAAATATATTTGTTTTTATTGAGTCTGATCTGTTCCATAATCTGAACAGGAAATATCAAGCATGCAAACATTACGTGATCACTAAATGTCTTCTTGGGTGTTCCATTGTTATATCTATCGGAGGGGCATTAATGGAGAATGGTCTCTGCAGTAGGGCAATTAGACTAGTGCTTTGTGAATGGAGTACTGCAATGCAGACGTTTTTCACTTAAATTAAATCTTAGAGCAGGTACTTTTAATTTAAAAGTATGTGGCTGATACATTGTGGTAGGAGATGTTAAGCTTTTGTACAGGCCAATAGTTGGCATGCAAGTGCCAAACATCGACCATCAGGTTCCCTCACCATCAGTTATGGTTTTTCACTCCTTTCAGATAGGCAGTAATGTAAACAGTCAATTAACTAATTGATGTAATGCTCGTCAATTAAATATAATTAAAATAGATAACAAGCATTCCAGTTTCATAGTCACACAATAATTGCCTTAGAACTATCAATGATGAGTCAGTCTGTCTGCGGGATAAGCAATGCCATATGGCCAAGTGAACATGGCACTTAATATTAATATGTATACACAGCAAGCCATCTTTAACTAATGGAATTATGTGCTATGCCGGTGGGTAAGTAACTCATCATGGATCTGAGAAAATTGTTTAGGAAATGGATTAACAAGGGTCCAACTGAATGTGACAGCACAGACTAACATCCCAGTATTGACATTGTCAGTGATAGTTCCCCAGTATGCGTACATTAGATTCTGCATGTGAGCAAGCTATCTACTTCTCTGTCAACAACAAACAGAAGCAGACCTAGTTCACATAGACAGAGGTTGTCCTATAGACCAGAGTATAAGAAAGCTCATTGGTGGGTCAGGTATGATGAGCAGTGTGGGGTGATGGTATGTTTTGTTCCCGAGTGTGAGAAGTGTGCTGACACATCAAAGGGAAATCAAGCACATCAAAAGAAAATCATGCGTAAGGATAACTAAAATGCTTTTTTTTTGTAATTAAAAAAAAAAATAAAAAAAAAAAAAAAAAAAAAGTTTTAAGGAATCATCTGCGTACAGAAACAGAAATCTTGAAAAACATATTTTCCTCTGTCAAAACTAATAATTCTTGGAGATATCAGTATCTGAAGTTGCATATTTCAATGTACTTCCTGTTTGGAGTGAAGCTAATTGACAATGAAATGTCAGGAAGCCTAGTAAAGAATCAGAACTGCAGATAATGGCTAGTGGTCACTTGGTGGTTCGCTGTGCTGTGAGCGAAAAGCTTCGTGGACTGTACAGCGTCCTTGGTGTTTGTAACTACCTTGCTTAGCCCCCCCCCCCCCCCCCCAAAATGAGGTTTATCAGGAGTTACGTGGCATGTTTGAGCCAAATTTTTAGTTTCTCTGAAGGTGGTGCGCCAAAAGAAGACATTTTGGGAGTTGAGGTTTCGGAGGATGTTTGTAGCTGCTAAAAATCCTGGTCTAAATCTGAAGACAGGCTTGCACTTAGGTAAGTTACTTTCCCTATAGAATATTATCAATAATTACATGACGTGTGGTGTTAAGATATTCTAGGCTATGTGGATGATTTCCTTGCTGAGCTTTGGAAAACTATAGAACACCAAGGTAATATTTTTAAGCAGAAATATTTTTACCAAGGCTTCTGTAAACTAATGGCTACATGAAACTGCAAAATAATAGCATTTCAGTTGCCCTTTGAATGTGGATCCAGGCTCCTCTTTAAGACATAGAAAATAGGCACTGAACAATTAAGTGAGGACAAAAGTCTCAAAATCACCAAAATGCCATTATCATACATTGACTATAAAATCCCATCCACATTGCACACTAAAACCGGTTTCATCTGTATCTGGAACGGGTTTCACGGGTCCACACTACACCCGATCCCAACAGGTTCTACCTGGTTTTATCTGACACCTTCAGAAGGTTAGGCTCAAGCAGCTCAGATTAATTTAACATTCCTGTGGCTTTACTATTAATGTGTGCTATAGAAGTTTCTATTAATAGCTTTCTCCCACCTCTCTATCCTCTGTTGGTTCAATGATATTGCAGAGGGGGGGAAAAAAAAGAACAAAATAGCACACTAGAAAATAAAATGTCCCATTTTTATACGATACGAGGTAGAGGCAAATCAATTAATCAGCCCACACAGATAATGTGGAGCAAGTTCAGCACTATGCTAGTGTGGATGCAAGAAAACATTTGGAACCGGGTGTTGCTGGAGAGAGGTACAAACCGTAGTGTGGACAGGCCTTAAAAGTTTGCTAACACACAACTATATTGGGCATATTTTGAGAACACATATCAACGTTCTACCCTTTCCAAACTTTTTTTAAAAATTTTTTAAATAGAACTGTCATCCATGATAAGACTTTGATGTCAATGATCAAGGAAGACATTAAGATGCTTCAGGTGAATTCTTGGGACACAGCTGCTTTTATTTGGCAAGTTAAACTACATCCTGTAGCTCCAGACTAGGCAACCCCCCAGCTCACCACTCAATAAGGTATTTGTCTTTGGATGTCCCTTGGACTCCACAATGGCCCAGCCACATTCCGCAAGTCGGATAGACCACCATGATAGACCACCATGATAGACCACCATGATAGACCACCATGGTAAAAGGAGTGCCCAGAATAGGACTACTCCCACAGAGACATTTCTCCATCTTAGCGTTTCTGGAGTTGAAATAAGTGCAATGATAAGAAAAAGCTGTGAACAGTTCCCCTAAAGAGCTTTTATATCACATATTGGGTTGGCACAAGAAGAGGAGATCACACTGGACTACATCAGTTGGAGAATGGTCACCTTGCTCCCTTCCCTACTTACGGCTCACTAATGTCACCCATTGTGTACCTGCATAATCAAGATTGCAAATATGCTTGTCTCTCTGTGAGTAGCCATATATCAAGGGGGCTGGTTGCCAAGCATGTAGGACACAGGTTGATGGGGTGGAGGATAAGGTAAGGGACACCAGTTAATACTCTCCCCCTTAGAACACCAAATGACACCTCTGCCAGGAGCTATTGAGCAGTGGCATGGACTGGACTACAACCCTTTACCCAATGTGATGAGTTGAACAACACTAATTAGTACATTTCTACATCACTTCACTCCTCCATGGACCAATTTAAATTCCCTGCATTGGCAGGAAGGACACAACAATCTTCTGTTCCTTGTATGCACAAAGGAATGCCATGGATATCCAGAGTTTGGGGGGGGGGGGAAGGGAGAGAGAGAGGTATGTGTTCTAGCGGAAGTCTTTGTTGATCTTATCTTTCTGATGCAGAGGTCATGAGGCTGAAAGTGATCTGCAGGAACACAATGGGTGACATTAGTGAGCTGTAAGTAGGGAAGGGAGCAAGGTGACCATTCTCCAACTGATGTAGTCCAGTGTATTCTACAGCAACATTATAAATACTTTGACATGTTTTATTTCTTGACCGCCAAAATTATCAAACATGTCCCAAGTAAAAGTAAATCCCCAGGAAGACAAACACCCCACACATATGAAGTGCTATGTATGAATGTAGGTAGGTAGGTAGGTAAATATGTATATATGTATGTATGTATGGTGGCTGTAGGATATTGATGCATTCTGATCTCATCTGACGAATGATTTTTCAGTACAAGGATGTGGTCAATGTCAGAATGCTGGAAGTGAGGATGACACAAAAATATTCCTCGCATAAGTGGACAGACACACCTGTGCTGGTGAGAGTCTGATAAACCACCATATCATCATCCACTAGACCAACCATTAGTTAACACAAGGTCCATTATCACACAAGCAGTGAAGGTCTTCCTATGCAGCCCTTAGTAAACAGGAACTACTCCCCCACCAGCTGTGTCTGCCAGCCGACCATCACCAATCTCCACCTGATTGTCACCTGATAATATTTCCTCTCTAAATAACTGAGAAGCTCATGCCATGACAACACTTGTGAGTAATCCATCAACATGTCCAAAGGAAACGATTGGTCAACCAATCATTGTCTTTGGGGATTTACTACAACCTACCAAATTTCCTTATAACCACTAGGGTGACCACCATCAAACACTGAAAATTTGAGACCTTTAGGCGCAATAGTTTGAAAGGAGTTATCAAACAAACTGATCTTCATAAAACTTCCTTATAACCACCCCAAGGTAAGGTATGATGAGCAGCCTGGGGTGATGGTATGTTTTGTTCTGTGTGTGAGAAGTGGGCTGACACATCAAAAAGGGAAATTGTGCACATTAAAGGGTAATTGAAATGATTTTGTTGTAAATTTTATTTGTAGTTCCAAATTACAGTTTTAGGTAGGCATTTGTGCACAGAAGCCTAGATAATAATATTTCTGCTTAAAAATATTCTGTGAGATATCCACAGCTAAAGTT
Source organism: Lycopodina hypogea (assembly GCA_963969325.1). Lineage (NCBI taxonomy): Eukaryota > Metazoa > Porifera > Demospongiae > Poecilosclerida > Cladorhizidae > Lycopodina > Lycopodina hypogea. The sequence continues at coordinate 8,612,695 of OZ017787.1, forward strand.
GCATATTTAATTTACTTCTCAGTTTGGAGTGTGGCAACTTGATGACAAAACGTCAGGAACCCTGGTAAAGAATCAGAGCTGCAGATAATGGCTAGTGGCTATTTGGTGGCCTGCTGTGCATGAGTGCAAAGCTTCGTGGACTGTACAGAGTTCTTGGTGTTTGTAACTACCTTTCCTAGGACCCCAAAATGACATTTGTCAGGAGTTCCTTGGTATGTCTGAACCAAATTTTTGTTTTGCTGAAGGTGATATGCAAGAAAAAGACTTTTTGGGAGATGAGGCTTCAGAGGCTGTCTGCAGCTGAAGTGACAGCAGTTCAGATTCCTATTCTGCTGCTAGAAATTCAGCCCTGAATCTGAAGACCAGCTAGCACTTTTGTGAGTTTATTTACTCTATAGAATACAATCAATAATTAGCTCCTATAGCTAAGTGCTGTCACACACACACACACACACACACACACACACACACACACACACACACACACACACACACACACACACACACACACACACACACACACACACACACACACACACACACTCACACACACACACCTTTGAGAGGCCACACTTTCCACGAAAGATGTTTATTTGCAGTATAACTTACCTCTATTGGAAGACCACCTCTCTTGTAAGACAAATTTTTTGTTGGATTTAAGGGTGGTCTCTCAAGAGAGGGAGTACTCTACTTTAAGCTTGTGGATAATTCCTTGCTGAGCTTTGGAAATCAACAAAACACCAAAACAGTATTTTTTATCAAAAATATTTTTAAGGCCTCTGTGCATCAATGGTCACCCAAAACAAAAAAAAAATTTATTCCCCTTAAAAATAGCATTTCAGTCACTATTTGAATGTAGATCAAGGCCATCAAGACTTAGAAATAGGGTAATGATAAATTACACTGAGCATGAAATCCTCAAAGTCACCAAAATGCCATCATCATACATGGATTCTAAAATTCATGTTAGCAAACAACCATATTGGGCTGATCTTGGGAACACATGTTAGTGTTCTAGCCTTTCCATAACCGTCAAACATGATAAAACGTAGTGATGATAATGCCCGAGGAAGACACATTAGGATACTTCAGATGAATTCTTTGGACCCAGCTTCTGTTTATTGGAAAGGTTGAATCAAATTCTGCAGCTTCAGATTGGGTAATAGCTTCAGTGCCCCATCCGCTAAAGGGTTTGCCTTTGAATGTCCCTTGGACTCTACAATGCCCTAGTCACATTCCATGAGCCACACAGACCAGCAGGACAGCCACACAGACCAGCAGGACAGCCACACAGACCAGCAGGACAGCCACACAGACCAGCAGGACAGCCACACAGACCAGCAGGACAGCCACACAGACCAGCAGGACAGACACACAGACCAGCAGGACAGACACACAGACCAGCAGGACAGACACACAGACCACCAGGACAGCCACACAGACCAGCAGGACAGCCACACAGACCAGCAGGACAGACACAGACCACCAGGACAGGGTAAGAGATGTGCTACGTCTGTCCTAGCACAAAACATTAGTGCAGAGAACTTCAGACAGTAATGGGGTGAGTGCCAGAATGATTATCCCCACAGAACGACTTCTCCATCATTATGTTCCAAAAGTTGAAGTGCAACAATTAGAAAAAAACTGTGGATTGTTACCCAAATAAGGCTTTGCACCTCATGCTCAGTTGCCCTTGATCAACAGATCTCTGAGTCATTTCACTCAGACAGGAAGACATGCGACCACTCCTACGTGTATAGTTTGGAGAATAGTCGTCTTCCTTTCGCCCCCAGTTACATACAACTCACTAATATCTCCCATTGTGTACCTGTATGATTGAGATTACAAATCTGCCCCTCAGTGGGTTACCATATTCTCTGGCAGCAAGGGGGCTGGTTGCCAAGCATGTAGGACACAGGCTGATGGGGTGGAGGATAAGGTAAGGGACACCAGTCAACACTTTCCCCTTTAGAATGTCAAGTAACACCTCTGCCAGGAGCTATTGAGCAGTGGCATGGACTGGACTACAATCCTTTACCCAACGTGATGAATTGAACAACACTAGCTGGTACATTTCTACACCACTTCACTCCTCCACGGACCACCACAGACACACTTGTGCTGGTGAGGGTCTAACAAACCACCATATCATCATCTAGTAGACCAACCATTAGTAAACACAAGGTCCATTATCACACAAGCAGTGAAGGTCTTCCTATGCAGCCCTTAGTAAACAGGAACAACTCTTCCACCAGCTGTGTCTGCCAGCCAATCACTACCTATCTCCACCTGATTGTCACCTGATATTTCCTCTCTAAGTAACTGAGAAGCTCATGACATGACTACACTTGTGAGTAATCCATCAACACGTCTGAAGGAAATGATTGGTTAACCAATCATTGTCCTTGGGGAGTACATGTACAGTGGCAGTCTCTATATTAGAAAGACCCAAGTCTATAAAATGGCTTCAACCTAAAGCTAATTACTCAATTAACCTAAAGCTAATTACTCAATTAACCTAAAGCTAATTACTCAATTAAAAATAACTTCTGCACGAATATACTGTAGCTATATATAATGATTTCAGTTGCTATTGCTTTAACTACAACATAAAGGTGCCAAAAAGACTTCCTGATTGTCACGTCAATATTTGTCCTCTATAAATAATTTTAACTAATAAAATTCTAGATCTGTTGTTTGCTATCTCATCCCAGATGCTTGGGCCTACAGGGCTCAAAAAGCAGCAAAGAAAAAGAGTAGAAAGAGAATCATTCATCAGATGAGATCAGAATGCATCAGTATCCTACAGCCACCATACTTACATACATACATACATAAATACCACATCATATGTGTGGGGTGTTCGTCTTCCTGGAGATTTACTTCTTCTGGACATGTCTGATAATTTTGGGGGTCAAAAGTAGGCTATATTTTGGATAACCTGTGTTTACATAATTGTTGTTTGTTTTAAGTGGGGTGGTTTACTCTGGCCTAAAGTTGTGACCCCAACCAAGAAATTTTAGGGGAAAAAATAGCGCCACTATTCTGATCTCCACCAAACTTCCTTATAACCATCCCAGGGTGACCCCCATTAAACTTTGAAAAGAAGTTACCTGACAAACAAAAAAATAAATTGAGAATTAAAGTAAATATATGTGCTATACACTGTATGGTGAGTGTACTTTGCTGGTGGGTAAGTAACTCATTTTGGATCTGAGAAAGTCGTTTAGGAAGTGGATTAACAAGGGTCCAACTGAATGTGACAGCACAGACTAACATCCCAGTACTGACATTGTCAGTGATAGTTCCAAAGTATGTGTACATTAGATTCTGCATGTGAGCAAGCTATCTACTTCTCTGTCAACAATAAACAGAAGTAGACCTAGTTCACATAGACAGAGGTTGTCCTATAGACCAGAGTATAAGAAAGCTCATTGGTGGGTCAGGTATGATGAGCAGTGTGGGGTGATGGTATGTTTTGTTCTGTGTGTGAGAAGTGGTCTGACACATCAAAAAGGAACACATGAGCATTAAAGGGTAACTGAAATGCTTTTTTTTTTTTTTTTTTGGCTGCAGTTTTATTTGTATTTTCAAATTAGTTCATTTGTGCACAGAGGCTGGAAAAAAATATTTTTGCTTAAAAATAATTATTTTGTGAGATGCAACATGCACTGTGCTTACCTAATTAAGAGGATTGCTAAGTCCATATCAAATTAATTACTTTATCATCCTCTCCCTCTCCAATTTTTGGCCAAAGGCAAAAATTTTATTTATTTTTGAAATTTGATATCATTCAGCTGGAAATGCCCCCATTTGCTTTTTTTTTTTTTGTGCTTCAAAAGAAGAAGATTTCAAGGAGCAAACTGAGTGCTACCCTATCTGTGAAACATGTCATGCTGGTGGAAATCGATCTACAGCAAGACGAACATGGCAGTTCAAACAGGACTGTCAGACTTCATAATCATATTCTTCTTCCACCATCCATTTTCCTCTAGTCGTAGTTCATTTTTTACAAAAATTATTCAAAAAAATTTAAAAAAAAGAAAGAAAAAGCCTCTCCCCCTTCCCATTTTTGAATTTTTCGGATGATAAACAAGTAATTAATTTCAGACAGCCTAGAGTTGCATATTTTAATTTACTTCCTGTTTGTAGCATCACTTACTAACAAAATGTCAGGAACCCTGGTAAGGAATCAGAACTGCAGAAAATGGCTAGTGGCTATTTGATCCTGTGCTGTGTGTGAGTGAAAAGCTTTGTGGACTGTACAGAGTCCTTGGTGTTTCTAACTACCTTTCCTAGCGAAGCCCACTCCCACCCCAAAAAAAGAAACAATGTTTTTCAGGAGTTCTGTGGTATGTCTGGACCATTTTTTCCTTCTTTTTCTGAAGGTGATATGCAAGAAGACTTTTTGAGAGTTGAAGCATCAGAGGATGTCTGTAGCTGAAGTGAGAGCAGTGCAGATGAGCAGTGGCATAGACTGGACTGGACTACAACCCTTTACCCAATGTGGTGAGTTGAACCACACCAACTAATAAATTGTACACCACTTCACTCATCCATGGACCATCACAGAAACACCTGTGCTGGTGAGAGTCTGAAAAACCACGGTATCATCCCACACTAGACCAACCATTAGTTAACGCAAGGCCCATTATCACACAAGCAGCACAAGCAGTGAAGGTCTTCCTATGCAGCCCTTAGTCAACAGGAACTACCCCCCCACCAGCTGTGTCTGCCAGCCAATCACCATCAATCTCCATCTGATTGTCACGTGATAATATTTCCTCTCTAAATAACTGAGAAGCTCATGTCATGACTACACTTGTGAGTAATCCATCAACACGTCTGAAGAAAATGATTGGTCAACCAATCATTGTGCTTGGGGAGTATATGTACAGTGGCAGTCTCTATATTAGAAGAACCCAAGTTCATAAAATGGTTTCAACCTAAAGCTAATTACGAAACTAAAATTAACTTCTGCACTCATATGTTGTGTGTGCATATATATACATATATATACACACACACACTAGCAGTATATACCTGGCACTGCCCGGCCAATGTCAACATGAAACATTATAGAAGCTCTCAAATCTCGACCTGGTTGGTCCTATATTTAGCTTTTGGCAGCCATAACAACTTTCTGTGGGTGTGATTAACATCAAACCACACATTACCACACCCACATGTAGTTAGTAATGCTCACCCAGTTATTTGGACTCCATATGCCAAATTTCAGCCTGATTGGTTCATACACGAGTTTTTGGTAGGCATGATGTCCTATGTGTGTGGCAATGACCAAACTACACCCATTGACACACACACGTGATTAGTAATGCTCACCCAGTTGCTTGGAAACTGTATTCCAAATTTCAGTCTGGTTGGTGGTTTGATTAGCTTTTAATAGCCGAGACAACTTCCAATGGGTGTGGTTATAGCCAAACCACACCCACATGTGGTTACTAATGCTTTCCCAGATACTTGGAGACCACACACCAAAAATTTTCCTGATTGGTCTCTGATTAACTTTTTTTAGCCAAAATAACTGTGTATTTGGCTATAGCAAAACCACTCCCATTACCATGCCCACATGCGTTTAGTAAGACTCACCCAGTTTCTTGGAGAGCACATGCCATATTTCAGCCTTTTTGGTCAACGTGTTTGACAGTGATGCCTAGACAACTTACATACAAACACAAATACTTACAAGCCAAAAAATATATATTAAAGTGTGTTCGTAGATCTAATTCCTTAGGTCCAAGCGTTATTCATAAATACTTTTTTTCTAACCTTTTTGCTTTATATACCAATGGGAAGAAATGTAGCCAGAAGGGCTCCTGCCCATGTTACTCCCAAAGTCAAGTTGTGTATGCATATCATGTTTTAAGTCTGCCGATCCATCGGTCTGTCCATACCATTTCTGGCCTATTTTGGGCCTAACATAAAAATGGAAGTGGGTGTAGTCATGTACATCTACCTAATACATCCCCCAGATTATATTCATTCCTTATATATATGGGTTCGTGGGTCTAACTCCCTAGGTTCAAGTGTTTTTGCTGAAATACCACATTTGGCATTTTTAGCCTTACACTGGGGAAGGAAGGTGTGGCCAGGTGGGACCCAGCCCATGTTACTCCCAGAGTGAAGTTGTATATACATACCAAGTTTTAGATCTGTAGCTTCAAGAGTTTTTCTGGAAAAAAAAATACAATTTTTTTTGGGTGGCTTTTTCTTGTTACCATGGTAACCATTTCCCGGATTTTTTTTTTAGCCCATGTTTTAAGTTGGATCAAAACCTATCATCATGCCAAGTTTTAGAGAAATCCACCCATAAGTTTGATTAGAATGATGGCACAAACATACAGACATTTCCTTTATATATATATATATATATATATATATATATATATATATATATATATACACAGTGTAGTCCATATAATTTGAATCTGGTTAGCACAAATTTCTGATTTATTTGAAATTTTATTGGGTCCCCACATAGGAATAAGACAAAATATTCAAAGGGAAAAGATTGCCTAATTCGAAAATTGAATGTCCCAAACATTCCAGCTGAGTTTTGCTGCTTCAGAAATAATCAAGAATTTACCAGCAAAAAGCAGGTGAGCTTTTTCTATTCTTTTTACTTATTGCTGTTGGAACTCCCCCACCGAGAAATTCCACCAAGAAATACCCAAAATTTGCCTCATTGAAAGCAGGTGCATTTTCCTCCTATTTTTTTTTGTTTATATTTAGTTGTGACAAGAATCTCTTTTGTTCTTCTTATAGTGATGGCAAGAAATTCTTGGGGGAATTTGGTTTTACCATCTGCAATTGCCAACTGCTTTAGAAGAGCCCAATTTGTTAAACCATCAACAATTCTTGAAGAAGTAATGGAGAGTGAATCTGTTTCATCATTTGAAACTGATTTTGATTTGAAGTGATAGCCACTTTCAGTATAGGCCTATACTGAGCAGTGCAGACATTGTAGCCTCCCTAGGGCAGAGCACCGAAGATGCAGAAAACAATGATGATGATGATGCATGTGACCCTCCTCCCTCTGTTACTTCCCGTCAAGCTCATTCTGGTTTCTTAGATATGAAAGCTTACCTGCTATGCCCTTGTGCAGAGAATGGTATTGAATCACCATATGATCAATTGGAACAACTTGGGATTGAGTTGCTAAAAGCTCATAATAATTCATTGACACAAACATCCATAACTGACTATGCTGTAAGGCAATAATATATAAAGACAAAACAAAAATAGTTAAGGATCTTGCCCTTATTTAATAGTATGTGATTGATGCCTACTTGCATAAATATACACACGCTACATGATGTAATGGTGATCTTGAATTAGCTGCTGATTATATCTCCTTACCTGTATAGAAATTAATAACACACAATGACATAACATATGTGTAGTAACCTGGTACCTCGAAAACCTGAAACCTGATCATTCAAATTTTTACCATTGATGGTGCTATTTTTGAATTAAGAGAAATTCTCATAGTTCAAATTTTTTCTCTGGATTATTAATTTGAATTATGTGGACTGCACTATATATATATATATATAGTGATTACAGCTGACATCGCTTTAACTACAATATAAAGGTGCCAGGAATTCTTTAAATAACAGCTAACACACATTGTCACAAGTACATACAGTAATTAGCCTTCTACCTTCTTCAAATGGACAATACGTTGTCTTTCAGTGATGGAAAGGTGACTTCGTGTTGTTCTCTCTAACCCCATGCCATCCAGGGGCTACCTGACTACTAGGGCTCACACACACACACACACACACACACACACACACACACACACACACACACACACACACACACACACACACACACACACACACACACACACACACACACACACACACACAGGGGATGTCAGAGGTGAAACACAGCACACTCACATGGCACAGGCCTCTGTAGGAATATTTGTGGACAGCCTGCATATGCCTTTACTCCATTAGTGTGACTACAGCCCACGATTGCCTGCTAGTCACACTGATAAATAGCATGTGTATTATTGCATCTCTAAAGCATTGCACCTGCTGAACAGCCTGTACCTCCTACTTTATAAATGACACTGCACACATTGAGATACACTAGCCATCAAATTGTTAAAACTAATTATTGTTAAATATATCTTTTCTCTTGTTTGTACAAAACATTAGCATATTCTACAAGACTTGGAGAAAACTTTCTTTCAGGAAAAAAACCCCCCAACAAAAAGAAACAAACAAACAATACATTGATGCAGCCAGGGATATTCAAGGTCCCAAGGCCCCAACAATGCAAGGGATCAAAACAACAATAAAATCCAACTGTTTTATTATCTTCCCCGAAATATTCAAGGTTTTAAATATTTTATTGGTGATTTTGGTTGGCACTGCATCAGTTTAGAGCTATTTAATTTAATGAATATGATCAAACGAGAGTATGCAACCATCATCACCTTTGTGACCCTTGGTGACCCTTGGTGACCCTTGGTGACACAAACCTTGCAGACTAATGTGAAATGCTATTGAAGAGCCAAAGGTAGGTGATGCTAATTTTGCAGAAAAATTTATGTTTAAAGAGAAGAATCAGAGAATTAAATTTAAGAATTAACTTTGAACATCAATTTAATAATTATTACTATATGCAGTGATGTTATCATTGACAATTGAGCCAAATTTTAAAGGAGGGTAATTACTCTGGGGGGGAATTACTCCAGAGGGCTCTCTATCTGTATTAATCCCAGCCTGGAAACCAATACAGACCAGGCCAGAGTATTGGAGGAGAGCCCATTATCAGCCCAACATATGTAGCAAAGTCTCAGCCCAGGTTCCTGGGTATGGAATGGGAATGAGTGGTCTGGAGTATACACTGGCACATGCACATAATTTGTGCCACCCATGACAATGCCACTAATACAGGGTATGAGTGCAAGGGAACTCACCGGGGATCCCACTTTTAGGAAGACAATCTTCTCCAGGTTGGCCAGTATTTGCTGCAGCTCCTGTTGAGTGTACAAGAAGGGAGAGTGGAAGGAGATGTTGGGAGGAAGGCCATAGATCTGTACACCTAGCTGCTGCAGGTTGTGGTATGGCACCTCGGACTGACCGGTGGCCACTTCTAATGGGGGGGGGGGGGGGGGGGAGGGAGTGAGAGAGAATGGTTTGTCATTTGTAAGTGACAATAGCATCCATGTACACATACCTGAATAACTTTTACAGTTATGCATGCACACGTAAACAGAAATTAGAAGATCATTAATCTAGTATATCTGCTCAGTTCTAATCTATGTCACATAATGAAAAGTTATGGAAAAAAAAATTTTAGATTTTTAAAATTAAATATTGATTTATCGATCTTCATACCATTCTAATTTAAATTACAAAATGTATGTGCATTCTAAAATTTGTCAAGCTGTATCAGAATAAATACTACAGACAAAGGAGAACAAATGATCATGACAATGCCCAGCTCCGTGGAGACTTGCCCTACTTCCCTGCAGTAAATCTAATATTTCTTATGAATCCACCAAAATAAAAGTTAGTGAAGCAGTTTCCTTCTTCTTCAGAATGCTGCTAGGTTAGAATTTCAATGAAGTAATATTTTCTTTGTTTCGATTCATGCTTGAAAGGTCCTTCAAATCTAGACAGACAGACAGTCTGGTAGACATGTTCCTTGGCCGAGGTGGCCATCTTGAATCCCATGGGGCAACAACAACCAAACACTACAGTGACCATGAGATGTTTCATCTCTTGCCCCAGTAGCCACACCATAAAGACTTACACCGAATGGAAGCAGAAAAAAATGAAATGGTTACTCAATAAGCCCCAGCTTACAACCACACTATAGAGGCAATATTTATTCTAAACAAGTAAGAATAAGTGAGCAGGAATGTCTGTAAACTATGTAAAACTCCTTCTGTGCAACAATTCCAACATTACTGTCCCTGAACTTAAAATTGGAAGTATGTATCCCAATACAATTTTTTCTTGAAGTCTTAACTTGCAGATTCCTAAATACAGTGCAGCTGTCCATTACATCTGTAAGTTTGGACACAGTGTTTGTCATGTTGACTGCTTTGAATTGTCAGTAATTTGGTGCCTCAAAGTTTATGGAGTCCAGTGGACTGAAACACAGGTATATACTGGATCCAACTGTAAACATATACTGGATCCAACCGTAAACATATACACACACACAGGAGGGCCATGAACTGATCAAGTAATAAATATATCTTCTTGTATCTACAGATGCCAGCATAGCTAGTACATTTAGTGTTGCAAGGAATATCTTGTCGATTATGCAGCTGGGATCAACACAGAGTCACAGTACGCCCGCCACTGTGAGCACTCACTGTACTTCAGGGAGAAGGCGTTCATGACACTCTTCTGCATGGTCTGCAGTGAGTTGAGGCTGGAAAGGAGACCTGCCGGCTCCTTCCTCATTGCCAAATTGTTGACACTGCCAGCAGATGAGGTGCTCACTGGCAGACTCTCCAGAGAAGACTCCAGCTCTACATCTGGTGATAAAGGTGTGTGTGTGTGTGTGTGTGTGTGTGTGTGTGTGTGTGTGTGTGTGTGTGTGTGTGTGTGTGTGTGTGTGTGTGGCTAGTAAACTGGCACTATTTCAATGCAAATATAAATATGAATAAAGGGGGGGGAAAGGTAAAGGGTCACATCGTATTAGCACAAAGTTTCTCCCTATAGTGTGTTTTTTTTAAACAATCCTTACCAATCTTTATATAACTTTGCATTGACTGTGTTCAACAAATTAAAAAAAAGAGAAAAGAATGCAGTCTTCCTCCCTGCACCCCCAAATATTTTGACATTTCAAATCTTTCCAGAGTGCAAAGATGAATGAAGGATAGTGACCCAGCCAGCTGCAATGCCTCATCCCATTAGGTACACCGATAAGTACCACACACTATTACGGGTATGAACATGTAAACTTAAGAACATAAATGAATGTACTTTCACACACTATATCTATAACAAAAACTGGTAAAGGGTTTTGTGGTTCGATTAAAACAAATAACAAAATAACACAGTAAAAATAAACTTCCGATAAACACAACTTTCACCATCACCCACAGCACTGTGATTGCTGTTCTGTAGTGATAAGCCCACACCACCATCACTGCCATCACCACAGAGAAGGACATACCTGCCTCATCGCTGAAGATGAAACCAACAAAAGGATTCTCCAGGGGCTTCCCCACTTGCTGCCTCATCTTGTGGAAGTTTCTCCCCTTGGTGGTAGCCAGTAGGTGACTCTGTAGTTCACTTGTGTTGATAATCATGGAGTAGCCCTCAAAGCCAAGCTGTTCCAGCAGATCAAACTGAAGAGACACCCGAGGACACGGAATAGTCACAGCAGAAAGACAGAGACATTATACAAAACTATGAACTCCCAAGCCCTCCCTACAAGTATGCATGCATTAGTTGAAATAAACACCAGCATAAAGTGATTCAAAGTAATTGTCTTCCATTTTACATTTCTACTTATCTGCAGATCAGAAAAAATAATATGAAGAAAAGTAATTAATTTCTTTCCTCTGTTTGTAACACACTATTTGTTCTTGGAGAGAACAGGTAAGTCAAAATATCACATTTAATCTTCTCTCCCCCCCCCCCCCCCCCGTGGTCGAAATAACACTTACCACACACACAACCACTTTCATTTCTGGATTGAAATGGGACTAAGTCGACCTCACCTGATCTGGGAACTAATTTTTCACAGCCCATGTCACCTGACATCTATCTCAGTAGTCATGCGACTAACTATCAATGACAAACAATAAAAACCAGTCTGCCATATTTCCTCTTGGGCTCTTCGAGATTGAGGAACAAGAAAATGGATAGACACACAGACAAAATGATGGAAATGCTTCCACTAATTGGAGTTCTTTTATAGCTGCACACAACAGATATGCCAAAGGTAAAAAAAGAAGAAATTATTAAACAGGGTTTTTTTCTCTCCATTTTTGGCCTAACGTAAACTAGGATGACCTCATCTGAACCTTAAGAGGTCAAACCATGTCCATCTTAGTGGTCATGTGACCATCCACAAGAAGAATCAACCCACGAGACCACTGGCAGCACACACATGTGCTTACTCTTGGGCATGCCATGAGTGAGGAACAGACAAGAACAGATCAACACACAGAAAGAGAGAGGCACACAAACGGACGAGTTATGATAGATACTAGTCAAACTGACAAAGAAATTCTTCCAGTTCTCACCTTCTCCTGTATGGAAGTGAGTGTGCTTTCAAGAAGGGAATCCTCTGAGTTGAACTGTGAATCTAGCATGTGGGGGAGAGGGTGTTGGATCTCCATGGCCAGAGGGACAGGCTTGGCTTGCTGCAAGTCCTGAGGAGTGTGTGTGTGTGTGTGTGTGTGTGTGTGTGTGTGTGTGTGTGTGTGTGTGTGTGTGTGTGTGTGTGTGCGTGTGCGTGTGAGGTAACAATGGAGAATGGAGGGGGTGGACTAACACTACTTGCATATGAACTCCCACAGTACTGAATAAAAAGAAAATAAATGAAATAATAATAAATAAAGAAATAATGGTAATCTAATACTAATGCGTGATTTTTTTGTGTCTGTTTGTCTGTCTGAGCACTATTTCCTCAGAAACCACTTGAGCTGCAGTTACCAAAGTCAGCATGGCAAAAACCTGTGGGTGTACGCAGGTAATAGGCTATATTATATAATGACCCAGTGAGCATAGCGAGTAGTTATCCCTAGTAATATTAATAATAATAAGTGAATAAAACAATTAATAATTAGAAAAAAAAAAGGGAAAAAAAGGGGAAAAAAAGGGTGAAATAACTATATATTAAGATAACCATTACCAGGGTCTCAGTTTCCCTTCTTTTGTTTGAAACATTGATAAAATTGAAATATCTCTTCTTACAAACTATTACATTAGATTTACCTGTGGTAAAGCAAAGTAAGCAAGACCTTAAAAAAAAACCAAACAAAAACAACTGACTTCACTATTAAAATCAGCTATACCAACAGTTACAGGTTTATGCAGTACACCTATTTGTGCATTGAATTAATTGGTAAATGTGTGAGGCTAAAAGGACAGAGATGAACTCTGGCAGACATGTGTCTCCATATCCAATAATGCCACATGTATTCCACATGGGCAGATGCAGTGTCCACCAAATCCAATAGTATCCACAACAGGAGGATGGGAGCAGCTCCTCAGAGTCAACAGCTGTTTCCAGACAAGGAGCCACTGATGACAGAAATCAACAAGCTATGAATTTACTTTATCAACCAGGAGCATGACTCCGCTCAACATATCATGTGATCACCATTTTCAGGAAAACATGAATGCAAATCTAGTAAAAATGGAGTGGACTGGAGGTTATTGCTCTCAAAAATACCAGCAACTGATGAATTCCACAAAACGGAGGAAGTTTTGCATTGTGTAGCATCAGTGCGCCGTGCTATTCTCCTCCAGCTGTATTTCGAGTCTGAATGGCCCAAGGATTGCCATAGAAGACTAACTTTTCTCTCAGGAAGAGCTCCTTTCCCCTCTATCCATCTATTCCTATTAATAGCTGAGGACTTGCAACCCTTTGGCAGCCATGCTATGTCACATGATTGTCATGCTAGTAAAACTACAAGCAGAGAGATGAAGGGAAAGGCAGGCAGAATTTTTAAAAGTACAAGTACATATCAAAAAGGTAGATGTGGTTGATGAACCATCAACCTTGTAATATTGCATGAGGCCATAGCAGATAAGTTCCTTGTTTCTCATCCAGTAAGTTATTAAAAATTAATGCAGCGAGTATCAGATGATGATTCATCATGGCGTAAAGGAGCCTTTCCTCTATGGTGAAACAGGCTCTTTCATTCCTAGATCTGAAACTTTCTTTGCTATTCCATCCATGAATATCTCAAGGCAACATCTGACCTGAGATCCTTCAAGCTTAAAATTCTAACATCAGCAATATTTCTTGTTTCTGAGGCACAGAAATGAAAACTTTGCAATACCAATGCAATGCCTCAAGCACTTAATGTAGCCTCTGTGTTGCCATCATTCAATAATCTCCTCTAAAACAGACAGAATTACCTCATAATTCAATAGCAATGATAGAAGTGACTCTGCTCATACTATCCAGCGAGTTGGACAGAGAAGCTTGACACCAGTGGTCCATGGAGAACTCCTCAACTATAGTTTTATAAGTACTGCGTTATTCTTGGCACTATATTTGAAGAGCTTAGATAATTCCATAACAATATCTAATGCATCTTTAATGAAAATAAAAAATATTTCTTTGAAATAAAAATGGTAAGTAGGGATGATGTGTGAGCAAAAAGTGCAGAAACAAGAATTCTGTGACAGTGTGTTTTAAAAATTCCCTACTTCACTGATTCCTGTGAACTTAGAATTCTACATGATAGTGTATGTGTTGCAAAATTCGTGTGAACTTAGAATAATTATTCTACATGAGCTGGCTACAAGCTAATTGAAGAGGTGGCAGTCTTTCGGCATCACATCATACACAGTATACATCTGATTGGCATCCACAAGTGCACACTCTACCTGCCCCTCTCCAGAGGGAGTGCATTCATCCAGTATAGTACTCAATTACTCTTAATTAATAATCAGGAAGTAACAGTTAGCTAGCTATAACAATTCTATGGCTAGCTGTAACAAATTTAGCTACTGAATTTGACTTACATTCGAGATTTGGAAGCGTAGCTCTGGTAATGATATTCATAGCCTCACTCACAAACCGGTTTTTAATTGTGTGCATAGAATTGGTAGTGTCAAAATGGTGGTTTCAACTTAACACCGTAGTTATTAGTCTGGAATATACTTCAGTAGTTCGTTAGCATGGCGAAGCAAATGAAGTGGTCGTGGACCTGGTCCAAAGAAATAGTAAGCTGTTAGTATAACTATTGCATTTTTTGCTGTAGCCAGCTAGGCTCTAGCCCTGGAAATGAAGAATATAAATAGTAATTAGAAAGATGGTGAACATTTGGTGATTTTGAAGAGTCTGCGCTCGCTATTTTAATTATTGATTTGGAGGACAGAAACTATCTTGGCAGTTTGTGTTGCAGCTTATATGGACTGCAGGTGACTTTTGTAGCCTAGGTTTGAGCCATAGCAGAGAAAGTGAAGCTTTCATGTTGTATTAGTCAATGAGGCCGCCATTTTTTTGGTGATCATCCCTACTTAGAGAGCACTACTATACTCTCTGATAATTTCAATGGAGCGGTAGGCATCTTGGACTGCAAGACTATGAAGACTCATACAACGTATGTGCACAGCTCTGTGCTCTAGTTGTTGAGTATAGCTACACCTGAACACCTCCCACACACACTGGCACCACCATCATACCACTGGCCACAACAATTACCTTGTGTAAAGCTCAAACAAATTAGAACATCCTTGATTAAGCATGCTTAGTGATTGGCATTAGTTCTGTCTGCTTCATAGAGACCAATGCAATCTAAAAAAAAATGACAACTTTATAAGTCTGAGGGCATACATATTTGATAGAGACTACGAGCTGCAAAAAAAGAGGCTAAATGAAAGCATGCAAACAAACAGTTCACTAATGACACACACCATTACTTGCTGAGTGGATGATATATCAACAGTGTCATCAGTACTCACACAGCACCACATACTGACATCAATGGCTTTCAGTATTGATCTCTGAATTTACTGGAATGTAATCTCTAGCATCATATTTTGGATTTCATGGTATGCACGAGATCTATTTCTGCTGCATCCAGCCCTTCAACACACTGCCGTCATTTTCTTGAAGCTGCGTCAGCTGATTGAAGTCACCACTCTCCTGTTGATGGTCATGTAGTGACAGAGATTGATGTGCAAGGTGCTCCATAGGTGAAAAGGTTCATTAGGCATCATCTTCCCTTTGCTTGAATTGATACTATTTGGTTTTGGAGTTGCACACACACACACACACACACACACACACACACACACACACACACACACACACACACACACACACACACACACACACACACACACACACACACACACACACACACACACACACACACACACACACACACACACACACACCTCTCTTATGCTCATCCCACTTCATCACTGCTTCCCTGAAGTAAGAACTTTTTTTGATGTTGTTCAGGCGGGCGTCTGTGTAGCATATTTCCAATTACTAATGCCAGCAGTTATAAAGGCATAAACTGTTACTTCTAGATAAAGCTAGTTGGTTTAGAGCAAGCATGTTTCGACATATAAAACTGTAAACGCTGTCATTTCAGCTTCCCAGTGAAGCTATTTCATCCACAAGACATTATCAAACCGAAAAGGCTGTAAGGAATGAAACTCGGTATTGTTTTGGTCAAACTTTTTCTTGGGAAACTTCCCTAACAACAGTGCTTGGTACACTTCTTTAATTACCTCAAATTCAAGAAACTCACATTGAGAGGATAAGTAGGCTAGTGTAAGATCAGTATGACTTTCAATGACTGCCGAGTCAGCTCTTGAATCTCCGTGTAATGATTCAGTGTCACTAGTCGAGTTCCCATGATGGCAACCAAACTACTCAATGCCTCATCATATTTTATTGTCTTTTCGCCTTTTGTAAAGCTTTTTTTTTTATGAAGGGATCAGTGCCTAAACATAGACTGCTCATAGCAATGTACTAGGATTAGCTATAAGTTTTGTCTCAATTGAGTGACACAGTCAATTAGTGGATACATACCACATAATTGAAGTTATATACCAATGGGAGGGACCATGGTTGGACTAATAAAGTATTTCTGATGGGTGACGTAAAATAAACAGCTGCATACCTAAATTATGCAAAGGAAGGAATCATGGTTGGACTCGTGTATATAGGAAGAGTAAAAAAAAATAATAAACTGCTACGGCAATGCAGAACCTGTAAAAAAATATTCTTTTTTGAAAAGGCATAGCTTTCACTAGACTTGTTGTCCCCCCTCTCATGTTCTCATGTTGTGGAGTAATCATTATGTTGAGGGGGTGGGGGTGGGGGTGGGTGTTTGAGCACCTTGACTCACCCTCCAAATATGGCTCTGCATTAATATATGAGCTGTTTGTTGGAGTATATACTATTGGCTTTGGTGTGCAACTACTTTGGGGGGGGGGGGGGGAGAAACACAACAACCCAATAACAAAAAAAAAAAAAAAAACGACATCTGAACTAATTGTTAATTGTTTAAGTGCTTTAAAGAATGTAGAAGAACTCAGTAAAGCGTGTATTCTCTTCTAGTACACACACACACAAAATTTAAATCCAAAAAAGAAGAAAAGAAAACGAAGAAGCAAATGTGCTAGCAGGCTTTTCACTCAGTTAAATTTGAATTAACTGTCCTTCAGACTGTGTAAGGTACATAATTCATTGTCACACACACACACAATCAGTTTCATGCACACCTGAAGGGCAGCAGAGCAGACAGCTTCAGCTTTCTCAGCCCATTCTTTACGACAGCTCTCGGCAAGGGCCGCCCATTTCTGGGCTACCACTGCATTACGCTCCCGAAATGCTGAATACATGACAACAATAAACCATTTAATTAATCAAATACATAACATACTTGAAAGAAGACCAAAATGACAAAAAATTTCTTTAAACATGCATGGAAAGAGATACTGCACAGAAATGAAAGGAGATACTGCACAGAAATGTTTAACTTACAATATCTTCAATCATTGTATATTTCCCCTATACTTATGATGCACTGTTATACTGCATTAGTGTTACCTGTGCTAATGTTAGGGTCACCACGAACAGTCTCAGAGAAGAATAAGTTATAGCCATTGACCCTCTTGAACTTCTTAACGGGTGGGGCTCCAGCACTTGTGGAGGGTAAATCACTCTGTCACATACACACAGGAGGTCAGCTAAATGGGTCAAAGTTGCCAAAACAAGATCAGACTTCTAACGTGATTGTACAGAGTGGGGGAGAAATGAATAAAAAAAAAAAAAATTAAAAAACCATTGCAAATTTCATAGGAAAAAATTCCAACATAAACGTACAGAGTGGGGGAGAAATGAATTAAAAAAATTAAAAAAACCACTGTAATTTCATAGGAAAAAAACAGAAAGCACTGTTAGCATCTTCATATAATCCAAATTACAGGACTAGAGCAGTTTGTCAATCCTTTACCAATGGCTCTGGATTTGTAGCACAAAATTGAAGCTTATATTTCTCTAGTTGCATGTGAGGATTCTAAAGATAAAATTCCTAAAAATGTGTGAACACAAGTCTCTGACAACAATATCATCAGGAGAAGTGAAATGGAAGGTTGTGGCATGATAGATTTGTACTGGAATTATCATCATCTTACCCACAAAATGTGAATTGAAAACAAGACACCATTTTTGACGTGGTTAGATTATAAATAGATTCTATTCCCTGATCACCTTAGTGTATTTCACCACTACATGCACAGACATATGCACTTCCAAGAGATAGCAAGTGAATCACATCACATTCTATGCACTCACACCAAAACCACACAAGATAGAGCCGTTTCTATGGTGTTGTGCATTTTAAGACTCACTCCTGTAATTTCTATTTTTGGCCTAGGCAGAATTCCAGCTTTCCTCTTTCTCTTAACAGCTTCAGATCCAACCCAGTTCTACAGCATGAGAAGGAAGAAACAAAATATGCATAAATTAATATATATTCAGGGTGGTATACATGAAATTTTGCTGGGGAGGGGGGAGAAAGATATTTTGCCATGACTACATCCACATTTAATCACACTGTTAATTATGATTAGCAGCACTTACTGGCATTTGCCTGTGCCAATGTCAGCATTAAACATTATAGAAGCCATTCAGAACATCATTTCTAAACCTTGCACTTCATTCAAATAAAAGCACGTCATAAGTAGACAAGCACCAGAGCATTCCCTTTGATTTTTTAGAAATGTTGGATTACTTTGGTGACATGGTGTAATGCTAAAAGATAAATTGCCAACAATCAGATTCGTAAGTTTGGAACTATTGGGTTATTATTTTTTGTGTGTAATTAATTTACATAGTAACAATCAACAGTTGCGTAACAGTTAGCATAAACAAAAGGAAAATACAGGGAGAAAGAAGAAGGAAGGAACAGGGGAAGAAAAAGAATAGAAGGAAGAAAAGTATTGAAGGAAGGAAATGAAAGAAGGGGGGAAAAAGAGAAAAGAAAAAAGGAAGAAAAAAAAGCGCTGCTCAAGATTTGAACAGCTGCTCAAGATTGACCGGGTATTAACCCACTAATTAGACTTTTTTTTTTTGTTGGTATTGTATAATTCCTCTGGAAAATTCCAGCTAATCAACAATTTTAGTTTAAAATGGATGATTAGTTAAAGTTTTCTAGTTTAAAATTGAATTTCTCCCCCCCCCCCCCCACTGGGGGATAGTGGCACCCAAAATATTTGAGCTTAAAACCATCCCTGGTGTGCCAGGTGCAAACCCTGAAATTTGTTTCTTTTAGTGCAAGGGGTTGGTCATTATGCATAGACAGACATAAATGAAAAATATACAAACATGCTAACGAACCAAAAAATATAAAAGATGTTGATTCAATGCTACTACGAAAAAAAAAAGAAAAGATTTTTCAAACACCTTGTGTCGTTTGGAGATGGCCAATACAGTTTCGACAATAACCTTTTTCTTTTTCTCATTCTCTTGTGGACATGTTTATATATATTTTTTTCAGTTTGTTGTTATGATGTAGTGTTGCCAACACAAGGTACAACGATACATAATACAACCAAAGGTTGGAAGATTCACTCACCAATATTCACCTTAAAAAAAAAAAATAATAAAAAAAATAAATAAAAAAAAAAACATTAAAAAAATGATAAATTAAAAACTATATAAATAAAAACAAAACAAAAACAAACAAACGCAACCCTACAAATGTGATTTAGGATCAAGGTGTGATGAGATTATAATGAGATTCAGCATGTGGGTGAGGCAATGCCACAACTATGATGGGATTCTTATCTCTTTTAAATAGTGAAAAAATATTGTGTTGAAGGCCATAAGTGTTCTTCATCTTAATTGTTCCATGATTGTCGTCCAGTTCTCATGTCTTTCTTTGTCAGAGATAGGAAGTATAAACACAGCCATCATGCCTTTCTCCAGTTATTGCTGCAGCCTATAACTTATGCCTGAATGTTGACAACTTTTAATCAAAATAACTTATTAGCTGGTGAGTTGTGATATTTCAATCGTATATTTTGGTCTTTGGTCAAAACTCAATTCCCTTTTATACCAGTATAGAAAATATACTGTCTAAATGGAATAATGCTGTCAGCTAATAATTATCTAACAATATGATATCCCTTACCATTTTCAGTTTTCAGTAGGGACTGAGTTAAATCTTTGTTCCACCTACAGTCCTCTGTTCAATGAGCAGATCCCTCCCACCATCCCTGCACTACACATAGCCTTATGGTGTCCATCCAGCGAAACGTACCACCTTCATAATTACCAAAATAAATACAGAAAATTCTTCTTGTGAGCTTACATTTTGGCATTCATAAGCAAGGGGAAAAAAAGGACTTTCCCTAAAGCTCTCCACTAGATATAGCTTAAGTTAGACTCAGATGAAAGAAACTTTAAAGAGGGAGCTACTGAGAATATTTTTACAAGCTTAGCAGTATGTTGGAGTTCAATACGAGTCTGCTATCTGCCAACCTTTCTGTCATGGATACATCCTCATCTCTAATAGACATGTTAACTCGAGCATATCCTTGTCATGTTTCTAGTCACATATTCCCAAGAAGGTCCAAGCTCCATGAGCGTTTGTAGGTGGTGTTCAAAGCTTTTGATAAAGTTGGGTTGGTAAAGCATACACTTCTCTACACTATCACAGTAAAACTATGGCTATTTGGACTAATCAAGTTCTATCTACATATCTTCTTTATTATCATTTGTATCACCTTTAAAAATTTTCTGGGAGTGAGCGGGTTGTGGTACTTCACCTATGAGGAGAGTCTGGTCATCTAGTCATCAAATTCATTGTCAGCTGGTCTTTTGCTGGAAAACTACTTCCTAATGTCTACTTATTTTTGGTCTGGCAACTGAAAACGGAAGTATCTAGACTTGTTCAGATAATTTTTCACCCCTACTTGTGATTGCAGGCCCCTTCATTGGATGAGTTTAGATTTACCACAACTTTAGCTGTAAATTTCTCCATTCATAGTGTAGGCTTTGGTTACTACTAATATTTATAGACATTACCAATCTAGTCAGGCAGGCCACACCTCCCAAAATATTAGCAGAAAGGGTCTGGTGTAATCGGCTACCAATTTGGTTCCTTTCCCCACGATTTATGGGGAACAGTACTTTGTGTGTATTGCAAATGACACCAGCAGTTTTTAGAGTTTTGGGTGAAATAGTGCGCACACCAGAAGCAGGGAGGGCTCACAATATATTCAAACTGTTTCATGCATTGATCTGTGTGAATAGATCACCAACCACCACACTGTTAATTGCATTCCAGTGGGACAGATTTAGTATGCCATTGACCCAGACCTTTTTGATAATATTTTTGAAGGTGTGGTCCACCAGATTTAAATACCAATCATCCTTTTTGTTAGTATTAAGAGAGAGCACACAGAGGGAGAGATAGCACACATGGAGGGAGAGAGATCGGTAGAGCAAACGTCATACCAGAGGGTGGTAGATGACATGACACTCTAATGTCTGATCACAACCAAATCAGATTCTGAAATGCAAGATAGTGTGTAGTTCAACCCGTACTGTATTGGACTGCCATGTTAGTTCCTTTGTGGCTACAACTGTGTTATCATGCTTGTTGAGTAGTTTGCTACTGAAAGCCTGCAGGATTATTATTGATACTATTCTCAGCACCAAAAAAATATAGGGAAAAAAAATCCTCCATACAAAAAAATGAAATAAATGTACTGTATTTTCTGTAATTAAAGCAGTACCAAAAAATAATTCGAACTTGATATGGTGCTTAATTATAGGGAAAATATATCCGATTTATGACATGGCGCTTATAATTATAGTAAAGGGTCTATGAGCCAACACATCGAAAAATTAATTCAGATTCCTTTTGGCGCCATAATTATACAAACATAATTCTAGAGGTAGATTGGCACTTATAAATAGAGTGGCACTTATAAATAGAGTGGCACTTATAAATATAGTGGCACTTATAAATAGAGCGCCGCTTTAAATACAGAAAAAAAAGAGAGAAAAAATATCACTGCTTAAATCTGACCTTATTGCATGGATGTTACTTCATAAAATAACAAACATATTTTAAAATTGGTAAGGGTTATTAGACTTTTGGGCACACTTTTATACCTTGACACGCTCAATGGTAGTTCCAATTTCTTCTGAACAGGATCTCATGAGCTCTATGTTCCTCCTGTGTGTGGAAGTCATCCCATCTTCATCAAAATATCTCAACAATACTTCCCTTTGCTCAGGTGTAAAGACCATGGCCCCTGCAAAAATTATGGAATGATGATACCTCTTGTCATCATATAGTATTTTTTCATTATTACAGCATAGTTTTCAGTGTTAACTTACAGCTACAGCTAAAAGAAAGAATATTTGGAGTGCTTAAGAATATGTCTGAGGACTTACTTCCCCTGGCTACGGCGGTAACCGTGTGAGCTTGGGCCAGTTTTTCGGGTGGAGGGGTATGGCATAACATAGCACGGTTACCTTCCCCGGGGAGAACATCTTCTACCGATTGAAGCACTGAATTCTCATCCATCAACCAGGATGACGTAGAGTAAAAAAAAAAGGGTTTTTTTTATTTAGTTCAACAAAAAAAAACTACAAAAAAAAACGTCCTGGCTGGCTCAATATGTTTATGGGTGTGGCTACTTATACAGTGTGATTCCTGAAACCCTCGTGTGTGCGTTGTCTTCAGCAGTGCACGTGGGTGGAGTTGATTATAATCACATAGCAATAGCGGATGAATAATCTATGTGGGAAGAGCTGGATAGGTCTCCTGCAACTGTGGGTAACTGGAGGAGGGAAAACGAGGATATATTCAGGTCCTGAGACGTCTGCGGTTTCAGACTGTGACGAAAAGAAAAACAGTGTGCCTTTATATACTCATGCAGAATGTCCAGTTGCTGTAGAAGAAGTGATAACGACCAGTCCTATACAAGAATTTTGTAATGATCAAAGATGAGGATGTAAGCATGACATTACAAGACATACTTGACATCTGTTCCTGATACTCATAGGTACAGATGGAGTTGAAAACTTGTATTCATCACCAACTATTGTGGGACACTTGAATATGGTAAAGTATTGGGCAAGTAAGCAGACGTTGGAAACGTTGATTGGTCCATACTTAAACACCATGTACAAAGAACTCGGACTCGTGTATCTTACAGGATTCCACGAAACGTTCGCACGTGGAATCAAATGTGTAGTGTCGTCTGTTCGTGCGTCAATGATGTACGATACAACATCTGATCCGATAACTGACGAAATGTACAGAGTATCTACCATCTTCTTGAATAGAATCAAAGAAGTATATCCTCACATGAGCAAGGAAGACTTCAGAAAAGAAGTGATCGTGTTCACCCACGGCGTGAACAAGGGAAAATTCAATACAGACGACTGGACTAAATTAGTTAACTTGTGGTGATTTGACTGTGAACCTTATGCACGCCTGTGTATTCTCCATTTGCATTGAAATGATACTTTGACTTGTTTCCAATACGTTATATTGATACTCACTACGTAATGAACACTCCTTACGTAATGCACACATTGACACACTTGAAAATAAAACAAGTAATCATAACGCTCATTACGTAATGCACATCTTACCAGACCATTGAAAATAATAACAATGATAATAACACTCATTACGTAATGCACACCTTGACATACTTGAAAATAAAACAAGTAATCATAATAACACTCGTTACGTAATTCACACCTTACCAGACCATTGAAAATAATAATAACAATGATAATAACACTCATTACATAATGCACAATCCATTACGTAATACATACTGAACGTTATGCAATCTCACCAGGTGTTTACAAAAAAAATTATAAACAACACACGTTACGTTGTGCACACACATACATACGATTGGTCCTCTTCAAACATTCAAATATGCATTGCACACACGCGCATGCGCACACACTCTGTCTGTGTCTATATAGCTCTTCTCTTTCCTGGTTAATGTTAAAAAAAAAAACCCACCCGGTCTTGGTAGGGGAGAGCAGAACTCAGAACGAGTTGGTACAGTGGCTGATGTTGGCTTTTGTGCTGACAAGGAAGATATGGCTGATGAGTACGTAATGGCATGAGAGCATTACATAATGGCATGAGAGCATTCCGTAGTGGAAATGCATGACGTTGTTGTGGTGTTGTATTGGGCTGAAATAACACTTGCCCACTGCACACACACCGATTGACAAAAGTGGTGTGTGTATCAATCAGTTTTGCATTCCAACGGAATTTGCAATTTGATGTTTACAACACTACGTAATGCCACAACAACGTCATGCATTTCCACTACGGAATGCTCTCATGCCATTACGTAATGCTCTCATGCCATTACGTACTCATCAGCCATATCTTCCTCGTCAGCACAAAAGCCAACCTCAGCCACTGTACCAACTCGTTCCGAGTTCTGCTCTCCCTGTAGATTAGGACAAATATATATTTTTCTACAATTATTTTTCAGAAATGTGAGAAAGTTGAAAGTAACAATTGTGCATACCTCCAAGGCTGTTCTCACTATTTAAAGGATTTTTCAAAATTTTACTTTCAAAGTATTAATTTTACATTTCTTTGTACCCATCCCATTTTCAGACCAGTGGTCAAAGATAAAAAAAATATGACAATTCAAAAAAAGTTTACCTCAATTTTTTTTTTTTTTTATTATTATTTTTTTAAGAAACCCAATGAAACAGTAGCTAATAGCTAGGGCTAGATAATAACATGACAATCGACAACATACAATCAACAAAAATTTAGAAATTGAAGTAACACTCAAATATAATGTTTCTTACTCTGAAGAAACAACAACCCCCCCCCCCCCCCCAAAAAAAAAGAAGAACAAGGTCAATCATTATTTTTTCTAATTATTTTTCCCCTTCAAATGTACATACAAATATATACATACTAGCAGCATATACTGGCATTGCCTGGCCTATGTCAATATGAAACATTATAGAAACCACTGAAATTTCGGCCTTATTGATCCTTTAATTAGCTTTTGGTCGCCAGAACAATTTCCTGTGGGTGTGGCCATGAAAAAATCACACCCAATATCACACCCACATGTGGTTAATAATGCTCATCCAGTTAATTGGAAACCACATGCCAAATTTCAGCCAGCTTAGTATTTTGATGGCCAAAATAACTTCCTATGGGTGTGATTATGGCCAGATCACACCCATATGTGGTTAATAATGCTTATCCGGTTACTTGGAGACTGCACACCAAATTTTAGCTTGATTGGTCTTTTCATTAGCTTTTGGCTTAATTGGTTCTTTGATTAGCTTTGGGTAACCAAAAACATCCTATGGATGTGACTATGACCAAACCACACCCATATGTAGTTAATGCTTACTGGGGTACCTGGAGACCATGCATCTAATTTCGGCCTGATTGGTCTTATGATTAGCTCATGGCAACCAAAATAATTCCCTGTGGGTGTGGCTATGAAAAAATCACACTCATTACCACACCCACACCGTTAATTACACTCACCCAGTTACCTGGAGACCACATGCCAAATTTCGGCCTTTTGGTCGAAGGATTTGGCTGTGATGCCTAGACACACATACATACATGCATATGAATATATAAACCAAAATATATACTAGATGGGATCTTGGGTCTAACTCCTTAGGTCCAAGCGTTATTTAAACGGGAAGAGGTGTGGCCAGTTGGGACCACGCCTATGATGTCACTCCAAAGGTTTGTCTGGCCAAAATACTGTTTTTGGCATGATATGAACACAGAAAGGGGTGTGGCCATATATATGTACTTAAAACATTCCCCAGATGACTCTTATTCAAAATTACAGTATTTCTAGGTCTAACATCTTAGGTTCAAGTGTTATTTCCAAAATCCTATTTTTGGCATTTTTAACCTTACACAATGAAAGAAAGTGGTGTGGTCTGGTGGGACCCAGCCCATGTTATTCCTAGAGTCAAGTTGTGTATATATACCAAATTTTAGGTCTGTAACGCCATGGTTTGTCTGATCAAAGTACCATTTTTGGCTTTTTCATCACCATGGTAACTATTTTCCAGATTTGTTCGGCCATGTTGGGTCAAAACCAATGATCACGCCAAATTTCAGAGAAATCCACCCATAAATTTGGCCAGAATGATGATACAGACAGACAGACAGACAGACAGACAGACAGACAGACAGACAGACAGACAGACAGACAGACAGACAGACAGACGGACGGACGGACGGACGGACGGACGGACGGACGGACGGACGGACAGACAGACAGACAGACAGACAGACAGACAGACAGACAGACAGACAGACAGACAGACAGACGGACGGACAGACAGATATCTCATTTTATAGATATCAGTGGGCCCGTTGCAGCTTTGCTGCATGGTATTGGTGCAGCCAAGTATGAAAGTGGTATAAGTGACTAAAGCCAAATTTGCTGGTAGCAGCTTGAATGAAATATATCGGTATTGGCATTCATACTTTTACACTAATGTTAGTTGGCCAAATCACACCCACAACCACAAATATGGGAGGGTAATTACATTCATAGTCACATGTAGTCCACTTGTCAAATTTCTGCCTGATTGGTCCAGCATGTGACTGGAAAGCGTGCACTTTGGGAGGTTCTATTAAATCTTATTCCATTTGATTGCTTTTCTTGACCAATCTAACTATCTCCATTAATATTTTATGGGTGTGGTTAAACATAGTCACAGGAGGTTATTAATACTCTTGTAATTGCATGGAGATCACGTACCAAGTTTCAGTGTGATTGGTTCTAATCAGTGAAAACAGCATGTGTGGGTGTGGCCATCATAAAACCACATCCATTGTCCATTGTTACACTCACATTTAGTCAATATTGCTCACCCGAGTACTTGGAGGCCACATGCCAAATTTTTGCCGGATTGGTCCTAAAATTAGCTTTCGGCAGCGAAAACAACTTTCTATGGGGTGCCTATGACAAAACCACACCCACTGTCACATGTATGTGTTTAATAATCCTCACCTGGTTACTTGGCCACCCAAGCAATTTTAGTGGGTGTGGCAATGAAATCCCCTCCCCCTCCCATCCCCATTACCACACCCACAGGTGGTTAATAATTAATGATCATCGGGTTACTTGGAGACAACATGCCATATTTCAACCTGATTGCTCCTTTCATTTCCTTTTGGCAGTGTAAATAACTTTTATGGATGTAGCTATATAAAACCACACCAATTGCCACACCCACATTAGGTTAATAACACTCACCTGAGTATTTGGAGACCACTACCAGATTTTAGCCTTATTGGTCAAGCAGTTTGGCTGTGAAAAGAACTCACACATACACACAGAGCTCCTATTTATTAGTAAATTAGCGAAAACCCTGCCATACTCGTGGTTTTCGGCCCATCTTCGGTAGGCTGTAGTCAAAAAAGTGTCTTTTTGGATGCTATGTTGTAGCCCTTTAAAACAAAAGTGAACATGTGGTTAGGTCAGAGTTTTTTTTAAAGTACCATTTAGACATTTTTAGCCTCAGGAAAAGGTGTGGCCAGATGGGACTCATCCCATGTTATTCACAGAGTCAAGCTGCCTTTGCATGCCAAAGTTTTAGGTCTATAACTTTTAGTGGATTACTGAAAAAACTTTTTAAAATACATTTCATTGGCATGGATGAGCATTAGTAGCAAGAGCACAACATAGTTGGTTGTGTGTGGGTAACTTGTGGTATTAACTTGTACTTTGTTGCATGTTTAAATCACTGCAAGGTGTGTGGTGTGTGGCCTATGGTAATTAGTTATGATAATACATAATGTCAACATAATCAACACATGTCAGTGGTTGTAATCAATGACTGGTTAGTCCACTACAAGCTCCTTTTTTTTTCTGGTAAAAGTACCATTTTTTTTAAAATACAGAAAGGGGTGTGACCATATAAATATGCTTATGACGTTTCCCTGGTGACACTGATTGGACCCATCCCAATTTTTTGCTGAGTCAAGTTGTGTTTGCATGCCAAATTTTTAGGCATGTAGCTTTTTTTTCCTGGCAAAAGCACCATTTTTGGCTTATTTTGGAATGCAGAAAGGGGTGCAGCCATATAGATATACTCACGACATTCCCCTGATGAGAATGATTCTAAATATATATGGGTTTGTGGGTCTAGCTTCTTTTTTCAGTCAAAAGTACCATTTTTGTTTTTTTTTTTTTTTTGTCTTTAATACAGAAAAGGGTGTGGCCATGTAGACATGCTCATGACGTTACCCTGGTGATACTGATTCTAAATATATATGGGTTCATAGTCTGACTTCAACCTTACAGGCGTGAATCGCGGATACACAGACAGACAAACAGACAGACAGGCAAACAGACTGACTATTCACACTTTAAAGTATAGATAGAAGATATATATCTAGCAATATATAAAATCATAGTTTGATTGGTCGGTTTGTGGGTGGGTATGTCTGCCCGCCTGCCTGCCTGTGTGATATGCATGATTTAGAAAACTACTTTGCAGATGGGATAAAATTTGGCATGAGCACTTAATTTAATTTTAAATTGCATTAATTTTGCATATTTACTTTTTTTTTTAAATTTCTAAATAGCCATGGGATTTAGAGAGTGACTTGGCTGATTGGATGAAATTTGATGTTCAGAGTGGGTGAGGCATGATTATAACTGTGTGTGTGTGCATGTGTATGTGTGTATATATGCATATGTATATATGATTTATGTACTATGTATATTTAGAGAGCGCTTATTTAGGGATGACCCGACCATTACCGTTGGCATAATACAATACTAATTCATACCTCACCAAGCTTCTAGATAACAACAATCCGAAATTTTCATGTTATGTTCAGGAGCCTCTAAGAAAGCTCTATATCAAATTTCTAATCTAAAGAGCTCCTAAAAAAAGTAAAATTTAAAAAATATTAAATTTCTCTTAATTCTACA
Organism: Lycopodina hypogea; assembly: GCA_963969325.1. Taxonomy (NCBI): domain Eukaryota; kingdom Metazoa; phylum Porifera; class Demospongiae; order Poecilosclerida; family Cladorhizidae; genus Lycopodina; species Lycopodina hypogea. The sequence goes on from OZ017787.1 coordinate 8,641,866, forward strand.
TTAACATCTTCCTTTAGCAAGGCTGCAGCCGATTTGGAAGCACCAGCACTTGCGCTAATACCATGATTCGACAGAGTTTCAACTGGTATATGTCCATGACCCATCGGTTTTCTTCATTAGCTTACAAAAATATGAAGGTTTATTAGAATGGACCAATGACACCCACTGTCATGGATGCATTTAAATTTCATTCCAATTGCTGAACATGCACATGAAAACTGTTTACTAAACCATCCGCTATAATGTTAAACTCTCCACATAGCCACTATGGAAAAGTGAATTCTATTCATGTAAGATTTCATTCAGTTCTTTTTGTTTTTACACAGTGCAAAAAATTGCATGCATTAATTTGTGTTACATATAACTTATGCAATGAAGGAATGTCCAATGAAACAATAACATCCTTTGTTATTGAGGCCATGTGCAGTTTGTCTCACAAATTAATACTCAAGTACTACCAAATTGCGGATTGTTGATATTGTTAAATTGATTAGTTAATTGAATGCCTGTCGACTGAGCATTACCTGACAGCTGCAACTTCTGGTTCTTGAAATCATTATTGAAAACCTGTGATCAATTATTATATATGCCTAATTCTACATCACTAAACCACTGAATACAAACTCAGTCATTTAGTGCACAAAAAAGAAAGAATATTTCCTTTTCCAATATGGCAAAGAAAGAACTCCCACAGCACCCCCCCCCCCCCCCCCCCCCCCACCACCCCTGGGAAAGAGAAGGAAATGAGATACTTTGAAGGACACAAAAGCTAGTAATAAAAACATTTATAAATAAATGAAAAAAAAAGGGATTTCCCCAAAAATTACAGAAACAAGAAAAGATCTACCCAAGAAATATTGAAGCAAGGCATAAACATTAAAATATTGTTCAAGTGTTTCTGCTGATAAACCATTTTTGGCATTTTTTGGCCTTACACACGAAAAGAAAGAGGTGTGGCCAGGTGGGACCCAGCCCATGTTACTCCAAGAGTGAAGTTGTATAAGCATACCAAGTTTTAAATCTGTACTCCAAGGGTTTTTCTGGCAAAAATACCATTTTGGGCTTTTTCTCATTACCGTGGTAACCATTTTGTGAAATTTTTAGCCCATTTTTTAAGTTGGGTCAAAACCTATCATCATGCCAAGTTTCAGAGAAATCCACCAACTGGTTTGGCCAGAATGATGAGACAGACAGACAGACAGACAGACAGACAGACAGACAGACAGACAGACAGACAGACAGACAGACAGACAGACAGACAGACAGACAGACAGACAGACAGACAGACAGACAGACAGACAGACATTTCCTTTTATATATATATATATATATATATATATATAGGAGAATGAAGATCATGACACATATTTTCCCTTAACCCATGTAATAATAAAACTCTGTTGCTCTGAAGTGAATTGTGAAAGGAATCCACTTATAATTATCTCTTTATCTGTGTGTGTGTGCCTGCTACACGTTCCTTCAATTTTGAAGTTGCTGAGTCAAGAGGGATATCAAAAGAATGGAAATCAAGCTCTACAAACTGAGTGTGGTAATTCTTTAATAGGATTTATTCAGATTGTAATAAGCTGAAGTGACTAAAAAATGGCCATTTTAGGCAGACTAAAAGGAGCAACTGTATTGTATCAAGTCTGTGCTTGGAGGAATTGTATTGAAAATACCAAAGTAAATTGTATTCTCTTGGCAGTTCAGTGCACACTTCCAATTTAATTAATACATGAATAACAAATCTTAACTACAAAATTTACTTATAAATAATACCTCACTAAGCACTGCTAAATTTCTAGGATGCTAGAGAATTTATTTTGAAGAGAATTAAATAAGTAAATTATTTTGGTATTTGGTTAATTAAATACATTTCCATGTTTTCTAGAGTGAATAAGTGCTTTTGAGTAGATGATACAATCACAGTGGTTATTATTTATTTGTTGAGAATAAATGATTTACAGAATATGAAGGAGCAAGGAATATTGACCTTGCTTTGCATACCTAGTGAAGAATTACCACTTGAAAAGAAAAAAAAAATGGAGAGGGAGGTTGCATCAAGACTTGGTATTCCTTCTCATCTCCACATATCCATCCACAGATCCTCTGATAAAAAAATGTGGAATGTTGTGCACCTTGAGGTTCAAAACAATTGATTGAGCTGTGGGAAATAGAGGATTAAAAACAATTTAGATGAAAAGTCCAACCTTATAAATGAACTTCACACCTCCAACCAAGAACTCAAGTTTCAGAATATTTTTTCAAGTTTTCAATGTTTTTTTTATGGATTTTCTTTATTTAAAAAAAATATATATATACTAAATTTTTAAAATTTTGACATAGTGATGACTAATCAAAAACAATTTTAACAATAAAACAATGAAAAAAGTTATTTTCTAATGTATGATAAATGCCTTTGATGTGTGCAAGTCTTTTCTTTAGAAAGTGATGACTCCCCAAAGTTGCTGAGTTTGCTGGAATGCAGGGAGACACCTTTTTCAGGGTAATTAGCACATTCCCTGCAACCTGTGGTATCCAGTTGAACATTGAAGGGACCATTGCCAGCAAGATCAGCGTGGTCAAGCTCCTGGATGATAAGACCAAAGCCCTCATCTTCCTCTTCCAGGAGACCCATTGCACTAGTGTAGATAAGCAAGTAATTCCAAACTTAACACTAGCTTGGTCAATCTCAATCAGGAAGCATGGTCTAGCCACATTTGTTTATAAGAGCCTCTCCTTGACACTAGCTGGTTAATCTCCCAAAGATTCAGAGATTGAATGGTTGTGCGTGGAAGTTTCTGGCCTGAAGATTATCAGCATCTATAAACCTCCATCCTCGTGCATTTTGATAACGTCCCTTCCAGTGTTCCCTTCCCCATGTGTGTATGCTACTGATTTCAATTGCCAGCATGTGCAGTGGGGATACAAAGTCAATAATCCAACGGAGGGTGTTTGGTTGAGTGGGCTGCAAATAATAGCTTAATGCTGCTTCACAATTGAAAGGGTGCAGTCAGTTTCACCTCCGGGCACTGGAACATCAGGACCAACCTGGATCTTGCCTTTGTAAGTGCCAGAATAAACAACAGGCTTACTTATAGATGTGTGATTGAGAAGTTTTCTTGGTCACAACATCGACCGTCGCTCATCACTGCTGCAAAACCCGTTGCCCCAGTATTGAGTGAACCGATGAAGCGATGGAACTTCTGCAAGGATGATTGGAATCACTACAGCCTCCTCATCAATGAAATCATGCAACTGGGAAAAATCTAACATTGAGAACTGGGAAAAATCTAACAATGCTGTCAGAGCACTGTTGTCCCATATTTAAAAGTGTGAAGATGAAATGAAGCCCTCAATTCCATTCAATTATCACACTCCAGCTGCTTATCATGGAGTACCCTCAGTTGGCTGACAGATAGATTGAGACACATCTCTCGCCAGTGTTTCATTTCAGCAAATTTGAACACACCACACATTGTGAGAACGGGATCTCCTCTGTGATAGACGGCAAGTTTGTGGCCTCAGAGTGTCTGACCTCTAGAGGGTCTTAAACACCAAACGGTCAGAGTCTCTCTGGTAATTTCACTGTAGAAGAGCTCACATCTGCCCTTGAACACCTGAAGCCTGGGAAAGCCACTGGCCCAGATTCCATCTGCCCAGAGTTAATACTCCATGCTGGCTCTGAAATGAAGTCCTGGTTGTGTGAATTCCTATCTTCCTGCTTGCGCAACCTCAAGATCCCCAAGAACTGGAAAAGTGCACTAGTTGTCACAATATTTAAACCTATCAAGCCCCCAGGGGATGCAAAGAGGTCTTGACCCATCCCTTTGCTGTGTATCCCCTTGAAGATCCTCGACAGTCTTATTTACCCCCATGTCGAGTCCACTACTGACCTGCCTCTTCCTAGAGAGAAACCTGTTTTCTGATATGGTAGATCAACCATAGATCATGTCACTTCACTGACTCAGGACACCAAAGAGAACTTTTTGGTGAAAAAAGGTGCTGGTACTGTGTTTATTAATCTTACAGCAGCCTAAGATACAGTATGGCACTGTTGTCTTACCTGCAAGCTTCTGCATCAGCTACCAGACAGGCAAATGATCAAAATAAACAAGGAGCTTGTCACATACCACAGCTTCACCCTCACCACAGGGAGCAGAACACGTAGCAGGTCATGAAGCCTCAAAAAAGGTGTTCCACACAGATCCGTCTTGGCTTCCCTTCTATATAACATCTACTCCTATGACCTGCTGACATCAGTCTCATAGAATATGCATACACAGATAATCTTGGATTTATGCATTCTGCTGGAGACTGGCAGGCCATCGAAGGGGCAGCTTACCTCCAGACTTGGTGGCTGAAGCTCAGTTGGTCAAAAATGGTGTCGGCCGCCTTCCATCTGAACAACAGGGAGGCAGTCGTAAGCTCGACATCACACTTGACAGAAAATGCCTGTCCTTCACCCAGATACCAACATACCTGGATGTGAAACAGGACAGGTCACTTATGTACCACTGACACCTCGAGTCACTGTGTGGAAAACTAACTTCACATGTAGCCCATATGAGGCGGCTTGCCGGATCAGAATGGGGTGGCAGTGCAGCTGTTCTTCAAATAACTCTTGGCCCTTGTGTACTCAAGAGCAGAGTACTGTGCACCTGTCTGGTGTCGCAATATACACACACCCACATCATCGATACAGAAATTAGTGATCATCTCCGTGTAGTGACTGGATGCCTGCGTGCCACACCATTGGACAATCTTTCCATCCTTGCAGGCATCCAACCTGCTGAACTTCGCCGAAGGCAGGCAATGCTGTCTCTCACATGCAGGGTTGTGGTACCAGGACATCTGCTTTACCACAAGCTAGCAGATCCTACCAAGCAGCCTTGGTGACTGAGGTATTGGAGGCAATTTGTACCAGCTGCAAAACAGTTCCTAATGACCATCGAGGAGCAAAACATCAATATGACACATAGGGCAGATCATATTTAAAGTGCAGAATGATGCAAAAGTGCCTCCAGACTGCTCTCCTTCATCCCTGATGCCAGATCTCACCCACCGGGATTGTCTCTGCCAAAACCAGCATGGACGAGGGAAACTACCTTCAAATAGTCTTGGGATGCTTCTGCTCGTCTATGCACAAATGGAGAATGGCTCTTCACCAATCTGTGGGTGTGATATGGAGGATCAAACTGCAGAATATACTATATGAAGATGCCAATACTCACCACCAAATGGCAGCATGGTCTGCAAGTCCTGGATAACAACACCATCAAGTGGCTCTCAATCTCATGTCCTTATATTACCCTGGATGGTTTTGTACTCCAGGAGAACAGTCTTGCTTCATAAATAATCAATTGAAATGCTTGCCAAAAACTCATTTATGGACCAATCAGGCTGAAATTTGGCATATGAACTCCAAGTAACTGGGTTAGCATTATCAACCACATGTGGGTCTGTCAATGGGTTTGGTTTGGTATTAGCCATGCCACAGAAAGTTGTTTTGGCTTCCAAAAGCCAATTAAAGGGCCAAACAGGCCAAAATTTGAGTGGCTTCCATAATGTTTCATGTTGACATTGGCAGGGCAATGCCAGATATATGCTGCTAGTTCCTTATAAATACGTGGTTTACAAAATACAAAAGAAAAACTTGAATACCTGACTTTGGCTTTGTATATCAAATTACCAAAAATTGCAAATGTGCCTGGTTTTCTTGGTATGCTATTTAGTCTGGATTTTGTCACTGAGCTAAATTGTCTTTAAATATGTTTCAACTATATCAAGGTATTGGGCAAAGATCATAGTACCAATTTTCACACATGGGATGCTGTATGTGGAAGCCTCCTACACTGGCAGTACAGGACAACTCAGGGAATGTTGTCTATCCTGAGTGAGGCTATTGGAGTAAAGAGTCACACACAGAGTGCAGGTACTTCTGGTAATATCTATATAAACTGCAATTGATGTTAATAGTGTAATACTTCATGGAATCAGTATTAATTGGTAATTATAAGTAAGCCTGTGACAGATCAAGCTTAGAAAACTTTTCTCCTCCAGTCAGTGTAAATGAAAGGTAGTCTAGTTCTGGAAGAGGGTACTGATCTATACTTAAGTAAGGATTTAGAGTTACTTTGAAATATCCACAAATATGGATACTACCATCAGGGTTTAGAAAAACTGCAATAGGAGCTGCCACCTCACTGTGAGCAATTTTTCCAAAATACCTTCCCTCTTAAGTTGATCCAGCTCATCCTCTATGTTTCCTCTCACAGCATAAGGAAGTGACCTGGCTTTGAAAAACTAAGGAAAATCATGTGAACGATCACATTCAGTTTAGCATAAAAGGATTTAATGGTACCTAATTACTTTGAGAAAATTTCATCATATTTCTCCAAAGGATAACTGAGGTTACCCACAGAATGAGCAGATGTAGCTTTTATTTCATTCCAATTAAGCCTGATCTGTTTGAGCCAATTCCTTCTTGAAAGACCTGGGCTATCCCCAATTATAACAGTGAAGGTCGAGCTTTCAAATTTCTGCTGGTCATACTTGACATAGGTATCTAGTTCACCAATTACATCTAACTTTTCCCTAGTATGTCTTTAACAACTCTTTAGATTTGTTAAGTGCTAAATCTGAGAATAACTATTGTATATAACCTCTGAAAATATGTTAATAATAGGTGGTACCATTCCTATATTTAACTGAACCGTTCAATGAACTTTAACCTCCATACTTTGTCATTGTGTTCACTGCCATGCTTTGTTCAATGTGTTGTAAAGTCCACATGTGAACAGAGTTTTATGTTGCTCGGTTTACAACACATTGAACTGCTCAATTTGACCATGGACAAGAATTTAGGGACTGCAAACCTAGCTCTCCCTCAGTGCCAGATGAGTGGCAGCATTGGCACTGCACCTCTTCTAACTTCCTTATAGCCCTGGTCAACATGAGCTGAATAAGTTAGATACTGCTGGTGAACTTCTTAACTCCAACAGTCCACAAATACGTAGCTGAGTACGCCACATTCCAAGAAGCAATAGCACTCCTGGAGGAATTGTGTGTGAAACCTAAAAAAGAAATTTTTGCTACGCACCTCCTTTCAATGTGGAAACAGCAGGCAAATGAATCTATTGGTGAATATATCCAGGAACTGAGACAGTTGTCTCAGGATTGCAAATTTGAGGCAGTTACAGCTGAGCAATATAGAAATTGGTATATTAGGGATTAATTCATCAGGGGAATTGTCGCAGCTTCTATTAGGCAGAGGCTGCTGGAGAATGAAATGCTTGACTTGGGCACAAGTTGCTCAGGCTTAAACACTGGCCTTAGCTCAGCAAAATGCTGACTTTTACATGTGGCAAACGCCACCAGTACCTTCCTTGTCACCACCTACATTACCCTGTAATGCTACCACTTACAGCCCTACTCCCACAGCTTCTGAAGATGACCTTACTGTTACTGCTTCATCTGCTGGTGCCAGGAAGGATGAATGGAAGTGCTGGAATTGTGGTGGCCCTTGCCACTGCCAACAATGCGGAAGTATCCAGCCAAAGGCTCAACCTGCTCCAAGTGTGGCAAGAGAGGCCACTATGCAAGACATTGTCGAGGTGGAGCCCATAAACCTGTCTCTGCTTCTGTTATGATCTCCAATGGTACTCTTGCCACAATCTGTGCTGCATCATCGGACTCTCTGTCTTAGACCACTACTACTATCAAGGATAGTACCTATACAGCTCAGGCTCTTGTTGATAATGGCAGCTCTGACAGCTTCATCAGTGATGCATGGGTAAAGCAATACAACCTTCCAGTCAGCCCTTATAAGGACATGTATCTATGGCTCAGGCATCTGTTTCCTCTCCAATAGTTGGGCTCTGTACCACAACCCTTCATATTGGAGATGCGGTTTATCATGATGTCAACTCTGCATCCTCCCTTCACTTTGTAGTGACATGATTCTCGGTCTAGACTTTATGCGACAGCACAAAGGCATGAAGATTGAATTTGGTGGTGTCCTGGAGTGTGAATAAAATTCAAACCTAGTGTTGTCTAAAGCCACCAGTAGTAGATCCACCTAGGCTCTTCTCAAACTTCTCCAGGGATTGCCATCCAATTGCCACAAAGTTAAGACGGTACTCTTACACAGGTATAGCTTTTATAAATGCTGAAATTAAAAGGCTACTGTCTGAGGGTATTATTGAACCAAATAACTCCATGTGGAGGGCTCAGATAGTAGTGGTCAAGCCTGATGCTCACAAGCAACAGTTATGCATTGATTATTCTAGTACGGTTAACTAATAAACCTTGCTTGATGCTTACCCACTTCTTTGGATCCATAATATGGTCACAACGTTGGCAGATTATAAGATCTTCTGCACCTTTGATTTATAGTCAGCTTAACATCAGATCCTCATAAGGCAAGAAGAAAAGGCATTCACAGCTTTTGAAGCAAATGGCAAGCTCTATCAGTTTAGTAAAGTTTCCTTTGGAGTAACCAATGGAGTAGCAGTGTTCCAGCATACCATCAATGATTTCATTGACAACACAACTTGAAGGATACATTGCTTATGTTGGTAATAGTACCATTGCTGGAAACAGCCAGGAGGAGCATGATTTTAATGTTCAAAAGTTTCAGGAAGTTACCAAAAGGCACGATCTCACTTTCAATGAGAAAAAGTCAGTTATCTCTACTGACTCCAATCAATCTCCTGGGATACACTGTCTCCCATAACCAATGAAGCCAGATTCAGAGCAAACCCATCCTTTACAAGAGCTACCACTTCCGACCAACCAGGCAGCTCTCAACTAAGTTTGAGGTTTCTTCTCCCACTACTCCCACTGGGTTGATGGGTTTTCAGACAAGATTATACTATTGTCCAATCCCAAATCATTTCCCCTTTCCAAGGAAGCTGCTGAAGTGTTTGAGAATCTGAAGCTTGAGATCATTGGTGCAGTAGTCACTCCAATTAATGAAACCATCCCATTTACAGTGGAGACAGATGCATCAGAGTTTGCCCTGGCTGTAACATTGACACAACATGGGCACCCATTTGCTTTCTTTGTCAGAATACTCCATGGTCCTGAGACCAGACATGTAGCAGTTGAGGAGGCAGCAGTGACTGTGGAAAGCTTGGACTACTGGCATCACTACCTTGATGGCAGATACATCACACTGATTACTGACCAGCATTCAATCACCTATATGTTCGATAGCAGAAGAAAAGAAAAGATAAAGAATGAAAAAATACAATGATGATGTATGGAACTAGCTTCTTTCAATTATGACATCATTTACAAACCTGGCAGGGACAATTCAGCAGCTGATACCCTAATTAGAGCATTTTGTAATGCCACCAACCTTAATACTTTCCCTGGTATTCATGAAGCTCTATGCCATCCTGGAATAGTCCACTTGGCTCATTTTGTACGAAACCTTCCCTGCTCAGTGGATGATGTGAAATAAGTCTACTTATCCTGCCCTACCTATGCAAAGTTAAGTCTAATTTCTTTCAATCAGACAAAGTTAATCTGATTAAGGCCACTCAGACATGGGAAAGGATTAGCCTTGATTCCAAAGGTCCTCTCAGATCTTCGACCAAGAATGTCTATTTCCTGACAGTAGTGGATGAATATTCTCATTTTTCTTTTGCCTTTCCCTGCACAGACATGAGTGCTTCTGTTGTTGTTAAACACCTCTCCTATTTGTTCTCTATATTTCATTTTCTAGGTTATGCGTTTTCAGATAGGGGATCTGTTTTCATTTAAAGATAGCTCCGAGCATATCTCTCTGGACTTTGGATTGCTACCAGCTACATGACCCCCTACAACCCACGAAGGTATGGACAGTGTGAGAGGTATAACGGCATCATCTGGAAGATAACTCTCCTAGTTTGGGAAACTGTCCTCTTGGATGTGTTGCCCTCTATCTGGTCTTTGCTGTCTATGGCCACAAATGTATCCCCTCATGAAAGGTTTCTTTGTTTTCAACACTGCTCAGCAGCTGGTAAGGCCATTCCTACATGGCTCACTACTCCTGAACCTGCCCTCCTTCGACGTTCCATGAGGCAATCCAAGTTTGAGCCCCTGATCGATGAGGTTGAATTGATTGAAACCAACCCTCACTATGCCCACACCAGGTACCCAAACAGACAGGAAGATACAGTGTAAATCTGTGATCTGGCTCCTGCTCCTGGTGGTTAAGAGATCATACAAGAGCCATTGACAGACCAGAAGTGTCCCTCAGCCATAAATGACCAGCTAGTTAAGATGTAACCCATGGCTGAACCCACTCCTTTTTCAGAGACGACAGTCCTACTTCCAGCTCAACTCCCTGTAAGACCTTCAGTAAGAAAGCATAGAGCCCCTGTGAGGTGTGGCTTTAGTAACTGAAGTGGAGCATACTTCTACTTGCTGGGAAGATTGTTATATATTTAACTGAACTGTCAATGAATTTAACGTTTATACTTTGTCATTGTGTTCACTGCTATGCTTTGTTCAATGTGTTGTAAAGTCCACATGTGAATCAGAGTTTTACTTAGCTCAGTACCTGATCAATGATGAATGTAATCTTCAACAACATGTAGAGGCAGTTCTTTATCTGTTCTTTCCTTAGCGAGTCATTCCTCTTCTTCTTAAGTGGCAACTCTATTCATTTGACGATGTCTTTTCTTTTGATGATATGAAGCTGGAGACTGTGCTCTTCTTGAGCTAGATTTTTTCTTTGACTGGCAGACAGTAGAGATGTGTTCACGCCTTCCACACAAGTGGCAGTCAGCTTCACGGAATTTACAGTTTTTTTCATCATGAGAAATTTTATCACAATGGTTACAAGGATTCTTTTTAGCTGGTGGTGGAGGGAGGAAGAACTTCCTTTCAATGACCTTATTCCCCTTCAAGGCTTTAGCATTCTTCTCAGCTGCCTCCATTTTTTTGGTGAAAGTTGAATGGCCCTAGCTAAGGTGAAATCAACTTCAGCAGAAGTCTTCTCTGAATAATTTTATTTTTAAACCCACATACCAATCTCTCCTGAATAGTTTGATCCATATATACTGCATAGTTACAATGTATGGCCAATCTGCATGGCTCAGCTAAATATTAAGCAATGGACTTACCTATGGCATGGTTGCCTCAATGAATTTAAAATTGATCAGCAATCACTATCACAATCAGTTTGGGTTAAAAATGCTCAGTGAGAATTTCCGCATGATGTGGGAATGTCTGTTCTTGAAGTTTTTCTGGAGAAAGAAGATCATGTAGAATCGAATATGTTTTGCTTCCCAGCACACTCAGAAGTACAGCAACCTTTTTATTGTCAGCAATATTATTAGCTGGGTAGAAAAAGAGTTCAATTTTCTCCTTGAAGAAAATCTTTCAGAATCAGAACAGAATTTTTTAATATGCCCCATGATTGTCTACCATCCTTCTCTCCAATTTATACTATCCAAGTTCAATTATTGGATATTCATATAGTAACTTAAAATGACTTTCATTCAACAGAATTCAAGACAGAATATGAAACTCTGAGATTGGCCAGTAATAGTAACAATAGCTAAAAATTATATACAACACTTGGATCAGGAAGTAGCAGTCCTCCCTCCCGAATGTGGTCTCGAAATAACGAGGTGAACATTATTAATCACGTGTGGGTGTAGTTTAGTATTAGAATACCCACATCAATTAGTTTGGGCAGCCAAAGACATATTATAGGACCAATCAGGCTGGAGTTTAGAAGGTGATCTCCAAATAACTGGGCGAGTGTTATTAACCACATGGGTGCAGTTTCACAATATGCGCACCCAAAGTAAGTTGTTTGGCCTGCTAAAAACGAATCAGACAATTAATCAGACAACTAATCAGGTTAAAATTTGGCATGTGGTTTCTTTGTAACTGGATGAGCACTATTAATCTAATATGAATGCAGAAATAAATGTGGTTTCGTTATTGCCACCCACAAGAAATGGTTTTGACTTCCAAGAATTAATCGGAAGACCAATCTGGCCAAAAATCGGCATGTGGTTTCAAAATAACCAGATAACACTTATCAACCAAGTGTGTGTATGTAGTGGGTGTGGTTTTGTAAAACATACTCACAGAAAGTGGTTTTGATTGCCAAGAACTGTTCAGATGACCAATCAGGCTGAAATTTATCATATGATCTGTATGTAACTGGGTTACTGTTATTAATTACCTGTGGGTGTGGTACTATGATAGCCACATCCACAGGAAGTTGCTTTGATTGCCAAAAACCAATCAGAGGACCAATCAGATTGAAATTTAGCATATAGGTTTCAAGTAATTGGATGAGCATTATTAACCATCTATGGTGTGTGCTGTTTTGTCACAGCCACACCTACCTGAGGTAGTTTTGGCTGTCAAATAGTAATTAGAGGACTAAACAGGGTGAGGTTTAGTGTTTGCAGTCTCCAACAACAGGTGAGCATTATTAACCACATGTAGGTGTGGCAAATATATATTTTTGTTATAGCCACACACACAGGAAATTTTTTGACAGCCAAGAATTTATCAGACCCAAATTTGGCATGTTCTCTCCATTTAATGGGATAAAGTATTTACATTTTTATGGGTGTGGTTTGTCCATTGGCCACACCCATATATGTGGTTTCCATAAGATGTGAGCACTGAATATCGAGGATGACAAATAAATACGGTGATTCTGTATGTCTGCCACAGCAATTCAAGTATGTGTGTCAACCACTTCTGACCTGTGACAATATTATCAGGAATGTCGAACCAACTGTGGTTCCTGCCAAGCAACATATATTCATCCCTTCAAACC
>OZ017787.1:8654867-8792367 GCA_963969325.1 Lycopodina hypogea
TTTTGGCGCTCATAAGAGTCAAAGGCACATTGCCTGTGAAATTCAAAACAATGTTGAGGACCAAAATGAGCAAAAGAAATGCATCATACATATGGTAAGGATTGTGTGTGTGTGTGTGTGTGTGTGTGTGTGTGTGTGTGTGTGTGTGTGTGTGTGTGTGTGTGTGTGTGTGTGTGTGTGTGTGTGTGTGTGTGTGTGTGTGTGTGTGTGTGTGTGTGTGTGTGTGTGTGTGTGTGTGTGTGTGTGTGTGTGTGTGTGTGTGTGTGTGTGTGCGTGTGTGTGCGCATGCGTGTGTGTGTGTGCGTGCACGTGTGTGTGTGTGTGTGTGTGCGTGCGTGCGCGCGCGCGCGTTCGCGTGCGTGTGCATATAATAATTAGAGTCTGAGTTATTACAGAAACTATGAAGATAACTATTTCACTAGCATGTAAACCTAGGAATGATTACAGTAGAATAATTACTGTGGAATAATTGAAAAGGTGGATCCACAAAGTAGTGGAGGGGTAACTTTGAACAAATTTCGGCAGGCCTGGGATGAGCCAGCACTGAGCCAGCACCTAGCCAGCTATATTTTGCTGAACAATGAATTTTTTGAAATTTTAGTGTAAAATTCTATATAATTTTTCCCCTTTAAATCATTGACTGCTTGAAACTGTTATGTAAGTTGTTCTCTATCTACTTTAGAATGATCGCTGAGGTTCCTTTCCTTGAAAATGCTAATTAAGCTCACCAGTTATGCCTGATCCTTCAGCTGCACATGAAAAGTTAGCTGCTTGGTTAATAGTGTTGGTTGGAATTGCTGCAACTGTAAAATATTTGCCAGCTTTTTTTTTCTTCTAGGATTTGCTTGTTAATTTTTTTTTTTTAAGTTTGGGGGTAAAGGTGGGAGGAGCTCCTGCACAAATATGGATTCAAATGTGGGCATTTCACCTTGATAATGATAATTATGCCAAAATCTTAAGAAAGGAATAAAAATAATAAATAGGAAAAAAAGGAAAACCCTCTTAACCCTTAACTATGATGTCCAGGGATGAGACCACATTCCAAGCTGCTCTCCCCAAAGCAGCTGCATTAGAAAGGGAGAAAAAAGAAGAAAAAAGAAGAAAAAAAAAGAAGAAAAAAAAAGAAGAAAAAAAAAGAAGTCATAGTCACAGTGTTGGATTGAATTTAAATAGAAGCTTTGTGTGTGTGTGTGTGTGTGTGTGTGTGTGTGTGTGTGTGTGTGTGTGTGTGTGTTTGCGTGTGTGTGTGTGTGTGTTTGCGTGCGTGCGTGCGTGCGTGCGTGCGTGCGTGCGTGTGTGTTCGTGCGAGTCTTAGCAGTACACTTTAGGGTATGCTATTTTGTTGGTTTACACTTTCCTCACTTTGAATTGCCTATTAGGTGCTGCTTTTTAAAAATTTTTAATCCACTGTGGGCAGGGACACTTTCATCACTCATAGGGGGGGGGGGGGGGGGGGGGGGGGAATGCCCCTAACACCAACACCACACCACACATCCTTGTATTGCCCCCTCCCCCTCCCCCCCTGACACCTTTTCTGGGCCCTTGCAAGTTCAAGAACTATGCTCCCAAAGCTGCAGCTGAGGGAGTAGGGATTACAAGCAGACAGACAAAATATTAGCTCAATTAAAATATGATTATTTTATTAAACAAATTTTTTTTTTAATTGAAAATTGAATGCTATTAGATCAGCCAGTGGATTACAAACTCAGAGCTTAGAAGTGTCAGTTTTCAGTAAAAAAAAGAAATTTCTTGTTTGGGGTATCTCTAGCCATGCCCATCTCTCCCAGATCAGGCACTAACAACATTATTAACATTTTGGGACATCCAGGAGTTGTGCAAGCAGAAGCTGACTTCTCAGCGCCCCAACTGTTTTAAAATATCATTTGACCCACATTAACCAGCAAAAATTGCCAGAACATTAAATAATCATTTTCTACCCCAGCATCCATACTCTAAAGGCTTTATTTTTATTGCAGAAGCTTTTACACTTAGGTGCAAGTTTACCATAATGCTTTATTGCAGCTGCTACAGATTTCACTTTCTTTTAGTGGGCAACTGTAAACCTGTTTTTTTTTTGGGGGGGGGGGGGGGGGAGGGGGGCAGAATCCTAAATAAATAAACTTATGGACGACCAGTACCGCTTACTACACAAGCTGGTGTAGATGATTCTTTACCTACCTTAGTTGTTGCTAAGTGATCGGTAAAGGAACGCCTAAGGGTTGGAAATAATCAATTTCAGGTCTGGTAAAGGTTAACTTAGCTGGTAAGGGTATAGCTTTAGCTGCTGACTTTTATAGAAATGACTAACCCTGTAGAATCAGATCTACAATTGGAAGAGGACCAGAGTCACCCTGTTATTGGCAGGGTAGGAGAACTGGTTGTAAGGCACCAGCAACCTCCACCAATTCAACTAATGGAATCTGATTTGAATTTTTCAGCGGCAGAACAAGTTGAGCCAGTGAGTTCTGTATTAGGACTTAGTGGGTAGTCACTAATAAGTGCTGTGTAAACAGATATAGTTGTGAATTATCAGGTGAAGCCGGTCTACAGTGAATAAAACACTGTAAAATAAAATGTGTGACTGACCATGAGCGCATAAATTGCTTATTTATTTTTTTAATGAAACAAATTTTATAGTGGTTTGATGAGTAATGAATGTGGTTTTATTAGGTTGCTGGTGGTATGATCACAGGGCCCTTAGCTGACTCTAGCACTGGCACTACTACGTTGGTGACAGCTTGCAGAGAGCGAATCAATGGACTGACTTCAATGTGGGCTAATAAAAAAAAGGAAATGGAAACACTCACTGATGTATGTGATTAGGCAGAGTCTAAAAGTTATTTTAATGTATGAATGAATATTATATATGATGGGAAAGGGTGGTTTCTCCTATTTTTACTTTTTTTCAAATCAGACAATCAAGTTTAAAAAAAAAGAAGACATGTGGCCAAGTATGACCCAACCTATTTCTCTCCTGGAATTAAGTTGTGTTAGCATGTCTTTAAAATTATACTTCCCTTTTTTAATTCCTTATTTACTATGTGAATCAAATTTTGTGATGTATGTAGTGAATTTTATGCAGAATCCTGATTTTATGTACCTGTAGTAATAATGCACTAATGGTCTATGTGGTTTGATATAGTTTTATGTTTAATTTCTATTAACTATCTGCACAGGACAACTGGAAGAATCCAGAGTTCCCACTAGCCAGAATAAAGAAAATTATGAAGATAAATGACGATGTCAGAGTGAGTTGTGTATATGTGTTACTGATGTTGATATTTACTCTGAAGGATTTTGTGTACTTAAATGAATGTGTGTGTGTGCATGTGTGTATGTGAATATAGATGATCAGTACCGAAGTACCAGTTGTGTTCTCCAAATTTCTTGAGATCTTCATCACAGAGTTGACCATACGAGCCTGGCACCACACAGAACAGTTTAAGAGAAGGACAGTCCAGGTGAGCACAGAACCTGTGGGCCACACATCTTTCTCTTGGTGTGTGAGGCTAAACTAGTTCGTGTGATATTTGCGTATCTATAACCATTTCCTGCCAAACCACAGTACTAAATGATATTCACACTTCAGGATAAATGCATCCTACATCGAGTATATATTTTAGTTAAAAAACGTTGAGTCACTTGGCTACACCTCTTCCTGTGAGTGTGTTAGGCTCAAAATGCCAATAATAATACTTAGGACAAGCACTTGCACCTGGAGACCTAAACCTGGCATACCCACATTATAACTCTTGCAGTAACATAGCTGGGGTTTCACCTGGCGATGCTTCTTCTTCCAGGCATGTGTCAAGCTAAAAATTGTTTGTATGCATTGATACATATTTTATGTGTATCCAATTTATCACCAAAGCATCATTTCAAATGAAATCCCCCTGTGAGGCCAAAAAAATAAGAGCCAAAAATGATACGATAAATCATTAAACATAGAGACCTGAAACTTGACTTGCCCACACATCATTCATCATTCTGGGAGGTTGGTCCCACCAAACCACTTCTCTTTCTCTAGGCAAGACAGGCTAAAAGACCAAAAATAGTACTTGGGCACCATCATACCAACTAAAGCTTGCTCTTCATGGTAGTGACATCTCTATACCCAGGATCTTATTTAGCCCAAAAATGTTGGCTTACTGGACCACTCATCTTTCTGTGGGTGGTCAGGAAAAAAATAGTGTTAACAATTTTTGTACTTATGGCCTATCAAATTCATGAACCTAAAGACATGCTAACACAACTTAATTCCAGGAGAGAAATAGGTTGGGTCATACTTGGCCACATGTCTTCTTTTGGGCAGGTTATACCCAGGGCTTTGCTGAGTATGTCTATAGCTTCTTTTCCCACTGAATGGTATTGTTCCATGTTATTTTGTCAGTTTGGGAAACAAGTTGCACGCTGCCTTCCCCCCCCCCCCCCCCCTTCCTCTGAACCCTTGTTGTGAGATAGAGCTTTGTAGTTGGTGGATATCCAAAAGTCATATCTTACCTTACCTGTACTATATGCTGCTATGTATCAAGGTGTGCTTGCTTCTAGTAGTCTACTGAGATGATGGTTGGCATGCCTCCATTATTAGGTGTGCAGCATTTAGAATCCATTTCCAACTGTTGAACAAGCTTTTGTGTGGATGCTGAATAAATTTATAATGTACATGTGACAAATAAAGACATTGTTTATGTGAGCATTTAGAACAGACAACATTCAATTACCATGGCAATGGTGATGATTGATGCAAACTTGCTGATAGTGTCCCAGAGACCAATACTTGTTCAACATTTTCTGTGTTGTGTCCATCTGTTTGAGTGCAATTGTGTCTGGCCATCTTGTAAGCTGTCTGACCATTGTAAGAAGGTGGATGTGTCTCTGTTGATGTAGGGGTCCAAATATCAATATGGACATGGTCAAATTATGTGTAACTTTATCAAAATTGGTTAATCAATGCAGCTCAGATTTGTCACTGAATGTTGGCCTGTTGACACACCTTGCAAATGCCCACCCCTTCATCTCCTTGTCTCTTCTCTGAGCTGCAGCTGCAGTAGGTAAGGACTATTCTTGGCTCTAATTGGTGCACTGTATTAGCATAGGTTTGGGACATTGTCATTGTGTCTACCAGTGGATTGCTCCCTCTCTGAACATGCTTGATGCAGGAAGTAGTGAATGTAGATATGTCATGGCGATGGATTTTTGTGCTAAACTGATTTCCCCCCCCCCCCCGGTTTTGTTGTCTTCAGGGGCCTAATGAAGAGAAATAGAAGGGATTCTTTTTTAACCCACTTGAATGTCATTTTGAGGGCTTTTAGGTCATGTGACCTCACTAAAATTGCTTTACACATATCTCAGCTTCTAGAAATCGTAACGTCATGGTTTCAGTGTCTAGAGGGTGGTTGTGAGGCCAACCATTTCAATTTCATGTTTTCTAAGTCATTTAAGTTTGTGGTCACTTAGTATGAGGTTATTGAGGACCCTCCCAAGGTTCAACGAAAGAGCTATCCAAAGTTCGATTGTTAATATTTTTTTTTTTTACCATTTCATATTGGTTTTTGGGGCCAGGAAGTTCCATTTTAAGGTTAGATTTTATATTCATGCTCATAGTCACATGATAAGGAGTCACAAAATGTTCATATCACCTCCAAATACAAGTATCTCCTCTATTTCAGCTCCCAGAAGTCGTACCTTCATGTAACCAATGGTTAGAAGGTTTTGTGGGGTGGGAAAGTTTGAATTTGACATTCGAGGTCATGGTCACATCATACCTAAAAGGTTTCATTTCACCCAATGCTATGTTACCTGCATGGGTTGATTAATTGACTGCACTGATGATATATTTTTGTGTAAATGGTATGGAAACAGGTTATTTTATTTGCTTGTGTGCTACTTTATTCTATCGGTTTCCCTCCAAAATGTCATCACACACTCTGGAGGAGAGAAGAGGGAGAGAGCTGTTAGTAGCTAAACTCCTAATTGCGCACATCTATCTATATATATATAAAAGGAGATGTCTGTCTGTCTGTACCATCATTCTGGCCAAACCTGTTGGTGGATTTCTCTGAAACTTGGCATGATGATAGGTTCTGACCCAACTTAAAACATGGGCTAAAAAATCTGGAAAATGGTTCCCGTGGTGATGAAAAAAGCCAAATATGGTATTTTGGCCAGAAAAACCCTTGGAGCTACATATCTAAAACTTGGTATGCATATACAACTTCACTCTGGGAGTAACATGGGCTGTGTCCCACCTGGCCACACCTCTTCCTTTTCCAGTGTAAGGCTAAAATTGCCAAATATGGTATATGAGCCAAAACAATTGAACCTAAGGAGTTAGACCAGGAACCCATATCTATTTGGAATCAGCATAATCTGGGGAATGTTTTAAGTACAGGTATATGACCAACCCATTTCTGTGTTAGTGTCAAGCCTGAAAAAAAAAGGCCAAAAATTATACTCTGGCCATACAAATACTTGGAGCAACAGACTTAAAACATGGTATGCATACACAACTTGACTTTGGGAGTAACATGGGTAGGGTCCTTCCTTGGACCTAAGAAGTTAGATCCATGAATCAATTTTAATATAGATTTTAGTTTGTAAGTATGTTTATATGTATGTGTATCTAGGCATCACAGCCAAACGCTTTGACTGAAAAGGTCGAAATTTGGCATGTTCTCTCCAAGAACCCAGGTGAGCGTTATTAAACACATGTGGGCATGGAAATGGGTATGGTTTAGCCATAGCCACACCCACAGGAAGTTATTTTGGCTGAAACAATCAATCAGAAACCAATCAGGAAAAAATTTGGTATGGAGTCTCCAAGTACCAGGAAAAGCATTAATAACCACATGTGGATGTGGTTTGGCCATAGCCACACCCACTGGAAATTGTTTGGGCTATTAAAAGCTAATCCAACAACCAACCAGACTGAAATTCGGAATGAGATTTCCAAGGAACTGGGAGAGTATTATTAATCACATGTTCGTGTGTGAATGGGTGTGGTCTGGTCATTGCCACACCCATAGGACATCATTATACCTACCAAAACTCATTTATGGACTAATTAAGCTGAAATTTAGCATATGAAGTCCAAGTAACTGGGTGAGCATTATAACCTACATGCGGGTGTGGCAATGTCTGTGGATTTTTTTTATTGGCCACACTCACAGAAAGTTGTTTTGGCTGCCAAAAGCAAATTAAAGGACCAACCAGGCTGAAATTTGAGTGGCTTCTATATTGTTTCATGTTGACATTGGCTGGGCAATGCCAGGTATATGCTGCTAGTCAAAAATAAAATAACAGTAATGTTAGATATATCTCCAGGAGATTTCACAGGAAACTCGTTGGGATGAAACCCATTCTAGTGTTCCAGACATGGGTGAAACCGGTTTTGGTTTGCAATGTGGACAGGCCTTAAGTTTGATAAGAAAAAGGTATGCCCAAACCACTTCTTTCTTTTTCCTTTTTATTTTGAGTCCTGTAGGCCCAATTGTCTGGGAGGAGATAGCAAACAAACAAAATAATCTAAAAAAATTATAGTAAGATGTCTTTTTTGTCTGTTCGTAAGACCAGTATTTTGCAAGATTATATGAATGGGAAAAGGGGTGTGTGTGTGTGTGTGTGTGTGTGTGTGTGTGTGTGTGTGTGTGTGTGTGTGTGTGTGTGTGTGTGTGTGTGTGTGTGTGTGTGTGTGTGTTTGTTCATGATAGACAACCACGCAGACAGGGAGTAAGCACAAATAATATTATAGATTGTAATTGAATTTAATTGATTGAACTAGTGATTGTAATTGTGTGACTGGTACACTCACCCTACACACACGCCATACTCTGTAAATACACTTAGTCACTCCAAATTACCCTAAATTAGCTCAGCAAAACTATGAATTGCATGGGCCCTGTGCAACAGCAAAACTTTGAATGTACAGTGCAGCTGTGTGGATCCATCCTCAGATGGCTTATAGTTATATCCTGAAACACAAGACAAGATACACAGAAGAATTTGGTCAGATGGTCTGAATATTTGTAGTGGTGTAGGCATCCCAAGGATCCTTTCAATTTTTTTTTTTTTTTTTTTTTTTTTTTTTTTTTTTTTTTTATTTTATATATAAGTTCAATATTTCATACCCATCTATCTATCTTTTATCATTTGTTATTCTTTTTTTTTTTGTGGTGGCATAGATACACAGCTCAACATATTTTTCCTCCCTTTTCTTTTTTTCTTATTTTTCTGTTGTGGATTTCCTGAGGCCAGGAGAACCACAACAATATTCAGACATAGAAACAGAAATAAGGCAGTACTTTTCATGTCACGTTACATTTTTTTAAATTTTCACCTTGTGTGTGCTTATGTGCGCATGTGTGTGTGACTAATATATTATATTCTATCTATCCACTAACAGTCCCCGCCCCCCCCCCTCAACACACAATGAGCACTTGCATTCATTCTTTGAATGTTACACTTACCTTACGAACCACACTATGTGAACACACTCACTCCAGAGATACCCTTAATGAGGTCAGTAAAACTGTCAACTTTAAACCTCATAACTACCAAAGATCAAATTTGACTTACTTGAAATTTGACTTACTTGAAATACTTAGCATAGAATAAGGGTCAGCAAAGGTCTTGATAATATACACTACAGTTCATGAATAAAGTAAAATAAAGACAATGGTAAAAAATAGACATTGAGCCCTGTACAATTCAAATATATGATTTTTTTTTTTTTTTTTTTTTTTTTTTTTTTTTTTTTTTCACTTGTGGGATTCCATCCTTGAATAGCTTCTCACCTATAATTTAATTAGTGTCCATTAATTGTATCGTGTTTCTTTTAGTATGGATATTGGCTGTCATCATGTTAGTTAATCAATAAGTTCTTTTATTTTTTGATAGATTTCCATTAATTTTTTCATAAAATCAGTTGCCATAGTTGACATGTGCGATTCATGTGATCCACTAATTCATCTGTGAAATTGATGGTGTATATTTATGTATATGATGGATTTATGAGCTATTTCACACCATATATCTAATATAGTGTTGTCTTTTTATTCATTAGAGGAGTGATATAGCAGTGGCCATCACGAAACATGACATGTTTGACTTCCTCATAGACATAGTCCCCAGGGAGGAGATTCAAGTGAAAAAAAAGGCTCAGAAGGTAAGCAAGAGTAAGTGTCTTACCTCACAACCTTCTTTGTCTCTTGTAATCTCTTCAGATGTATAAATATTAGATTAGAATCTTTTTTTGTATGGACGCCAATTGAAGTTTTATGACATTTTTTAATGTATTTGTTTAGAGTGAAGTGGAGGCTTTGCAACAAATGCCCCCTGAGGTGATGCAGGGCTACATCCAGCAGTTGATCAACCAAACCCTGGCCTACAGTGCTGGAGAAGAGGGAGAGGAGGGGGAGGCTGGGGCAAGAGCAGGGGCAATTCAGGTCAGCTGTACTGCACCATTTCATTTCCATGTGTATGTATGTATATAGAATGGTGAAATATCTGTATTGGTGGCAAGATCAATACTGCCATTATATCAACAACCTCTTGAGCAAAAACAGTGTGAGCATAAACAAGTATTTGTTATTTAACTTCCAATAGAACCCCCCCCCCCCCTCCTCCAGTTTTAAAGCTTATTTTTATTCTCTTTGACATAATTATTCCTCGGACTCCATAGATATTCCTGATAATGAAATGAAGGAGGAAAAAAAGCCAGAAAAAGGGAAGAACACAGAATTTTTATTCTGGGGGGGGGGGGGGGGGGGGAGGAGGAAGAAGAGAGAGATCCCAGATTGCCCTCTCCCTTCTTCTGTATGGAATAAAAACAGAGAAGTAATCCTGCTCCTTTTTTTTTTTTTAACTTGGAAATGGAGGGGGGAAACTTCTTATTTTTTCTTCTTCTTTTGGTCTTGTACGGTGGACACTTACGTTTCCACACTGCTTTCTGATGCAGAAACACTACCAATTGCTTTTCAGTCAAGTTTTAATGCTTTTACCCAGTTCCATCCCATCAGGCTCGGGCTCAATCCTTGGACAAGCAGTTGCTTCAAACTCTTGTGGTGTTGCTGGCCATAATCAACTTCTACGGTGCCACTACATTTTACTTGAATCTACTGTTTCCTTGAGTACAATGTTTGTCTTATTCAATCTTAGTGAGGGTTACAGGGATGCTAACTGAATTCTGTGGTGAGAGACACCTCTACCTTAGCATCCACCTCTGTGGTCAGAGGCTGAGGCTCTCCATTGGCATCTACTTTCACCTTAGAAGGTGATGAAGAGTGGTCCTAATCACATGCAAAGGTTCATCCTAGCCACCTGTATATGCAATGGTTCATCCTGCACACCTGGGGGTGGTTATCTGATGATAACCACTTCACATTTTTTATTGGTGCCCCTACTGAATTGGTTGAATTTTGATCTACATACAGGGAAATCACACTCCTCCTTTCCACACTTATGCCATGTACCTTGTAGTATCCATGCCCCAGTGACTATAAGACCCCCCCCCCCCAAATGGTGCCATGGGTTGAAATGCTGTTTTCCCTTGATTTCTTTTGTCAACCTGGAATGTGCTTCCATGCCCAACGAGTCCATCAGCTTCCTTAAGCTTGCTGGGTAGTCAGCTACTGATTCATCTGCCTACTAAGTCTTTTGATAAAACAAAAATGGTTTTTCTATGACTATAATCTCAGGATCATGTTAATTAGTGAGGATCTGTATCACCCACTCCAGAATTTCTTTTTCTGGATTCTCACATGAGACCAATCAAAAGATATGGTTGTGGTGCCTTAAATTGAGCAGATATCGTCCTCATTGCCAGTTGTGGTGTAGTTACCACAAACGCTCTCGTCCCCACACCAGATCTGTAACCTTCAATCAGTGATTTATTTCAACAACCAATAAGTATGGTGCACAAAAAATAACACAAAATGAAGAAGGGCAGGCTAAAATGAAACAGGAAATGATGATATTCCACATATTCTGCCTTTGGTAGAATAACCTCTCCTCCTCCCCCTCCTCCTCCTCCTCAGATGTAATTGCAACTACCTCATACTTATTATCCTATGTAAATTGCTAGAAGTCATCCAAAGATGGAATCCCACAAGCCCGCTGTATATTCATACTTTGCTCTTGTACAGTGCTCATGCTGTCATAGTATGAACTACTGTTTTTGTGATTGCAACCTTTGTTGACCAGGTTATGTTGCGCACAGGCTTCTATTGTCAAACTGCGACTTTCCTCCATGATAGTGTTGCTGTACTGCAAGTCGTACTGCCCTCTCTGGAAATGATTTTTGTTGCCATTGTGCTTGTATTAGATTGCCTGTTGAATTTGTTGTACTACCAGTTATGCCTGCTCATCGGGTTGCTTTCTGTTTCTTCTCATGTGTATGAGCCCAGATAGTCTTTAGTCTGGCTCTCTTTTTTTTTTTCTTTTGGGGTTTAAATCTGCCTTTTCACATGTGTATGAGCCCTGTCAGACACACACACACACACACACACACACACACACACACACACACACACACACACACACACACACACACACACACACAAGGTGGGAAAAAAAGCAAGCTTTTATTACACAACTTGTAAAAAATATTTAAAAAGTTTTTCAAGGTTTCATATTCAAAAAACTTAACCATAGATAATTGTCGTATATGGATTGAAAATGTGAAAAATTATGTGAAAAATTATGTGAACCATACGTGTTACGTTATACAGGATATTATATTATCTGTATACTTAGAGGCATAGTGACCTAAGTGCCTAAATTGCTAGTCCTGTCGGGAAATGCCTTAGCATGGCACTGTCGGTGAATGAGTTTCTGGCAGGTGTCAAAGTAATGAATACTCTTAAATAATTATGTAGACCTATATCTAGGGATCAAACTACCTATTGCTGAGCAGCAAGTTGACTCAGAAGAAAAACTGCACAAGAAAGAAGGATTATTATGACCCTTTTGGGGTGTAGCTACCAAAAACAACAAGCATATCATTTCTTTTTTCACTAAATTACACTTTGAACTAAGACAATTGTAGCCACAATGAATGAGCAAAGTATGCAAATCTTACTTCACCAATAGAATTACACAAAGTTTAGGAGCACAAATCACCCAGGATAATAACACCGGAAATGCCACTTCTAGAACTTCCATGAATTTTTCACTGGGTATGTTAAAAAAAATAATAAATAAATAAATAAATAATAATAATTGAAGGGGATCCTATGTTATCCCCTGCCTTTCAAGTGACTAGAGAGGGTTTAATGATGAGTGAATGAGTTGAGAGCAAAGGTTCTTTTCATTTTAGAGCCGTAACATGGATAAGAACAGGATGTGACATCATTCCATATGGTTTTTATTGCCTTTTCCAATCCATACACTACAATATCTATGCTTGAACAGAGTGGAAAGTTTATTTCTGCCCTGTATTGTAGGTTCTTGGGTTAGGACAGTTTCATACCATTGTTGGTCAATGTTGTGTCATTGTCTTACTTCCTCAAGTGGCTTAACTCCTTTTTTTCCCATGTGTTCATTCAGTAGAAGCCTCTTGAAGAATAGTGTCATTGCTGCTGTAGAACTATTACTTAATTAAATATTACCTGATTAAAGTACAAATAACATTAAATGTAACTGTAATGAAATTATACATTCCTAACTAGTTATTATAGTTGTGTGAGTGGCATACTTACCCTACAAACCCCACTATGTTTTTTTTTTTTTTTTTTGTTTTGTTTTTGCTGTTGAGGTTACTCTAAAAATACCCTAAATGAGGTCAGCAGAAAAACTGTAAAGCACATAAACTCTGTGCAACAGCAAAATTGTGAATGTGCAGCATGTGCTATTTCATCCTAAGACAGCTTCTAGTTTTCCTTTTGGAAGCCACTCCCACTTGAAATTGAATAATAAAAATAAATATTACATCAAAACAAATAAATAGTTTATGCGAAAATTGCTGCAATTATACTAAAATATGAACTACATGGTGTCATGGGAAATAATGGTAGCAAATTATTTGATTGGAGTTACTGGTACTGCATTGCAAACTTGAAGGTGTAGGTGCTCTGATGTATGATTCCTATGTGTGCATGGTTGGCTATTGTGGTGTTCTCCATGACACTGTATATATAGTATTGAAGTTTTTATCTCTTTCCTTGTTTTAGGCTATGCAACAGTTGCAGCTATTTCAGCAACTCATGCAGTTACAACTGGAACAGCAGCAACCACAACAACCTCAGCAACCAATGGTGGGTATCTGTGTGTGTACGTGATACTTTAACACCTTGTGTTTTTGAATCCCTTTCTTCACCTTAACCACAGAAACCAGTGGCGGGTATCTGTGCATGTGCACATGATACTCTGACACCTTGTGTTTTTTAAAATCCCTTTGTTCACCTTAACCACAGAAACCAGTGGTGGGAATCTGTGTGTGTGTACGTGATACTGTAACATCTTGGATTTAAAAAAAAAAATCCCTTTCTTCACCTTAACCACAGCAACCAGTGGTGGGTATCTGTGCGTGTGTACGTGATACTATAACATCTTGTGTTTTTAAAAAAATTGTTTTCTTCACCTTAACCACAGCAACCAGTGGTGGATGTGTGGTGTGGGTGGGTGCATGTGTGATGCTGTAGCATCTAGTGTTTTTAATCCCTCTCTTCACCAACCCATCATATATATTTTTTCTCTCTCTCTCTCTCCTCAACTCTTCCTTGGTCCAACCTTCTTCATGCAGAATACCTTATCAGAACAACCTCAGTGTGTGCCTCAGACTTCAATATTGGGGTCACAAGGACACCACCCTCGTTGTCCAGATGCCTCTGGCCTAGATGAAGGTGTAGATGTACAAGTACTTCAGTCATCATTAGGACCAGCCCCTACTTCACTCTCTGGACTTACTCCTACAATGGGCAGCACTCTGAAGGAGATTGCCAAGAGTGGTGGTCAATGTCAAATTAACAGCACAGAGCTGCAGCAAGGTTCAGGCATACTATACAAACTGTACCCTCTGCAAAACATCGGTCATCCAGAGCACATGGATTATTCCCAGCAACAGCAGCAGGAGATCCCAGCCAGTGGACAGCAGCCCCATAATGTTGTAGTCATGTCCCATCCTTTGGATTCTCTCATTCAGCAATCTCAATCTGAAGCAATCCTTTCATCTGTGAACCCTTCTGCTGCCACCACTTCTCTGGATCTACACCATCATCCTCAGGACAACTGTATTCAAGAGAACCTGAGGAAACACTTGGACTCTCTGGCCACTGAACAGTTTATTGCCCAACAGATACCATTACATTTAACATCGGAGTACGGAACAGGATCTGGGGCCCGGGATGAATCAGATGTCTAGCCTGATTTCTCCTTTCATTGCTGACACAAAGCAACATTCTTCACTTAATATATACATTTCATATTACATATTATTTGTACATGATAAATAAAAGATACTAAAGAAATTGTTCTGATTCTATCCAATCCTTTCTTTTCTTTTTCCCCCCCCCCCCTGCAACCACCACTGATCATTCCTGCATCTTATTCAAAAGTGCTATGGTTTCATGTATCAGATTGGTATTAATAGGATTCTAAATTTTGTTGGTTGGTGTGGGAGTCAACCTATACTTGGAAGTGCTATTATCAATTAACCAAATAACACCTATAAACAAGGTTTGTCAAAGAATTGGCTATTTTCAATTCTTATGTCTACTATATATATCATAGACAAGCCTTTGCTGCTTCACTTCCTAGCTTAAAATATTCATCTACATTGTTATTGATTCCCACAACTGAATCAAAACATGATCATAATTAATCAGTTGTTAAGAATTGTAATTATATATGGCACACAACATTTAATCTTGATGGGAGCATCTGTTGATAGTTGTTGAATTGAGAAGGTTTACCAACTATGGATGTAGCCACATAGGGTTACCCAATGGTGGAAAATTGGTTTCTTGAAAGAAACTCTACTTTTCTCTCCCTTTCTGTATGCAGAATCAGAGATCCCTCCTATTCCTCATTCATTTGGTTGTTAATTCTCAAATAATAATAATAATAATAATAATAATAACCATTGTGGCTGTGCCACAAGCTCACAACCACCTATACACTCTAGAAAACCTGAAAACATGTATTTAAAAAAGAAAAAAACAAAACAAAATAATTTTACCCTTTTTGAATTCTCCAATTGAATACCTTGCTCCCTTTCAATTTTTCTGGCTGGAGTGGAAGCTGTGGAACTCTGTTTATAAAGGAATATTTGAAGATTAGGACAACACTAAGATACTACTATATACTTATTAACCTTCCATTCTTCCTATAAACTTAGAGTGAAATGTGCACTAAACTGCCAAGCATGCAACATGGCCCCTTCACAACATATATTTTTCAATACATCATTCAATACGATCTGTCTTGGTAAGGAGTTTGATTATTTTTGTATCTTTATGAATACCTTCTTCACAAACTTGAAGGCATTTTTTTCCAGTTTCTTCTTTTTCAGCATGGTCAGCTGGCTTCTGCTTAACTTTGTGTGGAATACCTAACTCTTGCTGCACTAAGTTTAGAGGGTTTTATCAATTTCCCAATCAGACTTTTCCCCTCCCAATAATTATTATTATTTTTTTAATATCACAAATATTAGGAAAAATCGCTACTACTGGCAACACTGCTCAAGCCTACTCCACATTCTCCAGAGATCAGCCCCCTTTAAAAAAGTTGGCTTCCTCCAGCTGGAGATGCCAGATAAAATGCAATAATAAATAATCTAAATATCAATCACCTAATTACAATTACATGTGTGTGTGATGTGTGTGCAATTATGCTTCCTCCAACTCAGGCCAGTAAATTTACATGTAAAAAATTAATTCAATGAATACTAAATTAAGTTATTATGTAATTGATCAACTTGAGTCCTAATCTAACAATAACAATCTACTCAGATCCTCAATCAATAAAGAACAAAGGCATTCTCTGTGTGTCTGTATTCTCTATTAAAGGGGGGGGGGGGGGGGGGGGGGAAGGATTGAAAGAAACAAGGCTAGAAGATTAAAAGAAAGAAGGATAGAAGAAAGGCCCGATAAAGGGAGAAAGAGAAAGAGAAAAATAGAGGGAAAAATAAATCAATGTAGTCCAGGTTTGAATCACTAACTTTCAGCTTGGGAGACTTGTGCCTAAATTTCTGAGCCAGCGGTTTTTAGAGCTTCTCTTTAATGTAAAATTGAAATAATTTTTTTCTCCTACCAGCCTATCATAACCCAATATCCACTATACCACTAAATGGCAAAACATTGAAATTTAACCTCACTTGGAAGTATTTGATTAGATATTTCCCTTTTCATTTGTGCATTGCCGGTAACTGTTACGGACAACTGTACAAACTCTATATTCTTTTGTGGCATAAAATACACTATTTATTCCAGAATTTTTCTGTTGATATTTCACAATCCCCTTCGAGCTAAAGACAGGGTTTGCTATAAAATATATATCATTTTCATTTAAAAAACTTGTTTTAAAAAAAGAAGAAAAATATACTTATTTACTAGAAGGATGAATTAAAGGATAGTAAAGTGAAGCATGATATTCTTTCCTTACTTGAGAATGTAAATTACAGCACAATTTCATTCTCCACAAATTGATCACGTTTTTCCTTCTCCCAATGAACACCAAAAGGGTGAGTTTCCAAATAAATTAATAATCCATCTTGATGAAAGATATTTCTGATTTCATTAATTGTTACAAAAAAGATAAGGCTCAGTTATTCATAGGCACCGTATGTTCATAGTTGAGATGAGCAATGCCACAGATGGTCTCAGATCATGGTTCTAGACAACCCAATAAGCTAGGAACCATCCTCAGAAGCTAGAACCCATTTGAATACCATCCTTAGCCATAGCATGAATCTATGTATCTTTGTATATAAAATTTTGTGGTTGTATCTATGTACCCACCTATGTATCTGTGGGGCTACAGGTCTGCCAAACCTTCAATCCTGAAACTTGGCATGCATACACAACTTAACACCAATGTACGCCTAAAACAACTTCCTACAAGCATGCCTAAGGCAACTTTCTTTATGCTTGAGTATTTATAAAGCTGCTTTACACACTACACATGTAATCTGATCGAACATGAACTTATTATAACAAATGTGAGTTGAAAAGGACACCAGTTACTGACTGAAAAACATTCAGTTAAGAGGTTAATCCACAGCTCCAACATGTTTAGTTAAGTGTAGAGGTAATGAATTGTTGATGCTAACTTTGTTCATTGGTATGATGCAATCTAATCACACAAATAATAACCTAAGTGAGTTCCAAATTTATTTTGATTAGAATTCAACAATTCAATGTAATTGTGTACATAAAATTGAACCAATGCTTAGTATAAAGTCAGAAAGAGAAGAAAGAGAATGAAACTCTTATAGCTCTTGTTAGGTAAGTAAACAGTTAATTTTTGTATGTATCATTCCATAGCACGTACCATACATTATGCATACTTATGAATCTGACTGTTCAGTATTATGCCATGCCTCCAAACATTCTCACCTTTACTAAGAAATAACAAGAAATATCTGGCTCTCCTCCACATGCTGTTGGCAATCTACCTTTCAACATTACATAAAGTTTCCAAAATATTTGGACCTTTATGCAAATATGAATGGAATATGGATGGAACAACCCATTGCATGCCTGCTTATTAGGTGCTCTCATTTGAATGAAGTTACAAAGTCTAGAAATGGTATTTTGGGTGAATTTAATCACTTTTATGGTGATGTTGGCCATAGTAATGCTGGGTATACAGCACAAGTTCCTCTAAAAATTAGCAATTTTTTTTAGAACTATTTTTCTAAGTGAGATACACACACACACACACACACACACACACACACACACACACACACACACACACACACACACACACACACACACACACACACACACACACACACACACACACACACACACACACACACACACACACACACACACACACACACACACACACACACACACACACACACACACACACACACACACACACACACACACACACACACACACACACACACACACACACACACACACACACACACACACACACACCATCATCATCATGAAAATATATTCCCATTGAAGGTACCAAATAAATATGATTGCACTGGGACAAATTATTTTCACTAAAGAATAAATCTAACCAATTTTTCAAGTTGAACCTTTATAGTTGGAAGCGGGGTGGACAAGGGGGAAGGGGAAGTGCTGTTCAAATTACTGAGTATATTATCTGGATATGACCACAATAAAGGGGGTACATCTGGAGGCATTTCATTATCTCAAACCTTGACCAAAAACTCAGGGATTTTATATTTCCAGAAGTGGATGTGTGCTATTATTCAACCAATGGAAGATAAAGGAAGAAATAGAATGTTCGGCTAGTATGGCTTTGTGAGTGGCTAGCCTGGCTTAAGTTTCACACTTGTTCTGCTGACCAGAGTAACTGCCCTGCTCCCTAGTTCAATTAAGGTCTTACTGTAATAACTAAGGCTACCTACTGTGGTTATGGTTAGCCCACCAGTAGGTCCACATAGGCTGGTGAGATGGACTGTCTGATCCAGCAACAACAAAGGTCTTCAGATAATTGTACAAAACTCGATATACAGAATGATATAATACTTGTTAGATAGACTACAGACTAATTACTAGCAGTTTGCTGTGTCCTTTTATAGTTTATTGATTATCAGGCCATCTGGGCCACTGCTCTATTTCCTGGTGAGGCTGACTCATGAACCACATTCCCAGCAGTAGTGTCTCCACCATAACCATATTCCCAGCAATGACTGCAGTGGTCTCCGTGCCACGACCCATATTCCCAGCAGTGACTTTATTATTAATAATTTCTTTAACTTTTGTATTATCTTCCCTTGCCTGAGGCAGAGGCGGAGTCACTGGGACAAGCTCTCAATGGCTCTGACACTCCCCCAAACTCAGCGGCTGACTGGGGGTCTTGAGACAACCCGTCAGCATTGGAGTTGGCCCTCCCATTTTGATGTTCTACTGTGAAGTTGTAAGGCTGTAGAGACAACACCTACCTCGCCAGTCTGCCGTTATTGTCCTTGAGGTTACTAAAGTGGGTAAGAGGGTTGTGGTCAGTTTGAATAGTAAAACGGTTTCCCTCTAGGTATGTTCGAAAATGTTTCACACCCCTTACTATGGCCAAAGCTTCCCTTTCAATAGCTGAGTAGTTCTTTTGACTCAGAAGTAATTTCTTGGATGCATAAGCTATTGGGTGCTCCTCCCCTTGGTTGTTCTTTTGACTTAAGACATACCCCAACCCGTAGGTGGAGGCCTCAGTTTGTAAGAATATTGTTCAGATATGCAACAGTAAAATGGTATAACCTGTGCGGAACCTTATCCATGAGCCTCTGAAACGTAGAGGGGGCAGTGACCAGCCCATATGGGATTGTGAGATATTCGTATTTGCCATATGGGGTAACAAAGGCTGTTTTCTTAACATGTTCATGATTCACTGGCACTTGGTGATACTCCTTGGTAAGATCAAGAATTGTTATGTATCTAGAACTCCCTTGATTTGCAATCAACTGTTCAATATTAGGTAAAGGGTAAGGGTCATTTACTGTAACCACATTCAACTTCTGAGAGTCCACACATATTCTTTTTGTACCATCTTTTTTAGGTACTAACACAATAGGGGCTGCCAAAGGGCTGGTTGAAGGTCTAATTATGCCCTGGCTCAGTAATGTCTTAATCTCCTCCCTTAGTACTTCCTGAGATCAGTGAGCTAGTTGGTAAAGGGGCAATCTCACTGGGGGTGTATCTCCAGTAGAAATGTTGTGCATACCAGGCTAGTTCTCCCTGAAGTATCTCGTAGTATGTCCCTGTACCTTCCTTTAAATCTTTCTAGTTCGCACAATTGGATTTGAGGCATGCTGGTGCCTCTGTTCACTCTCTCTCTTCTCCCAGGCCCTCCCACTCATCTGTCTCGGCCAAGAACACAGCTACAGATGGGGACTTCCATTCCCTCATGCATTTAATGTGGAATGTTCTGTAGCGTTTGGTCTTTGTTCCTAAATCTACATGGTATGTAACTGGGATAAGTGCCTTAACAATTGGGAAGGGGCTTTGCCACTGATTCATTAGCTTGTCCTTCATGGTGGACCTAAACACCAGGACAAAACTTCCTCAAAGGCATGCTCCTTAGCCTTCTGGCTATAATACTTTTCTATTTCACTTTCTCTTTTTTCTCTCTATCATAGGCCATCTTCCTGACTACTTTCATATTAGCCTTCAGCGTGTGTATATATCCTGACAAACTGCTACTATCTTCCTCCTCTTTCCTTTTCCAATACCTAACCAGCTGGTCTAGGGGCATCTTCATCTCTTCCCAAATAGCAACTGGTAAGGGGATAAACTTGTGGCCTTATGAGTGGTTCCCCTGTATGCCCACAATACATATGGTAAATAGTCATCCCATTCGGCTCTGGGGTTAGCTACTAGTTTCCTGAATAATCTCTTGAGTGTGGCATTGAATATTTCTACCATCCCGCCGGTTTGGGGATGGTAGGGGGAGGTTTTGATCTGCTTCATCCCCGTTAACATGCAAAACTGTTTCATGACCTTGGATCCATTATCTGACAGCAACTCATGTGGCACTTCTAGCCTGGCAGTCACCTCCACCAAATGCTCAACCACAGTCTCAGTTAGCATATTACATAAGGGGAAGGCTTCTGGCCATTTTGTGGCATAATCCATTCTCACTAGGATATACTTATTACCTTTTTTTGTTCTTTTTAAGGGGCCCACAATGTCCATGGCTAGCCATGCCAGTGGTTCCTTCATGACTGGTAATGGGTGTAATGGGGCATTAGTAGTGCTAGCTGGGCTAGACTTCTGACAGGTCAGAATGGCAACTCACTGAACCAGTTAGAAGTGTTCAGTTTGGCTTTAAGAGAGGCCTTCCTTTGTTGATGGAAGTGTTCAACCATGCCATTAGCTTGGGATGGTATGCAGTGGTGTGAGCTGCTTTGGCACTAATCATGTTGACAGACACAAACTGTCATCCTCTGTCAGATGTTATGTCTTTTGGAAGACCAAAGCATGAGAGCCAGCCAGAGAGAAGTGCCCTGGAGCAAGATTTTGCAGTGATATTAATCATCGGAATGGTTTTGGGCTAGCGAGTGAACCTGTCGATTATACTGAAGAGGTAATTGTGACCACATGATTGTGGAAGAGGACCCACAATATCAACATGGATGCAGTTAAAATGGTTCTTTGGCAGTGTCAATTTGTGAGGTGGAGCTTTGGTGTGACAGTGAACTTGGCAAGCTGACATGCAGTGCAGGATCTTTCCCAAGCAGTGATATCTTTCTTAATGCCATATCACACAAAGCACTGCATACTGAGCTTTTGCATAGGTTTAACACCTGGATGTGCTAAGTTATAACAGTTTAAAAAACCAGACAGCGTAGTAACTTCGGAATGACTGGTTGTGGAGAATGCATGGATAATCACACATAGGGTGTGGTTGGAATCTGGCATAGCAATGTGTTGGAGACAAAGTCCTGTAATTGCAGTGCAGTAGGCTTGTATATCAGAATCATTGTCTTGAAGAATAGCCATGTTGACAAAGTCCAGGGATGAAATGAGAGTAGTGTCTATCCTATTGACTGGTGCTCTGGAGAAGGTGTCTGCAGAATATTGGGCATGCCTATGATGTGCCAAATGTCTGTGGTGAACTCAGCAATGAATGGTAATTGACTGCTCTGGCATGGACTCCATGAGTCACCTGATCCCGAGATTGCAAAGGTTAAAGGCTTGTAGTCAGTCAGTGTAGACAGTGAAGAAAAAATCTTCCTGGAAGTAGCGGAAATGGTTGATGGCCAAATAGAGTGCTAGTAGCACATTATCAAAAGCACTGTAGCTTGTCTATGACTTGTGAAAGCTCTTGAAGAAGACCGCCACAGGCACCAACTAGTCAGCTTGGAGTTGTTTAAGCATTATACCAACAGCTTAATCTGAAGCATCTGTTGTCAGTTTTGTAAGAACCTTGTGGGAAGGATGAATCAAGGGAGTTGCACTGGCCAGTATATGTCTACTTGTGTTCAATACTTACACTGCGTTGGATGTCCAAGCAATGTCGTCACTTGGTTTCTGATCATTAGAGAGCTGATGGAGTGGGTAGAGTCGTTCTGCACACTTGGGAATGAAATGATGATAATATTGGATGAGACCAAGGTAGCGAGTGAGATAGAATATTTTTGGGGGCTGTGAAAAGTTCTGCATACCCTGAACCCATTAAGGAAGTGGTTGGGAGCCAGCGGCTGAAACTTGAAGGCCTAGTAAGGAGATTTCTTTGCAGCTGAATTCACTCTTGTCAGCTTGGATAGCTAGTCCATGTGAAGCAAGGTGTTCAAGGGTTAGTTGAATGTGGCAGGCATGTTTGTCCAGTGATAGGCTTGAAAATGAACAGGTCATCCATAAAGACAAAGACAAAGTTTGAACCTCAGATAGCTCAGTCCATGAATCATTGGAATGTCTGAGGAGCAGTTTTTAGTCCAAATAGCATAAAGAGAACTCAAATGGGGTTATATCTGCTGTCTTGGAAATGCCTGTTTTATTTACAGGAATATGATGAAAACCCTGAATCAGGTTGATTTTGGTAAAGATGGTCTTCACTTCTAAATTGCTGTAAAGTCTTGCATGTTTGGAATTGGATATCAGTCATCCCTAATTATGTTATTCAGGTGTCAGAAGTCTCCACAAGGTCTCCAGCCTCTGTCATGGCTTTTAGAAACAATGTGAAGTCACAAAGACCAATTACTCTTGGTGGGATGTGTGATGCCAAGAGCAAGCATTTCATCAAACACTTTTTTGGCTACTTGTATTTTTTCAGGACTGAGGCTCCAAAATTGAGCAAGGACTGGTGATCCATTTGTGACAATGTGATGAGCAACACTATCGAATATTGCTGCAGTATAAACAGGGATTTTTTGAGAGATGGAAAAGATTGAAGGAGAGAACGATAAATGATTAATTTTGCAAGGTAGCAGAGAACCAGAGCTTGATAACGAGATGTATGGAGTGAGGTGAGCTAAATGTCTATTTGTTAATGAGACACTTACGAGCAAGGTCTATCATTAAGTTTGAATGGCAAAGGAAGTCTGCACCTCAGATGGGTTTAAAGATATCTACAACAATGAAGTTCCAAGTAAATTTATGGTCTATTCTCAAGTTGAGGGAGTGGGTCTTGGTCCTTCAGGTTCGTATATGAGTGCCATTTGCTGCCAGAAGAAGGGAACCTTTCATTTTTTCTTGGTGGTAACTTGTTGTGGTAGGCAGTACTCTGACCTCACCAGAGTTGACTTAGTAGCCTGGGCCAGAAGTGCAGTCATTGAGAAAAAGAATTCAATTATCATGACGTGATCCAGTGATAGCCATCACTGGTCGTGTGAAGTGTTTCCCCAATATGGAACAAAGTGGCTTACACTCCATGGCATTTTTGCCAAAGTTGGCATGGTACCAACAGAGAGTTGATGATGACACTGAAGCACTGGGTGTCTTCATCATCTTAGGGAGATGTCTTTTAAGGTAATCCACCTCTGACCTGATAGAAGTAAAGGCTTCAGTAGTGGAAGATACCTCTAAAACTGATGGTGAAGACTTGGCATCTGGAGTAGCCACAGGGATGAGGGTATCAGCCAAGGTAGCCATTTCCTGTATTGTCATCTCTGGGTGAGATTTCAAGATTAACTGTTCTGATGAAGGAAGATGAGAAATAAAGATGTCTTAAAGTATTATATCACCATTATAGTTCTTGTTAGCGAGCTGATCAATTTGTCTAA
This sequence comes from Lycopodina hypogea, assembly GCA_963969325.1. Lineage (NCBI taxonomy): Eukaryota > Metazoa > Porifera > Demospongiae > Poecilosclerida > Cladorhizidae > Lycopodina > Lycopodina hypogea. Next base: position 8,678,728 of record OZ017787.1, read on the forward strand.
GTAGCTGGAATGGTCTGAGATCTCCCAATGGTCTTAATGAGGGCAGTATCTGCATTCTTTGTGATTGATTGAGGGAAATGTGAAAGAAAAGGCAGGCCTTGAGAGTATCATAGGGGTTATCCTCTGGCCCATTTATTATGATACCACGCAGCTCTTCAGCGGTTCCAGGTAGTAAATATATTACCACATAGTTGTATTGAGTCAATTGTTGGTCAATATTTCTGGTGGCAAACTTAACTTCCATTTGATGAAACCAGAGAGAGTAGGGTATTCAGGCCAGAAAAGAGCAGTTTCAATGAAACTGAGTAAATGATCGGTGCTGGGACTTCATCCATGGGTATGGAAAAAATGAAGTAGGTCGAGAACAGAGTGAGCTTGATAGTTAGGTTTGTCAGGGTCACTAATGTAGAAGTTAATGACTTCATGAAGACAACTTTATATCATAGAATGAATATCTATTGATGAAATGAATCAGCTAGTCTATTTATATACAGATCATGATCGGAATGTTCTCGAAGGAAATCAGGTGGACAGGTAATAAGTAAGAGTAACATATGACAATGATCAATAGACAATGAACATATATATAGAAATAAATAGGACAAGTTTAATATAATTGAAGTCAGCTGATGCCTCCAAATGCCACAATACTAACATTAGAGTCAATGACCTTCATTTCTTCAGTTGGCCTTCTGCTCATAACTATCTTTTGGTGAGGGGATCAGATACTCATCAGTGGAGTAGCATCTAATCCAACAATGCCAAACAATTTGGGCTTCCCTCTGTCATGAGGTCCTCATTCATTTTTTCAAGCAACTGAGAGAAGAAAATGACCGTTCACAGGCAACACTGTGGACTCATGCTGCCAGGAAGATTTTTATGATTTTTAAAAAAATATTTTGGAAAGTTTGGCCACAACATGCTGTAAGGGTTTCATTGACTATTTCAGACTTTGACTCACTATCTTCACCATAGCATTTATGCCACTTGCTCATTTTGTGTGTGAGCCCATCAATCTCTACCCTTGTCATAAGTTTGCCATAATGATATCTTATTATTTGTATGGCAGCATTATTCAGCTGCACTAGATTAATTGGAACAAGTTTTGTTCAGCTAAAATATATATATTTTAGTTATATTAAAGGAAAGCCGATTTTTTTCAATCACATGATCAATGAATGTGCAATACACCTTTATTCTATAAGAATCTGATGCTGACTGTTATCTGGATCTGGTATTTACGCAATGATAATCCAATGCTGATTGTTATCTGGATTCAGCATTTCCAGGGTGCCTTCCTAAACTAGAGAAAAAACAATATGGACCCTTAGTTTTGCATGCCAGATGAGGACTTATTTAATGCAGAAAATGGGAGAGGAGTAAGGGGGGGGGGGGAAGGTGGGGAGGTCAGACTCGGAGAAAGTGGAATCTTGATTGGATGAACAAGTTTCCATTTGACAACTCTCTGCTGCTACATCAAGAATTGCTATCCCACCATATCTCCACATAACCATTAACAGATCCTCGGATTAAATATTCAGGATCATATTGTTCCATTTTCTAAGAGGTTGTTTGAGATATCTGTCCTAACAGCTCAACTGATCTCATGAAGTTTGTAGTATAATTATAGAGTGCTGAAGCTATTAGTCTGACTTTTATTCTAAAAATCTCTTTTTCCAGGGTGATGAAGAGAGTTCTTTGTGGTAGCTATTAAAAATTATTTCTATTTGTGAAACTAAGGTGCCGTAAGGCTAAAAACAGCTATACCTTATGCATTGATTGATAAATGATCTGTGCCATGGTGACTAGGGTTGGTAAATGGTCTGTACTTGGGTGAATACAATTTTGCATCCCTTCAAAGAATGGGCTGTTAAATTAGCACCTGAAGGTCAACTGCAAAAGTAGATAGTATTCTAGAAAGTGAAGGAAGAAACAGGGCTCATCAACTTCCCTGTTAGCTTGACCAGTCTAGATTGAATCTCTCTCGCTGATAGGCAGATAGCTATTGTTTTGTGAGGCAATTGCAGCATTTCCTTCTAATCTATCCTTTCTCCTTTTTTTGTCCATATGTTCTTTCTCTTGTTTGGTTTGAAAAAAAAACATGTCCATTGTATCACATATATTTGAATGTATAGATTAATGTCAGTGTTGTATTGTGTATATATGACTATCTACCTATATGTATTTATCAGAAATTTGTTCGTAAATATTTCACATATCATCACATATACATTTCTGGCCCAGGTAATGCTGAGTCTATTCTGCTAGTTATCCATAAGTGCAGACAGTGATTAATGGTTACCTTTGGTATGTACATTTGTAGCAAAGCTCTTATTTGTGGCAAAGCTCTTGGCATACATCAAAATACTGGCAATTGTTGCTGCATTTTTCTCTCATCAAGTCTAGGAAGCCTCTCTATGTCAGACACATGAATGTGTCATAGACAACTTAGTGGAGCCTGATGTCATGGATATATTGTCAGCCTTCTATTACACAGCTAATTATTCCAGCTTCAACTGCAATATTTTGAAGTCCAGTTCCTCCAAAGAAATTACCAATGATGGAGAGGAGACAGCATATTCCCATCCTCAATGTCATATCTTGTAAATTTCCTGGGATCCTGTGAAACAACTTCTGCAGTATTTTCCCAGAAGGCTTGATCAAAACAAAGATGGCTTAATCTAAATGGAACATATTTTCTATCTCCTTCATCTACTCCAGTATCTTGTGTATACAGTGAATATCTGAGTAGCTGAAGAAATAAAGGTAGACAAGTATACCACTTTGTCAATCTGTACATCCACATTGTCACTAGTTGAAGTTTGTTCCCTAACTCCTTTGTTCATTCATGTTATCAATGCCTTACCAAGGATTATGCAAGGTTCTATGTTATTGGCTACCGTAATCTCATTCCGTGCATCTGCAGGATGATATGGGGTTATCCAATATTCAGGTGAATGGAGCATTTTGAGGTATATAGATAGAGTAATATTGCTGTAACATTTTTTTTTCATGAAGGACTTCCCCCAAAACAACTGCACTAATCCCAACCAAAAATATGTTTAACCACAAACCTGTTGGGGGAATCTTCTCATTCTTGTCATGAAACTTCCTCTAATCACCACTGCTGAGGTCCCTGGTTCAATTGCTGGTATGGTTGAGTTCCCCCCCCCACCCCCCCACCACTAATTTTTTCAAAGTGAGCCTGTTTTGGGTTGGAAATGTCCAGTCCTTCTTCTTTTTTTTTTTTGGTTTAAAACTTCGAGCACACCAAATAAACTAGGAAGAACCAGTGCCCAATTAGATGCAATCAAATCTCTCTCTTGGACTCACCAAAGTCTAGGTTACTTGAGATATTTTGGCACCCCTGGATGGTCACCTTAATTAGAAATAAATATATAAATGGTTAAAAATTATCCCAATATCCCAATAGTGGTAGGGAGGTGGGAGAGGGGAGAAAGGATTGTAACTTATAAATGCTACCACCACATTGGAATGTCCTGCAAGCATTTTGGTGATGGATTCATGGGTTAGATGATGTGTTAAACATGTTTTTTGTATATACACCTGTACTGGTCCACTAGGTGGCCCATGCAATATTGAGATAATATTTCTCCTTCTTTAGAGTCTTCTAGATATTGTTGGTTTTACGTAAGTTGGTGTACTCTTCGGTGACACTGTTGTAAAAGGGTAAGTCCCACTATGTGCATTGGTATGACATTTGTGGTCAATTAAGAAGGTGGACCATTGTGGCTTGGTGCCACACAGGCAAATAGCTTGGCCCATCTTGTAGCCCCACTTCATTATTGCTCATTTGCTCCTGCCAACACCAGGGAGTCAATTAAGCATTTTTCACTATACCCAAGGGATACTTGATCCTGGGGTGTGCGACTCAGAAGGTTGGATTACCATTTCATGGAAGAATGGATTGTCTAGAAGTTGTTTGTTCCATAGTTTAAGCCATGCCTCCCCCTTTTTTGAGTTGAGTGTTTGAACATGGCTCAGGAAGCTTTTCCTAGACTTTAGCATAATTGTTGCAATAGTGTGTCCATGGAGAGGGTGCTTTTCGTCAACTGTTTGCTTCAGCGTTTCTGTATGACTGACAATTCCCCTTCTGATGTCAGGATAGGCAATTGATAGGAATCGTTGAGAGCTGGGTTTAGCTTATCGGAGAGGCAAGGTCACTCTCAGACAGGGCATGCACACTCTGCTGTAGAGTAACATAGAGCCAAAGTAGGCATCTGGAGGATTGAGTTGGTGAGCTTCCTCATTATGTTATTTCTGGTGTTAACTTTGGATTTGGTGTTTTCTATATGCTTTCTCTAGCTCAGGGTGCAGTCAGCACCATTCCAAGGTGTACAGGAGATGGACAGTGCTCCAACTCTGTTCTTAACCAGGAGAATTTGAGGGACTTGGCATCTTCTTGGTTTTTTAGGTGGAAAGAGCATACTTGCATCTCGGAGGCATTTTTTTCGGATAGTTGTTTGTGTAGTACTGTGTCAATTCCTCAGGAGACTTTGTAAGTTTTTCTTCAACAGCTTCAAAGGTCTTTGATTGTGATGTTATGCACAAATCGTCAGCATATATGAAGCGTTTGGTGAACTGGCCTATTGGCTGATCATTGGTGTATATATTATACAGCATTGGAATTAAAACACTTCCCTGGGAAAGCTATTCTGTTGGTAATGCCAGTGACTCCCTTTTTGGTTTAAAATGACCTGATATTGTCAATCAAGAACAGGGTTGCTATTAGCTTTGTGAGCGCTGCATTTTTAGACATCTGCAAGATTTTTTAAGCAGGAGGATATATAGTTTACTGTGTCATATGCAGTAGAGAGATTGAAAAACACTGCACCAATAATCATACCGTTTGAAAAAACATCTACGATATGACGGATCAGATATAGCAGTTGGCCAGTTGTTGATTTCCCAAACGGAAGCCTATTGGCTGAAGAATCAGATGTGGTTCAAAGACCAGTGAGAGTCTCCCAAAAATCAACCAAACAAACAGTTTAAAGAGATGGGACAGCAGTGATATTGGTCTAAAATATTTTACTAGGGATGGATCCTTTCTAGGCATTAGAAGAGCAATGCCATATGCTTTCAACTATTTCTTAGAGATTTTCTCCTTGCCATGCAGCTGTTGAACAGATTAAGCAGCTACATTTAAGCCAGAAGACCAATATGTTAAACTTTTTTGGTAAAAATACCATCAAATCCATTCTTAAGGGCGTTAATACCTGCATTGAGCTTGTCTGAAGAAAAATGTATTGTCTACATGTTTGATCTTTGATCTAGGAATCTTTTCTGATGGTTTACCATTTTGCAGTCCTGGTGAGAAACTATATTATTGGTAGTTGCGAAGTGTTGCTGTTTTAGTTCTGCTGGGACGTTACCTAATTTAAAATTAGGCTCCATGCTCTCTTGCTATTCTTTGATATATCTGTTGATATGATGGTGCTTTGCCACTTCAGTTAATGTTCTTCAGATATGGAGGTCATTAGCAGTTGTCCTGCAGCTATTGCTGATTTGACAAAAGGATCTTCTTCATATAATAGCTGATGGTTTTCTAGCAGCTCAATACTTTTCAAATTGAGGCAGGGGATGTAACTGAAACTGCATCCACAGAGATTATTCTTCTTAGCTATGCATAGCACAAGGTTGGTGAAATGTTCATTGTATCCATGCATTGAATTAATTGATGCAATGCGGTCTTCAAGTTCTTGGGTGAAGCCAGTCCAATTTTCTTTTTGGAAATTTAAACACAGCTGGAAGGGGATCGTTAATGGTGCGATGGGAGCAGTGATACTGATGCTTATTGGAAAATGTTTCGTCTTAGGGATTGCACTCAGGACACCTTTTCTGCATACTCCAGCAATTTTATCACTTGAAAGGGTGATATTTGGGTTATATCTGAATTTTCATCTCCCACTATTAATTGAGGGAGGTTGTTTATTATTGCCTATCAGGCTAAGTTTGTTGGTTTCAGCCATTGACTCAACAGCATCACTATCAAGGTTTGTATCATGGTGCTATGGCTATTAAAATTACCAATAACAACTTGTGGCTTCTTTGATCATAGAAAAGGAGGTAGCTCATATAGAATTGGTGGTGGTTTGTAGACAGAGGTGATGTTGATATGTTTCAGGTCAACAGAAAGTGTTTTGATGTCATTTAGGTCACGCTTCAATGTTAATTGCACGATCAGTCCATCTATCATGAACATTGCAGTGCCATGTTTTTCATGTGGTCTTTCGACATTTGTCATGCCATCCATGTGAGATTTGGTCTGTTATGCCCTCGGTGGGTTTTTTGTAGGCAGAGGACATCACAGTGAATATCTCTACACAGTTTGGCAATCAGATCTTGTTTGACTGTGAATATCCTTTCTGCATTGAGAGATATGATGGTCAATGCCGGCTTTGAAAAAGCTGGCTTTGTTTACTACTTACTCTGTTCCAGCTTCTAGTATTGCCATGGTGTTGGCCTCTCTTCTTGCATCTAGGAGTCTTCATCTTGGCGAAAACAGTAGGTCATCATGGCAATATTTTCACTAAAAATAGTAGTAAAAGTTGCAGCTTACAGAAATATATAGGCTGACAGGGATAGCAAGATGAATGCTTCTACTATAATACAAAGTATATTGTCCCAAAGAAGCTGATATCTGGTAAACTATTTCACCAGTGGGCTATTCCCAGCTGTACATATCCCAGTAATCAGCACAAATAGCTCATTGAGGTTTCCTGCTTCACAGGCTGATAAAATGGCCAGACCTGGTGTTGATTGGGACTTGGTCATCTGCTTTTCAGTCTATGAACTGTGAAACCACAATGTGTTTAAGCAGGGCCAAAGCCAGTGTGAACTTTTTGGAAAGATGTGTAAACTTTTAAAGACCCTTGAACAAAGCTGTCAGTTGAGGGATTGTCCCTAAGTTTGATAGCTTTTGATATCTATTTTTTATAATTGATATGCAAACATATTCCTAACCCAGAGTGTGCCAAGATTTGAGCCACCACACTACGAATCTAGAAATTCATTGCAGTATTCCTTGATGTGTACCATGATTCACCATGTAACACCCTCCCCCTTCCCCAATTTATTCCCTCCTCTCCCCTAATTAATCCATATAATGGCAAAATTGAACCTAGCATATTCTATTTTTATCCTCTAAAATAAAACTGTGGGGTACAAGTTTGAGATGTATTTGCTCTAACAGGACAGCCCAATATGGAAGGCATCCAAGTGACTTTATCTGTTGCAGCTCACATAATAGACCCTGAAACTATAGTTGAACTATAAGTTATTATTAAAATATTTAAACTCCCTGTCATCCATGGATGAACAAGGGGTCATCCACAACTATGTACAATGATGCTGCTGACTTGGTGGATGATCCTTGAGTAGCATTTTTTTCTAAGGATCAAGCCAATCAATACTAACACAAGGACAGGGTTACCCTTGCTAGATATAAGTATATATGACACAGGCTGATTAAGATTTTATTGCTTGAATCACTTCCAATGAAAATGTCAGACAACAAAATGTATATATTTTTTATCTCATGTGCTTCTGTATTCTGTCTTTTCACTCCGAAATGTCATATAACAAATAGTAGAAAGCTATTGATAGATATACTTGTAATAATCCTAATTAACATTAATACCATAAAAATGTCAAATAGACATGAATCCATATAAAGCCTACCCTTCATACTGGTTTGTCCTTTTGTCTAGAAAGACAGATTTTATCATTTTTTCTTGTGTTCATACTTGCATAATGTTAATCCTGCTGTACATGACTTGGCTGGGCTGATTACTTCCCTTTGATGTACATGGTGTACAAATTTAGATTTTACTCATGCATTTATTTTTCTATCTTTTTCGCACCCTAATTTATTGGTAGAGAGCTGTCAATAGGAAAACTCCTAATAATGCACATCACAATGAAATAAAAGTAATGTCAATAAATCTGACACCACATGAAATATACCCTTAAGGTGGATTGAGAGGGAACCTGTCAGGATGAAACCTTTCTAGTGTGAACACGTAAAACCTCACCAAATACAAGTGAAACCGATTTTAGTGTTCACAGACATTAAGGCTTTTGTCGATTAATTCTCCAAGGAAGAGAAATTTAGTGTCTCCTCTTGGCATATATATTTCCCTGGTGAGGGTATTTTCTGGATATCAATCATGATATAGAGGATTCTACTCAGTGTGATAAAGACATGTGAGTCAGACAAGGTGCAAAGGTTGTTGGGCAAACCGGTTTTCATTATGAAAATGTGTACATATAATTACTCTCAGCTGGTCGAAATTATCTTCTTATATCTGAACTCCACTCTATCAAAATATCTTGATGGAATGAGTTAATGTATTTCTTTATATATTTTTTTGGCCCCGGAAGTAGCTATTCTCCCTGTCGGCAGCTTGCTCTTGTACAAGGCAAGAGCACTAACAGGCAAGTTGATACTTTGTGGGGCATCATCCTGCACCATCGTCATTCTAAGTTCTTATTTAGAAACTCTTTGAATCATTACAAGCACAAGGAAGCCTGAGCCATATTCAATTTGAGAGAATATAAAATAATTAAATTAATTGGACTATTTGAGATACATTATTAAATTTAACAGTTGCCATAATTTCTTTCTTTCAATATTTGCACATTGTACATTCCCTAGACAATTTCCTAATTAGGCTTTATCCCTGCAGCTAAATTCAACGTTGGTTAAGGTCATTACATAAGGAAAATTGGTTATCACAGTTCCATATGCATGGAAAAATGCAAATTCATTATGCCTACTACTTCTCAAAACTGAAAGAGGCAATACCACCCTCAAAGAAGAAAAAATGGAAAACTCAAAGAGATATGCAACATATGCCGACCATATTGGAATTTTAACTGATGGTGGGGATGGGGTGGGGAGGGGGTCTCATCTAGAGGACCATATAACAACAAAATTATGAATAAATATGCTTGGAATCCATTGTTTAACAAATCCTTCCCTCAATTTTGGGAAGATTACTGGAAATCTAACCCCAGGAAGTTCTGTGAAGGATGTAAGTGCTGAGTTGTGGAAAACAGAATGGTAAAAAAGGTTATGCTGAGATAAATATACACTTAATTTGGTTTGCTATTAATTTGAGATGTCTATATTAAAGAGCATGGACAAATTGATCATGTCCTCCTCATGTAATTAATTCCAATAGGGTGTCTTTAAAATAAAAAAATATTGTATCTCATTGTACAAAATATGCACATAATCTGATCGAAAATTTAATTATTATAAATAAAGTGTGTTCAAAAATAAACTAATCATCAGTATAAATACATTCATCCAAGAATTGCATCCACAGGGTTAATATAATTTTTATCTGAGTGAATAGGTCAACATGTGTGCTAGAACATCAATCTCTGCCCTTGTCATAAATTTACAATAATGGTATCTTATTATTTTGATGCCAGCATCACTTGGCTGCACAAGGTTAATTGGTACAAGATTTACAGCAGCTATAATATACATCTTTTTGTTATATTAAAGCAGAGTCAAGTTCTTCAATCACAAGATCAATGAATTTTTAATACACATTTACTTCACAAGAATCTGATGCAGACCCTTCTCTGGATCGGGCATTGACTTAATAATAATCTAATTGTGACTGTTATCTGGATCCAGCATTTTCAGGGTGCCTTCATAAACTAAGGAATAAAGAGTAGGAAACCTTGGTTTGCATGTCAGATGAGGAATTATTTTGCACAGAAATGGGTAGAGGAGTGGGGGAAGAGGGTGAGCATGTCAGACTCGGAGAAAGTGGAATTTTGATTGGATGAACAAGTTTTCATTTGACAACTCTCTGTTGCTTCATCAATAATTGGTATCCCATCTTATCTCCACACAAGCATCGACAGATCCTCTGATTTAAAGACACAAAAATGTGGTGCACTTTAAGAGTCTTAAATGAAACAGACAGATGTATGAATGAACAAACAAACACATGCATGCAAGCACGAACAAAAGAACGAATGAACAAACAAACACATGCACACAAGCACGAACGAAAGAACGAATGAACAAACGAACGAACGAACGAACGAACGAACGAACGAACGAACGAACGAACGAACGGACGGACGGACGGACGGACGAACGAACGAACGAACGAACGAACGAACGAACGAACGAACGAACGAACGAACGAACGAACGAACGAACGAACGAACGAACGAACGAACGAACGAACGAACGAACGAACGAACGAACGAACGAACGAACGAACGAACGAACGAACGAACGAACGAACGAACGAACGAACGAACGAACGAACGAACGAACGAACGAACGAACGAACGAACGAACGAACGAACGAACGAACGAACGAACGAACGAACGAACGAACGAACGAACGAACGAACGAACGAACGAACGAACGAACGAACGAACGAACGAACGAACGAACGAACGAACGAACGAACGAACGAACGAACGAACGAACGAACGAACGAACGAACGAACGAACGAACGAACGAACGAACGAACGAACGAACGAACGAACGAACGAACGAACGAACGAACGAACGAACGAACGAACGAACGAACGAACGAACGAACGAACGAACGAACGAACGAACGAACGAACGAACGAACGAACGAACGAACGAACGAACAAACAAACAAACAAACAAACAAACAAACAAACAAACAAACAAACAAACAAACAAACAAACAAACAAACAAACAAACAAACAAACAAAAAAGAAAAAAACAAAACAACAAAAATAGACAGACAGACAGACAGACAGACAGACAGACAGACAGACAGACAGACAGACAGACAGACAGACAGACAGACAGACAGACAGACAGACTAACTGACTGACTGACTGACTGACTGACTGACTTCACTGCTGTTGATAGAATCTCAAGACACCAATAAAACTCAGACCATCTTTCTTGTAAGCAAATGGTGAGATGTTATCACTAGTATCGGACAGAATTCATATAACAAACATTTGTTACATTTTTATTTGCAAAATTTAATAAGCAACCTATTAAACCACACCCACTTTTCCTATGGCAACATTAAAACCATGTAGATGTAGTCTTTGCAGCCTGACTGATTACTTAATTGCTATGATAGGGATTAGTACCATAGTGATTCTGGGTGAAATATCTTGCTCGTGAGACTATAGCATGAATCTCATGCAGCAGATTATCGTAAATTGAGATTATTTAGTAATAGTTTTAATAGACAGGGTAAATCAACCCTGAAAGGGTGATTATTCAATATGGCTGCATAACCAGATAATTTAGAATTGAGATCTTGGAAAATTCTAAAGTGAAATTTTATTATTGCTATAATGGAAAATCACTCTACAGAATTGTAGAATGAAGATATTTCTTTCACAACTCCATCTGGATATTGGCTACTTCAGTCTCACATGCAATAATTGGTAGTGTGCATGCAATGATTAAAAGTATTTCATTATTAGGAAATGGACTTTCATTCTTAATGTGTTTACATGTAGAAATAATATCATGAACCCTATTATAAAGGTTAATTGGTACGCATTGAAGACAATTAAAAATTACAAAACAAGTCAGTTGATGAACTTTTTATTTCTACTTGGGCCAAGGTTTCAGAATCCCCAAACAAATTCTCGTACTATGAATACTGGCACTAATTGATTCCATAGTTCTCAAATTATAAGTACAAGTAATAAAATGAACGAATAGGAATCCAACCTCTGAACTCAGCATGTTCTGCACAAGTCCTTGAATTTAAATGGGAAATAAAGCTGATTCAATGACATGCTCAATAAAATGGTAACTCTTCGGAAATATTTTATTACCGAGGCCCAAGCTCTTTTTTCCTCTACTTTTTCCCCCTTCTCTTCTGCCACCCCCTCCCTTTTTGGAATGCATTTCCTTTTACTTTCCCTTTTCTTCTTCTTTAGTGGTTTTTTTTTTTCTTTTCTCTTTTTCTTCTTTCAAATTTCTGATAAACCTGCATAACAATTCATTCCACATTACTTTCCCTTTTTTTTAATTATTTGGTAAAAAAGGGTGTTGCCAATGACCAAACTTTTTCACCCTAAACATTAACCTTGGTGTGGAATGTGTCTACCCTAAAGAGCTGGTTTAATTTTAGAGATAAAGTGGATACCACAAATATAAATATCAGAAAAAAGTGTGGCCAAATTTGACCTTACATGTTAAAGTTACTTTGTAGTTGTTGGGCTGGTCAGACCTCCTTTTTTCAATGGGAGGGTCTACAGTTTGGATTCCTGTTCATCATGGCAATTTTTTTTCTTTTATATTTCTCTCACCTCCACCCCCCCCCCCCCCCCCCCCCCTCAGTGCAAACTCTGTGGATTTGAAAGTCAACATTAAATTATTGAATCAAAACATTAAGTCATAAGCAAGCAGGGTGTTGGCAGGAAATTTCCGGTCTTGATTTTTCAAGTTATGCCAAATTAAAAAATAAATTAAAAAAAAAAAAAAAAAAAAAAAAAAAAAAAAAAAAAAAAAAAAAAAAAATGTAATTTTTGGCTTCTATAAAGAACACACAAGCATGTAGACAGATTATATACATGAATCTTTAGCTTCATTATTATATGGTGTTCATCACCTAAAATGAAGTTTATTTCATATTTTCAGGAAGCATACAAATTTGTGTGAAGTGGAATTGAAGACTGCTGACATAAGGTGTAGAATAAAGTTTGAATGGCTTTACTATGATCCATGGTTATAAAGTTTTTCTTGACAGTTACCCAGGCACACAAGGAGTTAGTGAAAATAATATCTAAAATTTCACAAGTATTGTTCCATTCCATTTCTGATGTTTCTTGAGCAGATTGTTGAGTGGATGGATTGACTAAGCTAAATTAGGCAAAATTTCCCAATAATTATTTAGGAGGCTTAAAAGTACTCTTAGCTCTGTCATATATTCTGATTGAGGTGTATTGGCTAATGCATTCACTTTCTCAGTAGTAGCCTTGAGACCTTGTTCATCTACGATATGCCCTAGATATTCAACAGAGGATTGCATGAAGCTACATTTGGACTCCTTTAGTCTAAGGCCATACTGTTTCAACCGATCAAACACATTTTGAAAGTCTCTAAATGCTGAACATCACCTTTCCCAGTGATTACGGTGTCAACAATGTAAATTACAACATATGGTATGCCCTGCAACATAGTTTCCATACATTTCTGAAAAATTGTTGGGACAGACACGACCCCATAAGGTGATCTCCTATAGTTGCATAAACCCATGTCTGTATTAACGGTCACATGCTCAGCTGAAGTGTCATCCAAGAGTATTTGGGTGTAGGCTTGTGAGAGATCCAGCTTTGAAAACTTCGAGCCTCCTGCCCAAATTATGAATAACTCCTCTGGTTCAGGTAGGGGGTATTGGTCAGTCTGCAAAACAGGATCGATAGTGACCTTGTAATTGCTACATATTCTAAATTTTCCATTATTCTTTGAAACAGTGACAATTGGTGCTGTCCACTCTACATATGACACCTTTCCACCACTTCTGCTGCCTCAAGCCTGTCCAGTTCATTTCTTACTGCTTCCCTGATGGCGAATGCACTGCCTCAAGGTCTGAAATATTTGGGCCTTGCTTCTTCCTGCAGACACAACCACGCTTGATAATTCTTTACAGTGCCAAGCTCATCCTTGAAAAGTTCCTGGTACTCAGTAACCAGTTCTTGCAATCTATCACTAGAGCTGACCTGGGCAATTTGATGGAGTTCAGCCTCAACTGTTTCAACAAATTCCTTCCCAGTATTCTAGGTCTTGAGCCACTAATAACATTAGCTAGGTGAGACTTTGTCTGACTGTTATGTTTCATGCTGACTTCATGCTGCTCCTGGACTGTAATCTTCTCTGCAGTGTAAATTTTTTACACAATCCTTGAGGGTTGCAGTAAGAAATCTGGGAATAGAGCCTCCCAGGTTGCATGGAACATGATTGTAATGGCTACAGCAGTTTTCCCATTAACCTGTAATTTAGCATGATCTGCTGGGACTCTCAGCTCTTACAGGTGAAAAGATCAAGCTCCTCTCACTCTTCAGGTTCCCTTCCATCACAATTTTGAGTGTTCATAGGTGAACTTGAAGAAATATATTTTGAAAACATGCAATACCTCTCTCTTGGTGTTGCTTGGTGCTTGGTACCCTGGCCAGTTGTGTGTGCAGCTCCAGGGTTTGTTCTGACTCAGTTGGGTTGCCAACATGCACTGAAAATATGACCAGCTTTGCCACAGTTGTGGAAGCTAGCTGACTTGAACCCACAATCTTTTGAAGTGTGATTGGTTCTTCCACAATGAGAACATTTGGAATTACCCTGATTTGTGGAGATCCTCTGGATTTCTGGAGAATCTGAGCTATGATTATAATGTATAACCAGGGCAGATATGCCAATCTGGATGAGGTTGTCAAACTCTTTCTGTGCAGCAGCCAGCTTTTCTGGAGGGAGATGGCAAGCTTGGGCAAAAATGGGCTGCCATGAGTTAGAATCCTGTGCTGAATGTTGTGCTTGATAATATTCCTTCTCTTTAATCTTATTTTTTGGTTATTTACTTCCAGTGGCAAGCTGATTTCGGTTGTACTTTTGGTTTGTGTGCCAACTGGGAGGCTTATCTATACCCGATCCCAAATGGATCAGGTATAAAATGAGAGGTTAGTAAGATACTGCTAGCATGCCTAGTTTGGCATGAGAACGAATATCCCTTGGTAGAATTTTTTTCTCCTCTTTTTAATTTTTTTTTTCCTGTCAGCTAATTTCAAGCCCTGTCCATACTACAAACAGGTTTGCACCTCTCTCCAGCAACAGCTGGTTCCAAAAATTTTCTTGCCTCAGCACTAGCATAGTGCTGAACCCGCTCCACATCACCTGGGTGGGCTGAATAATTGGCTGGGCTGATTGATTGGTTTTCCTCTACCTTGTATAGAAACAGGGAATTTATTTCTTGTGTGCTACTTTGTTATATCTTATTCCCTCCGCAATGTTGTCGCACAAACAGAGGATAAAGAGGAGGGAGAGATTTGCTATAGCTAAACTCTTGACATATCAACAATAAACCACAAAAATGTTTAATAAATCTTATCTGCTTAAAGCCTATCCTTCTGAAGGTTTCACATGAAACTGGGTGGAACCATTGGGATGAAACTGGGTGTAGTGTGGACGCGTGAAACCTGTTCCAGACAAAGGTGAAACCGGGTGTAGTGCACAGTGTGGACAGGGTTTCAGTTAGCGGGTGACTTTTGCTAACTGGGGAGGCTTATTCTATACCTGATTCCACAATAACATACATACAGTGCAATATAATATAGTAATAAGAGAGTGCACAATTAATCAGGAAGTGGTATTATTAATGGCCACAGGAAATAATGCTCATGACTAGTGAACATCACTATAAAGACATGTATGTTGTCTGACCAAAAAAACATTACTGGAAGCTACTAAAACTTAATGATATGCATATAACAGCAGAGCCATATATAAACCAACATACCTTTTGCGGTGTACATGATACACCACTGGCAATAAAAGAGGTAAAGTACAAACCAATACACCTTTTGTGGTCTACATTACTACATGATTGGTAATTCAATTGTTACTGATGTATATCTAATGTACATCACAATAGATGTATAAATTTACACTTCATCTTTCTAATGATTTGAAAGACTAGCAGAAAATCCGCTTTTCAGTCAGTAGCATGCTCTTTAGTTGAGCTTGTGGACAGCTCAGTCACTTTATGATAACTTTTAACTAGTGCAATTTTGGATGTAATAATTGCTACTCTCCTCCATTCCCAAACATCCCCTTCCCCCCCCTAAGAAAAATATCCTGTATGAAACCCTGATATCCACTGCGTTTACAATATTACATAATTTTGTATGCACTCATTGGAACATGAAGTCTGCAAGGAGCCCCCATCTTCATAGCTGGCTGACTGTCTTCTCTTCACAATCTCTGCTGACATTTCTCTCCTCACCATGACTTTGCTCCCATGGTTGTGTCTGTCTGGAAGACCTTCTCTCTCCATCACAGACTATCAACAGTGTCTGCAAGATCATGAGCTAACCAAATCTCTTCAAGATCAATACCTGTTCTATTCATGAACCCCTCACTCATAGTATGTTCACTTTTGTGAAACCTAGGAGTACATCTGCAAAGGTCAAACCCACACCCCAAAAAAATCTTCTTATGCCATTGGACATTGTACATACAGACAAATTGCATATTATAGCATAGATGGAATAAATCTCTTAAACCATATACTTGCAAACACTGGATTAATATCACTTAAGCTTAAGGTCAGATACGAGACGATAAATTTGAGCACGTTTGTCTTCCATTTCCGAGTCGGTACCCCATGTCTCATTGTCTTTAGTCAGAAGGATGTCCTGATTCAAGAACTGCAGAAAGATTCAGGCAGAGTGGAATGTGGTTGATCATATCCACAGAATCAAATATATTCAAATTAATGTTCGCAAATGAGAAGATCAAGCCAAACAAAAAATTGTCAAAAAGAAAAAGAAAAAGAAAAAAGAAACATTGGCACTATATTAAACCTTCAATAACAGAATGTTTAGGAAGTTGATAGTGAAAAAATGGCCTCTATTGAAAAAATTATTTTAAACAATTGTAAATTCATGCGCACTCTTTTTGCCTCAGGAATGATTTTAATGGATTATCTTTATTTAAAAAATAGAAATTTTCAAAATGATATTTTAATGGTCATATGATAAATTTTTTATTTCTATTTTCTATCATATTTCCAGCTACATCCTCTCAATGTAATTATCTGCCACAGTTATCACAGAGCCAATGTTTCCTTCTGAAAGCTTACATGAATACCCCAAAAAATGGGTTTGTTACACTAATACAAAAAATAGGTTTTTTTACTAATAGGCCATGTAACTAGAGCACCTCCATTATGCACGTACCTGGATTAGAGTTTCAACATATTGCAAGACGTGTATGCCACAGTCAAATATGTTGTTTTGCAGAGGGACCTAAAAAATGTAATAGAATAAATGTTTTATAAAACTGTGAAAAATGATATTAGAAATTATAATAATGGTATTGATGATATTGAGGATGATAATGGTGGCGATGATGATCATAATGATAAGGATGCTAATGTTATTGATTGTGTTAGTGTTACATGATGGAATTATAAGTGATAGCTTCTTTCATGAAGATTAATTGGTGCCTTAAGAAAGATAAGAGTAATTTTACTAATTGACTTGAAATTTGGGCTAAAAATTATAACATTTTAATTGGTGGATGGTGAAAGGTTGCTACATGAAATGGGACTTCCCAACAAGCAACAACAAAGGCAACTATGGAGAACAAAGACAATCTAAGGAAAAGGAATAAATGTTGCTAACCTTGGGATAGTATGAAGGAAGGTGACGAAATTCATGCTGGCCACTCTTTTTCACCTTCCATTCCTGATTCAGATACCTACAGAAGTATTACAAGAACTTAGTTCTGCATGAAAATTGTTAACTTTAATTCCATGGAGTCACCTAGTTCATGCATAACATTGCCCTTTATACACACAGCAAGGCCAGTAATCTGTCTCCCTGCTCAAATCATCATCTGTTGGTAAAGCACTTTCAATTTCTGTCAAATTCAATTGGACCCCCCCCCCCCCAAAATAAAATAATGATAATGATAATAATAGCTAGGAAGATGGTTCATATTACTAGGATTTTGGAGAGGGAGGGGTATAAAAGATTTCTCTTGTGAAAAATCTAGCATTATTTACAGAGTAGGTATTCTCTGACTTACGTGCGAATTCTATCTGCAGCATCTGGCCTCCTGACACCTAGTGAATCCAATGTGATTAGACATGGCTCCAAGCTACAAGACGAGGGATAAGAAAAAAATATATGTGCATTATTTAAAATAAGAGGAAAATAACAAAAACTTAAAAATTATAAGAATAATCTACCTTATTGTAAACAATTGTATAACCATGCTTATCATACTGATCAATGCAACTTTCAGGATTTAGCATATTTGTAAACCATAATATTTCTAGTGTGATACAAAGTAGATTCGTGTGTGCAACTCACATGTTGCATTCTCCTTGCATTTCCATATCCTCAGACACTGTGGTCCGGTTGACTTCATCACGCTCCCCATCATAAGATACAGTGACCATGTCGACATCATTGCACTCAGAGGACACAGTGGTTATGTCATCTAGTTCACATTCATCGCCATGGGACACAGTGGCTGAAACATAACGATGCACTTGCAGAATATGCTTGATGGACTTCTTCGCTCCCCTCTCTGCGACACATTTCTCAGTCGATGGGAGAATTTCCATTTTATAATCCTCCTCCTCCTTCTCTTGCTCACTGATGTTCCTTTTAACTTCATCTTTACAGGAAGTAGCCACAATTTCTGTGCTTGTTCTCTACAAAATATGAGAATAAACACTCATTTCATGTGGAAGTAAGCTTACAAGTGGTCTCCTGAGGTGTGTTAGTGTATATGGCAGGGGCAGGGGCAGAGGCAGTGGGGAGGGGACCACGGCACCCCTTCCCCCACACTATCTACAAAAATTTATACTTACCTAGAAACGAAACACCAAAGAATTACTTGACTAATTTTTAATAAGAATTTGTTTTCAGAGTAATTTCTCTATTTGTAGTGATGATGTGATAATTTAATATTGCAACACAATATCATACTCTATATATTGTTGACAATATGATTTCTTTTCTTTCCTCACAATTAATAGATCTACTTTATAATAGACTAGCCGGTGCACTCGTGAGCATGAGAGTTGTGCTAAACTCACAAAATTGTTTACATGTACATAACTACCTATGTGGCTAATGCACCGCCAAACCCTTGGCATTAGATATCTGAAACTTGACTTGCGCACACAACTTGACCATGGGAGAAACTTGAGCAATGTTGTAATCCCAGGGCAGGATTCTGGGTGCCTCAGGATCCGAGAAAGTGGAGATTAAATGGGTGATGTGAGTTCATTCCTGACCCAAAAACTAGTCAAGATTACACAAAATGCAATTACCACCATTCAAATTAACTTCAGCAGAATTCTAAGAGAATGGGTGTTAACTCTGCCACTACAATTATTCTACCACCAAATTTTATCTCCTGTAACATCAGGAAGTACCCTTTTAATTGCAAATACATTGAGTGTTACGGGCGATGGACATACACATTCCTTTTCCCTATAGACTATACAGTGTACTCACTTGGCTCATCATAACGAAGCTAGTGAAGTCACATTCAGTGACCTTAGTGCACTAAATGTGGAGGCCTCAGTATACAAAAAAAACCCAGAAGATTAAGTGGGTATAGTGAGTTTATCCCTAACCCAAAAAGAGGTCAAAATTACACTAAACGTTAATTGGAGGGTGAGGGGTGGGAGAGTGGAAGGAGCCCCACACAACTATAAGTCAAACTGAACAAGTTTGTAACTGCAGGAGGCCAAAGGCCAACTCAAAAACCTCCCCAGGGAGCAGGTATTTCTCTGGCAACATCAATGAATGTGGCACTGTGGTAAGTTAATGAGGGAAATGTGTACAAATTCAAGGCTACCACACATTAGCCAGTCATTTAAAAACTTCCTGCAGGTAATGAGTGTGAGTTTCCTTATTAGATGGTGAACCAAAATATCATCCAGATATGGATATGGTGACAAGTGAAGAGATCACATAATCTTACCCACGGCTCTCTGAAATTAACTTAGTGCTCTTTGAAAAAATGATAATTTCAGCAAAAGAACTAAGTAGATCCAAAAAAAATGGCATAGTCAAAGTGATTTATAGATACAGCCTCTTTTTAGTTTACCAGCAACTGTCTTGCACAGTAATAGGACGATATGTACAGTTTATTGGCTTGTGCAGGCCAAATATGAATTCACTGGTGCTAAAATAGATTTATTCCAAATAAATTGTTACATTTTTCATCACATGGTCATGTCAGCAAACAATTTAAAATGAAGTAAAATTTCTTGCATACCTGTGATTTTCTTGTCGAATAATCTGGGTTGGTCCCTAAACAATGATTTCCAGGAAAGCAGACAATCACGACGTACCAATGAGACCTTATGGCCAAGTAAAAGCAGTGGGTTACAGCAGCAGTAGAGTAAGTACGATAGAAACAATAACCACACCCACTCTTGTTGACTGTGATCTTGTGGCATTACCTTTCACACACTGGAATGATGAGGTAGTCCTTACTGAACAGGTCAACATGCTTGGTCCACTTCTTCACACGTCCATGGAGTCTCTCAGGTCCACTACAAGTGTGTCATTTTTAATATCATCACAGTTACTTGCCAAAAAAAACATCACATCTATTTATATCCATTATGTATATCTGAGCTAATTATTCAAAATGAGAAGTGAGTCCTACTAACAGTTACACATGACTGAACTCAATAGAAGTGGAACAGAAATGAATCTATATCATCAACATACATAAATAGTTACAGAAAATAGTTGTTATCCAAATATATTTCAGACTATGACATTGATGCAAACTTTCAAAATATTTCCCATATTAAGCCAATATGGGCCAAAGAATTAAGAGTTAAGACTTAGAGGGTTTGTATGTATGCACTAAAATAGCTAAGCCTTATTTTTAATTGATGAAATACTAGCCAATATACCCATCCCATCTAAACTATAAAATGTGAATAGTATGTCTATCTGTGTATCCACGATTCACGCTTGAATGGTTGAAGTTAGATCCAATAACCCACATATATTTAGAATCCGTGTCACCAGGGGAATGCCATGAGCATGTCTATATAGCCACACACCTTTCTGTATTAAAAAAAGCCAAAAATGGAACTTTTGCCAGAAAAATGAAAGGACCTACAGGCCTAAAACTTTGGCATGCAGATATAACCTGACTCTGTGAATAACATGGGGTGGGCCCCATCAGTGTCATCAGGGAATGTCATAAACATATCTATATGGCTACACTCCTTTCTGTATTTAAAAACAAAGCCAAAAATGGTAATTTGGCCAGAAAAAAGAATGGAGCTAGACCCACAAACCCATATATATTTAGAATCAGTGTCACAAGGAGAATATCATAAGCATATCTATATGGCCACACCTCTTCGTGTATTCAAAAAAAAAGAAAATAATAGAGCTACAGGCCTAAAACTTAGGCATGCAGACACAACTTGACTCTCTGAATAACATGAGGTGGGTCCCATCTGGCCACACCCAATTCTCTTTGTGTGTAAGGCTAAAGGTGTTAAAAATGGTACTTAAAAATAAATTTTGACCTGATCACATGTTCACCTTTGTTTTACAAGTCTACCACATGTATATTCAAAGCAGACCCTTTTGTGACTATAGCCCACCAAAGGGGGCCAAAAACCGACCATACAGCAGGTTTTTTAATAGTAAGTATAAAAAGATAAATTTACACATTTTTCTCCCCAAAGCACCAGCGAAAGCGTGAAGACCTTTTAATGAACACTGATTGCCAACATATACCTGATATACCTCATATACCTGAGAGAGGAAAGAGATTCATCATCCATGGCTGCATTACTGAGTCTGGTGTAGAAGAAGGTACTAAATATGTGCACCTTGTGTTGCAACTCTTCATGCAAGACTTCATATTCCAGGTACCTACATGTAAAACACACACACGCACATCCATATAAATAAACCAAAACCTGCCCAATGGGCAATTTTCGGTTGGCCTTCAGCCTCCTGCAGTAATAAACCTTACAGTGTGCTAATCAATTATATGTCAGTAATACACCCCAAATTAGCAGGAGAAATTTATTGCTCTTAAGGAAAGCATAATCCCTGTTGTTGAATTCCAAAAAATTGCATCAGACTAAATATTCATAGCAAAATGCATTCGTCCCACACACTTTTCAACTTCCTCTCACATTTCCTTCCACACTCTTTACAGTGTCCTTGTGAGTGTAGTGTTGCAATGTTACCTCCCCCCCCCCCCCTCCCCTACATTTATATTATAACACAATATAGAGTTGGAGACTGACTTGAAGTAGAAATTCATGATGGCATCATTTAGAAACTTCTCACTTTGAAGAATTTCCACATCTCCCATACTCAACTCTATGGTAAGTTTCATACCATTTGGTTGATACTTCAAAAATCTGAAAAAATACATGTCAAATGAATAATTAAATGGAGGTGAGTGAGTGTAGCTTGTTTTGAGGTAAACCATGGGGGTAGTGAGGAAGGAGAGAAGAAAACAGAAGTTGAACAGACAGATGTGGAAAGGGTATGAGGGAAAAATATAGAAAAAAAAAGAGAAAGAATCTTGAGGAGAAGTGAGGAAGAATAAAAGAATGTGAGGAAAGAGATATGAAGAGGTATGGTAAGATTATGGAGGAGAGATAAGTGAGAAGGGATTGACGATATGTAGTAAAGAAGAAAAGCAAGAGGAAAAAATAAGAGGAGAATATCGATATGAATATATAGGTGTACAGACAGACAGACAGACAGACAGACAGACAGACAGACAGACAGACAGACAGACAGACAGACAGACAGACAGACAGACAGACAGACAGACAGACAGACAGACAGACAGACAGACAGACAGACAGACAGACAGACAGACAGACAAATTTTATTTTTTCCCAGACATGCCACTTGGCATAAAACCATTTCAGGGTGGGTCTCCTCCATCCCTAAAAGTTTGGTCAAAATCTAACGAGGGATTTTGAGAAATGGACGAACATAGTTACATAGTTACATATTCAGTTACATAGTTACATAGGTCTTCTAATATATAGAGATATAACAACTTCTAACTCCTCCTTTTCACATGTGATTAATGATAACAACAGAGACCTACATTCTTGTGGGAGGCACAGCAGTAGCTGCAGAACTCAAGGGAGGTTGGTGGGGAGGTGGGTGGGAAGGTGGGTGGGGAGGTGGGTGGTAGGTGAGGAGCTCTGTAGTGGGAGAGGGAGTGAGTGAAAGGTGAATGGGTAGGGAGGGAACAGTGTACGTGGGAAGGTGAGAAGGAAGCTGGGAGGCAGGCAGTAAAATTCCATTATATAATTTGGTAAAGGGTCTGACTAGCAAGACTTGAGAAAGCTGGTTACACAGAAGTGTAACCAGCCCCCCCCCCCCCACCCCCCCCCCCCCCCCCCCACTCTCTAGATCAGACACTGGGTAGGAGATAGATGGGTGGGTAGGTTGCTAGGTAGGTGTTCAAGTTAATGAAGAAATGATGAAATAACAATATGAAAATGGTGGCAATAATTGATTGATTGCGGTGTTTACACCATTCATGAAATGATTGACTGCTTTATGATTAAGAGAAATGACTAAAGAAGATATTATTATTACTCACTTTGCTTGTATTTCTTACCTGTCCATAAAATTGTTCTCTTTTGCCATAAAGAAGCTACCACCACAACCTGCAAATGGACCCAAAAAATCTTAACCGGTATAGGTGCCAACTGGTAAAGTACTGTTACACAACCACGTGACCACACTAATCATAAAAAAAACATTTTCTCTTCTTTTTATTTTCAGCAGACTTATTTTCATGAGGTGAATAAAATATGCCAGAAAATACATTTTACATGCCTTGAGTACTATTACCCTAGCCACAATAGAAATAATGCTGTGGTGGGATAATTCCTTAGAATGAACCAGCCCATAAACCACACCCATAAACCACACGGCTGGTCAAATAAATTCCTGTCCATCCCCTGGCAATGATAAATTATACATACCCCCTACAACAAACTGTTACAAGTGGTGTTTAACCGTTGATGTTTTTGTTTTTGTGTTTTTTTCCTGTTTGTTTTTTGTGCGTATGTTCTTTGATTTTTGTACAGGGTGTTTTGCTTTTTTGAGGGGTGGGAGGGGTGGGGGTTTCTTTTCTTAAGCAGAGAGGCAGCTAGCTTCCCTGGACTCTTGGGAAAATAATGTTCTACAAACTGATACTTCAATATTAAGAATTGACACTAAAAAAATATATAATAAATTTATGATTGCTCCTGAATGGGTAGGGCAGCTGGTTGGGGTTGTAAATGTTGTTGTTGTTGTTTTGCAGCTGGTTGGGGTTTAGTAATATTAAAACCATTTTATCCACATGAAACTATAAATATTCTGAAATTTGCTATGAGCCCACTGAAAATTTATAAAGCTTCTATTCCTGTAGTATGGTGCAGTCATGAGCCATTTTTCAGATGCAGTTCCCGAAAATAAGAGATACCAGTCATGAATGCCAATACATTTTCTATGGTGGTTCACTGATACCATAAGTAGGCAGGCAGGTAGTACCTGAAGTAATCATGCAAGTCCCCTATTCTGACAGTTCCTCCTCTCACTCAACTCTATTACCATTACCTAATTGAAGCACAAGTAGCAGTAATTGTTAATAGAATTATGTCCTCCTAACTCTGAGACTACCACACTATGTATACACATTAAGTCCCTCTAATAATACCCTAAATGTGTTCAACCAAACTGTGATCCATGTGAGCCCAGTAAATTAAGCTTATTCTGTAACTCATATATGCCAATCCTACTCCTATATACACTCTAAAAGTGGAGCTTTTAGATACCAAACCTTCAATGTCACTCTCTCACTTCATTAACTCAAATTATCAGCTAAGGCTGTACCCTAGCTACCTCTGAAGTTAACAATTAGATTTATAAATTAAAGAATGGAATGTACACTCTATGTCCCATAGAGTTCTGCTATACTTGCACAATAACACTACAGAGTTCATAGCTATACAAGCTCTCTACTCTGCAAGCACTGCATTATGGATTATTTCAATTAAAACTCTAACAAAAGAACAATTGTGTCTCTATATAACCAACTCCAGCATTCTTTACTTCAGTTGCTTTTTGTACCTCTTTACTGGTCTTGGCCAACTTGAAACACTTGAGATTTCACTGTAAGGGAAGAACTAGACTCCTTCCAAATATGACAGACAAGTTGGGATCAGACATATATATTTGTATTAGTAAACATATCTCACCGGCCCTTTTCCTTATTTTATCGTGGTGTCTGGCTCCTTCCTCAACTTTGGCTTCAGGGAAGCCTTCCACCTGGTGCTTCAGCCTGGCTGATGTCACTCAGTCACATTAATAGTGCCAATTTTGGTGAATATGACTTGCACATCAAATAAGCATCAGTAACTCCTCCATGCCGGAGATTCTCAACAGTATTCCTGCTCATCTCTTATCCATTGAGGCTCTCAGCTTAAACTATGCCTTATGTCTCTCTCCAAATATGCAGCAATTTTAAAGAATTTTCTCAGCACATCTCACGTCAGGGAGCTGAGCGGTGGACCAAGCGCAACATTCAGCACAGGATTCTAACTGATGGCAACCCATTTTTACCCAAGCTTGCCATCTCCCTCCAGAAAAGCTGGCTGCTGCACAGAAAGAGTTCACAACCTCATCCGCATTGGCATATCTGCCCTTCCTCAAGAAACGGGGCTCTCACTTGAACACAGAGAAGACCCTGTAGTGTAGCTCACCATTCTATAGTATTCTTGACATGAATGCCACCGGCCTCCCACCTTGGTTTAGAGTTGCCGGTACAGCAACTTCTGAGGCATCACACTCCACTACGAATGAACAGCTTTCACCTATGGAGTGAAGAGATGCTCTCTCAAGTTTTATCTTAAGGAGGTTGTAGGCAGCTATTGCAGCTGTGTCCAATAGAAAAGATGCTACACTCCTGAGAGGTCATATTAGGTCAGAGATTGTGGGATCCATTTCACATAGTTGCAAACATTCCTACAACTAGGTGAAAGGAATGCCTATTTGTAGGAGGAGGGAACTCTTGAAGAGGACAAATTCTTTCAGTATCGGGTTTAATAATGCATCACCTACACAATATCCCAGAATGTTGATTGATTTCACAGACTCCACATTTCTTGTTTTGGCTGAAGGACGGATTCCTAAGTCAAATGGCTTCAAGAATCACTGAATGTAACTGTTTCTCTTCCTGGTCCTTTCCTGGTATTGTTATATTGTCCAAATAGGGAAAGATATTGTTTAATCCTTCTTCTTTGATCATTTTATCCATGGCCCTTTCATAAAAAGCAACACCATTGATAACATCAAATGGGATGCAATGAAAATGGTAGAGCACTCCATAGGCTTCAAAACCTGTATATATCATGTCAAATTTCTTAATTGTTATGTGATGGTTGGCCCTTTTGAGATCAAAGGTTGAGAACACTTTGCACTAAGCCAGGGTAGTAACCATATAGTCTAGCCAGTGATGCGGATATATTCGAGTTCAGTGTACTGGTTTTTGGACTGAGAATAATCTATGCAAAGTCTCTTCTTGTGTCAAAGAAAAGGATCTTACACAACAACAACCAGAGCCCACCAAGGAAGGTACTACGCTCAATGATGTTTTCATCTATAAGCTGAGTAATCACTTGGTGTATGAAGGACTTACCATTATTGCTAAGACATTATGACCTCATTGCTATTGGTTTACTTCCAGTGCAAAAAATGATGGTTTACCCTGTAAGGCTTCTGAAAGAGCACAAACGCATTGCATCAGATAATAACAAATCAAGTATTGAGCCACCAAACTTGATAACAACTCTTCTGTGCTTCCTCTGAAAATCTTGCCCAAGAATTACATCACCAGGGAGGTTCTTAAGAACACTGCGACATGCGGTTGAATAGACATGACCATAAAGATTAATGCATACAAAACAGTAGCTGAGGACATGGGCTTTTGTGGTATTGAGAACCCTAGATATATCTTGCAATGAAGGATGAACATGGAGCTTCAGCTTCCTAATGATTTGCTCACTTATGAAACTGTTTGAGCATCTAAACTCAATTAGAGCCGACAGATTCTATCTTTCCACAGAGATGCTTACAGATGCTTGTGACAGGCTTGTGAAACAGGCAGCAAGGACTGAGAAAGAGGACAAGGAGAAAAAAGCAGCTGTTCTTATTTAGCTATATTTATAGGGTTTCTTGGACCTATATAGTTTTAAAAAGTGACCTTTAGTGCCACATTTGTGGCAGTGCTCCTCTCTTGCTGGAATTCACTCCTATTACTTATATGTTGCAGCAAGGGATGATTTAGTGGTGGTGTCAGTGGAAATAGCTACTTTATTATATTTATCACCTTATGAAGTAGCCACAGCAGCAGTAGTTTGAGTCAAGGAAGTCATATAAGCTACAGAATTCTTCTGAGCCAGATCTAAGGCATTAGCATGGTCAAAAGCTGTCTGAAAGTCTAACTCTTTATTCTTAAGGAGGCATTGGCAAATAAAAGGTGAAGCAATTCCATTGCTAAGTGTTTTATATTAATTTTTTTATATTCTTCTGCTCTCACAGCTCTCATATTGCAATCTTTGCTGAGCTTGTGAAGTTCCCTAGGAGGTGATATGCCAAAATTACATTTATGGTTTTCACATACCACTGTATCAAAGTTTTATTCGTAATGTCATAGTCTGAACAACACTCCTCAATATGTATAACATATTATGGGAAACGTAGTAGATAGTGAATCCTAAACTAATTAGGAGTATGCCCACCACATTCTTCGATAAAATTGGTAAAGATCCTGTGCCAATGTTTCCACTGCTTAGCAGCTGTCAGAAAATTGGGACATAGGTCTATGTGGGAAGGTATCAGTAGAGCATCCATGGCAGGAATAGCTACAGAGACATTAGCATGTTGATTTTGTAAATTGTAGTGACCAACAAAAATTTGGCTTTACAAAACTAACAATGACACTAGAACAGAGACAAGTTACAACACAAAGCAAGCCTAGAGTTTAACAGGCATGAGTTCAAGACACAATCTCCTGACATGACCTCACATGATTTAGTAAGCAATACAGTCAAATTAGATACCATAGTTCACATGAACAATTCATAAATATTTATTTCTTCACAAGGAATAAATCAACAAAACAATGCACCCACTAATTCCATTCATGTCATCAATAATAATGCTGTAAGAATGCTACAATGACCTTCACAAAATCAGAAACATAATAATTTTGAAAAATATAAATATTAAGGTAGCCAGAGAGGTCACCAGTAAAATTTATTGGATGATCAAATGGATAAGTGGTTTGCCATTTTTCCTTGTTCTTTAGCTCTGTAGGCAACTTTCAGGCAGTCTATGAATACCTTGCCATGCATGCCATTGACATCTAATATGAAAGATTATTTATCAACCATAATAATTTTGTACCATCCTCAGTAGGGTGGCTGTAGTGCTTTCCGATGTGAATCTTTACTGAGTTATTGAATAACTGGTTATAGCCAAATTGTTAGTGTTGCTAATTTTGGATTTATTTTATGGAGGCATGGATAGTATATTGTACATGACCTCTCTCAGGTGTTGCAGGAGTCCATAAGTGTTTGGCAACACCCTTGAGGTGTCATAAAAAACTCTTGTGGTAAGTCAAAGTCTGTGCCATACACCACTATAGCAGCTAAAAACCTAACACCTCCTTTTCAGGTGGTCCTGAAACCAAGTAACACATTGGGCAATTCATCATCCCAGTTTGGCCCAGTCCTCTGCAATTGAAGAGGGACTTTGAGCTGACAATGTAGGCATTCAATTATCCCATTTGCTTGTGGGTGGTAAGCCATTGTGTTTGAGGCAGAAATAACAAGCAAGGAATTAAGTTATGCCCACAAGGAAGAAGCAAATTGAGGGCCAATAACATCAGGTCTCCTGGCATGCCGAATCGTACAATCAAGTGGTGAAGTAAACACATACACATGTGAAACAAGTAAATTCAGCGTAAATAATTACCTCTGGCCAATGTCTGTATCTGTCAATGATAATGAAAGGTATGATATCCCTTCTAATGATGGGAGACGGCCAACTATGTCCACATGAATGCTCTCCAAAAGGCGAACTGGAATTGATCCATAAACAATGGGAGCATGTATATGTCCATGGACCTTCGACTGTTGACAGTGATGACACTATTCGCACATACAGCGGATATCATGTCTTAATCCATGCTATAAAAAAGCATTTGAAGATAAGAATCTATGCTGAACTGTCTGCTGGATGAGATATATTGTATATGGAGTCAAATATTTCCTTGGTTCACTTTTTTGGAACAATCGGTCTACTCCTACCATTGAAGACTTCGCAGAGATTTGTACCATTGCCTGGAAGTTCAGGCCAAGGCACATCCTCAAACAATAGTTCCTTTGTCCATAATTTTTTTTGGTTAACTGCATTGATCATGGGTGGGTGTCCTGGTTATTGGTTGTGTCCTCATTCGGAGATGCAAACAAGGTGGATAATAGGACAGCCATAGCCCTTACATCTCCAAGATTACTCAACAAATTGTTAATTGTAGTAACCCTTTTCACCCTTATGATGTGTCATTGAAGCTAGCTTTAAGGATTGTGTGGAACAAATGTTACCACATTTCACCCAGTTCATGGTCATTCCAGGTTTTACTACCACAATTGAGTTAGCATCGATGGCCAAATGATATATCCCAGTAGGAATATTGCGAGTGACAACAAATCATATATCCCAGTAGGAATATTGCGAGTGACAACAAATCGGAACTCTGATGAGAGATAGCACAAGTAAAAGACAGGAAAATTACTGATTTAACATCTGTAGTCTTTACCAGTGTTTCCATGTAGCGAAATAATCAGGCAGGTTTTTTATAACCCAGTCTATTAATGGCTAAAAGTATTGCATTTTTGTCTTCTCCTATGTGGCCAAAGACACAGATTTGAAAACTTTTAATGGTGCCATACTTGTTAATTTGTGGAAAACTGTTAATTATTGTTCTAACCTCAACAGCTGCTGCATTGTCAAATGCCTAAATAACATAATCAAACTTAGTGAGGTCTAAATTGATGTTCTTTAATTGGAATTGAGCTTCAATCCGTTTGAACTGAGCTTCAATTAGTTTGAACCTGGTCTCAGGTTAATGGCTCCAGAAACAGTAGCGGCATTATAGCTACAGCTTGTCTTGCATCAATAGCTGGTCCTACAATCTCAGGTGATTTCAGAGCAGGTGGTGTCAGTCTTGGAGGGATAGCAGTTGGAGCCTGAGCAATGGCAGTAACATCATCTACACATATGTTCACCATTAGATAATTATTAGAGAAAGTATCAGAATTCCACACCTTGGGGTCACCAATGTAATTTCTTAGATTACTATGAGAAGATGAGAAAAACAATAGAAATTTATTTTTAAAAGTTTTGGACAAGGTAAAGATTGACAAACCCACACACCCACTAGTCTAATTAATGTTAGGAATGATGATGCCATAGTAACACTATAATATGACTAATCTTCTGTCCTCTGCTGATTAGTTGTTTTTTTTTAATTTGTCAGTGTGTATGTCTGTCCATATGTTTGGGTGTGTATGTGTGTGTATGTGTGTGTATGTGTGTGTATGTGTGTATGTGTGTATGTGAGTATGTGTGATTCTAACAAAGTGTGGTTTGCAAACACTATTTCATATAGACATATTCCTCTGACTAATATCAGATTACATCTTTGAGGTTATTCATAAATAAGAAAAATCATTTAATGGCCCAGTCCATAACCTAATTCAGCCTCCTTGGCAAATTCTAGGGCAATTTGTCCTAATATCAGGGAGAACAAATTTGGCAAACAAAATGAAGGGATGCACCAACTCACATTAATAAGTTATAGTAAGATATATTTGTGTGTATTTGTCACAAAAATATACATTTTGATACACATTAAAGTACGGCAGAAGTATTCTAAAATTATAATCACAAAAAACATCAGTGCCTTGATAATCAGTAAACGTTTTCATTTTTTCAATTTTATTTATAGACAGCCATTTTTCTTTCAAACTATGCAAATCAGGCAGTTTTTCTGAATATGATCAATAAGTGCAACCATTAATTCAGTAACATGAACTGTTCATTAGCCATTATTAATCCCATCCAACAGTCGGTTTTTCAGTCCACCAAAGGTAGAGGCTCCATACACTCACTGAATGGCACTACCACAGTTAAGGAGTGCTTCTCAACTACCAGGGGTTTCTTTGTGGGCATTCATTTGGTTATTTATTTAGTTGTTTTTTTTTATCCACAATAATAATAAAATGGCATGAAATTCCCTACCCCCCCTCCTGTTGCCAAATGGCAACAGCAAAAAATTGAAGAACTAAATAGCAAAAGTACATTTAGACTGTGTTCAGGAGTATGTAATATCTAAAAAAAAAATGTTTATGATAACTTCATACACCAATTGAACTATTTCCCAAAATCGACTAAGTTTTATAATAAATAATTAGATTAATTCAACTAATCTTAGGCCATAAACCACCCTGCTGCCCCCCATCCCCCCCCCCAAATGAAATCATATAAATTGTGCAGTGATACAGGCCCAATTTTAATAGTTTTGTCCCATTTATTTGATGAATCTTGTTGCAATATTTACTTTTTACATTGCTATCTTTCCCTGTGTTGATGCTACAACTTACCAGCACCTTCAACTAGTTCATAGGACCTTAAAACTTGTATATTATGGAGTGTATGTGGTTTATGCTACTATACAGCAGTTGCCTGGGAGGTACCTGAAAACTTCTGACCTCCACCGCCAATATCATTAGATTTATCTCAAGGACCTGCAGTGATATTGGCTGTCAGCACTGCCGGTACAACAAATTTATCTCAACCTACCAATAATCAGTCACTTAGTCGTTAAGGAGACAATTACAACAAGCAAGAAAATGCAGCATTTTAAACCACACTCCAAAGAGAAATCTACCCTATAGAAGTGCTAAGTAGACTGTGGCTCTCTTTTAAAGAGAAGAAAAATAGAGTAAGAAGTGGATGAGAAAGTTGAAGAGGTAAAGGATGGGCAATTGGATGCTGAGGACAGAGTGATATATAATGAGAAAGGATGATATACAGTACTTATGTGCAAAAAGATTTTTCTCCCATGGCAAAAAATTAAGTTTCTCCCTGGTTCATAAAGCCTGGAAAACCTCCCCCTCCCCACCTTTTCCCATCAAATCCTGGCAATACCCTCGTGGTAAAAACTCAAAACTATTGTTCAGTATAGGTGAACTTAAATCGAATGGTAGAGAGTTTCTAACAGTTGAATTCCTAACAATACCTCAGCATCAAAATCACAAGAATGTTAATAAATTTTAAGGCACATGAAGCCTACCCTTCAAGTGGTTTAACAGGCAATCTCTTTGTATGAAACCCATTCTGATGTGGAAATAAGATAACCACTTCAGAGGTAGGTGAAACCAGTTTTAGTGGCATGCCTTAATACTTTGTCCATTGATGTTACAATCAAGAGGATACTTTGTGTCTCCTAAGTGGGTGTATTTCTGATGAGGACCATCCCAAGATATAAATCACAACTGAGAGGTACTTACACTTACTCAATGTAACAATGATATTAGAATTGGGCAAGGTATTGTTCGGTGAGCTGGCCACTGCTAAGAAACTATGTACACAAGACCACTATATGCTGGTTGAGGTAGAGTTGCCATATCTGAGCTCTGCTCAGTCCAAAGAATTTTCAGGGAATAAATGACTATATGCCTGGTGGTATTTCTTCTGCCCCTTGAAGCAGATGTTCATCTCCTAGGCAATAAAGCTGATGACACAAATTGATAGGATATTACATTGTGGGACTTCATCCTGCAACATATTCTATGTTCTAATGCAGCATCATTAAGTTATTACAAGCACACAAGGGAGCAAGAGCCATATTCAAATAAAGTGGAGGAGCCTTGGCATAAAAAATTCTATTAATTTGAACACTTAAGATATGTCATTAAATTTAATGGTTTTCATTATTTCCACCATTCAATACTTTTTATGATGTATATTTTCATTAGAATTTCCTTATGTACACTTTATCCCTGCAACTGAATTTTTTTGTTGGAGAAGGTCATTATATAAGAGGAATCCTTTACCATGGAAAAAGAATGCAATGCTTAATGCATATAAAATATGCCTACTAATTCATGATAATCAAGCAAGGTAATCAATCCACCTTCAAATAAGAAGAATGTGAATGTTTCATGGAGATATGAAAGAAAAACATTCCTTCGAGCTGGTCCTAGAAGTACTCCAAATTCACTGTAGACTAGCTCTTAGATTGAATATATGAAGCACACCATTAAAATAAGTAATTCTTGATCGAATGAATAAAGAAAGAAACATGTGTATCTAAATATCAATATTATATAGAAGTAATGTGTTATTGAAAAACCGTCATATTAATGTCTACCAGTTTGTTCTTGATATAGTTGGATTATATCCTCATCTTTCATTTCCAGCTGTACATTTGACTAAACAAGTGTATGTGAAATCATATCATCTTGTTATAAAAATGCACACACACAATCTCACCTGAAAGGGTATCGCTTCAGGATCGATGTGGGTCCTCTCATACACAAAATGAATCTTGTTGAATTAGAAATCTTGACTATCGCAGTGAGTTTGCACAAGTTTCTTCATCTAAGTGGTTCACTTGATCTTGAAATAGACCACAGAATCATCCTGTAGAGGGGAAGCAACATCACTATATCACTACACAAACACTTAAACCACCACAAGGGAAATACGTACTGATCCAGTGACCTTCAGATGTATGTACATTGATTCAGACAGGTTGTCCATTTTGATATCAGGCAAAAATTGTTCCAAATAACAAGGCTAAATTTGATCTCAACATATATATGTATATATATATATATATATATATATATATGAGATAGGGAAGTGGTGCTCTATTACCCCATGTTATTTTTTTTGGTGGTGGTTACTTTTAAGGGGGTGAAGATGTTACATGGATTGATTTAGTGAGGAGCCACTTTGATAGGACAATGGGCTTCAGTTTCTCCCTATATTTGTAATTTTCTAAGGGTTTTCCATTTTGTGATGAGGATTGGAAAGAGTAGGGAGGAGCCACATAAAAATAATTAGTTAAACTCAGGGATTAATATATCCCCCAGAGGAGGTGGGTAAGCCTATAACAGCCTGTAACACTTTATGGGGGCTGATATAGAAAGTCCAAGGGGTCATAGCAATAGACCCATCCAAAATGGAAATTGGTGATTCAAAAGGTCTGATTACATGTTCATTCTTTTAACCAGGGCCTTCCTTCTGAATGGGTACACTTAAACACTTGCCCAGGTACCCCAATAGCTTGGGGGGCTCATGTTCATCTACTATTATTATAAATTCCATATATATATATTAAACTATACTAAACTAAAATCTAAATATTTGTTATGAGACAATATGTATAATTATAAGTAAATTACAAATGCCATAGAAATACAGACACAGCTTTTACTTTAGTTCAATTTATTCTTTAGTAATGCATGTAGGTAAAATCCATCTGATCTTGCAGCTAACTTTGGTCAACAAAAAAAAAACCCAATTATTTTTTTGGCTTTCTAAATTCCAGTTTCAACCCAAAAAACTCCCTCTGAGGTGCCTGAGCAAGAAAAACTTGCATTTTTTAACCTAAAGAAAGCCACCCATTTTGTGCAGCATAATTAAATGAGGAAGGCTACAGTCCCACTACACTTCCCCACTGGACCAATTAAATGGTACTTGTCATTTTGGTTCTTCAGGTGGGGAACATATGTGCCAAGTCAAGCTTGCTATTGGAACATACCAACTAACTAAACTCAAGATATGTGAGCAATCTATTATGCTTTCTTTTTTACTACAGCTGCCAAAAATAGATCAAAGCTCATGGTAGGCGAATGTGTTATTCCTGCATTTTTGAGGTGATAACAAAGTTCAAAGCTGCTATTCACTTCTTTTTTTATCCATTTTTTAGTTTTAGTTAATTTTATTATTTCTTGTTGTTTTCAACCCCCCCCCCCCCCCCTTCCAAAGGTAGCATTAGCAAGCAGTCTTGCAGCTAATGCATTTATTAAAAATCAATATACCAAACAAACATAATTGAATTAAAACTACTTATAGTCATTGTATAATATTTTGTCTATTTGAATTATCCTTATTTAAACTTCCACATTGACATAAAATGGAACATATATTGCCTGCAGAGAATAATGTAATAGATAGGCACATGATAAACATGTATGTCTGCTCCTGAGGGTGAAACAGTTTCCTCATGTCAACCTTTTCATGGCAGTATAAACTGGTCCGCTTCTTGCAGATCATGCATCAACCTCTGATGCAGGATTCATGAAACCTGTTGGAATGAGGATAAAGTCATGGAAAAGTCACATCTTATTACAAAAGTAGTTAAAACAGTTCAATGACATCAAAAGTCATGAATGGGTATATTAAAGATTTTATTGCAAGTCTATTAAGGTTCACTACTGTTTATCAGCAGTCTCAAGGTGAATTTTCTTGATAGAATAAAAATGGCCAAGGTGACAAATAAAATGGATCAAAGCTGTTTTAATTCCTTTGGATAAAAAAAAAGAAGCTAATATCAAATAAAAAAATTTTTTTTTAAACACAAAAAGCCATTTATCAGTCAGAATGTTGTGATAGAACTTCCAAGATGAAAACTCCAGTTTAGTTCAAGAAAGCTGCTTTCAGTGACCTGTAGTGAATTTTCAGCTGGAGTCAGGGAATCCAGACTACGTTGGACTAGAGCCAGCTGCTCATGCAAAATAAGATGGGACCGAAAGAAAAAGCATTCAAAGCCCGTCCACACTATAAACTGGTTTTTACCTCTCTCCAGCAACACCTGTTCCAAACGTTTCTTTCTTTCCAATCGGTTCTTTCGGTCCACACTAGCATAGGGCTGAACCGCTCCACATCACTTGCTTCACTTGCGTGGGATGACTAATGGGCTGGGCAGATTAATTGGTCTTCCTCCAGGACATACACAAACTGGGTATTTCATTTTCCGGTGAAACCAATATTTTAATTTCTGGTCTGCTCCGTTGTTCTACAGAGAGCGTGGAGAGGGCTCTTAGTAGCTAAACCCCTATTAGCAAACATCATCAATAAAGCCACAGGTATATTCAATAAATCAAAGCCGCTTGAAACCTACCTTTCTTGAGGTTTGAAGTGGAACCAGGTGGAAACCGGGTGAAATGAAACCGGTATAGTGTAAACACGTGGAACCCTTCAAGACACTGAACTGGTTATATTTGGCAGTGTGGGCAGGCCTCCAGTTTCTTCTAACGATATTCATAAGGCTGCAGAAAGAATCAGGTTCATTACCAAGATGGCTCTATGGCAATTGCAACTGGTCTTGCTAGCTACACCTGGAAAGAGATATCTGTGTCCTGTCCACCATTCTTTTCATAAGATGTTTAATTTCAGGGAGAATTGGAGTCTAAGAGTCCAATTATCAAGTAGCTAGCCTGGGATACCTAAAGCACAGAAAATTTCTAGCTGGATGTGCATTCATAGAATGATCCAATGAATGGAGAAAATATATGGTACAAGAATGGCATTTTTAGTATATTAAATCATGTTGCATGTTGCCAATGGTTTGGGCAAAATTGATACATATGAGTACCTAAAACACGAGATTTTTACATATCTAATGTCTTTTTCAAAAAAAAAAAAAAAAAAAAAAAAAAAAAAAAAAAAGTGCAATACTGGTTGCATAATTACTTATGAGC
This sequence comes from Lycopodina hypogea, assembly GCA_963969325.1. Classification (NCBI taxonomy): domain Eukaryota; kingdom Metazoa; phylum Porifera; class Demospongiae; order Poecilosclerida; family Cladorhizidae; genus Lycopodina; species Lycopodina hypogea. Next base: position 8,715,333 of record OZ017787.1, read on the forward strand.
TACTGTTCTTTGATTGAAACTGCAAGGTTTAAAAATACTACCTGAATAATTTCAATAATGTTTCATGTTGTCATTGGCTGGGCAATGCTGGGTATACCCATTAGTAAGTCACTTGTGATGTGCTAAACATTATCATGGTTAGAATTCTTTTGGCCTCTTTAAGAAAGATGGGAAAATTCTTTTTTATGCCTGTTAAACACTCTATATCAATGAATTAAATTTGATATCTATTTTATCTGGTTGGCATTAAATTGGCATATTCTAGATTTAAACATAACACCATTCCTGGCTGTGGACCTGGCAACCTTGGATTGATTATGTAGAAATTGAACCAAAAAATAATATAAAGAGAACAATAGTTGTTCTGATAGTGATGTTTACTATTCATGAGTATTACTTCCTGTAATCATTAATAATACCACTTCCTGTTTAATAGCACACTCTCTTATTATTATTGACCCCAGATATTACATGGTGTTGCTTCCCACACTTGCCAACTGTTCTGGGTCTGGCATAATAAGAATTCTCCGATGGAAGGAGTTCTCATTGGCCATCTACTAATGTGTAAATGGAATAAAATTCTTATCCAAAGCTGTTGGAGCTGTGCTAGGAATTTTATTTGTTATCCATGGTAGGAGTTCTCAACCAGGAGAGCCCTAGATTGGCACCCAGTAGTAAAGAGGATGATGCAAGAAAACATTTCAAGGGCACCAGAATGGGGAAGATGCTTTCAACTCTAAACTCGTTAGAAAGGCTAAAGAGCAACACTATCTTAGTAAAGACCCAAATCTATTATAAGAATGGGAAGCACATGCCTGGTTTGCTAAGACCTCAGCAGAAAAATTTTTGAAGAAGGCAAATACACACCATCAGGAAAGGAACAAGAAGTTTAAGTCTTATTCATCATCTTAATTTCATCATGTTGCAAAATAGATAGACTCAAGGGTGTAAACAGAAATTTATTGACCTTATGAATTATGAGAGCATAGCAACATCTCGTTCATCCTGGTGGAATAACTCCACCACTATATTATTCAAAATATTTACCAATATAGTGGCTGCACCTGATGTCATCCATGCACAGCAGTACTGCATCTTCATTTTGAATGGTTAAAGATAAAGACTACAGCTATAGAGCTCCTAACTATTACCATTTTTTCACAAGATGCAGGGAATATGTAATGATACAAAAGAAATAGCATTGTATAAGTTTTAATATACTTTGGATCAAATATATAATCTCCTAGATTTCAGTTAAATTAGCGAAAACAACTAAGTTCATTATAGCTAATTATGTTGACTGCAATGTTATTTAAATTTTATATCTATTCCACATTTATACAGCTGTCCCGACCTCTATCACTCACTACCTTATAATCTGTGCAAGTTTCTAACTGAGGAGGAGGCAAAGAATTAAATAAGCCTTACTGCCTATAAGTTTTATATTTATGGATGCAGTTCTTCAAATTTATTGGAAACATCGAGCTAAAGTTCATTTGCATTCACTTTACCAGTTGAAAAATCACTATACCAGTCTCAATATTTAATAATTTCCAATATTTCATGTACTATTCAACTCGAGCTGAAGTGGTGTTCTTTCATGTGTTATTCCTGAAGCTCGGTGATGGACAATCATTATTTAGCTGTATGGTTTATAAGGAAAGTAGAGGGAATATAGCTGACTATCGGCTTTTGCTTGCTGCGGGAACTAGAAACTATGAGAAAAACCAATGTTTGACAATTAGCTTCTTGTTTGTTGCTGTACAACCAGATTCATTTAATAAATACAGGAGCATATAGTAAGTATTTAGCTAGATATTAATATGTGGCCAAGAATGAGCACAAAATTTATTTAAATAGATATTTAAAAAGCTATGGCAAAGCATTAATTTTGTTTGAGCTAGGATGGCACATGCCTGATAGCAGACCAAAAAAAATTTTTTTTTAATTAAAAAAAAATATATATATATATATATATTGAACTTCTGGGGTAAGATAGTGTTCATTGCATTAAAAAAAAATATATGGAAATTATGTGAGCATTGTGATATAAAACCACTGAGGTAACATTGTTACTGGATTGAAGATTGCTTGTCATGTGAAACTGCTGGGATAACATTATATTCATTGCATTGAGGTCAACTGTCGACCATGGGGGTAGGGCATCCATGGGGGTAGGGCATCATCATATAGAATCGTTGGGGTAACTGTCATTGCATTGAAGATTGCTCAGATGGATGGAGAGCATTCTGATGTGGAATTGCTTGGGAAATGTGTGCAATGCATTGAAATTGCTGAGAAGGTTGGGGGTGTTATGATGTAGAATTGCTGGGTAAGATTTCTTATTGCATTGAGGGTTAATCATCTGGAACTGCAAAGCAAGTAATTATGTACACTATATTGAAAATTGCTGAGGTGGAAGTATTTGGTATGAGGGATTAGAAAGATTGAGAAAGTTTAAATGTATTCAAGGAACTTGGGGTCCATGTTTTCTATTTTATCTGTTAAGTTGTGTTGAGAGTTTGTAGCTCTATTTAGTTTTGTTGCTAGCTTTACTTTGTTGTGATAATTATAGTGCCATGTTAATTAAACATCTGTCATCCTCCCCATCTTCATCACTTACAATAATTATTTTACTTACCATATCTTCTAGTCCATTTTTGTAAAAACACTAATTTTCAATATCTAACATAGGCCTACAAAACTACCTCCACATCATTTACTGCATTTGTTGTAGGAGAACTCATAGTATGAAGAGGTTCCCACATACAAAACTTCACTCCATTAAATATTCCATCGGTCCTTACTTCATCAAAAGCAACTGTACCACCTTCATTTGGAATATGATAAAAAGAAATACCCCACTATTTGATAAATTTCTAAGCTCAGTTTATAGAGAAAAAAGCCATAAAGAACTAAAATTCCTCCTTTTAAGCCATGAGAAAGGTAAAGCAACACTGTGAAGATGACATTATGCAGCACTCTATTAGGTAACATCTTTTTCGGCTGAGATATTGGGAGAGAGAGGGATAGAGGTGGCTTTGACCATCATCTTCAACACCTTTTTCACTTATCATTCAAACAAAATAATGGACTCTTAAGAAGCAAATTTTGTTCATCTTCTGTGCTCTGCCTCTAAGAAGTGGACATATCCCTGGTGTGACCATGTGCATATTTATGCTTGTGCATGCATTTATGGGTGCATGCATGTGTCCATGAATGCATGTGTCCATGTATCAATGTGTGCATGTGTGTACATGCAAGTGTATATTAAGAGTTGTTTTCATTGCCAAACTGCTATTCCAGTCAACCTGAAAATCAGCATGTGGTCTCTAAGTAATTGAGTAATTAAGTAAGCATTAGTAACCAGTGTGGATGTGGCAATGAGTGACCAAACCAACTGAAAAGATGTTTTCACTGCTAAAGGCTGTTACCAGTTATTGTACAGAGATCCTCACTTGTGTGGACCCTGTGTTTCCATGGTTATAGTAAAGTTTACCCTCACTTGAATATAGCCTGTGTTACCATGGTTATTGTAAAGATCCTTACTTTTATGGTCTTTGTTTTGCCATAATTATAGTAGATTGGACTCTTTGACATTGTGTGTCTATAAGATGCTGCCACATGTGTTGTCATGGTATTGTGAATGTAGGAGACTGCTATGTGTGTGGTTATGGTTGCAGTCTATCTACATTCCTGGCTGAAATGTCTCAAAGAGATAGAATTAGGCTAGAGGAAGAAACATATAAGAAAAGAGAAGCATACCTGGCTGAAATGTCTCAAAAAGCCCAAATTAGGCTAAATGAAGAAACAGATAAAAGCAGAGTAGAAAGCCTGGCTGAAATATCTCAAAGAGCACAAATTACACTAGAGGAAGAAACAGATTGGAAGAGAGCAGTAATTAGTCAAGAAGAAAACACAGATGAGAACAAAACAGATGACCTGGCTGAAATGTCACAAAGAACCAAACTATGCTGAAAGAAGAGTCCCAGGAGAACAGAGCCATGCGCCATACTAATATGTCCCACAGAGCTCAAATGAGGTTTGCAGCAGAACCACATGCAAAACATAACATTGGTTGGAATAGATCAGGGAAAGGACTGCAGCAAACAGGCAGAACAATAATGCCGCAACTAGGTATATTCAGGCAACTGCTACCAGAGCAAAGAGGAGTGCAACCACAAACAATCTTGCCCGTCAATACAGCATGGATAAGCATTGCAAAGCTGAGATCTTAACAGTGCTGGGCATACATGATGCAGGTTCTCTCTGGAACCAGACCTGCAAGCATTACAATGCCTACAAATGGTCAACAGTTAAATGAAGTACATGCTGTGGAGAGGGAAAGGTATCACTAGATCTAATACCACCACCACCACAAAAAATTAGGAAATATTTTAACATTAAAGAGAATTGGCCCTGCTTTCTTAAGAACATCCTAGCACACTATGACATCCTATCTACTCAGCCCCAACAAGCCTCCACCAATGTCCACTACCCTTCATCAACCTCCACTAACCTCCACCTACCTCCAATCAGCCCCAACAGGCCCTTAATATCTCCAACTAAACCAAACAGGTATCCACCCACCTTCACCAGCAACAGGAAAGGCTTTTTCCAAGCATACTGTCCACAAAATGGAGAAATAGTTACAGATGTAGCTACATAGCATAGTAGCACATTTATCACAATTATGTATCCATAAACCAGATAATTTAATGTTCATAATAATACTGTCATGAACTTGTCAGTTCAACGTAATAAGATACTCCAACAGGCTTTCACAAATTTTCACCTACCTCTTCTCAGCCCCAAAATATGTTAAAAGAATGACTCCTGTTCTGGATGGCTATAAATGATGCAAAAACCTCTGAAAGTGTCTTTCATGCTGTCCCTCTTCTTTTGCAGACTACACAGTCTCCAACACTGAGAACTGCTTGTATTCTTCACATAGCTGGAAGTCCCATAATCCAACTATGTTGCACTGAAGTTCCTTTTACAGGCCATGCACAATACCATACTATTTATCTACCAGTTCCCCTAAAACTAGTGGCTGCCAGTAGATAGCCATCATTAAAATGTGATTGAGTATACATTTCCTTTAGCTAATGTGAAATGCAGTAATCCAGATGGGCAGCGAAGTTAGGCCTTTCTCAGCAACAACAACCTTTGCATGACACATTTTTAAATTAAAAACCACCGACTCATCAGCAGTAGCCACACCATTCTATCCAAACTGACAGCTACAATGAGTTTTCTCTGCTTGGTATCAATACCAACCTCATCCCTTAGATAATCTGATACATTATTGCACCATGGGGGGAAGGCATCTGCCACTGCAGTAGTCATGGCACATTCATTGTCTGTTCCAATGATGGTCTGGGATGGAATACCTCATAGCTGAGCACGGAGATTGGAAAAAAACTAGCTATATGTTCTGTAATCTGATGATCCTTGAATAAACATCAGGCCAGCAAAGATGGGATGACCTCCTGTATCTATGTGGTAGACAGTCAAGTGCTTGAAGCCCCTGGCTGTGACATGCACTTGCCCTTTGTTATAAGTTTTGTCTACACCAAAAATTGTGCTGGCCACAATTGGTCCAGAACAGCAAAAGTGTCTTAAGTCAGCTATTTGTTCCTTGGTGTAGAGAATGATGAAGAGAACATTACCAGGCCCAGTGATTACATGCTGTACAAAGGGATCACCATTCTTGGTATGGTATTCCAGGTGGATAACATAGTCAGCAAATGTTTTCAGCTTGACATCATATTTCCGCTCCTTTTTCTTTTCCAGATACCATGCATTCCAAATTTGCTATTACGTGGACATTGGTCAAGTCAAATATGGCAGCAGTAAGCATATCCTGACAAGTTGATGTGGTCTTGTCGTCTCCATAGCCAGGTTAATCACAGCTGAAACACCATGTCTAGTGCGAATATATTTACATGTAAAACAGTTAGTCCTTCTATGGAGATGTGGTCCTGGGAAAGAACCAAGGTACTCTACACAGGCAACCCATGGATGTTGTCCTTGTTAGTAATCCATGTAACACACTTTTGGTAGGCTTATGAGAGAGTATTTTTGTGATACTAGCACTTTATCACAAGCAGTGAGTCACTGTGAGCCTGGGTGGATCAAAAGGGATAAATATAGTTTACTTATTCTGCTATCATTCCAGGAAATAATTTCTATTGTATTTCATAGCTTTCCCCAGACTCTATACAAGATTGGCCACAAAGAAAGTTTTCTATCCCCTGGAGATTCTTTCCCAGGCACCACAGTTATCCCAATTATTACCCAGTTTGCTGTTCTCTTGCTTGTACTGATCCTCCTTCACACCATGTGGCACAAACTCCATAGGCTTAGATGCTACTGTGGACTCAAGCACCACAGTTTCAATATCAAGAAACTCCTTTTTTATCCCTGGTAGATTGTGGCCACCAACAGCATGCACAGGTCTATCATAGACTATACTCTCAGCTGGTTAGTGAGATTCCTGTGCTGTGGATGCCACTGCATCCAAAGTGTAGAGAGTGACATCACATACAAGAGTACTGAGAGATTTGGGTGGGGCTGGAACATAAATGCTGGAAGTGCAGTCCATGTTCATTTGGTCCACGAAACACAACAGGGGCCATCTTTAGTATCAGGTGTAAATAAAGAGTGTGGACAGTTGTGGGTGGTGTGTGTGGACATCCACTGGGACACCCACAGCAAAAAATGCCCAGGGGAGACAGGAGAAATTGGTGAAGGTATATCTGGATGTTTCTCCATATGCAAGTGTTGTGATCTGCCCACCATTACAACCCCGACCTAGACTAAAGGCCCATCTGCACTGCACTTCTTAAAACGACTTGGGTCCTTAGCAAAACGTTTTATCCTGTCCGCACTGCAATGTCCAAGTTGACTTGGAAATGAAGACGACTTCAGACCTAGTCACCCCAGTAGGTGACTTGGCTAGGGACAAAAACGACTCCACACATGGTGCATGTGCTATAATATGGTCTCTCTCTAGTAGCGCGGCTCAACGGGGCAATAATTGAGAAAGTTATTGTTTAGCTGCTTTTTTTTTTTTTGGCCATGGCGACTGGATGGAGCTATGATAATACTAAAGCGCTTATTACTATTTGGGGGCAGGAGGATGTGCAGCGACAATTGGATGGAATACAAAGAAATAGGATCGTGTACCAGCATGTAGCTAGTGAGCTCTGGAAGGTGGGAGTGGAAAAGACTTGGCAGCAATTCCTGACTAAAATAAAGAATATTACCTTTAGATACAGAAAGGTAAGCTATGAAAAGTGCTGATGACATGTACTTGAGATTGACAGTTAACATGGTAGACCAAGGATTCCGATGGAGTATCTGGGAGTAGGAGGACTACTTGTCCCTTCTATGAGGAAGTTGATGCCATTCTCAGTACTTGGGCTGCCTCATCTCCTGCAGTGTTATTGGAGAGCTCTGACTTTGATCGGTCAGGTAAAACAGAAGTACTGTGCATTAAATGCTCTCTTTTGTTTTCTAAAGAAGTCTCTCGTTCTTGGTTTACACAACCTACAGCTAGAAGTATCACTACTCCACTCTCACTCAGTAGTTCTACTGCCACTTTTGAGGATGACGAGGGGGAAGAAGATGAAGTCTTCAGTGAGCATTAACTTAGTACAAGTAAATATGTAACCATTACTCTTCATATTATGATTAGATGAAGAGTGTGATGTGAGCTTCGCTCAGCAGTCCAGTGGCAGAGGTGGTAGTAGTGGTACATGTGTGGTTAGTAGAGGAGGTGGGGCTGGAGCTAGTGAAGATGGTGGAGTTGAGGCGAGTGGTGGAGCTGAGACGTATGATAATGATGATGCTAGTGGCAGTAATGCAGTTGGGACAAGTGGTGGTGGTAATGGTGCTGGTGGTGAAATCCAAAGTGAGCCTAGGAGAAGATGTAAGGAATACTATATATTGCATAGCAGTATTAATTATGTACATATTGTGATGTATTGACCTTATTCATTGTAGTATAGAATTAGTTATTGTTATTGTTAACATACTTGTGTTTCTATATCATTTTCTGTCATGTCATAATTACTGAGTGTACACTTTAAGATGCCATGATTTTATTTCATATCACCAGGTCCAGTATTGTGTTGCTTTTGTTGATTGATTTATTATCAAGTATTGATTATTGAGAATACATTGGGTGTGTGCGTGCGGCGCTGGTTGGGGAAAGAACTAGTGCAGTACTAGCTAAGACAGTACACATATTATTTGTTGTTGTGTTTATTTTAAAAATGTGAATAAATTCTGTTTGCAATAGGGGTAAAAAGGAAGTGCAGAGGAGTGTGCATGCCAACTGAGCTCACCACCATCTTGGGTGAGTTCAATGAGTGGTCACTCCAGCTATTTGGGGGAAATGAGAGGAAAGCTGCAGTGCTTGAGGCAGAGCTGGAATTAAAAAGGAGGGAACAGGAGCAACGCCATGAGGAGAGAATCTTGGGCATTATGATGTCCATGATTCAGCAAGTGGCAAGGCCTGCAAATCCATTCTGCCATACACCTCCACCGCATACACTTCCCTCTAATCAGCACCCTCCACCTTCTGGTTATCCTTCTCCACCCTATGACAGCCATTATGATAATCAAGACAGTGGCTAATTATTTAATATTTATTGTTCATGGTTCCTTATCCTAATTCTATTTATCCATATTTTTGGAATACATAAAATTAACAGTGAAAAGTTAATTATTACATGCGTAAGAAGGTATTAAGCTGAAGTAATAATGTATTGTGCTAAGGTATCATGTCATGTTTCATCCAATTGGGATTGTATGTGTAATGTTGGAATTGTCATGGGATGAGCTTATAAAGTTTTGCTACCTTCACTCCTACATCCTCCAAAAGCTCATCCCATTTCTTTTGCACAGGTGCAGTCTGACACTAGGTGCCACCATTACATTAAGTTAATCAAACCGATTTGCCATATGTATGTGTGTACATATACACACAATAAGAGGAGGTGCTGATGAGTTGCATCAGGCAACAGGTGTTTTGCCAATGGGTGGTCTTCCCACACTGCCTTTTATGCCTTAGCCCCATGTAATTTAAAATCCTATTCATCCACTTAACTTTTATGATAATGAAGACAGTAATAACATATCACATTGCAATATTACTTTATACAATACACACACACACACACACACACAGACACAGACACACACAGACACACACACACACACACATTAAGTGTCACTCAATGACTAGGATGTACTAACCACGGAAATCTACCATGGCTTGCATGAATATAGAGTAGTATCCCTTACGATTGTAATAATCGGATGCACTCTCAATCTGGACGTAAAATTGATATATGTGAGTCGTCAATAGCCCCAGCAGCCTGTGGAAAACCCCAATATGTCTCAAAACCATTCACTATTTCTTTCAACTTTTCACCCTTAGGGATGTAAACATATTGGGGAAGCAGGCGAGTGGCTATTGCGTTGCAAGTTTCAATGACAATTTCACCCACAGTAGACTTCCCAATCCCAAACAGTTCTGATAATGTCCTATATTCTATATTTGTAGCCAGCCTCCAAAATGTCACTGCAACTCGAGCTTCTATCAAGATTGCTGCTCACAGATTAGTGTCCTAGTGCATACAGTGACACAATAATAACAGTAGTAGATTTAATATTTTTACCTTACTTGTTTTTGTATGAAAGGCTGTAGTTTATTACAGAGGTATAAAAATGTCTTTTTTGTCATCCTGAAGTTCGACTTCCACCACAGGCCATCTTCACTCCTCAGTACACCATCCCACCACTGCCCTGAACGAGGTACATGCCACACACAAGGAGAAGCAATTTTTCTAGCACAAAAAGAGACTGCTACCATTCTGTAATATCCCAAGATTATAAAATTAATTAAATGCCCATATTGTTAAGAAGTGGATTTCAAATACCAATGGTAGGTTATGGACAAAAATGACTAATCTTAAAGTTGATTGCCTATGAAACTCAAAAGCTCTCCTGGCTCTCCTAGCTCTCCCAGCCCTCAGGACAAACCTTCTCCTCCTTGCAGCTCTCTGTTTTGGCTTAAAACGCAGATACAACATCAGGCAAAGTATCACAGTGTTCAAAATAGCAGATGGCTGAGCCATGATTGAAGGGACAAGATTTGATGCTGGCAGCTGACACCGAGTTATGTTCCCGCTAGTTCCCCGCCAAGTGTCAAATTCAGGGTATTCCACCCTAAGAAACCGTGATGTGCGATGCAATTTTTTTGGGGCTTTAAACGTTTTAGCTTTAACCGACTCAGGTAGCGAGCAAAACGTTAAGTTTTTTGGTGCAGTGAGGATGGACCTTAATAATAGGTAGTACAAGACTGTGGTTGACTTTCAGACACTGTGTGGAAGCACCTGATTGATCAGAGGCTAAACATTGTGATAGATATATATAGTATGTATGTATGTATGCCTAAAAAGACAGTTGGACTTGTTAGACTGTATAAACCTTATTGATTGTGTATTGCCATTGAAATATCATTAATCTTTTATGAACAATCAAGACCAGTCCAGAAATATACTTGTTGACGCTTAGCCTAGTGGTGAGCGCCTAACATCAAGTCTGAATGTGTCTTCTTTAGAGTTGAAATGGTAGGTTAAATACACACAGGGTTAGAGCAATGGGGTGCATGGACCAGGGCCAAATCCTTCGGGTGAGACTGTAGGAGTCTTCTTGGAAGATGAAGGGGTCAAGTCAATATGCACAGGCTCAGCATGAGATGGTGCAGATGCAAGAATTGTAGGGGTTTTCTCAGACGTCAAAACAGTCAGGTCAATGTGCAAAATCTGTGTGGACTTAAAAGCTCTGAATGACAACGTTTTGCATGAGGTCCACCCATGAAACACTTGCCCAACTAGCAGAAGCAACTGTCTTCTCAAAGCTTGATGCAAACAATGGATTTTGGCAGATACCATTGTCCAAGGAGTCAAGATTGCTGACTGCATTTGTGTCCCCAGTAGGATGCTATTGTTTTAATAAACTACCATTTGGAATATCCAGTGCACTTGAGTTATTTCAGAAAAGGATGAATCGAATCCTGGAAAGCCTCGCTGGAATATTGTGTCACGTTACATGGATAATGTCCTGGTATTTGGAGCAATTCAGGAACAGTATGACCTCAACTTGATGGCAGTTCTGAAACAGCTAGAAGCTGCAAGTGTTACACTTAATCCAGCTAAATGTGAATTTAGCAAGACATCAGTGAAATTCCTTGGACATTTCCTTGACAAGAATGGGATTAGTGCTGACCCGAACAAGACAGAGACAGTACTCCATATGGACGCACCACAGTCAGTAACTAACCTTAGGAGGTTTCTTTGCATAGTCAATCAGTTGGGGGGAATTTTCTTCACATTTGGCTTACCTGAGTCAACCATTAAGAGAGTTACTATATTGAAAAAATGTGTGGATATGGGGTCCAGAGCAAGAGCGAGCATTCTCCAATGTCAAGGAAGAACTTACTCACCCTACTGTGCCAGCACTGTATGATCCACTGGTCAACATCAAAGTTTTGGCTGATGCATCTTCCTTGGTTTAGGAGCAGTGCTCTTACAACAGAGTATACCAGCACACAAGTGGAGACCTGTTGCATATGCTTCGCAGTCACTGACTGACACTGAGAGAAGATATGCACAAAATTGAAAAAAAAGGCCCTCCCAGTCACATGGACATGTGAAAGGTTCTGTGACTATATCCTAGGACGCAAGGTCGAAATTGAGAAGGACCACAAAGCTCTTGTCCCTTTGTTCAGTAATAAAAGACTGAATTGACTGCCTCCACATGTGTTAAGTTTCCGTCTCAAATAGATAGGTATGACTATTGCATTCAGCATGTTCCTGGAAAGCTAATGTATGCAGCAATTACACTCTTATGTGCTCCTATCTCAGAATCAGTGGATGCTCTTAAACTTGGAGAGGAAGTTGAAAGTTTCATTGGAGACACCACAAAGCAGGCAATCCTGCACACCTGGCAGAATTCCTTGGATGTGTATTGTCAAAGGCAGGGGGAAGATCCTTCCTGCTCATAAGCCATGGAGTACATCAAATCAGGATGGCCAAGGAAGCAACTTCTCCAACACAATATAATTATTTTTTGGAAGCTCAGATCCTCAATAACAGTCTATTACAATCAACTGTTATTCAACAATTACATTGTTATTCCTACTCCTTTATGTAAGGATGTCATGGAAATAATCCATCAAGGTCATCAGGGAATTGAACATTGCAGGATGAGAGTGAGATCTTCATAAACAAACAAGTGACGGAGATGGTACAAAATGGTCATGTGTGTGCCAAAGCAACAACTCCAAGGAAGGAACCACTAATCTCCACACCTCTCCCTGAGTTCCCTTGGAAGGTGATTGGTGCAGAGTTATTTGAGCTCGAGAAAAAGCACAACTTGCTAATTGTGGACTATTTTTTACACTATCCACAAATTAAACAACTCAAGTTGATAACTTCACTTGACATCACTGCTTCATTGAAGTCAATTTTCTCTTGACATGGTATACCCGATCAGATCAGAACTGATAATGGACCACAATAATCTTCTTTGGATTTTTCCAAGTTTGCGAGTTTGTATGGATTCACCCATATCATTAGCAGTACATAATATCCACAGAGTAATGGTTTAGCTGAGAGAATAGTGCAAATGGTCAAATGCTTATTGAAACAATCTATAGATCCTTAGGCATTGATGAGTTATCGTTCCACTCCTCTACCATGGTGTAGCTTCAGTCCAGCAGAACTGTTGATGGGAAGAAGGACACGGACGAAAGTTCCACAGACCAACAACTAATTCCTAAATGGCCATATCTGAGTGGATTTAGGAGGTTGAATGAGATGTACAAAGCAAGGCAAAAGAGAGATTTTGATATACACCATAGAGTTAGAGAACTCCCAGATTTGGATGAAAACATGAACGTTTGGGTGACAACAGATACAGACACAATACCCAAAAGAATTGCATCATCTGCTGAGACCCCGAGGTCTATATCCTTCAAACTCCAACAGGTGAAATCAGAAGAAATAGGAGCCAACTGAGAGTTATGCCAGATTGTGATTCTAGCACAGAAGGAACGTCAACCTTACAGCTGACACCACAAGAGAGATCTCCCAATGTTTTTATAACAAGATCATGTACAGGGACTGCAGTGAAACCTCCTGAGAGGTTGCAGCTCGAAAGGGGGATGTGGTGCGACTCTTAACTGTCAGATTAATATAGTTATCACTAATTATCACTAATGGCATCATGGTTGTGGTAACATTAAATATGTTCATTTCCTTTTATGTAAATATATTGTCATGCAGTGCTAAATGATCATTGTTATAAGTCTAACTGAAAGTAAGACTACAAAGTAGCTCTCACTCTAAAGCAGAATATGAATTGGTTACACAAGAATTGCTTGCAGTGAATGATTTGGAAAAATATATTTATATATAGATTTCTATGATAAATTTTTTTTAAACTTCATTGTTCAGCTGAATATTATCAAGCAAGGTGCTAGCTTACCCCAGGCTCCCTGAAATTTGTACAAAGCTACCCCTCTGCTACTTTGTGGATACACCACTGCAATTATTCCACTGTGATCATTTAGCTGCAACTATTTTAAGCTAATTTTTCCAAGGTAAACTATTCCACCATATTATTCTGTGGTAATTATTCCATTCTAATTATTTCAATGTAATTATTCTACATTAGTGAAATAGTTGTCTTCATAGTTCCTCCATCATTCTTCTGTGGTAAGTCACAACCAAAAAATTTCTGTCCTCTTTTTATTCCCCATTTTGAAACAGGGTGTTGGTTGTCAACCTTTTACCTTGAATACACAGACAGATAGACATTGAGATACCAAGCTTAAAAATAATAATTAGGTATTTTAAACCTGAATCAATAGTGATTCACCTTTATCAGTAGGTATATAATATTGCCTGCTGCCACTTTAATGGGGTTTGTAGCTACTTACTGCAGGGGTAATTAGTAGAGGAGTAGGTGTCATCTGCTGAAACTATGCTCTCTAAGATTCTGAAACTACTTCCAGGGGTTGTTCTTCACCAAACCGTTCCAACTTTCATATGTTAAACTTGCTGTCATTGATACTGGATGCATTTGGGTCTGCTCTTCACTAAACCAGTGCAGGAAGAAGAGCAGCTGCCTCAGCTGCTGCTTTTTTGGAAATATTTCTTATTCATCTATGCTTATTTATTTGGCTACAGCTTAGTTGCATGTGATTCCAGCAGGAATCTATGCATTTGCAGCTGTTGCTGTCTGCTGATGTTCTTGAACTTAAGTTAGTGATCATGAACTATTCAACTTGATTATCAGGCTGTCCCCAGGATGCAGCCCAAAAGTGATCATGCTATCAGATAGCCAAGGTCCTGACTATTGTTCAACAAGAGATATTTCTAGCAACCAGTCACTTATGGATGATGATTTGAACTTTTAATTACTTTTTTTTTTTTTTTTTTTTTTTTTTTTTGCTGCTCCTGCTGCTCCTGCTGCTCCTATTGTTGTAAGAAGTTTATTGAAGTTTTCTGCTTTTACTAAATCTAGCTGCTTCTCAGACTGATAAGCAGCTTCTTGTTAATTGTAAAGATAAAAGCACAGAGAACACCTTGAGCATGTGTTTGGGATAAATGTTGGAGTATGAGTTTGTGTGATTAATTTAGAGTATGGTCAGTAAATTGATAAAACCTCTTCCCTCAGCATCATGGATCACTTCTTTATCTTCGTATTATATCAACTTCAATTTCCCCTCTCCATCAAAAGTATATTGAAGGTACTTAAGAGCCACACTAAGTTGTCAAAATCCTTAAGCCAAACAAGCCCACAGGGAATCAAAGGAGTTTTTGACCCATCTCTTAGCTGCGTGTCCCTTTCAAGATCCTTGATCATCTTATCTATGGCTGTGTCAAGTCCACCATCAACCCGCTTTCCCTAGTTGGTTTCGGACATGGGAGATCAACCATAGATCAAGTCATTCTGTCGACTCAGGACATCAAGGAGAGCTTTTTTGGCAAAAAAAGAAGGCTGGTGTTGTGTTGATCTCACAGCAGCATATGATACCATATGGCACCTCGGCCTCACCTTCAAGCTTCTGCTTCTGCCGCTAGACAGGAACATGATCAAAATGTCATGGAGCTTGTCACAAACTGCAGCTTCACCCTTACCACCGGGAGTGGAACATGCAGCAGGTTGACGCCTCAAAAATGGCATTCCACAGGGATCGGTCTTGTCCCCCTTCTATATAACATCTACACCTATGACCTGCCAACATCAGCCTCACATAAATATGCATATGCAGACGATCTTGCTGAAGGGGTTCTTGGCAAAGATCTTGCGACACTAGCAGCATACCTCCAGACTTGGCAACTGACGCTCAGTTGGTCAAAAACAGTGTCGGCTGCCTTCCATCTGAACAACAGGGAGGCAGGTTGTAAGCTCAACATTTCACTTGACGGAAAATACCTGCCCTTCAGCCAGATACCAACATACCTGGGTGTGAAACTGGACAGGTCGCTTACATACCATCAACACCTAGAGTCATAGCGTGGAAAACTAACTTCACGTGTAGCCCTTATGAACAGCTACCTTGGCCCTTGTGTACTCAACAGCAGAGTGCTGTGTACTTGTGTGGTGTCACTGTGTACACAACCATATCGACACGGCAATTAATAACGCACTCTGTGTAATGACTGCATGCCTGCGTCCCACACCATTGGACAACCTTCCCATCTTTGCAGGCATCCAACCTGCTGAGCTTCACCGAAGGTAGGCCATGCTATCTTTCAGTTGCCAGAGCTCTTGTACCAGGCCATCTGCTTTACCACAAGCTAACAGATCCTGCAAAGCAGCCTTAGCGACTGAAATCACGGCCCCCATATGTGTCAGCTGCAAAGCAGTTCCTCAGTACCATTGAGGAGCAAAACATCAATGTGGCACAGTGGGCAGATCATGCCTGGAGTACAGAATGGTTCAACTGTGCCTCCAGACTGCACTCCTTTATCCCTGATGTCGGACCTCTCCCACTGGGATTGGCTCTGCCAAGACCAGCATGGACAAGGCTAAACCACTTCAAACCAGTTTTGGGCGCTTCTGCTCATCCATGCACAAATGGGGAATGCCAATACTAGCCACCAAATGGTGTCCATGGTCTGCAGGTCCCAGTTGGTAACACCATCAAATGACTCTGGACCTCATGTCCCAATACCTAGCCTGGATGGATTTGGACTCAAGGACAACTTCAAACATTCACTAACTTTTAACTGGCTAACTAACTTCATTAATAATTAATAATGGATCACTGCTATCAGCTGTGTAATAATGGATATTACTTTTATTTGGAAAGGATCGTCATTTTGCTCATGGATATAGTAGTCTGTTATTTGCTGGGGTTTTTCTAGCTGCAACGATTCCTACCATAGGAACTGTTGCTGTAGAATTTATTGTTTGCTTTTATGCTTTCTGGAATTTGCTGGTTAGTTTCAGTTTTGAGGGAGGGGTTCATAATCTATGTAATACTGGTGTAGCGTAGTGAGTACGGAGGCATTAGAGTAGTACACTAGCCCGGCCACCTATCAAATTAATCAGATAAAACCAATCTCCATGATTATAATAATTTATAACTCCTTTATCAGTGTGCATCTACCTCCTTCCGAACACTGTCAACCCATTGCATGTCCTTCCAAGAGAAGGGAGGGGAGGGATTTGACATAGCTTCCACATAACCAAAAAAAAAAAAAAAATGGGTGCAGTTTGTTCATTAGCCACATCAACCTGAAGTTTTCACTGCTAAAAATGAATCCTTCACAGACGTATTTAATAATCATACTTCTTTTTGACCGAGAGCTGAACACATCTGTAGCTGCAGGAAGCCAACCATAAATATGCATGCATAGTGCGGGTGGGGTTCTTTTGCTCGTACAACCTAGTTTCATAAACCAACAATATAATTAAAAATACCTTCCAATAAATGTTATGATGTTTCACATTAGATTCCTGCCAAAAAGATATCACCACATTTATTCTGAACAAACTCCAGAATTGGAATAAATCAAAACCAATGCTTAGAAAACGGACTGCCTATAACTGCCTTAAATTCTAACTCACAACCTCCAAATGCTAATTGGCAATGCTCCAAAACTGAAAACTTGAGTCAAGTGAAAGCATTCCACACTGATGAAAATGTATCTGAATTCTAATATAAACAGCAGCACAGCATAAGTAAAATTTACTGCTCTACTGCAAACATGAAGAACCAACTTCAAAATTTTCATGAGGAGGGGGGATCTCTACTTTCAAAATTGGTGGAGTTGCCACGAGTTGGTAAATCGTGCAATCATGCTGGGCAGATAACTAATAAAAATGAAAAAGCTTGTAACTCCAGCGACCTGCTATCATTGTACAAAGTGTTTGTTCTGCCTGATTGTTTAGAACCCACTCTGCAAACTTTGCAAGATGGTTTAGTGGCCAATGAGAGCAAGACTCATCTGGTATTTCATGCTGTTTATATATATATATATATATATATATTTTTTTTATTTTTATTTCAACTTTTTAAGGGACAACTGAAGAACAACAATCACAGTATAGACCATCATATCACTAAACACAGGTCAACAACAAAGCGTCCAAGAGAATGTCCATCCATCAGTTACTCTCATTGGAGGAGGAACTAATGCTTCTCTTCAGAGTGATCTCTACCACCTCAAAGGACTTTGTCCTCTGGTAGTTGTTCTGGCTACTCTGTTGGGAGTGGTCTTGGGAGGTGGAGGCCACTTGGGGGGACTGGGATGAAGGGAAGAGGTCTGGGGTACTGTCACAGTCGCTGGCATCCTTCACACTGATGAGTTCTTTGCCATCCATGAAGATCTGTCTGTGCTCATCTTTCTTCACTCCCCACTTTTTCAGATCCTGTGACACAGAATTATGCATAGTGCACAAAGTCAATGGCCACTGTGGACCTATCTGTCTTGCCGATCACGTCAGAACAGCATACCCACAACATAAATGATTCTGTGTGGGTGTGTCTTCCCTAATTACCTCGTCAGTTACACTCAACACTTGGAAGAGCTCACTGATGCCTTGCTTAGCTAAGACGCTCTTGTATCGACGGAGGCCTAGATGGCTCAGCCAAGCATCTATACTCTCAAACAGCGTCTACACATGATGGAAACACATGAAATAAATGTCCAGTGTTGACGTCAACCCTGCATCACTCATGCATGCACCAACACAATACTAGGCACGCACACACACAACAAGGTAGTTCAACCTGGCAATGGTTTGGTCGTGTGTGTGTGTGGGGGGGGGGGGGGGGGAGTGACCACAAAATCAGGTCACATTCATATGCCAGCCAACTCCTTATAAAGTGCCCTAACACTTTATCAGCATAGAGACAGACTCGTGGACATTGGACACAAGCTTCAGGTGAACAGGAGATTTTGAGTTGATAAAGGATATCATCTAATTTGTGGTCTACAAATGTCCAGCCTCAATTACACCCACCTCCCCACCCCTTCCCCCAACAGATCAATCCAATATTGTTGTGTCTAACCATCTCCTCTCTCACAGCACTGGCTATCTTATTAACAGTCTGTAAAATGCTTACCCCTGAGCTGTCGGCCGGCTCGGCAGCGGGAGAGTACTGGTGCACCTTCTCCATCATACGGGCACATACCTGCAGATACGGATACACCTCTGGGTACGTCTAACAATAGACAACAGACAACAAGGAACAAAGATAAAGATCATGAAGAGATTGATTCAAATATTGTGAATAATAATATTAACAAAATTAATAGGGCAACAACACAAAAAAGAAATTTGTTTCATTAGATAACTCCAACAAAGGCCACTCCATGATATGGACAGGGTATGCATCACTTTGTTGCAATACAAATTTGGGTACGAGAAAATTTTGCTGTTATATTAGTTCTCCAAATTGGTGTGATATTGTGAAAGAGGTGAAAAAATTTTGAAAAAAAATTGAATTAAAGAACAAATAGTTACCAATTGAAGTTTCACAGAGAGTTAATGCATCAATATCAATCAAGGCACTCTAGTTGTACACCTGGGGGTGAGATTTCCTGATATTTTCACAAAACTGTTGTATTCAAAAGTCTCTGACCACATTATTATTATTTTTAAATCTGTCAGAAAATGTTTAAATTAAATTAAGGAATCTAATCAGATAAATTTTGGCAGAAACACTGACAAACATGTCTCTGACCACATTATTATTATTTTTAAATCTGTCAGAAAATGTTTAAATTAAATTAAGGAATCTAATCAGATAAATTTTGGCAGAAACACTGACAAACATCAAATTGGTAACCAGTTAGAGGTTGCACCACATCTTTCTAGTCACTACACGCTAGGCATCACCTCTAGACTGCAGCACTGTGTGTGCAGTGCATGTGATGGAAGATAGAGTAGTTAACAATAGTTTGCTGAATTGAGTATCCTGTACCTGTTCTTGGATATCAAAATGCCAAAAGCATCATGGGAAACCCGGTTCCATGATTAATATTACTCAATATTCAATGATATCATGTCGTTCATTTTGGTTTTGGCTGATTATTTGTAGGAGAGCTCCACAATGTGAAGAATTTTCAATAGCTGCCTCCATTAAATACACACTTCATGTTGCTTCTATGTTGAAGTTTTGTACTTATTTTATCTCCCAAAGTGGTACAACACTTCACCGATAATATGAATCTCTATCATTGTAGTAACTTGAACTGTGGACATTGACTATTATTGGATAACTAACCATTTGTTAATCTTGTGTGGTGCATGCGCCAGGGGCCTAATAGAATGCGCCCATTGTTGTATGTTGGTTGTTGTTCTGGAGCTCCGTCCCAGATTTGCCAAAGAAATATAATTTGGACTAAGATATTACAATCATTGGCCAAGAAATCTGTAAATGTTTGTGAGATACTTGCAGTTGAATGCATTCCACCACCGCTGCACAGTGCTGGGAATCACCAACATGAGGCAGTGGGAAGAAAGAATCACCTCAATGATGACCAGAGAGCAGTGGGAAGATCAGGAGACCATCACTGTCAAGCTCATGAAGTGCCGTCTTGAGTGGCTGGGGCACATTCCTAAAGACTCTTATTTAGCTGGCTTCCCCAACCACGCCCACGTGGAGGACTAAGGAGGACGTGGAGAGATCTTGTGAAGAGAGATATGAAGGCAGCACAGATTCATGAAAACAGTTGGTTTGAAGTGGCTCTCCATAGAGGGAAGTAGCACACAGTATATAGCGATGGCCTGAATAAGTTAACTACCAACAATCTCAGCTACAGCAAAGGGCAAGAATGCCAAGGGATGTCAAGTGTGATGTGTGTGGCAGGTGTTTCAGGAGGGAATGTGACAAGGTGCTGCACAAGTGTACTGCAGAGCGAAGCAAGCCAGTATGTGAACTGAAGGGAGCAGTGAGGTGTACAGTCTGTGGATGATGGTTCAGAAGCAGAGGAGGTATTGCAGTGCACAGGTGTGGCGGACAGCATCAGGTAACTGACAGCCAGGATGAGTATAGTCACAAAACTAGTTCCACTGTGGCAGAAACAGCACACATATCAACCAGCTATTGAAAGAGTACCTGTGACCACAGCTGTGCTGATGATTCCTTTTCTTTGCTCCCTCATAGGGAGGGACATGTGACCGAATTTGGCAGTGTTATGACAGGACAGGACAGGACAGGACAGGTGTGTGTGAGTGTGTGTGTGAGAGTGTGTGTGAGTGTGTGTGAGTGTGTGTGAGTGTGTGTGTGTGTGTGAGTGTGTGTGAGTGTGTGCCTACCTTCATGTACAGTTAAACATTTACCTAATCTAATATTTAATTCTTATTACAATTTCTTAACTTAGACTACATAAAATACTAAGGTGTACACTTCATCACAAAAAAAAAGTTGGCCCCTCAGATTTATCACTTCTATATACCATATAGTAGATAAATACATAAATGAGACATATCCAACAACCTATATAATAGGTGCATAGATGGACACTTATACGCACTATAGGTACATAAATGTATGAAAGAATAATTCATGAAAAAATTCCTCCAGCAGACATGCCATCTAGAAAGAAGTGTCTTACAGTAAGATTTTTGATCCAGTAATACATGTCCTCCAGTAATACATGTCCTCAACAGTAAAACATGTACTCCAATAACACATGTCCTCCAATAAGACACATACTCCAGTAATACATGCTCTCCTGAAAAATATGTCCTCCAACAAGATATATCCTCCCTGTAACATTTATGTCATCCAGAATAACATCCTCCTGTAAGACATGTCCTCCTCTAAGACATGTCCTCCTCTAAGACATGTCCTCCTCTAAGACATGTCCTCCCGTAGGACATGCCTCCAATAAGACATGTCCTCCTGTATGACCTAGCCCTAGTTAAGTAAGACATCCTCCCATAATGCCCTACTATAGGACATTCTCCAGTAAGACATCCTCCCATAAGACATGTTCTCCAACAAGAAATGTCCTCCCATGAGAAAGGTTCTTCTGTAAGACATATGCTCCCATAAGAATGTCATCCTGTAAGACATGTTCTCCATGAGAAATGTCCTCCCGTAAGACAATTTTGTGACAACAGCCCACCAAAGGTGGATCCAGCAAGCAACACTGCCGAAGGCAGCGATTGCATGCTAGTAGTAATAACAATTTTTTTAAAAAGGAAAGAAAAAAAAAATTTTTAAAGAAAGAAAAGAGTAGGTGGTTTGTGCATACTAAGCACTCGACAGTACTGCCAGAATGGTAAAATCAATATTTGAGCACCTCTTCCTTTCCAAAAATCCCTCCTCCTCACCACCACCTAACTTGTGTGTGTGTGTGTGTGTGTGTGTGTGTGTGTGTGTGCGCGCGCGCGCGTTCTATGAACACACTTGATTACAGTGCATCACATAAGACTGAAACCATCAGACTAGCATGCACTCATTGACTTGCACGCATGCACATGCACACACCACCACCACTACCACCACCACACCACATAGACCACACCACACTTTCTCTCTCTCTTAAACAAACCTCTATGGTAAATTTCTGCTTTGGAGAGGTAAGACGGCAAACTCTCTTAGGGCCGATGGAACAGGTATTGACTTCCGTCATTCCTGTGATGGTTATTGCAAAACACTATCTTAAATTATATTCACAGAACATGCATTGCCTTCAGGAGGTTCTACTCCATATCAAGCTCTGCGGTAATCATAGAGCAGTGCCACACCCACCATACGCTCCTCTAGCCACCCCCACCATATGCTCCTCTAGCCACACCCACTGGCACTATTGGTTCATACTTCTCTTTTGCCGGACATTAGGGTGAGTGGTGGGAGTGCCTTGTGCCATTCTCCTTTCGTCCTTGTCCTTGTCTCGTGTGGTGGAGTAGCACACTCGGATATCAAGTGAGCAGTGACCAAGCAAGACTCGAGCACTACAGCAATAGAACACAATCTTAAATTACACCACAACACATCACCACTTCAACCAAGCACAGCCTACACAACAACACTTAAGAATAATTCAAAATTTCTTGTTTAAATACTAATTTGTAAGGATTTTTGACCTTTTTTGAGAAAATAAGGTCGAAATAAAAACAATCTAGCTCACAAATTGAGTTTAAACTTGGAAATTGGGATAAAGTTCATATCAGATCTCAAGACATTTCATCCCCCTCCCCCTCATCCCCCTCCCCTCCCTCACCCCACTCACTCCTATCCTTGTTCAATACACTAACCCTGGGGTGGATACAGGATACAGGATTATTCCAAAAAAAAAGGGGGGGGGGGGGGAGGTTCAATTTTTTTTATTTTTTTAATAACAACCTATTCTAAAAATAGAGATTTTAAATGATGATAATAATAATAAAACAACAACAAACACATTGGTTTTGAGACTCAAATGTTTGTCACTAGTTGAAATCAAAAAATTGAATAGTGAATGATTTTCAAAGCATTGTTACTGCTTCAAAATGCAAGCGTGTAACATACATCCCTGGTGAGCCTGATGTATTTCTGGTATATTTGCTTAAGGTAATGTCCATTGGACCCACTCAGGTCCTTTATTCTCTGAGGTGAGGCGTTCTCTGTGAGAAGAATATTCAGGCAAGCTACCACACTCCAGACTATTTCCAGAATATTAGCACCTGGTGCTCACAATACTCAGCTGCAGATAAAAAGTTGGGTAGCTGCTCAGATATCTTGAGGTTGACTGGTATGTTAAATGAGGTGTGGTAGGTCAGGCACAAAATCATAAATTTTTCAACTCACTTTCTTTTCCTGAATGAAGACAAGAGCAATGGCCACAGCCGCTAGTTGTTTTAAGAATTAAGAAAGCGGGTGGGTTCCAGACTATCTCAGCAATTGACCTTCAGCAACTTTACGATATCCATGAAGCCATTGAAGTTAAACTGAAGGATCTGAATGAAGGTTTAGCTTTCACCAGCAGGTGGTGCAGTCTAGGATAAAGTGGTCCTCTCTATGGCTAAACCTTTTAAGATGTCAGAAGGATGTCAGAAGGATCCACAGAAATCTGCTGGAGAGCCTGAAGGTAATACTTGTAGCTTCAACTAAGAACTATTAACGATTTGCAAGCATGCATGTATTTGTTTTCATTATGAATACGAAATAATTAAATTCCATGTGAACTCCGGTCTGACAATCAGTATACTTTCTCCTTATTGTCTATATGAAATAAAATTGTTATAAGTTAATAATGTAAAACTGTTCAAATGTGTGAGAAATGATTACACATGCCCTATCAAACGCAATGCCAGCTATCGAAACATTCTGGGCAAGCTTACTTTCATTTCATTTTATTTATTTACTATTATATATTTTAATATTTATATTTGCTGATTCTAGGTAAAATTTAACGTGCCATTATTTGTTACCTCATAACACGAACATAACAATGGCAGGATTTTCATACTGATTAAGAAGGATGCAGTACTTCGTCAGACCACCAGTCATCTTATCAAGGCAATAATCACAATTTTATGCACAGGCATGTACTCTGACGATGAAGAAGTATTAGAAATATAACAATTAATGTGTTTTTGTTTTTTTTTCTTCACAGAGAGATCAACAAGGGATTGTTGCAAAACTGTGAACAGAATTGCTGACTTTTGCCTGGAAACAATATACCTACTGGCTGTAGGGACTGAAATCCTACATTGAGACGCAAAAGGAATTGGTGGAGAATCTTCTGGAATCATTAACCTTACTTAGGAAGAGTCACAAACCTCATTTAGCCTCACTTAGCCTCATTTAGCGTGTGTATCCTATTCTTGATTATTGTTCATTCAATCTCACAAAAAGGCTGGGGAGTCGTTTCACAAAAACTCTGGGGGTGTGGCTTTTGTCCCTTCTCAGAGGCCATTTTTAATGGATTTATTGGAAGCTGCCCCAGTTTTGATCTGTTGTTCGGAGTTAGGAGGGTCTGCTTTCAGAGGTACTGATCTATTAGCTCTTGCAGGGAATCAATTGGTGCCTTACCGTTTGTCCATTGTAGAGAGGTTGTCCCTATTTCAGAGATTCCTTTTAAGGAGGTTCCACTGTAGTTGTGTATGCAAGCCAATTTTCAGGTGTATAAATCCAAAGATTTGTCTGTCCATAAGTACTATTTTTGGCTTGTTTTGCTTGATAAACACAGAGAGGTGTAGCCAAATAGACATATCTAAAACCTGGCCCAGGCCAGACTGATTCCATATATATATATATATATATATATATGTGGGTTTGTGGGTCAAACGCAGGCATACACGCACGCACGCACGCACGCACGCACGCACGCACGCACGCACGCACGCACACTTACTGGCACATACACAAACACTCATAGGCACGCATTCTGATATAGGTCATCATCAGTGGCACTAGTATTATAATTAATGACAATGAGAAAATTGTTTGTGCTAGATCTGCAGATAATATTATGAAATGACAAACTCATCATGTTGTTCTACTTAATCATTCTAGATCACTTTTGTTTGGTCATACTTTATGACACTGTGAGAGTGCATACAACTACATCAATAAATGTAAATGGTAATTGGAATATTTTGATGTATGATTGATATTGTTGTTGGCTTTCCTGAATGGAACACTAATACATAAATGTTAAATGTGTTATGTAAATGTTGTGTTTGAATTATTTAATGTAAGATTTACATCGTTGCTAGGTGTCTCAATAGAACATTAATGTTGTTATTAGTTTGTCTTAGTTGAACATTGTAATGTTATTTGTTCGTTTGATCAGTGTCACCTTTCTAAATTATTCACTTATCTGATTTTTATATAAATAGCCATGACGATATCTTGTAAATCATGCATATTCTGAAAGAGAAAAATTCAACTTCTACTTAAAGTCTCAAAGTTGAGCTTTTCCACATAAGCGTAGTTGGCAGGATTATAGGTTATCCCATATTGAGCATAATGGCAGCTAAACTACTCGCTGTTCCAGACGCTTACAGCATGGGAGGGGGAGCTGGAGTCAGTGGCAACTGCAACCCAGGCTAGTCTAGAATTAGCTTTAGCTGCTCTAAAGGAAAGATTTGAGCCTTCCAGCCAGAAGACCAGATACCAGGCAGAGTTACAAACCCGTAGGAAGAAGAAAACTGAGAGCTGGGCAGATATGGCAGAAGACCTCCGTCTTTATTCAGACAAGGAATACCCTGACCTGGACAATAATGCAAGGCAAACACTTGCCCTCAATGCCTACCTAGGACTCCTGGACAATCCTTAAGTGGTGTTTGGAACGAAGCAGAGGTCACCTGCTAATTTAGATGCTACTATAGCTGCAACTATTGAGTTGGAATACTACCTTAGTCACAAGGCATCTCCAGTGTTAAGGAGGAGGAAAGCACAGATAATGGACAAATTGGAGCGTAAAGTGTTTCTAATGATAAGTTAGTAACATTGGTGGAGAAGCCAATTAAGAGGGTAGAAAAGCTTAGGGAGGTCAGAAGGTACTAGTAAACAGTTCACAAGAAGAGGATGCCAAGAAAATGGTTGGGTCAAGCAAGGTTAGAGGGAGAATAAATTGAATACTCCTACTTATAGAATTATCATATGCTGGAACTGTGCTCAGAGGGGACATATTGCTAGGCTGTGCAAATCACATAGTAAGAAGCTTCGGAAAACTAGTTGCCCCCTGCATGCAGAGTAGAGTGCAGGAGGGTAGAAAAGAGAGGACTCAAAAACCTATAGATCTAACTATATCAGCAGTTACTCAAACAGGTGGTTTTCATTTAGAGGGATTGATGTCTGGACAGGCTATTTCCTTTCTAGTTGACACTGAAGCAGCGGTTACCTTAATACGGAAGGATACCTGGGACCAAGTAACCCAGGGTCAGAAAGTCGACTTGGAGCCCTATGGAGAACAGAAGCTGGTGAGTGTTGATGGTACACCGCTGCAAGTATACAGACATGCAAGTATGGATCTCTTGCTGAATGGCAACAAGTATGAAGTGGGCATTGTTGTGGTGAGTCCATTAACTACTGAGGCCATTCTAGGGCTAGATTTAATGAGGAAGCACAAGGTTACCATTGATTTGGGAAAAGCTGAGATAAACATAGGCAGGGAAGACCCAATAACTATTCAAACCTATCGGTCTCCACATGTTTTAGGTAGAATTTGCCTCATAGATAGTGTGAAATTACCCCTGTTATCTGAGATAGTTGTCATGGCTTATTCCGATGAATTGACGCAAGGAGGGATATATACCGCAAAGACGCCAGGGAAAAGTTTAGCGTGTTAAATTGCAGTGTATTGGGACATTTCTTCTTCTTTTATGAATCTGATCATACACATCACATTCATGAAATGTACTGTCATTCAACTGTAATCTAGTTTGTTTATGCTGTCATTGAAAGGTCTAGAGAGACGAACGATCCTTTTTTTAAGAAATTTTTGTCATGAAAAAATATATCTTGTATAGACTTGATGGATCCTTGGTCATGAAAACATCTTGGTATAGAATTTTAGTCTTGAGGAAGCCTAAAGATACAGGCATACTGTTTGTTGTTTGGTGTCTCTCCAGTGACACAGGATTTGGTACCCCCAAATATCTCAATACAGTTCATTTTGATAAAAAATTACATAAAAGTGTTAATTTGCATGTTTTGGGGTGGAAGAATGACATAAAAGCTCCCCAGAAGCTGTATACAGTACTGGCTAGTGGAGGCCAAATGTTTAAAAAATTTAAATCTTTCCGCACCACTTGGCCCAGTCCACAGTTCGAATTGCCTTCCCTTGCCTTCGACGGTAGAAATTGTCACTGAAAGTTGGGTAATATAAAGCACATTCTTCTCTAAGCTTTCCAGAATCTTAGGTTATTTCCTCACCAAATTCTCATGGAAAAAAAAAAAAAATTCCACAAAGCAGCTATTTTAATAAGAAGTTTGGGGGGGGGAGGTAAGCCTCTCAGGTCATGGCAAACCTGAATTAGTATCAGGAAATAAAAAGAAAAAAAAATAGTACCCCAGTAAGATATTTAAATTTCAATAAATAAATTAAATTTTATACAATTAATGGGGAAACTACTAAAAAGAGGATAGATCACTTTAAAGATATTTTAAAAGAAAACCATTAAATAGTGGTGAAAAAGATTAAAAGAAATGAGATCAAGTATAACAAAATTAAGGGGTTAAAACAGTAGTCTATATTTGAAGCACTAGTGCTTTAAATGTAGGCCTAGCAAGCAATAGCCCCTTAGGGTGTGTGACAGCAAGCCACATCTTCAAAGTAACATGTCCTCTTTTTAATATTTTCCCTCCATAATTATATTATATCCCACTTTTTTCATTTCTTTAAATTTAAATTATCCCTCATGGCCTATTTCTTAGCTTCTCATTTCAACATCTTTTAACTATCTGTCTTCTCTTCTTTTTTTTTTAACATTTATTAACCCCCTTTAATTCTGTAAAATTTAGTTGGTTATATGTCACTGCAAATTACCTTTCAAAGACTTTTTACACTTCAGTAATGGATCTATATTGGATCCACCTTGTTATTGGTGACCATCATCACAAGGACACTAGAAAATCATACACCACCACGCAAGTTAATGGTTTGCAGCATTTGCAGTTCAGATTCCCGACCACTTAATTTTTTTTTTTTTTTAAATATGCATAATATATTCTTCCTCCATTCTTTTCTTAGTAAAAGGTCCACTTTGTTCATAGGTTGAGGCCGATGGATTTCAGCTATTTTTTTCTTTTCTTTTTGGATTTTCCTTTTATTTTCTGTCACTAATTTTAGCTTTTCCCCCATGATTTTTCCAAAAGGGGAGGGAGGGGGGTCCAGACACCCTGAACACCCCCCCCCCCCCCCCTGTATCACTCATGTAACTATACCCTAAGTATATAAGGATATTTCACTACAAGATCAAACTATTAATAGGACAACTTACTGCTCCAGAAAAAAGATCAGTTGAACCAATTGTTCAGTCTTTGAAAAGTCGGAGGTGAAGCATGGGAAGGCGTAGATGGAGGTGTAGTGGGAGGAGTCAGACCCAGACAACTCTAATTACACATATGTAGAGAGACAGATTAAAAAATTATCACATTTCACATGGATGATCACGTTCTTAATGTATCATAAAAGGCACCTCTATTGCAGCCATGGCAACCGAACATGCCCCAGCACAGTATTGAAATCCAGGTGTTAGAGGTATGGAAGATACACTAACCCTGGAAGAACATGGCAGTAAAATCCCTTCTGGGAACTAACTGGCGACATTTCTATATTATAGCAGAGTAATTAAAATCTGGCAGACAACTATAAGCGTCGTCAGTAGCACTATAGTGAGCCTTGCTGTAACAGGAAGTGTCCTTGTGGTGAAGCTAGAGGTCTTCCATGCACTGGACTCTGCCAATGACCATGTGATGGTTCATAATAACAACAGTGTTTTACACTAATGTAAGTCATGCTTTCATATGCACCATGACCTCAACATAAACTCCATTCGGAAACAAAAGCAAACATACACACATACTGCATAATGCACACACTAAAGTTAAATGCTTTCATCAACTCTGTCACTACTATTTCTCCAAAGGGATGACTCAAAAGAAGATGAAAAAATTCGTAGGGAGACAAACATGTCTCCAAATCCACCTCCTTTCTAGGTCAACACTCTCCACAGAAATATTCACATTCCCTCCTCCCTCAACAAAAAAAAAAGGAAAAAAAAAAGAAATCTATCTGTAAATAGCCATCAAGAACATCGATTCACTTAAGCAATACCACTTGCCAAGCTCAACTAAGTCAAGAGGGAGGCTATTAGTGTCACTAGGCATGGAAGGCAGTCCACCATGACAAGAGGGAGGCTATTAGTGTCACTAGGCATAAAGGGCAGTCCACAATGACAAGAGGGAGGCTATTAGTGTCACTAGGCATGGAGGGCAGTCCACCATGACAAGAGGGAGGCTATTAGTGTCACTAGGCATGGAGGGCAGTCCACAATGACAAGAGGGAGGCTATTAGTGTCACTAGGCATGGAGGGCAGCCCACAATGACAAGAGGGAGGCTATTAGTGTCACTAGGCATGGAGGGCAGTCCACCATGACAAGAGGGAGGCTATTAGTGTCACTAGGCATGGAGGGCAGTCCACAATGACAAGAGGGAGGCTATTAGTGTCACTAGGCATGGAGGGCAGTCCACCATGACAAGAGGGAGGCTATTAGTGTCACTAGGCATGGAGGGCAGTCCACAATGACAAGAGGGAGGCTATTAGTGTCACTAGGCATGGAGGGCAGTCCACCATGACAAGAGGGAGGCTATTAGTGTCACTAGGCATGGAGGGCAGTCCACAATGACAAGAGGGAGGCTATTAGTGTCACTAGGCATGGAGGGCAGTCCACCATGACAAGAGGGAGGCTATTAGTGTCACTAGGCATGGAGGGCAGTCCACCATGACAAGAGGGAGGCTATTAGTGTCACTAGGCATGGAGGGCAGTCCACAATGACAATATGAAACCGGATAAGATTGACTACTACCATAACTTACGTTTCTTCTGCAGGGCAAGCAGAGGAATGGCCACTGATAACCTTCCAGTGTGATTCTCACTCAGATATCTGGCTTCCCTATTTTCAGTTCTGACAAAATGACTGGGAAAGACAAAGCCTGAAACACGAGAGGAGCATACACAGTCATATCATCAAGAACAATACTAATAGAATATTACATCATTTTCAAAAGTTATGTGTGTAATAGGATATTGCAATCTGTTCGCACAATCCTTTCCTTTTGGACAATCACCTCCCCCCCCCCCCCCCCCCCCCCCTCACCCCACCTTAAACCCTCCTCACCCTACCACCCCCACAACATATCCTATGTACACATTTTCGCTGCAAACGGTTACTACTGAGACTATTCCTTACTTTTAGTAAAGTTAAAATTCTTGTCCGTTCCGTTATTGACATAACAGAAGATTCACTTCCGATATCAAATATTCATTACAGTGCATGCATTAATTATTTCTAAGTGTCCTGACATAATGTCCTGAAATTTGAATTTGACCTGTCAAACCTATTTTTTGTCCTGACAGACTGAAGCTTCTCAAGAGACTGAACTAGCTATGCAGAAGTAACTGTTGTCTGGAAAGAACTTGACAGCTAAGCCTATCATTTTAGTCCTCCAATCTTCAACATTCATATATTCTACTGCTCCTTGAGAGAGACAAACAAGCCTTCACCAGTACCACTGTCAAGGTGTCTTGCAGTGAAAACCTTGGTTTGTATATGAACTACACCATCTTTAGCAAAAGCATCAAAATAACTTATTAAAAGTAACTCTGAGCTCCACATCTCCAGCATCAGCACTGGCATTTGCTTGAAGGCTAAAAAAAAAAAGAAGATTTTTGATAGGGAATTGAGTAAACAATTTTCTGTTATCTGGCTATGAAGCTAACAAACGTGGCACATGCATGATTATTTTTGTATCCCACTCCTAAATTAACACCATGGCTTTCCTCCTACTCAAAAATAGGTTTCATCTTAGTAAACGTAACTTCTCCTTGGTAATCCTATAAGATATGTCAAACTTCTTGGTCTTTGCTAGAGTAGACCGATCCATGGAAGCTTCAGCAAAGCATTTAGTAATTGTAGCAGTCTACTACATTAGGTGAGAAAAAAAAATTCCTCCAGTGGTCAGCAAAGCATGCAGCAGTGTAGGGGTGCAGTAATTTCTCTGTGGAAATGTTTGACTCTAGTAGAAAGAGACCTTTAGGTACTTCTAGCTATTCCTAGAGGTCCTTTTCTACTAGAGTCAAACCTTTTTTGCTATAGTCCAACTTTATCTGGAATCCCCGACTTCTGCTGAAAATTCTTTAGGTTTTGAGAGTTTTGGCAATTTCCCAATCTTTTTCCCCCTTCTTTTATTACATTCACCTTTTCCTTTTGTCAGGACAAAATGACTGGTTAAATTTGATCTTGTACTGGCAATGCTTCATTTTGACCGGTAATTGACAGGTTACAGGATGTAATTTCCTGCTCTGCATTATAAAAAAGTAACACAATTTTAAGCCCTAACTGGAGGGGGAATGTCCTACCAGAGCCTATAGGGAGTTGAGGTTCTGCTGTACATTCACAGGCTAATAAAGTGTGTGTAGCTCTCCTTGAACCTTTAAAAATAAATGCATCAATGGTATGAGAAGCATAAGGGCAAGTAAAAGAGAGTGTATGAGTTCAGATAACTAGCTTCCAACCCATCCATTCTTCCCTCCACTTGCCTTTCTTGTTGTTTGCATCGACATGCTTCACACAACAGGTCAAGTTCTTCCCAATGTTCTCTGGTGCGGAGTGGATGGCCATCACACGCAACACAGCGTCCAGTGGAGGATCACCTGCAACAGATGGAGAGATATACACCAATCATTATTGACATACAATTCATATTCCTCAACAAAATGAACTCCTTTCTCTGGCAGGACATGAGTGCAGGGGGTTTATGTGCTGCAGGAACCATTTGGACCCACCCTAGTTTGGTAAGGGTGGATTTCAAACATGCGCACACGCACGCACGCACGCACGCACGCACGCACGCGCGCACACACACACACACACACACACACACACACACACACACACACACAGCTTCATTCCATGCATACCCCTACACTTGCAGAAAAAGACCTGTTCAGTTTTGGGTAAGTACAAGCCCCACATCTCTGCAACTTTTGACCTAAAGAGTTTTCGTACCTTGCAAAATAAAACAAAAACTCTCAGACTTCCGATAACGTCATAAAATTGACAAAAATTGAAACATGGAAAAATACCCATTTGGCAGATATTTAATCTCATTTCTTTTTTGTATAGAGATGATTGAGTGGACAAGTCAAGGTATACCCCAAAAAGAAAACATTCCCAGAATGATTACAGTCAGAGCAATGGCCAGGTATCACCAGAAACTTGTTTCCTAGTGCATACTCCCAACCATTCAGCTAGTGCAGCAACCAACTAGTCCAACATCCTACACACCAGCTCCTGTTTTGTGGCCTCCCGGTCAGGAAAACAGATAGTCATACATAGCAAGGGAAGCTGCTACTTCTTAGTCGGTCAGAACTGTACTCTGAACCAGTCTGAGGGCAACACAAGACATTCCCATCATCCAGAATGAGTTCTTTGATCAGGGCAGTGCCTCCTTCCCCTGTTGTGGTTGTCCACTTAGGATCTGTGGCAAAGATAGCAACTCAGCCAGTATATTGATTACTTTGCCCAACCACACATGAATACACAGCAAGATCACTTCTCCTCCTCCTGTGTTGACATGAAGCAAATAACTCCTCCTTCTGTGTCCACATGAAGCAAGTAACTCCTCCTCCATGACAATGACAAGAGCCAAGATACCTCTTCCTTATAGAAGTGGTGGTGCTGTTTTGTAAACTGTAAAATAAAACAGCAACAAAAACTGGGAGGGAGAGGTTTGTGTAGTGTCTTATTGATCCTATGTGTAGCTCCAGATGCACCAGGAGTTAAAATGCAGCAGCAGGTGAGGAGGACTGTGACAAGGACTGTGACAAGGACCGTGACAAGGACCGTGACAAGGACCGTGACGAGGACCGTGACGAGGACCGTGACGAGGACCGTGACGAGGACTGTGACAAGGACCGTGACAAGGACAGTCAGGGCACACACTTGAGAAGTACCTTTACTCACATTTCAAGTTTACAAGCTACTTCACTTACATCATGTCTGAACACAAGATCAGAACTCATTAATGAAGTGAACTAATTGAAACTGCCAACAGATTCACTTTTGGTAGTTTATTCATATCTACAAATCAATTGTAAACTAAAGGCCAGGATTATCATTAGTCGTTATTTAATTAATTTGGTAATGGTGTGAGACAGATTATAACAATGATGAAATAAATTGAAAGTTACATGTAACAGGACACTGAATTATAATAAAATATGACTTATCAATATTCATCACTATTCATTATAAAAAGACAAAGGTATAAATTCATAGTAAAAAGAACTAGTGTGTAGTGAGTGTTCACATCTCATGTGATTGGCTCCGGACAGTATAACAGACAAACACCTCCAACCTCATTGGAAGAGGAATATACAGCCACACTCACATTCCCAATAATCACCTGATCAAAGTAACAAACTCTCTCTATATGTAATTTTCACTCAACTCCTCAACATTATTGGTTCCCTTCAGCAGCAGTAGAGACACCCCCAGCTAAACAGGCTGGCAGGGGTAACCAACTGCGCGGTAAGGAGTGGACACCTCCTCTCAGTGGAGCTATCTCTCCAGGAGGCTCAATGCCCAGTCTACCAAACATTGATATCTTCTCCTACATCATAACTTGCTATCGTCAGTCAAGCTAAAACCAAGCAGTGTTTCTGTTCTCCCCAGACTTACGCTAACAACTAAAAAAAAATCCATGCAAATAGGAAAGGAATGAGTCTGAAATCACAACTTCCCCGTTTACTGGAATAATTAATATATTCAATATGTCCCCCGCTGCTAGAGCAACTCTCTAGCATGCCCAGATACAGACCCAACGCAGCATAAACTAAATTTAAATATACTAGAAAAGTACTCGTCCTACAGTTGGAGGGGTATGGGAGGCATTGCCCCATTCCTGAAGCAAATATTATGAATCAATTAAGTGTGATTTGTAAACACAACTTCCTCTAGAAATATCCTTTTGAATTGGATCAGATTACACATTACAACTTGGTTTGGTGGTTACCCATGAATAGGAATGCATATTTAATAGACCTATGCCCTAGCCCTAACCACATCCTCCCCATATGGGGCCAGGTCCTGTGAGTAACCCCTGAAATTTTCAGGACAATTGGTCCAGGCATCTGGGAGGAGATAGTGAACATACATACAGACAACCATATCCTGAATTACAGTAAGATATTTTGTAAAAATTCTATCACTTTGTACATTTCTCTAAGTAAGAGTAGTACAGGCGGGAGGACCAGGCTATACAACATGCAACTATTGTGGTGCATTGCTATACCATAAGGGACTGGTAAAAGTGCGCCTAGCAACAACACTGACAACACGAGGAAGCAACAGACGTCCCTTACTCCTGACACCATGCACAGTCCTGACACCATGCACAGTCCTGACACCATGCACAGTCCTGACACGTTACTACACTCACCAGATACTGAAAAATGGAATGGAATAGGAATGCCCATCTTGATGTACGCCATCTTATTAACTTTGGAATACTGCAGGGGAACAGAACAATATGAAGCAATATCAGCTAGGGCAAGGAGTCACCAGCTCCTTATTAGGCACAGCTAGCTGCCTAATGGAGCAACACTTCCCACTCATGAGTGCATAGAAACACAATAATCAATGCATTGTTTCACTCAAGCCTAGTGCTGTGCCCATGACAAATTAAATATGTCCCAGCCTAAATAAAGATCAAATAAATGCTTTGGAAAAAAGTTAATAAGAAAATCACCACATAAAAAATGAACGAAATACAAGATAATACAAAAGTGGGAAAAACAAAGACTTTATTAAACCATTTAGTTACCGCCCTCCACTTCCGCCCACACCAACTATTTAAGTCTTCCTTTACCAGAAAGTTCTTGCTTGCTGGCTACAAATACGAAAAATTGGCAAAACAGTAAAAATAGCCAAGGTTGAAAGAAACGCTGAAATATATCTCCTACCTCTTCCAGGACCAGTTTAAATCGATATCGCCCCTCCATTGTTGTACTGGCATAGACAAAACAAGATATCATAATGGAGTGCACTCTACAAGAGTGAGAAAGAGGAAGTTTATTAAACAATATTGGGTTGGGGATATCTTACTTGATGGGTAAGCCTGCCCTTCCAAAGCTTTGCCCATTTTCTGTGGTCATGTGTTCTGAACAAGTGGAAGTAGATGAACTAACTTTAGCAGAGCATGAGGAAGAAGTCTCTCTCTGCAGTGCATAAGGCATTCAAGAATACAAACATTAGATAAAAGACAGAGAATGAGTCATGCCACAGTTGCTGTACAGCTGCTATGCCACAGCTGCTATGCCACAGCTGCCATGCCACAGCTGCTGTGCTTGTCTTGCACTACTTCAGCTTGGAGGCAGCATTCCCTATGTAAGTGTGTAGAGATTCACAGGTCAACAAAAACACTGACACCTGGGTTCTGTAGTTCCAGTGATATATTAGACTCAAACTTGCACTTCAACTGAGTATACAGTGTGGCAACAACAAAACACAATTGACAAATACTCTTGGGATACCCTAAGAAATATTCAAGAAGTCAAGTACACAATTTGTGGCAATGGAGTTGAGATGTTAAGTATCTTAACTTGGACATTACTTCCAGCAGTAAATTGAAATACAAGTTGAGGCAACATCTTTTACAAAGCTGGAGTAAGTAAACAGGCACTTACACAATTAGAGAAAGCAGAGGGTGGGGACATCATTGACGGGCTGACGTGACTGGACATGCTCCCTATGGGAGAGACAGGAACAATAGCCGGCAAGACAGGAAGTTCAATACTTGAGGACTGACTAAGCATTTCCTAACGGACAGGAAAATGGGAAGTAAATAGGTGTGGGCAAATCAAGAAGGAAATGTGGTGAAGGAAATGTGGTGAAGGAAATGTGGAGAAGGAAGTGTGGAGAAGGAAGTGTGGAGAAGGAAATGTGGAGAAGGAAGTGTGGAGTAGGAAGTGTGGAGTAGGAAGTGTGGAGTAGGAAGTGTGGAGAAGGAAGTGTGGAGAAGGAAGTGTGGAGAAGGAAGTGTGGAGAAGGAAGTGTGGAGAAGGAAGTGTGGAGAAGGAAGTGTGGAGAAGGAAGTGTGGAGAAGGAAGTGTGGAGAAGGAAGTGTGGAGAAGGAAGTGTGGAGAAGGAAGTGTGGAGAAGTGTGGAGTAGGAAGTGTGGAGTAGGAAGTGTGGAGTAGGAAGTGTGGAGTAGGAAGTGTGGAGTCGGAAGTGTGGAGTCGGAAGTGTGGAGTCGGAAGTGTGGAGTCGGAAGTGTGGAGAAGGAAGTGTGGAGAAGGAAGTGTGGAGAAGGAAGTGTGGAGAAGGAAGTGTGGAGAAGGAAGTGTGGAGAAGGAAGTGTGGAGAAGGAAGTGTGGAGAAGGAAGTGTGGAGAAGGAAGTGTGGAGAAGGAAGTGTGGAGGATAGAAAAACCAAAAACATGGCAAGGTTGAAAGCAGGAACATGGGAGTGTTTGAAAGGAGTAAAATATGATCGGCAAGGATCAGCGTTTGAAGGAAATGGGTGACCATGTTGATCAGAGAGGTAGAGGAATAGGGAGGAAAGGAGAGAGTGAGAGAAGAAAGAAGATGGAAGAAAAGTGTAAGGGGGAAAAGTATATAGTAGTCATTTCCTCTCATGGACTTACAGGAATCTGCACTTCACTGTGACTGAAGACTGCCCTTCGAATTGACAAACTTGAAGACTCTACACACAGAGATGAGATCCCACAGCTAAGCAATGCTTCACTGGGACACATGCACACACAGAGACACACGCAATGCGAACACACACATCCACAGAATCTTGAGGATAAAAAATGTGCAGTTTTATTCAGAGAAAACATTCTGTTGAATAATTTCATACTTTTAGCGTATCCCACAAACAGTTGCAATGGCATTTATTCCTATTCAAAGTTATTACCTTAAGACAGGAGGAGTCAAGTGTCATGTATAATTGTTCCAGTATAATATTTTCTCCATGCACATTGATCCTCTTGAAGATTGAAGGGATAGAGACGACTTATATTGTGGACTTCATTTGGCATTGACATGTACTTCTATGTAATTGTTGCAATTTCCACACTGTTCCATTTGGTAATTATTGCACAAGTATAACATTGCATAGTAAGTGTAGAATAGCTCTTGTCCATCCGATAAGAGTTTTAGCCAAGACCAAAGCTAACAAATCAACAACCCCACTACCCCATTTTAAAATGGCAAATAAATTAGCAACAACAAAAATTCTGTGACTTAAAACTAAGAAGAATGAACGGAACTAGGAAGACTGGTCAATTAAACCATCATGGAGTAAAGAAGACCTTTTTGAATAAGTATCAGTTACAGATCCAGATTAGGTAAGATAAATTTGAGCTAGCAATAGCTTTCATACTATTATGATTTACCATAGCTACTGTAAACAGTAAATATTGACCTAGCATATATATTTCAGTCACAGAATCAAGATTAAATCATGACCTGAGAAAAGCAGCAGACATTTGCCTTTTTGATCATTTAACTTCAATTTCTTTGATGTAACAGAACTAGTACCTGCATATTTCCTATTGCAACAAAACAGGGCATTATACTTGCACATCACATACCCACAAGTGGATCCTCCTCTGAAACTTCCTGGTCATAGCAAGTGTACATGTTTGAAGAGCTGTAGCGAAAATATTTTAGGCTAGGAGAGACTTAGCTATGTAATACTACGCTCTACTAGCTTGAATGGACTATAATCACTAAGGTTGAAGTTTTAAGTAAGATAGACTCACACATCCCCACTGGAACTCATCCCCACTGCACCAAGCACATGGTTAAGGGTTTCCTGACTGAGATCAAGCTCCGGCAAACTACTCAGACTAGTCTGGGAGAGGGGCAAGTTCTGAGAGTCAGACATAACAGCAAGGATACTCCTGAAACCAAGCACACAAAACCCCTGGTCAGTATTGCAGGTCATAGGTCAAGATTACACTGATTACAATTCCACGTGGACCGACCCCAAAGCTCAGACTTGCTTCTGCTGACTGCAATAGTTTGAACGTTTGTACCGTTCCTGGCACTCTAATATACTAAGTTAATAATTATATTGATTTGACCTTGCTCCAGTCCAACTTTGGAATAGTTGAGTTAATGCATTATGGAAATTTTCAAATTATCTATCTAACATTTAGCCATAAATACATTATCTATTCAATTACATTATCTATTCAATTACAAGGGCAAACAGAATGTAAAACTGGTGTAAATTTTCCCACAATAATTCCTTTGGATAGGATTATGTGGGAGTGACAAATATCATGTACAAGTATGAACCATGCATGAACTGTTCTATCACTTGGCAAAAAGAAATCTAACCAAGAAAGCCTGTAAATGAGACCATCATCTGGACCCATTCAGAAATGCTAGATGATCATTTGCAGCTTTGCCTGCAAGGTTGGCAATGCTGTGGTGTTTACTGTTGATGTGGCCAACATCTCACAGCAGTTATTTTGAGTACGTACATGTGATGTGTAGTAGATATTATTAATGGCCATTTGCAGCTTTGCTTGCAAAGTTGGACCCTTCATCACTCAATTCCCCACAACCCAATTATGAACCAATCAATTGTTGAGAATTTTAAGGTGCACAACACTTCTAATCTTTTAATCAGACTCCAGAGGAACTGTGAATGGCTATGTGGAGATGAGACAAGGTACCAACTGTAAATGCAACCACACAAATCCATGCCAATGATGAAAATTAATTCCTCCAACTCCATTTCCATCAGAAACTGGCATTTTCTTCCCCCCACCCCCCTCCCCCACCCACTTCTTTTCTGGCACAGTAATTTCTCATTTGGTATGTAGAACTATGTTTCTTTGTACTCTGTAAATCATTTATTCTCAAATAGCCACTATGATTGTGCCACCAACACATACAAAACCTGGAAATTTAACAAACTAACCAATACCAATATGATTTAGCTACTTATTTATTTATTTCAATTCCATTCCTTTCTAAACGAACTCTACTGCACCCCTAAAATTTTGCAGTACAGGGTGGGGTGATATGTATGTGGTGGGGGGGGGGGCATTCTGTACTCAAATTTTGGTTTGCCAGGACAATGCAACTTCCCTTTTGACTTTTCAATACAGCTGCTCCAAGCACAACTTATTACAATACAGATGATCTTTGATCCACCTGGATTTTCACTTTTGCCCCCCCCCCCCCCCCCCAAAAAAAAAATGACACTACTGTCCCAAGAGCTAGATCAGGTTTTCATCTTAACTAAATTATGGGCCCCTGTGCATAGCAGTGCATGGGGCCACTACCAACACAATTAACCACAGGAGTCTTTTTTTCTCTTTTTTTTAATTATTCATTTATTTTTATTATTATTATTATTATTTTAGAATGTTTCTTTCAGGAAGGGGAAGGGGATTAAAAAAACAACAAGAAATTATTCAAAAATTATAAAAATAATTAAAAAATTGGATTGAAAGGAAAAAAGGAATGGTAGCTTTAAACTCTACTGCCTCAAAATGCAAGAATAAAACATTTGCCTATCATGGGCCTTGATGTCTTTTCGGCAACTCTAGCAAAAAAAAAAAAAAAAAAAAAAAAAAAAAAAAAAAAAAAGCTTAGTAGGCTGCTCAGATATCTTGATGTTAGTAAGTTAAGTTGGTATGTTCCAGCATTGGCAAGCTAAACTAAGTAAGTATATTCCCCCACTAACTTCCCAAGAAAAGAGAATAAAGAAAACAAACCAACAACAAAAAATTAATTAATTAATTAAAAAAAATTTTTTAAAAAAAGGAAAAAAAGCAGCTGATTCCAAACCTGAGTGGCAAGTACCAATAAAGTGGTAATGGTCCAGTGCTGTAGTGTAGTGGGACTGTAGCCTTCCCCATTTCATTCTACTGCACAAAGTTAGTAGCTTTCTTTGGTTAAAAAAAAAAAAGGTAAAACTATTACTTCCTGAGAGACTTCTGGCCACCAGGTAGGATTTTTTTTTGGTGTTGAAATTAAGCTTTAGGAAGTTTAAAAATTCAAGGGTTCTTTTCTGCTGACCAAAGTTAGTGGTTAAAATTTTGGCTCTTTCTACACTACTAAGGACAAGATCAGATGGAGTTTATTTACATGTATTACTGAAGAATAAATAAAACTAAAATAAAGCTGTGTCTGTATTTCTATGGTATTTGTAATTTATTTATAATTATACATTTCTACTCATAATAAATATTTATATTTTAGTTTAGAATAATAAAATATTATATTTATTGGGAAATCACAATAATAGTAGATGAGCATGGAGCCCCCAAGCTGGTGCCCCCCACCCTGGGTGCAAGTGCCCTGTATGCCCATTCAAGATGGCCCTGAGCTAGATTTCCATTCTTTTGATAGTCTCTTAACTCTGTAGCTTCAAAATGAATGAATTTACTCATTCAATTCCATTGCTTTCAAAATGAATTATCCTGTGCCATATTATCCAACAAAATATTTCCTCCCTCCCCCCCCCCCCCCCACCTAATTCTCTCCTCCCCTCCACTTTCAATACAGCAGCTTGAATTAGTCTGTCTGAAAAGACAAATTGTGTCACTTTTGCCTGCCAGTCCAGAATAAATCTTATCAAAATTAAATAACCATCCCACACCCTTCAGACTTTGGTTTCCATCCCTTTGATACCCCTCTTGACTCTGTAAAGTTGGCTGTCTGATTAGTACTATAGTGATGGTAGGAATTGCTATGGCTATGGAATTTTTTGGCCTGCTTTAGTACTTTTGGGATTTGCTTGTTTATTCTTAAGTTAGGGGGAAAGGTGGCAAGAGCACTTGCCTGAACTCCTGCTCTCCATGAGCCAGAAAAGCAGTACACATTTGCCTTTTATGTAATATGATTTTCCTCAATTTTGAGATTTTTCAATGACAAAGTACAATTTAATTAAATTGACCTGACTGGATCACAGTGAGTATAGTAATGATTGAACCTGAGTCATCATTGACAATATTGTCATGTTTATAATCTATTTACTTCTTTTTTTTTAATTTTATAATTCCATTCCTTTCAAAATGAATTTTCTTGCACCCTCAAAATTTTGCAGTTCACTGAGTTGCTGCCTATCAGGGAATTCTGTGGTTAATTTTTGTTACGTTACATGTATTAATTGAATGTGCACTGAACTGGCAAGAGAATGCAACTTCTTTTAGGATTTTTCTATACAG
This sequence comes from Lycopodina hypogea, assembly GCA_963969325.1. Classification (NCBI taxonomy): domain Eukaryota; kingdom Metazoa; phylum Porifera; class Demospongiae; order Poecilosclerida; family Cladorhizidae; genus Lycopodina; species Lycopodina hypogea. The sequence continues at coordinate 8,756,805 of OZ017787.1, forward strand.
TACTCCAAAGGACAGTTCTAATGCAATTTCCCTTAGGGCTTGTCAATACAGCTGCTCCCATGAGCCTGCCTGAAAAAATGGCCTTTTTTTAAGCACTCTTGTGTATTACAACCTGAATAAGTCTTATTTAAATTTATACCACATGGAGTGGGTGCAGAGGCCACACACAGATAAAGAGCTATTTATAAGTTCATGACATATGAGATCTCATGCATGTCTATTAACTCAGTTATTTTCTTCCAAGAATACACTGCTTTTATGAACTCTGGAAATGTTAACCCTGTTTGACACTTCCCTCCAGTGGGGAAAAATTAAGAAAATAAACAACACCACCGACAACATAAAATTAATAAGTAATAATAAAAATAAAAAATTAATAGCTATTAATGACAGCTAATAAAATGAAAAGAAAAATGCTATTACACTCCTATAGTTCATTCTTTCAATCTCTTAATCTCCAGTCCCTTCTTGAGTCCAAGTTAATCCTTCCTTTAACAACAGGCATTTGTCACTGCCAAGTAAACACAGTAACAATAATGGTTATTATTATCACTAAACAACAGCCAGCCCTGCCCTCTAATATCACTGACAGCTACACCTCATAAGTAGAATGAGAGAACTGTCCAACTCTAAACGTGAAGAACCAACTTCAGAATTTTCACTCTGGGGTTTTGTCTTTACTTTCCAAACGCGGGTGTGGTGATGAGCAGGTGTGACTATGAGCGGGTGTGACTATGAGCGGGTGTGACTATGAGCGGGTGTGACTATGAGCGGGTGTGACTATGAGCGGGTGTGACTATGAGCGGGTGTGACTATGAGCGGGTGTGACTATGAGCGGGTGTGACTATGAGCGGGTGTGACTATGAGCGGGTGTGACTATGAGCGGGTGTGACTATGAGCGGGTGTGACTATGAGCGGGTGTGACTATGAGCGGGTGTGACTATGAGCGGGTGTGACTATGAGCGGGTGTGACTATGAGCGGGTGTGACTATGAGCGGGTGTGACTATGAGCGGGTGTGACTATGAGCGGGTGTGACTATGAGCGGGTGTGACTATGAGCTGGTAATTCCAAGCAATCATGCTGGACCAATTATAAAGGAGCTTGTAACTTTAGCTGACCTAGCAATGTACAAATAAGAACCAAGTGTTTGTTCTGCCTGCTTGTTTGAAACCCACTCTACTAACTTTGCAAGAATGCTCAGTGGCCCCAGAGAGAAGAACTCATCTGGTATTCCATGCTATTTTTATTCTTAACCCAAGCGTGAGCTCGCAGGGTCTTAAAGTTACTCTGTTGTTGTTGTTTTGTTGTTGTTGTTTTGTTGTTGCTGTTGTTGCTGCTGCTTCTGTTCTTCCTGCTACTTTGCGTGTCTGAGGAAGTGTCACAAGTAAAAAAAAAGGGGGGGGGGGGGGGGGGGGGGAAGAAAGCAACTAAGTGTCCGAGACAACGTCCATCCATCAGTTGCTCTCATTGGAGGAGGAACTAATGCTTCTCTTTACAGTGATCCCCACCTCCTCAAGACAGAGGACTTTGTCCTCTGTTGTTCTGGCTGCTCTGTTGGGAGTGGCCTTGTGAGTGGGAGACCACTTGAGGGGTCAGGGAACAGGTGGGGGAGGGACCACTTGAAGAGCTCTCTGTGCTCATCTTTCTTCACTCCCCACTTCTTCAGATCCTGTGACACAGAATTGTGCATGGTGCACAAGGAAAGGGTATTACAAATAGATTGCAGTATCCTATTACACACACAACTCTTGAAAATGATATAATATTCTGTTACTGTTGTTCTTGATGATATGACTGTGTGTGCTCCTGTATTTCAGGCTTTTATCTTTCCTTCTCATTTGGTCCGAACTGAAAATAGGGAAGCCAGATATCTGAGTGAGAATCACACTGGAAGGTTGTCAGTGGCCATTCCTTTGCTTGCCCTGCAGAAAATTGTAAGTTATGGCAGTGGTCAATCTTATCCAGTTTCATATTGTCATTGTGGACTGCCCTTCATGCCTAGTGACACTAATAGCCTCCCTCTTGTCATGGTGGACTGCCCTCCATGCCTATGACACTAATAGCTCCCTCTTGTCATGGTGGACTGCCCTCCATGCCTAGTGACACTAATAGCCTCCCTCTTGTCATTGTGGACTGCCCTCCATGCCTAGTGACACTAATAGCCTCCCTCTTGTCATTGTGGACTGGCCTCCATGCCTAGTGACACTAATTGCCTCCCTCTTGACTGAGTTGAAGTTGGCAAGTGACATTGCTTAAGTGAGTTGATGTCCTTGGTGGCTATTTACACATAAATTTCATGTTTGAGTCCAAATTTTTTCTTTAGAGGGAGGGGGGGGGGGGGTGATGGTGTGCGAATATTTCTATGGAGAGTGTTGACCTAGAGAGGAAGTGGATTTGGAGACATGTTTGTCTCCCCATGAATTTTTTTTCTTCTTTTGAGACATCCCTTTGGAGAAATAGTAGTGACAGAGTTGATGAAAGCACTAAATATGTATTATACAGTATGTGTGTAAGTTTGCTTTTTTTTCAGAATGGAGTTTATGTTGGGAGTCATGGTGCATATGAAAGCATAACTAACATCAGTGTAAAGCACTTACTATGAACCATCACATCGTCATTGGCAGAGTCCAGTGCATGGAAGACCTGTAGCTTTACCACAAGGACACTTCCTGTTACAGCAAGGCTCACTATAGTGCTACTGACAGACGCTTATAGTTGTCTGCCAGATTTTAATTACTCTGCTATAATATAGAAATGTCGCCAGTTAGTTCCCAGATGGTATCAACTTAATTTCACTGCCATGTTCTTCCTGAGTTAGTGTATCTTCCATGCCCCGAACACCTGGATTCCAATACTATGCTGGGGCATGTCGTTGCCATGGCTGCAATAGAACTGCCTTTTATGATACACTTGCCGCCTATACCCGGTGTTGCCCAGCCTGGTTGGTCTTTTAATTAGCTTTTGGTAACTAAAACCACTTTCTGTGGGTGTGGCTACAACCTAACCACACCCATTTGCACACCTGTATTTGGTTAATACACTCGCTCTGTTAGTTGGAGACCACATACCAAATTTAGGCCTGGTTGGTCATTAAATTGGCTTTTTCTAACCAAAATGACTTCCTATAGGTGTAACTTTTCTAAAAACCACACACACTGCCACACACACACGTTATTATTAATGTTCACCCCTTTACTTAGAGACCACATGCCAAATTTCGGCCTGGTTGGTCCTTTAATTAGCTCTTGGCAGCCAAAAGAACTTACTATGGGTGTGGCTTTGAAAAACCACACCCACTCACATGTGACACTCACCCAGTGATTTGTAGTCCATACGCCAAGTTTCAGCCTGATTGGGCTATAAATTTGCTTTGAGCAGACAAAATAAAATAGCTTCCTGTGAGTGTGGCTATGACCAAACCACACCCACTGACCCACCCAAATGTTCACCATGTCACTTGGAGACCACATACCAAATTTTAGCCTGGTTAGTCCTTTAATTAGCCAAATTTATTCCTTTGGGTGTGGCTATGAAAAACCACACTCACATGTTTAATTACTGTCACCCTGTTATTTGTAGTCCATGTACCAAATTTTGTCCTGATTGGTCCATAAATTAGCTTTTGGCTACAAAAAAATAACTTCCTGTGGGTGTGGCTATGATAAAATCACGCCTGTTGTCACACCTACACATGCTTAATCACACTCACCCAGTTCCTTGGAAAGTATATGCCAAATTTCAGCCTAGTTGGTTCTTCAATTAGCTTTTGACAGCAAAACAACTTCATGTGTGTGGCTATAGCCAAACCATACCCAATGTGGTCAATAATGCTTACCCAGTTACTTGGAGACCACACACCCAATTTCAGCCTAATTGGTCTTTTGATTAGACTTTTGCAGCCAAAACAACTTCTGTGGATGTTGCTATACAAAAAAAAACACACCCCTTATCGCACTCACAATGTGGCTAATAGCGCTCACCTGATTACTTGCATACCACATGTCAAATTTCGACCTGATAGGCCCTTTAATTAGCTTTTGGCAGCTAAAACAACTTCTTGTGGGTGTGGCTATTACCAAACTAAGCCCATTGACACACCCATGTATGGTAAAAAAATGTTTTTCAGTTACTTGGAGACCATGTGCCAATTTTCAGCCTGGTTGGTCCTTACAATTAGCTTTTTATAGCAAAAATAACTTCCTGTGGGTGTAGCTATTGCCAAACCACACTCATTGACACACCTACATATGGTTAATAGCATTCACCCAGTTACTTGGAGTTCATATGTCAAATTTTAGCATGATTGGTACATAAATCAGTTATTGGCAGCCAAAATAGCTTCCTGTGGGTGTGGCCATGATCAAACCGCACCTGCATATGCTTAATAACGCTCACTCGATTCCTTGGAAAGCACATGCCAAATTTCAGCCTGGTTGGTCCTTTGATTGGCTTTTGATAGAAAAACAACTTCCTGTGGGTGTGGCCATGACTAAACCACATCCATTGTCACACCCACACGTGCTTAATAACGCTAACCCGGTTCCTTGTAAGCCACATGCCAAATTTGTGCCTGGTTTGTCCTTCATTTTGCTTTTGATAGCAAAACAACTTCCTGTTGGTGTGGCTATGGCAAACCACACCCATATGTTGCTTATAATGCTTACCCGGGTATTGGAAATCGCACTTCAATTTTCGGCCAGATTGGTCTTTCAATTGGATTTTGGTAGCCAAAACAATTTCCTGTGGGTGTGACTATGTAAAAAAAACCACATCTATCACCATACCCACATGTGGTTATTAACGCTTGTCCAGATACTTAGAGACCACATGCCAAATTTCGGCCTTTTTGGTCCAAGGGTTTGGCCTTCATGGCTAGACACACACACACACACACACACACACACACACACACACACACACACACACGCACGCACGCACGCACGCACGCACGAACAAAAATATATGGTAGATTAAGAACACAAGTGATCATCCATGTGAAATGTGATAATTTTTTAATCTGTCTCTCTACATACGTGTAATTAGAGTTGTCTGGGTCTGACTCCTCCCACTACACCGCCATCTACACCTTCCCATGCTTCACCTCCGACTTTTCAAAGACTGAACAATTGGTCCAACTGATCTTTTTTCTGGAGCAGTAAGTTGTCCTAGTTATAGTTTTATCTTGTAGTTAAGTATGGTGTGTCCAGGGGGTCTGGACCCCCCTCCCTCCCATTTTGGAAAAATCATGGGGGAAAAGCTAAAATTAGTGAGAGGAAATGAAAAGAAAATCCCCCCCCCCCCAAAAAAAAGGGGGGGGGGGGGGGGGAAAGGCTGAAATCCTGATATCAGCTTAACCTATGAGCAAAGTGGACCTTTACTTAGAAAGAGATTTAAGGAAGAATATATGTATATTTTCTTTAAATTAAGTGGTTGGGAATCTGAACTGCAAACCCTGCAAACCATTAACTTACTTGGTGGTTTCATGATTTTCTAGTGTCCTTGTAATGATGGTCACCAACAACAAGGTGGATCCAATATAGATCCATTACTGAAGTGTGAAAAGTCTTTGAAGGGTATTTTAAAGTGAAATATAAGAACTAAATTTTACAAAATTAAAGGGGGTAAACAATTTTTTTTTTTTTTTTTTTTTTTTTTTTTTTTTTTTTTTTTTTTTTAGAAGACTGACATTTGAAGGATATTAAAAAATATATATATTTTAATTAGAAATAGGTCATGAAGGACAAATAAAAATTAAAGAAATGAAATAAAATGAAATATAACAAAATTAAGGAAGGAAAATATTAAAAAGAAGACAAGTTTCTTTGAAGATATATGGCATGCTCTCACACACCCAAAGGAGCTATATACAAACCCACATATATATATATGGAATCAGTCTGGCCTGGGCCAGGTTTTAGATATGTCTATTTGGCTACACCTCTCTGTGTTTATCAAGCAAAACAAGCCAAAAATAGTACTTATGGACAGACAAATCTTTGGATTTATACACCTGAAAATTGGCTTGCATACACAACTACAGTGGAACCTCCCTAAAAGGAATCTCTGAAATAGGGACAACCTCTCTACAATGGACAAACGGTAAGGCACCAATTGATTCCCTGCAAGAGCTAATAGATCAGTACCTCTGAAAGCAGACCCTCCTAACTCCGAACAACAGATCAAAACTGGGGCAGCTTCCAACAAATCCATTAAAAATGGCCTCTGAGAAGGGACCAAAGCCACACCCCCAGAGTTTTTGTGAAACAACTCCCCAGCCTTTTTGTGAGATTGAATGAACAATAATCAAGAATAGGATACACACGCTAAATGAGGCTAAGTGAGGCTAAATGAGGTTTGTGACTATTCCTAAGTAAGGTTAATGATTCCAGAAGATTCTCCACCAATTCCTTTTGCGTCTCAATGTAGGATTTCAGTCCCTACAGCCAGTAGGTATATTGTTTCCAGGCAAAAGTCAGCAATTCTGTTCACAGTTTTGCAACAATCCCTTGTTGATCTCTCTGTGAAGAAAAAAAAACAAAAACACATTAATTGTTATATTTCTAATACTTCTTCATCGTCAGAGTACATGCCTGTGCATAAAATTGTGATTATTGCCTTGATAAGATGACTGGTGGTCTGACGAAGTACTGCATCCTTCTTAATCAGTATGAAAATCCTGCCATTGTTATGTTCGTGTTATGAGGTAACAAATAATGGCACGTTAAATTTTACCTAGAATCAGAAAATATAAATATTAAAATATAATAGTAAATAAATAAAATGAAATGAAAGTAAGCTTGCCCAGAATGTTTCGATAGCTGGCATTGCGTTTGATAGGGCATATGTAATCATTTCTCACACATTTGAACAGTTTTACATTAACTTATAACAATTTTATTTCATATAGATAATAAGGAGAAAGTATACTGATTGTCGGACCAGAGTTCACATGGAATTTAATTATTTCATATTCATAATGAAAACAAATACATGCATGCTTGCAAATCGTTAATAGTTCTTAGTTGAAGCTACAAGTATTACCTTCAGGCTCTCCAGCAGATTTCTGTGGATCCTTCTTACATCCTTCTGACATCTTAAAAAGTTTAGCCATAGAGAGGACCACTTTATCCTAGACTGCACCACCTGCTGGTGAAAGCTAAACTTTCATTCAGATCCTTCAGTTTAACTTCAAGGGCTTCATGGATACGTCAAGTTTGGAAGATCAATTGCTGGGTGAGTCTAGAACCCACCCTACTTCAAAGAATTCTAAGGCTTCATGGATATCCTCTAGTTGCTGAAGGTATTTGCGGGATTAATCTGGAACCCACCCATTTTCTTACCACTGGCTGGTGAATCCACCCATTTTCTGACCACTAGCAGGCGTTGCCATTGCTCCTGTCTTCATTTAGAGAAAGAAGGTGAGTTAAAAAAATTTAGGATTTTGTGCGTGACCTAACACACCTTCTCAGTTTAACATACCAGTCCACCTCAAGATATCTGAGCATCTACCAAACTTTTTATCTGCAGCTGAGTATTGTGAGCACCAGGTGTGAATATTCTGGAAATAGTCTGGAGTGTGGTAGCTTGCCTGAATATTCTTCTCACAGAAAACACCTCACCTCAGAGAATAAAGGACCTGAGTGGGTCCAATGGACATAACCTTAAGAAAATATACCAAAAATATAACAGGCTCACTTCAGATGTATGTTACACTCTTGTATTTCAAAGCAGTAACAATGCTTTTAAAGTTATTCGATTTTCATTTTTTTAATTTCAACTGGTGACAAACATTTGAGTCTCAAAACCAATGCGTTTTGTTGTTGTTTTTTTGGTTTTTTTGGGGGGTTTTTTTGGGGGGTTTTTTTTGTTTTTTTTTGTGGTCTTTTGAAATTTTTTGATCCTCCCCTCCATTTGAAAATCCTCTATCAGCCCCAGGGTTAGTGTATTGAGCAAGGGTAGAAGTGAGTGAGGTGATGGTGGAGAGGGAGGGGGATGAAGTGGCTTGAGATCTGATATGATGACCTTTATCTCAATTTCCAAGTTTAAACTCATTTGTGAGCTAGATTGTTTTTATTTGGACCTTATTTTCTCAAGAAAGGTCAAAGATCCTTACAAATTAGTATTTAAACAAGAAATTTTGAATTATTCTTAAGTTTTGTTGTTGTGTAGGCTGTGCTTGGTTGAAGTGGTGGTGTGTTGTGGTGTAATTTAAGATTGTGCTCTATTGCTGTAGTGCTCGAGTCTTGCTTGGTCACTGCTCACTTGATATCCGAGTGTGCTACTCCACCACACGAGACAAGGACAAGGACGAAAGGAGAATGGCACAAGGCACTCCCACCACTCACCCTAATGTCCGGCAAAAGAGAAGTATGAACCAATAGTGCCAGTGGGTGTGGCTAGAGGAGCATATGGTGGGTGTGGCTATAGAAGCATGTGGTGGGCATGGCTAGAGGAGCATGTGGTGGGCATGGCTAGAGGAGCATGTGGTGGGTGTGGCTAAAGAAGCATGTGGTGGACGTGGCTAGAGGAGCATGTGGTGGGTGTGGCACTGCTCTATGAATACTGCAGAGCTTGATATGGAGTAGAACCTCCTGAAGGCAATGTATGCAAATGTTCTGTGAATATAATTTAAGATAGTGTCTTGCAATAACCATCACAGGAATGACAGAAATTGATACTGTCTCCATCAGCCCAAAGAGAGTTTGCAGTCTTTCCTCTCAAAAGAAGAAATTCACCATTGAGGTTTGTTTAAATCACTTACATTGGAGCCTGTTAGTGTGAGTGCATGCTGGTCTGAAGGTTTCACTTTCAAGTGGTGTACTGTAATCAGGTGTGTTCATAGATCGCATACACACACACACGCACGCACACACACACACACACACACACACACACACACACACACACACACACACACACACACACACACACACACACACACACACAAGTTAGGTTTTAGTGAGGAGGGAAGACATGTTAAATTTTTTTGGAAAGGAGGGACTTGTCAGATATTGACTGGGCCATTCTGGCAGTACTGTTGAGTGCTTTGTATTCACACACAATATACTTTTTTTTTCTGTTATCTTTTTTTTGTCATTAATAATTATTAAGAAAAAGAAAGGGGGAGTAGCTACATGACCACGAGAATGAGGCTGCAAGTGTCTCACAAACATATATACAGATTTCTTGGCCAATGATAGAGATGCATATTATCAGTGAGGTGTTGCACCACTTTGGGAGATAAAATAAATACAAACTCCTTCAACATAGAAGCAACATGAAGTGTGTATTTAATGGAAGCAGGTTCTGTCTATTGAAAGTTCTTCACAGTCAGATGTGTAGCAACTAGCAAGATGTGATGTGACCTCTGCAGTTCCGTTGGTCCGGTTTCAACAGGACCATTTATTGGACCATTAATTCATTTATCAAATAGTTTGCTTTATGCTACAGCAGTAGTTTTCATTACTGTGGCTTGATTTTGACCTTTCTGAGTACCTAAACCACTAAAATGAAAGTAGTTTAGCCACATTGGTTTTATGAAACAATCGTGAAGACAGCTGTACTCTGTCTATATTGCACATTGATCAGCTCAGTTTTGGAGCACATGGCATATTGGCAAACCGTTTTAAGTTAGGACTTCCATAGTATGGCTGAGCAGGATTCAACTTCATTACCTGATCCACCAGAGCAATCTCACCACCCTCCTCCTATCTTTAGCTTTCCCATGAGAGGGCATATGAGCATAAGAGTACAATTTCTTGTAGTTTTAAGTATCAGCATAAGGGTACAATTTCTTGTAGTTTAAAGTATCATTAATTGACAGCATGGCATTTTCTACACTATAATTATGCCCAGGATGAAGGAGTCTGTCACACCTGTGTGAAAGCGTTGATCAAATCCAGTCATAGCAACAGCTGCGTTTGTAAGTTTGTTGCATGAAGGCGTTGATCAAATCCAGTCATAGCAACAGCTGCGTTTGTAAGTTTGTTGCATGAAGGCGTTGATCAAATCCAGTCATAGCAACAGCTGCGTTTGTAAGTCTGTTGCATGAAGGCATTGATCAAATCCAGTCATAGCCACAGCTGCGTTTGTAAGTGTATCGTATCATTTATATCCAGTTCACGTGATTATTCTCATAATGTTCACTAGGTCTTCAAAGGTTATTGCAATTGGAAGGATTTGATCAGATCTTATAAAATAAACACATGAAAATCTCAAACACATGGTGATGCAGTGCAAGCAATGTTTTCCTTACCCAAATCCAGCCAGATGTCACCAAACTCTTGAGTGCTGTTCACACACTTAAGAAGTGAGAGACTTTTGAGGATAATTAATTCTAGTTTACAGATGTATCTAACAAGATGCAACTTACCCTGGTGATCAGGTAGGTAGATAAAGACTACAAAGTTACTGAAGATTGCCTTCTTATAAATACAGCCTTTCTCCACTACAGCTGACAACACTGTAACATTTAATAAAGATGCTTGTTGTTTTTAATTTTGAGATACCCACTGCTATGTGGCATAGTCAGTGGTATGATGGCTGCATCATAATGACAGGAGCTAGAGATGGTGTTGCTGCTAAGGAGCAGCAAGTTGAACCCATAGCAGTGCCCTTGATTTGAGTGTGAATGACACAATCAATGGATCTGCTGCTGTGCCTTCATTCCTGTTTTCAACTGGTTAAACTTATCTAGTTTTTCCCCCAAGGGAAAAACTATACTGAGAACAATCAAAGAGGAAACGGAAAAGTGTATCATCCATTCAAGTAATATATCCACAAGGTGGACAGGTGAAGCTAGTGCTTCAGCCAGAATTGTGTCCAATTATCAAATATTCTGAATTTATGTGAAGAGGCCCTCAGAGGCACAACTGACACAGAAATTAAGGCTAGATTTTTGTGGTGTTTCTAATCAAGGAGTACTTTCCCATTTCTTTTCAACCTAATTTGACATGGTGCTCCTCAAATGTACTTAACCATATAATAATTCTTTATTATCACTTAGACAGTACAGACAAATTGGACATGAACAGAGACATGTCTTTTACATGCCAAACTTTGATAGGTGTACATTCCTTTAGTTGAATATATAAGTTGTGACTTTTGATAGATAAATGAATACAACTGTCCTGAAATGCTCTCATTTGCATACAAATTTATGTTGAGATTGGTTTCCTCCAGTATCCTAACCCCACTATCACCATTTCTGTGAACCTGAGATCACAAGAAGAATGACGAATTCTAACATGACCACTCCAATATTTGTCACTCCTCCTCTGCTCTAACCAGTTACCAATTTGATGTTCGTCAGAGTTTCTGCCAAAATTTATCTGACCAAGATTTCTTAATTATATCTGACCATATTCTGACAGGTTTTTAAAAAAATAATAATAATAATCTGACATTAATGTGGCCAGAGACTTTTGAATCTGACAGTTTTGTGATATATATCAGGAAATCTCACCCCCTGGTGTACAGCTGGAGTGCCTCGATTGATATTGGTGCATTAATTCTCTGTGAAACATCAATTAGAAACTATATTTGTTCCCTTATTCATTTTTTCTTCTTCTTCTTCTTCAGCTCTTTCACAATATTACACCAATTTGGAGAGCTAATATAACACAGTAATATTTTATTGTACCCCAAATTTGTAATCGAATGTGGTACATCCCCTGTCCACATCATAGGGTGGCCTTTGTTCAAGATAATAGTGATCTTTAATGAAACAAATTTCTTCTTTGTGTTGTTGCTTTATTGATTTTATTAATATTATCATTCGCAATATTCAAATCAATCTGTTCATGATCTTTATCGTATTCCTTGTTGTCTGTTGTCTATTGTTAGACGTACCCAGAGGTGTATCCGTATCTGCAAGAATGTGCCCGTATGATGGAGAAGGTGCACCAGAACTCTTACTCTTCTGATCAGGCCGAAAGCTCAGGAGTAAGCATTTTATAGACTGTTAATAAGATAGCAGGTGCTGTGAGAGAGGAGATGGTTAGCTACATAACAATATTGGATTGATCTGTGAGGGGAAGGGGTTGGGGGTGTAAATGAGGCTGGACCTTTGTAGACCACAAGTTAGATGATATCCTTTTATCAACTCAAAATTTCCTGTTCACCTGAAGCTTGTGTCCAATGTCCACAAGTCTGTCTGTATGCTGATGAAATGTTGGGGCACTTCAGCAGCAGTGGCAACTCATGCACTCATTTTATAAAGATGAATTTCTGAGGGTGGCACGTTTTATACAAAGATATGTTTCCAATGTGATCAGAAGTTTTGAAAAGGGTTCGGTGACTAAGTGGGAAAGGTCGGAGGTTGAGGCTTCACCATCAGCTCTCAATTAGTGAACACAATGCCACCCACACAGTTCCACCTCAAACTCCAAGGCTGTGAACATGAACCAGCTGCTGTCTGGTATGTGCTCCGGTTGCTCTGACAGAATTTGTTCTCTGTGCCACACATGGTGTGTTGCAGTGCAGTAATCCCTCTGTGTGCCACTGTAGCTGTAGTGTGACCTGGTGATACAGGCACACAATGACTCCTCAATGTTTGCTTCCTGCGGCAGGTGAGCATGTAGCCATATTCTGTGTCGTGCCTCTATTTCTATATGGACCGACTATACAGCCGACTACTTGTTCCTCCCTTGGGGATGTGTAGAAATAGCATAGGAAGGAACAGCACTTCAGCAGGAGTTGGCTGGCTTCTGAATGTGATTTGATTTTGTTGTCACTTTCCCCCTTCCCCCCCCCCCCCTCCCCCCCCCCACGACCAAACCTATGCCATGTTGAACTACCTTACTGTGTGTTGTGTGGGCCTAGTATTGTGTTGGTGCATGCATGAGTGACGCAGGGTTGACATCAACACTGGACTTTTATTTCATGTGTTTCTATCGTACGTAGATGCTGTTTGAGAGTATAGATGCTTGGCTGGGCCATCTGGGCCTCCGTCGATACAATGGCGTCTTAGCCGAGCAAGGCATCATTGAGCTCTTCCAAGTGTTGAGTGTGACTGAGGAGGTAATTAGGGAAGACACACCCACCACAATTATTTATGTTGAGAGTATGCTATTCAGTTAAATAAACAGTAAAAATAAATTGTGTTCGTGATGTATACGTCTGCAAGATTACACTTTTTTTTTTTTTTTTTTTTTTTTTTTTTTTTTAATGAGAGAAGTTTGTGTGTGTGCGGGGGGGGGGGGTGTGATTATGATTGGCAAGACAGATAGATCCACAGTGGCCATTGACCTTGTGCACTATGCACAATTCTGTATCAAAGGATCTGAAGAAGTTGGGGAGTGAAGGAAGATGAGCACAGAGAGATCTTCATGGATGGCAAGGCACTCATCAGTGTAAAGGATGCCAGCGACAGTGACAGTACCCCCGACGTCTTCACTCCGTCCCGGTCCCCCCCAAATGGTCCCACCCCCGACCTCTTCACTCCATCCCGGTCCCCCCAAGTGGTCCCTACCCCCGACCTCTTCACTCTGTCCCGGTCCCTCCCCCAAGTAGTCCCCACCTCACAAGACCACTCCCAACAGAGCAGCCAGAACAACGACCAGAGGACAAAGTTGGAGGTGGATGTGAAGAAAAGCATTAGTTACTCCTCCAGTGAGAGCAACTGATGGACAAACATTCTCTCAGACACTTTGTTGTTAACCTGTGTTTAGTGATGTGGTGGTCTATACTATGATAGTTTTCCAGTTATTAGGTGTGTAATTCCCCCCCCCCCCCCCCCCCCCCCCCCCAAAAAAAAAAAAAAAAAAAAAAAAAAAAAGTGTTTGATCATCTTGAGTGTATACTTATTCTGGGCTGCACTTTAGAAGTTCCCTTAAAATGAGAACAGAAAATTTAGAAAAATTTTTTAAAAACATGGAATACCAGATAAGTTCTTCTCTCTGGGGCCAGAGAATTCTTGCAAAGTTAGTAGAGTGGGTTTCAACAAGCAGGCAGAACAAACACTTTGTTCATATTTGTGCATTGCTAGGTCAGCTGAAGTTACAAGCTCCTTTACTTGTATTTATAATTGGTCCAACATGATTACATGGATTTACCAGGTGAAATTTACTTCTTTAATTTAGAGTATTTCAACCTCAGCATGGTTTGATATGGTGCAAGACAATTAGGAAACTTGACTGGTAACTTATGTTTGAGCATCAACCACCAGAGCTAATGGGAAATTGTGTGACATGGGAGTACAAGAGCTCCTCCAAAGAGCAGACATGTTGGGACCCACTCATTTGTCCTTGTAGAGAGGGCATCCTTTATCAGAGGTCAGACCAAGACCAACCACTAAATATATATTGATGTCATAGTAGTAATCTCTATGTTACTATAACTGCAGCTGTAGGGACTAAAATCCTATGTTGATATGCAAAAAGAACTGGTGAAGAATCTTCCAGAGTCATTCACCTCACTTAGCAAGTCATGAACCTCATTTAGCAAGTGTAGCTTTATTCTTGACTTTTATTCATTCAATTTCACAAAAAGGTTGAGGCATGGTTTCACAAAATGTCTCTGGGGGTGTAGCTTTTGTCCATTCCATGAAGTCCATTTTCAATGGATTTATTTGGAAGCTGCCCCAGCTTTCCTCAGTTGTTCATACTTAAGGAGGATCAACTTTCAGAGGTACTGATCTATTCTATTAGCTCTTGCAGGGAATCAATCAGTGCCTTACTGTTTGCCCATTAGAGGTTGTAGAGGTTGTCCCTATTTCAGTGAGTCCATTTAGGGAGGTTCCACTGTGTTGCCATTTCAGTTAAGAGTGGTCATGCATATAATACAGTTTACATTTTGACAAACAATATCTGTGTAGCCACAAGCAACCTGGTAACTACAGATCAAGACTAAGTACATGTGTGCAGGTACATAAGATGGCAGTTAGTATGACTTAAAATAATGTTTCATCTTTCACTTTTAGCGAAAAAATACCATATATACGAATTAAAACAAAGAAACTTCTTTCTTTGAGGTTCAAAAGTGCTATACAAAAGAAAAAGTACAGAAAAATTGTTCTGCAATCATGTGTGTAAATAAATTACATATATACATACATATATACATACATACATATACATACAAAAAATGATTACAGTAACAATAATGGCACAGTGCATACATGTTTGCATAGCCGAGAGTCACCTCCTCACACACAGCCTATTTAAGAGACAGCTTGAATGAAAAGATGTTTACAGGGTTTGAGGGTGGGGGAAAGAAGTGGAAACATGGACAAAAACAAAGAAGATGAATTCTACCAAACCAGCTCCATCATCAGTCAAGCTGACTTGTTGCTAGAACTTGATCCTCGTTGGTTGATTTTGTAAGGTTTTGGTCTACAGCTACTTCGGTTCCTCAGCATGTGACTAAACTCCTCCCGGTGACCTGGTATGGGTACACCTGTCACATGGACTCTGACATCTGCTTCTCCTTTCTTGCAATTCACCCCTGCAGACAATCTGCGGGACCTGCAGGAATTAGCCACAGGCTCCACCCCTCTCACACTACCATTCAGCAGAGTTTTCCCCTCGTCTGGCCGCCCCTTCTCACTGCTGCTGGGCGCAACACCATCACTGCTGCCACGGTCACTGTGTACTCCATCATCCTCGTTGCTGCTACTGTTAGTATCCACTGGCTTCGCTGCAGTATGACGTCTGGTAACTCTTTGCAGGTCAGTGCTGGGAAACAAAGTTACAATTGAATTTGGTAGCTCTTTTGTGTTTGCCCTCAACTCATTTTCCTGTGAATTTCCTTGCGCTGCTGAGACCAGTTTTTGGTCACTATTATTCCCAGAAGCACGTAAAGGTGCTCTTCTAATAGGGTTGAGAGGATAGTGCTCAGAATTGCCAGGTCCATTGGTAATGGAGCATCTGCTCATCGAAAGTTGGTGTTTAGGATGCTGTTTCTGCTTCTGGTGGAGGTTATGATTGTGGTGATGTGCGTTAGAGGGTGTGGTTATGGTGGACATGGGAGGAGAGACTGTGGGAACAGCAAGCAAGGGTGTGTCTCCTTCAGCATGCTGCGTCATTGACCTACAAAGTATTTAAAATCCCAGCTTGAATACACATTTCCCACAATATATTATCAGCATATTATCAAGACAATGGCTGTCACTGAGTTCATATCGGAAAACATTTAATAGTAGCACAATTAGGAAAATGTTCCAATATGTAGAGAAGACAGTGCATCATGAATTTTTGGATACGATCTCGAACAAAATAAAGCCCACCTTGTTTTTCTCACTGTGACCTCTTCATTTTGTTCAGGAGAACTATATCTGTGGGGGGAACTGCAACTGCTGCTGTGGTTCTTGTCCTTCATAGTGGTAGTGGTCGAGTTGTGACTGGTGGATACACTGCCACTGCTGCAAGCAACAACTGTTGATGCATCGAGACAGTCGGTCTCCAGCTTCACTTGGTCATGTTGAGCTTGGAGAAGCTGCTTCTTCAGTCTCTCTCTCTTCTGCACCATGTAGACCAAGTTACGTGCCTGTGTACGGGAGAGAAACATATGATACACACTACACAACTTATGACACATATTACATGAATTTTGATACACATCACATGCTTTACCATATACTCACATGACTTATGGTATATATCACATGATATATAGTACACATCATGTGACTAATTCTTCTTAGTGCACAGAATTAATATGTAATGAATAAACTTATTAATCACCTTCTCCAGGTTTTGACGGAGCAGAACAATCTTGAGAAAATCTTCATCCACATCCATGCCATACTGAAAGGGAAAACATCAATTTATACCAAAAGATTTTTTGCGTTCATAATTACTCACACACGCGCACGCACGCACACACACACAGCAAACAACATACATCCAGTGTGTTAGAACTTAACTTATACACACCACCACCACCACCACCACCACCACCTGGGTCCCCCACTTGCACCCACATACACACTAACCTTGATGCCTCCTGCTGCTAGCTCTGCCTTGATGCTCTCCAGAGATGTCTCGATGGGGAGGTGGGAGAGGAGAGGTCTGTTGTGCTGGAACTACGAGTAAGATACATAACATATACATGAATGTGTATCACTAAGCCAAACAAATAATCCCCATGATTAAACACTGACATCTAAATGTTACCCCCTTCTCCCATTCCTGGCATACTTGCTCCTATATTTGTATGACATACTTTTCTCTTGAGTTTCCAGTAGTTGTATATTAGAGTGCTGAGTTTAGATGAGAGTTCCAGTTTCTCCTCCAGTTCCTCAATGGAGGCATAGTTGTAGAACTGTTCCTGCAGCTGGACCAGCTGTGAAGGTTTGTTATCTGTGCTGTCATCTCTGACTCCATCGCTAGTTTCTCTTTCTTCTCCTTCTGCGTGATGGGGAGAGTGATACTGGTGCTTGGTGGGTGACTTCCTCATGACTGTGTGTCTCGGGCAGTAAGACTGAGTGGGTAGGATGGATCAGTGGGAGGAAATGGTCTCATAACTATTTGACCAGTAAGATGACAGTGGGTGGATGGGTGGGCTTGGGAAACAATCACATGACTAGCTAGTTTGTGCCAGACATTAATAATACAGTACCAAGTGCCATTATTAAAGTTCAATAGACTGACCCCACCAAACAGCCAGCCACAGAGGTTTTCATACTGCTTGTGAGGTTCCCCCTTGTTCTATTCTTACGACTACAGCATTTTACAGGAGGCTTTTTATACCTCCAACACCTGGGAATTCTAACTAAATACTATACAGTAGTCCCTCTCTGGAGAGACCACTCTTAAATCCGACAAAAATCGGTCTTGAAAGAGAGGTGGTCTTTCAAAAGAGGTAAGTCTATACAGCTAGTACAAAGTGTTGTATGAAAAGTGTGTTCTCTAAAGAGGGGGAATACTGTACTGTGATACATTTTAAAAGCTCAGCTTAACTTTGAACCATGGGATTTGGATTGGAATTTATATAAGGTTTGAAACTAACACTGTTCTTCATTTTCTTATTTTATACTGTAGTGCACACACATCAGGTCAGTCGGGAGTGTTAAACACACTACATTAGGCATCAATTGGAGAAAACTGTTGACACAATTACGCAGTACAGCTCATGCAGCAAATAGATGGCCCCAATGGATCAACACCAAGACGATGCATTCCCAGGTTGACTGGAGATGAGAGTATTGATGACATTAAACACTTCCAACAAAACAATCTTCTCATAGTGGACCTATACAGAGGACTTCCTGGATAAAGCTGCAGCATCTAATTGAATAGCATGAGACATACAAAGCTTTGAGCTACTTCAAAGAGTATGAGTGTAAGCAACAAACAATAAACTACGATATGGGCACCATTTAGAATTGCTACTTCAGAGAGTATGGGTGTAAGCAACAAACAATAAACAAACACTATGAGCACCATTTAGAATTTCTACTTCATTTCCACTCCAACATTTTCACGGCAGAAAACAATATGGGCATCACACTCACACAATAATGCTACGCCTACTAATATGAAGTATTATTTACTATCGGCATACCTCATGGATGACCGTTTTGCTAACCATATCCAACATGGTTTTCATATCCAGGCCATGTTGGAATCCACAGGTCACATGATACACAGTCACACACAGAGGATGCTGTGTTGAAGGAAAATCTTGGATGATGACACACTCAACAGTCTCTATAGCAACACTAATGCAGGAATGTTATGATGGACCAGTATTTATCTACCTATCATGTGTATATATTAACATAGGCCATGCATAAAACATGTACTGAAGTAGTTATTTGAGTATCTTACGGAGCAGCGAATGCAAGCTCCGTATCTCCTCCTGCAGATACAGCACATCAGATTTCGTCTGCTCGGCTGAAGAACAACACACACAACTACATGTCAACATGCACCACTACATGTCAACACGCACCACTACATGTCAACATGCACCACTACATATCAACACACCACTACATGTCAACACGCACCACTGCACGTCAACATACACCACTACATGTCAACACACACACCACTACATGTCAACATGCGCCACTACATGTCAACACGCGCACTACATGTCAACCACATGCCACTACATGTCAACACACATCACTACATGTCAACACACACCATTACATGTCAACACGTGCCACTACATGTCAACACATGCCACTACATGTCAATACACACCACTACTTGTCAACACATGACTCAGTAACCTATTCATCAAAGTAGGACAAGCTGACACATGCTCTCTCTCTCTCTCTCTCTCTCTCTCTCTCTTTCTCTCTCTCTCTCTCTCTCTCTCTCTCTCTCTCTCTCTCTCTCTCTCTGGGAGGAGACTTATGCCATATATTGTACAAATGGCCCAGCTGGCATGTCTATGAGAAAAGCTGAATCGAAACAACCTATTTCTCCATCCATTCACACACCCACCCACTTATCCATCAATAGAAACTCATTCACATTCCCACATAGCCATCAATGCAGGTTCACCCACCAATCCACATATTTCTCTCTTTTCTCCTTTTCTTCTATGTAACCTAACCAGGTTTCAAAATACTTCTTTCCGGACTAGCTTATCTATTTCCTCTCATTTTGCTATAATTTGGGCCGTTGTTTATTGATATATCATTGGGTGTAGCAAATGGACAATTGAAGTAGAGAAACTATGGAATCCAGTGAGGAGGAATCTCAACCTCTCCTGCTCCCCCACTGAGTGAAGTAGACCTGGTAATTGGACTGAGGACAAACAACACATGATGATGGAGTTGGGCAGTCTTAGCATAGAGAAGCTCCCTTAAGCAAATACAAGCTTCACTCCAAGTACTCTGTGTATAAACCACACACCAAATCAGAACAAAATGGCAGAAAACAAATAAGCAGGAAAGGAAGCATCTTGTGAAGTACAACAAATCTACTAAAATTCCAGTGCATGTAACTTAATTGATAAACTTAACCAGAGGCCCATTGCAGCCTCATATGTGTTAATCAAGGCATTGGTTGTCCAACAAATACAGCTATTACAGCCATACTTGCAATATGTATCTTATTATCAATCAAGCCACAAGTTGTACAAAACAACCAACACACATGGACACACCCACAGGTTGAGGTGTGAGCTGGTGGCCCGACCCCAGCCCATGTTGATCTCACAGAGCAAGTAGTTCACTCAAGCCATTCATGTATTAGGAGGTGCAACTGCCAAGGATTAGAGTGTTGCTAGCGAAGATATTCTTCCCGAAATTTTTGCTCTCCACTGAGCCAGTATTAGAAGCTTTACCTGTTTTAATCACCATTACTGCAGGGGCAGATCCCGGATTTTCACCGATGTCTTCACAGTTCTGCTTGTGCTCTTTTTGTTTGTTTAGGTGCTTAATTACATTTAAAGGAATGGTGTGCACTTTGTAGAAGGGGAACTTAGGCAGGAAGCAGGCTATTAACAGGCCTAACTATCCCTTTCGCCCAAGTGCAAGCTGTTAATTTTTTGGGCTATAAAATATTTCATCCTCAGCTGCACACGTTACGTTCATTTTCTTCAGTATTTATTGTTGTTGTTGTTTTTTTTAATATTTTTTATCCGCCAGTTGAATGGAGTTGACAGTGTCGACCATTTACCTACTCATTCTGTCGTTGTGTTTCCCCCCCCCCCCCTCTCTCTCTCCTCCATCCCCCCTTATGTAGATACAAAAGTTTCAAAATGCATGGTATCTTTGGAGATACCCTCCCAATAATACTAGTTGAGGGCAAACACAAAACTACAGCACTTCCAACTAGTAAAATATCAAAGGTAATTTGAGGGGTGGTGGGGGGGGGGGGGGGTTGAACAACTCCTTTGCACCAAACCTGGTCTGTAAGTAACACACACCACATGTCCATCCCTTTCAGACATACAAGTGCTCAGGTGTAGAGAGCATTCAGCAACTATACTCTATAATGCATCAAGATGCAGACCAAACCCACATTCCCCATTCCCAAGACAAAGTTCAGACTACAACACTTACAGGAATGGCATCAATGTTAGTGATTGGTTCCATCTTCTCCGCATTCCCAACTCTGACCTCAGGAATCCAGAGAGCGCAGCAGAGGTGTGCCCAGTTCATCTGCCCCGGACGAACCCGCTTCAGTGCTCCACCCTTTACTGGACAAAGGACACACCGGGCATGCTCATCACCCACACTGCAGACTCTGCAAAGCCACTCCCCCATGGGAATGCTCTCTACACCATAGCATGCCTAGAATAAATGAGGAACAGTAAAAAGTGGTAAGGCAAGGTCAAGAGAATAAACACATACACATGTGAAAGAGGTAAGGCATTGTCAAGAGAATGAATACATACACATCACGTTTCATCAAATATATGTCCACGATATCAGCTGCTGAGAAACCTGTGCAGCACTGATTTATGTAATGTTATATTGTCGTGCTTAATTCTGACCACACCTGAGCACAGATCCTATATATTTACGTCCAGTACATATCGTATACACAGAAGTCACCTCTCAATCCAAGCCAAACATGGAGACCACCTCTAAACTAGCACAATATACCAAAGTCATCGACACACACATAAGCCATGCCTCAACTAAAGGTTACGCCTCAACTAAAGTTTACTCTTCCTACACATCCAAAAGGTCACAACGTAAGCATTTAGGAACACTTGGAATGGTGGCGGTGGATACATCCATAAGTTCTTCTCAAGAATGGATCTTTAACTAATTTTTAACTGTTTGGAAACATCAAAGTTTGTTGCTACAACTAATTGGTTAAAAATAAGTAATTTTACTGTATGGAAACCCTGTGGTTACTACGTCATCTTTTCTATATAGAAACCCAAAATTTGTATATCTTACCACAAATTTTACCTCATCCTAGGTGTTCCAAACAATTATTTTGCCTGGTCTAAAAACACTATGCTTTAATAAATATTATAGCTATTGTTTGCCACAGGTCTTAGTGTGGGACAGCTCTTGTTACCAGTAGGATAGTCTCACACTCCTTGGCTGCGCAAGACTGTTGCTTTATGCACATATATTGTGTGCGCGCATGCACATACACAAGCATACATCCACGCATGCACACACACACGTATGCATACACACACGCAGGCATGCACACACACATGCATACACACATGCATGCATACGCACACACACACGCACACACACAGTACATTCACAAAATACATATATGCACACACACAGGCAGGCGGACAGACACACGCAGGCATACACACAGACTTATCGTACATAACAAATAGTACTACATTGTACATCAGCGACAAGAGCAGTAAATAGGTGTGTACAATAAAACATCTACTACTACTACTACTACTACTACTGCATTAATATCAATCTATTGTCCAATACATCACTTACTTGATGGACACAGACATTACAGGAATCACAGAAAATCATGTCGTTACTATCTTCACATTCACGCTGGATTAACACAGAGAAGTTGACATTAATATAGAGTGGACCACAAGAATCAAAACAATACGAGTCACATGACCCTGCCCTGCTAGGAGCTTTTAATCACTCACGCCACTCTGCCCTACGAGAAAAAGCAGTAATCTGGTACTATGAACTCTGGTAAAGGTAAGACACAATGCCAATGTGAATCAATAGCTGGGCTACTATCAGAAACAAGTTTGAGGAACCAATCAATCACACCGCCAATTACTTTAGCAGCAGCAAGAGAATGCCACCAATCATGCTGCTTTGATGGATGGAGTTCTTCCGACTACACTACTGGGTCAGTCACTTACATGTATGTACATGGATTTAAGTATGTACTCTAAGTATGAAAGGAACTGGGTGAGTGTGGGAAAAGACAGAAAAAGTATTCCACTCCACATCGGGAGGGGAGGGGGATTGTTTGTGAAGTTCTTAAGATCTTCATTGAATACCTTCACGTTAAATTATTAAATATATAAAATGAAGATAGACAAAGAAAACTACATGTTCATTTAGGATTGTGGCCCACAGTAATTATGTACCTAACCAAAAGCTACAGTTGGTGAAATGTGACAGCAGCCTGGCTAATGTTAGCTGTTGTTGTGTACACAAGGGGGCAACTCACATCTCGACAAACATCACACATTGTCTGTTCATCGTACTCTATACCCAGAGTGTCTTCTGTGGCCACTGCCCTTGCCATGCCTTGCTGACACTGTGTGTGTGTGTGTGTGTGTGTGTGTGTGTGCGTGCGTGTGTGTGTGTGTGTGTGAGAGAGAGCAAGAGAGGATAAAGATTATAAGTGGGTGTGAGAAAGAAAAAAATTTGAAAAAGAGAGAAGAGCACAGAGAAGAGAATGTGGATAACAACTGAGAAAGGAAGAGGATTCAAAAAATCATTTACCTTTGTTTCTAAGATAAGCAAAGCCTCCCGCAGTGTGTCTTCTTCCAAGCCTTTAGGACCAGCCAGAGCTACAGAACAAACATGGATACACACATACACACACACCACACACTGAAACATGAACAGCCTTCACACAACACAGCGTAAACACATTGAGAAGCAACTGGACCCATCACAAGTGCACTGTCTGTAGGGCATGGAGCCATGCATGTGAGCTGGTGGACAACAGGTGGTGACTTATTATAGTCCCGGCAGTCACACTGCATGCAGTCCTCAATAATATCTCCACAAATTGGATAAAATTCAATAGAGTAAACCAGTTCAGGAGCTGTTGCACATCATGCAGTGATACAGCACAAACACTAGGATTGGGTAGGCATCAAGTCATCTAACTGCTCCTCTCATCACAGGAAGTAGTGTCTGTTGTTGCGGTGGGAATAGAAGGGCCTGAGAGCATTCTCTTCCCACCACAAGTTGATATTCTCACTTTGGGTAACTCGGGAGATCACTTATTGGTTACACATGCACTCTCAGTTGAATGCATCACCATCCGTAAGGAGGCAATGGTCGCCATTGTTAAGTGCTTATCCAAACACAATGGGGGTATGGGGAAACACCTACTTCAAGCAGCAGTGGTCAACAGAGATGTTGAGCGTACCCCATCAGCATTCTCTCTAATTACATGACATGGACATGCTCGGTCTGCATCAGCAATTGAAGACAGTAACACACAATTGGAGAGATGGAGATCTTTGTACAAGCTTCATCTTTAGACCAAAGCAAGAAGCTACAGCACTTGAGTGAAGACGAGGCTGGAGAAGAAACTGAAGGCATTGGCTGATGCAGTGATTGGGGGAGGATTAGCTGGAAGACATTGCATGATCCAGGACACAAAATCCGTCCCCTTGTGATTGTCTGAACACAGTCTACTGTTCTAGTTGATTGGTTACTACAACAGACTGCAAACTTCACAAAACTATTTATAAGAAATAGTTGGAGCCATTCCTATTAGAAACTACGTCAAAGCTTACCATATTAAGTGCTACCACTACTAAATCATGCAAACATAGAAGGAAATTGTATATTTAAGGTGTCCTGTTAATGGTTAAGTACATTTAGTGGAATCCAAAGAGTGACTTAGTACATCAACCATTTCAGTTGTTCACTAAACCTTTTTACATCCTCCAGAGTACAATTGCATCACTGTGTCTGAGTGTTCAGCTCCACTGGCAAGAGCCACAGGGGCAAACTAAGTAGCACCAAATTTAAGATATTATCAAATTAAGGTTTGTATTTGTCATCCAGGGGTGAAAGGGGGGGGGGGGGGGGGGGGTACCTAAATTGGTTACCACTTTCAATCACTGGTAAGTTACTATGGGACTATATAGCACAGAAATAGTAAAAAAAAATCTCACACATGCAAGTCTGATTCCAACAGCAGAATAAGCAGCTGTGAAGAATGAATAACTTGTCCTCAAGCCATGAGCTCTCTCTCTCTCTCTCTCTCTCTCTCTCTCTCTCTCTCTCCATGCACTGAAACAGCTTTGGAGAGTAGTCTATAACCCACAAATACCAAACAAACAGGAGTCAATTAAAGTGAATAAGTTTTACCGCACACAAAAAATATGTTCCTTTTGTTGTTAACAACACATATACACACATTGGATGGACCTTCAATTAAGGTTGAAGGAGTGTTGGGGGTGGGGGACTTAATTAGTATGATTTGAATCACTGACTCAGGATATCCAATTGCAACCTGAATACATAAAAAATTCCATTCCATGAGAGGGAAAACTTATGAAAAATAGAAAAAAAAGAAAAAAAGAAAAAAGATTTCATCACATTAAAAGAATTCTTGAAGGATAATATGGATGTGGGAGGAGAAGAGGGAGGGGAATGATAATAAATTTTTATCAATGGAATAGCACACATGTTTTAGACACAAGCAAAAAAAAAATGTCCTCATTAAGGAACCTCATGGGGAACCTCATTGGAAACATCAGCAGAGCAGTGACAAAGTGAACCTCACATTGTAGGGGTGGACAGGGAAACAGCCACAGCCACACTCACCCACACAACACATCTCTGCACATCTACAATGTGCTGTCATGTGTTTGGTTCATGTAGTGAACTTGAAATGGTCATCACTCACCCTGCCTCACTACCAGTGGAATTAAACTGCATTACAAGGTAGTGGTCATCAGAGGAGACAACTGCTAATAACAAATCACTAAACAAGGAAGAGTACAGAGGAAGATCCATGAAAATTATCGATCAGTTTAACTCCATCTGTTTTGATTTTAACCATGGAAGGTGCAGCCTAATGACCTCTGCACTGTAACATGCATCTCCTGGTGGGGGGGCTCAATGATCAATTCATACAACATCACAAATCAAAGCTGAAGGGTGAGCTGCTAACCAGGAGGTGCAGGTCACAGTGGTATTAGGCTCCACCTTCCTTGGTTAAAACCATTTTCGAAAAAGGAGCTGAATTAACTTTTTTTTTCTTTCACTTTTGATCATCACTGGATTTATATGTCTTAGTGTCAAAAGGTTTCTAAGCATAAATTTCCTGTGCTTGGTGGATATCAAATCATGAAATTTGAAACATGAGTATTATCTCTCCAACTTCGTGGCTACCATCCACATGGTTGATCGTTGTTTTACCAGACAACTATAGTTGATGTCATAGTGCTAGAAAAACAGGCATCAATTATACTGCCAGTAATTGAAGAAGCATGTTACACTAATATTGGTATATGTTACGCTAATTAATCATTAGTTGCACTACAAATATTGCTCACTGTGCCATAATATCATATAGCCTACAACCTGCGTACACCCACAGGTTTTTGCCATGTAGACTTTGGTAACTGCAGCTCAAGCAGTTTTAGAAGAGGTAGCTCTCTAACAGACAGATACCATGACATTTTGTGAAAGAGTATTAGTTATAAAGGCTGGCATCAAATGCTCCAATGTAACCCCCACAAACCATAGAATTAAATTAATTATTTCCAAAAATAAACTAAAAAGTTTAAAGTAAAATATGCTTGGCATGTAATTACCTCACTATGTTAGAGAAATTTATATACTCTCTTATTAGTAAAGATGCTACTGAATGCTGACCTCTGAGCTTGCGTTTTGTGTTGACCGATTCTAGCCAATTGAGGTCCAGTTCATCAAGGTCATACATGATGTAATCATCACAATCTTCATCCTCACGAATGTACCTCTGTGCACTGATATATACACACACCACACACACAATAGCATAATAAATTTTAGTTTAAATTTGGTAAAAAATTTAATCGATCAACCTCTGCACCATGTGATAGCACTGGTGCATGCATATTTTCTGCCAACTAGAGAATAAAGTATTATTGACGCTTGCAAAGTATCAAAACAAGTAAAAAAAATTTTTTTAACTTGAAAACTTGTGACAGTCAGTACCTCCACAAGCTGAAACATCAACTGGTGTGCCCCCTTCAACTGTACTTGGTTATTTCACTCTGTCTGTTGATACTAGACATAGATAAGATTATGATGAATGTGGGAGTAGGTATAGGTGTGAGGAACCTGTGACAATAATCATGGGAGGCTGTCAATACTGCAAGAGGAACAGTGAGTGGCTGGCTGGCCAGAATGAAATTGTATTCATCACTTCAGTACAAACGAAAAAGCACAAAATAGAAAGTAATCTCGCTTGGCCTGTGCCAATGCATTACAAATTCACTAACCCACGCTATATATGGTAAAGGAGGGAAGTTATGCAAGCTGTGGGACTAAGGAGTGCTCTGTGCATTATCCATTAGTTAAAGACTCGTGAATACAACTGAACTTGAGACCATTATTAAAGATGCTCTACACAAGATATAAATATACACAGAAGAACCTTTTGCATACATACACATACATACTCTAGTGTGTGTGTGTGTGTGTGTGTGTGTGTGTGTGTGTGTGTGTGTGTGTGTGTGTGTGTGTGTGTGTGTGTGTGTGTGTGTGTGTGTGACGGGGTGGTTTAGTACTTGGCATGCATTCAGAGTGTGGTGGTCAGTAAGTGCAGGTGCAGTAAAGTGATGTGCACAACAGTGAAAGATAAACCAACAGGAGGCCAATGCTCCATTTGGCTGAGGATAAAACATAAATTGGTGACTACTAATGGAGGGAAGAGGGAATAATGAACAAGAAGGATGAGAAGTGACAAGCAAATTGGGGGGGGGGGGAATAAATTAAAATGGGAGCCAAATCACAAACCAACCTCCCCCTTGCCCCTCCCATGCATATTTAGGAGGCCACTGCTCATCAATTTGGCATGGACACTTTGGTTTACAGTGCTACAATGACTATCTTCTATATATGGATGATTGCTAGCATTTCATGGGAACACAAGGGATGAATTAACATTGCAGGGGAAGTGGAAAGGATTGTGCACCAAAGCATTGTGATAACTTCCACCTTTATCTATCATTAGTCACTTTTCAATTTCTGTCGAACATTTCTTACACTTCTAGTGACTGTATGTGTGTTGGTGCGTAAGTAAACTCATTCACAAATCAAATAGTCGGAATACTGCACACCAAACGCTATGGTAACATGTTACTTAGTGATGCAAGTGGGTGTGTGCAACCAGAACACACCATCGAGGCAATCAATACCTAATAAGTGGATACTCTACACTAATGACATTAAGGCGTCATCTAATTGATTGGATGATTGTTATGCACACGCCAAGACAAAACAATCCACTTACCATTCATACTCCTCCAATGGTAGAGGGGGGCGCTCAATGGTTCTACAGAGACAGAGTAAGAAACAAAACATTTTTAATAGCAACAACACTATTGGTTATTAAACAAAAAACTCACTGATCGACCATTTCAATATTATTGATAAGGTTAGACCCCGGCACATAAAACACTGACAAACAACTAATTCCCCTAACCCCAGATCCCTAACAAGGATGGAGATAAAACTCACAGAAACGTTATAAAATAGGTCACTTCCAAGAGGAACAATATCAGTAGAGTTCTCTGAGCTGGTAAGACCTTAGGAAGCTAGAAAGAGTTAATACTTGAAGTTGGCTAATTGCTAAGCTCTCAGTAAAAACTTAAGTTCCTCACTCAACCAGCAGGAGGTGCAAATAAAATTGGCAGGCTACACTCCCTGAACTCTGACCCCATGGGGGACTCTTCAGAATTAATCTAATGCCCGGTTATAAAATACAATCCCTTCTGTTATAATGAGGGTGGTAGGACACAGTTCTCCCATGGAGAGCTCACAGGATTATCACTTGACTATCCATCGATCTATGAAATATGGTCAGCCACAAATAAGATGTTAGTTTTGATCATCCACTATAATCTACTGTTATTGGTTGAGAGATATGCTTCCCCACCACACAATATTTTCTGTCTCCTCTTTGCTTCCCTGGACATGGCCAGTGAGAGGCATGGCCGGTGAGAGACGTGGCCAGTGAGAGACACGGCCAGTGAGAGACGTGGCCAGTGAGAGACATGGCCAGTGAGAGACGTGGCCAGTGAGAGACATGGCCAGTGGGAGACGTGGCCAGTGGGAGACGTGGCCAGTGGGAGACGTGGCCAGTGAGAGAATTGGCCAGTGAGAGACGTGGCCAGTGAGAGACGTGGCCAGTGAGAGACGTGGCCAGTGAGAGACGTGGCCAGTGAGAGACGTGGCCAGTGAGAGACGTGGCCAGTGAGAGACGTGGCCAGTGAGAGACGTTGCCAGTGAGAGACGTGGCCAGTGAGAGACGTGGCCAGTGAGAGACGTGGCCAGTGAGAGACGTGGCCAGTGAGAGACGTGGCCAGTGAGAGACGTGGCCAGTGAGAGACGTGGCCAGTGAGAGACAAGGCCAGTGAGAGACATGGCCAGTGAGAGACAGTGAGAGACGTGGCCAGTGAGAGACGTGGCCAGTGAGAGACGTGGCCAGTGAGAGACACGGCCAGTGAAGACACGGCCAGTGAGAGACGTGGCCAGTGAGAGACGTGGCCAGTGAGAGACGTGGCCAGTGAGAGACGTGACCAGTGAGAAACGTGGCCAGTGAGAGACGTGGCCAGTGAGAGACGTGGCCAGTGAGAGACGTGGCCAGTGAGAGACGTGGCCAGTGAGAGACGTGGCCAGTGAGAGACGTGGCCAGTGAGAGACGTGGCCAGTGAGAGACGTGGCCAGTGAGAGACGTGGCCAGTGAGAGACGAGGCCAGTGAGAGACGTGGCCAGTGAGAGACGTGGCCAGTGAGAGACGTGGCCAGTGAGACATGGCCAGTGAGAGATGTGGCCAGTGAAGACGTGGCCAGTGAGAGACGTGGCCAGTGAGACGTGGCCAGTGAGAGATGTGGCCAGTGAAGACGTGGCCAGTGAGAGACGTGGCCAGTGAGAGACGTGGCCAGTGAGAGACACGGCCAGTGAGAGACATAGCCAGTGAAAAGACATAGCCAGTGAGAGACATAACCAGTGAGAGACATGGCCAGTGAGAGACGTGGCCAGTGAAAGACACGGCCAGTGAAAGACACGGCCAGTGAAAGACACGGCTAGTGAAAGACGCGGCCAGTGAGAGACATAGCCAGTGAAAGACATAGCCAGTGAGAGACATGACCAGTGAGAAACATCACTGAGAGACACTGCCAGTGAGTGACGTGGCCAGTGAGAGACGTGGTCAGTGAGAGACATGTCCAGTGGAAAGAACTGTATGTCAAAAAATCTTTTGAAGCAGTTGCTAATAAGTGATCTTGCAATATTTCCACTTAGAATGCAAAAGATGGGAGGAGGAAGAGATATTATGAATTATTCACGACCAGTAACATCCTTGATTTAGCGTCAAGAAACTCAACATTTCAGTGGCTACAACTAGATGTGTCTTCTGAATGTAAAATACGCATAAATGCATATACATGTATATGTATGGATGCACACACAGCATAAGTGTATATATATTTACACGTATTACTTCTTGAACAATCAAATTAACTATGCATGTGTGTACAGCCATAATCCCTACCAACCTTGTACGGGCCTCCAGGATATGGTCAGGGCTAACACAGACCTACAAATACACACATACACACACACACAAAAGATCTTCACATTAGCATCTAACACTCATACCAGTGAATAAACTAGCAAGTTATTCGTGTCATCTAATTGTAACACTCCATTTTTCCATCTCTTTTAGTACCAACGACCAAGAATTGGCAGATCAAACAATCATGCCAGTCATCAAATCACTTCACACAAATATCTGATTGATCACGACTATTTTATCGAGAGACAAATGAATGCAACACACCAGAACATTATTCTGCTATGAGGTTTGATAGTCGCATTGTGTGCTATTAGATATAGCTGAGCTGAGGTCTCATATGATTTATTCCAATGCATTGTAATTGATTTTTTAGGAGTTTTTTTTTCTAGTTAAACAGATTCAGAGCGGACTCAGAACAGATAATGAGTACAAACAATCTCTGATTACGCAAAGAAATACTTAAAAATCCATTAGTTAATAAACAGGGAATGTTTTGGAACACGAAACAAATTATTGTCCGTTTGTATGTTACAATCTATTGGACGTATTTGGAAGTGGCCATTTTGTCTTATAGTGACCTCTGGTTAGCTCGAGATTCAACACCACCTATCCTATCCACATTAACTGCATGGGCTGAATAAATGGCTGGGCTGAATAAATGGCTGGGCTGATTAATTGGTTTGCGCATACTTGGTATAGAAATGGGATATTTTAATTGCTCGTTTTCTGATTTATTCCGTCTTTTTCTCACCAAAATGTCATCGCACAACCCGGAGGAGAGAGGTGTTAGCAGCTAAACTCCTAATAAAGCACACCAACAATAAAGTCCCAGGAATGTTAATAAATCTGAGCCGCTCGAAACCTATCCTTCAGGAGACTTCAAAGGGAACCTTTTGGGATAAAACCTGTTCTAGTGTGGATGTGTGGAACCCGTTCCAGACACGGGTGAAACTGGTTTTAGTGTGCAGTATGGACAGGCCTTTAGAATAGATATATCCTAACTAGAATAGATATCCCAAACCCAAGTCATATAACGAGAAAAACATTGGTAATCACTTCAAGGCACAAGTTACTACCCCAGCTACTACAACATTCCCTTCCACAAACAAATGCATGGGAGGAGTTTCCCTTCCACAAACAAATGCATAGGAGGAGTTTCCCTTCCACTTCAAAGGAACACATCACCAACACCATCCTACCACAATAAGTACATACACAGATATTTTCTCCAATAAACATACACATCAACACACAACGCTGATTTCGCAAATTCAACTATACAAACACACATTTAGATACGGCTAGAAGAAATAAATTTTTTAGTTTCTCAGGCATAATTATCAAAATATGCTCTTTAAATACAAAATATTACAAAAAAAAAAAAAAAAGACATACTATCCATAATTTTTTTTTTTTTTAAGTGCTTGGACACCTCGACGAAAACAGCAATAAAGATAGATGGCATCACATGATGAGATCATGTGAGGGTCTGAGAAATTAAACATTTTTTGCTTGGCCTAACAAATACTTACATACACAGGCTGCATGCCCTTACATAAGCAGTCAGCCAAAGGAAACTTACATTTGCACTAACAGAGTAAATATACAACACGCATGCAAGTAAACATGCACTCACACACACCCACAGGCACACACACAAGCAAGCCAGCCCGCACACTCCCTCTCACGCTCACTCATTGTCACCATGTCCACTTGCCTGAACACCTACTTCCCACTCTGTTCTCCATGGCTCTTTGATGGCGAGAAAGGAACTGGACTCCATATGCATGGAATCCGGAAGCTTCATGGCACTGATCAAATTGGACCTGAATAGCTGAGACATATACAAGCTGATATCATTTCCAGTGGTAAATGGCAGTAAATAAAATAGTGTTCTAATGGCTCTGAATATCACTTCTATACACTAAATCCAACCCAACCCTAGCCTTCACCCTTGATCTACCCTATTTCTCCCCTCATTACCAGGCCTTGGGAGTCAAACCAACACAGCCAAAATATTGCAACATTACGATTTACTCACTTCAGCTGGTTTGTAGGGGACAGGATGGCTTGAACTCATGTTAGACTCTCTCATAAGACTGATGTCAGCAGACACACAGTTGAATTTCCGAGGAAAGCATGAAATAGCTCAATGATATGTCAACGTCCACCACTCCAGCCTAAGCTAGATGAGGTGGCTAATCCCTTCACCCCGCAGTGTAAGCTTTTTGAAATGAAGTGGAAGAAAGAAGTTATGATATTCAAGTTATGATCAATGAACAGGGAAGAACATTCTGTCCTAGCTTTGAGGGGTGTGGGGTCAAGTGGTCACATGACCTTTTAAACCGAAGGAGCGGGCCTTTTTTTTCTAACCGGTGAATTTAATTAGACAAGTTGAGATTTCATTAACTGATCCCCCATCCCATAGTCTGGAGAAGCACTAATCTCTACCGCATAAAGGATGGGACTGCGCGGGACAATACCCCTCCCACACGTTTGATTCACGGTATTACCTTACCAGATTGTAGCCAGGGTTTTACGGAAAGGGTCGACCCAGCACGGGTCACACTAGGAAGAATGTTCGCAGGAAAGTGGGTCCCTTCAGTGTTCAGCTGGGTCAGGCAAACCAGTTTTCGACTACAGAGAGTGGAAAACGTTTTGAACTCGTGTACCAGGAACTACGCCACAAAGAAACAGTCCAAAATATGGCAACAAAAGCCTAATAGGGAACCCAGGCTGAAAATAATATTGGCTGAAGACGTCCATAACCTTGGGGTGAAGGGTCAAATAGTGAAAGTGAAGCATGGCTATGGTAGGAATGACCTGTTGCCCAGTAAAAGAGCTGTCTATGTGACACCCAGGAATATTGAAAAATTCAGTGCATTTGAGGTGGACCAAAAAGCACCAACATCAGCTAAATTTACCAATGATAAAATTGTAGACTATCTCAGCAAAAAGACTCTAGTTGTTCAGCATGATCCATATGACATGTCAGCCATTTTTGAACAGCACATTGCTAAAGCATTTCAACACTCCTTGTACCTGTTGGTACCTTTGGAATGTATTGAACTGGAGGAGCCCATCACGGACTTTGAGTCAGAGCACAGTGTCGATGTGCGTGTGGATGAGGATACAGTAGTAAAGGTGCCTTTGGTGATAGAGAGAACCTTGAGTAAGAAAAAGGAGAGAAGAATTGGGCAAATGGAGCGGTTTAGGAAGAAGATGGAATCCAGGATGGAAACATGACATGGAACATTAAATTTATTCTTTAAGATTGATCTTTGTGTAATCATTAAATATTTCATTAAATCAATAAAATTACACTATCACAAGTGCAATGGGTGTTTTGTAATTTGAAATGGCTGATCTCAGCAGTTGTGCTGCTGTTTATTGCTGTCGAATGATTATAAAATCCATTGAGCCTTGAGATTGGCATAATGTATAGTGACTGCTTTACAGCATCAGTTGGCAACCTGTGGAACAATGGACACACTTAGTGACCAATGTTGAGGTCCTCTGGTGACCATATATTGACCTACGTGTGCATTGTGTTGGTGGTTGGAAATTATTTATACATGAAGCAGCTGACAAGGATTATTCAGTGACCTCAAAAATATATCTGGAAATAATCTCTTCTTTTTTTTACGCTTTGGAAGGTGGTAATTTTCAATTAATATTTCTTAAGATTTTCTAAAATATTTTTATTTTATTTAAATTCCTGGTGTTGTCGAAGTTGATAGGCCTATGGAGTCCCAGGGGTTTGGGTTGATAACCTCTAAACAAGAATTATGTTAGTGCTGAAGCACTCCATTTATGATCCATATAATTGTAATAAGTAGAGCCAGGTTTTTTTAAAATATATATATTTTTTAATGATTCCATTTTTTAAAAATGAGGTTAATAGCCATTATTGGTACTTTTTGTGTCTTATTTTGGATTACTAGGTGAAACACAATTTGCTAAATAACCACTGTTGTCAGACTTTCCATCTAGTTGATTGAGGGGGGGGGGTTGAATGTGGTTTATTAGGGAGATCTCAGGGAAAACTTGTGGGTGATCCAACCAAAATGTCTGCGTGAAGGGAAAATATTCGTACTTTGCTTCCAATTAGGTGGGTAAATAGGAGATCAATATTTTCATAGTTACACTTCCATTGGGAAAATTGTTGAATGGTGCTGAGGGCCTCATATATTGTGCACCCATTCCTAGGAGGGATATATTTCTTGATCTAGTATCTACTTTAAAATGTTACAGAATATGAATCAAACTTGCAAATAATAGAAACACAGGCAAAATATATAATGGTTAAATAAATTTAATACAAATAGATAATAGTGGTATTACCAACATATTTCCACGCAATAATGTTGCTAAAGTAACACCACTAAGTGTTAGTGTGTGTATGTATGATCCATTTAGAAATGCTTGATAAACCAATATTCAAGCCTAGTTACCAATTGGAGTCCCAATCAAGAACAGCCTGAGATGCTCAAGGTGAAAGAATGATTCTATATCCTACCTTGATATAACCAAATTTTAGTATATACTTTACAGAAATTTTGTTAAGGGACATAATATCATCTACAACTTGTTGCCAGGTGTTGATAATTCTATAAACTTTGGTCAATAGCATATGTTAAGGATCGGATTCTGCAACTATGAAAATACTTAAGCAGATCACATATCATGCAAAATTTTTATCAACATACAGTACACTAGGATTAGTGCTGTAACAACTTCCTTGAAAAACAAAAATCAAATGAATGCTAAGGTAATCCACAATAATGCAACCAATTCCTTGACTGTCATAGTGGGCTTCCAAAGTGACAGCTGTTATCTCTGCCTAAACCTAAACTGTCCCATGTTGGCTACTGTCATGAACCTAAAATTGTTCTCAAGCTAGATAGAGTTTTCAAATATTCCACATTATTCACTGGTAGACTAATAGCAGCTGAATAAGAAATATGTCAGCATATTAAGTACTGAATGATATAACTATAATAGCTAATAGTTCCTAAGGACTTGTCACAGAATGAGATAGATAAATATGCTATTAACTGCTAGACAATTATACAGAAGTTAAAGATAGTTCTTTGTTGACAAAACCACAGCTTCTTGGAAGACTGCCCAAATTATTAGGCTATTGCTTTTTAAATTCTTAACCCTTTCTGGTTATTGACTGCTGGGTTCCTGTTATTTG
>OZ017787.1:8797367-8837911 GCA_963969325.1 Lycopodina hypogea
AAATTTGGTCTTCAGTTTTGGAGTGGATTTGCACTTATGTTTGGGCATTGTGGAGCTTCAAAATAGAATCATCAACTCAAGAAATCAGCCTTCAAAGGTAAGGTGGTAGGATTTATGATAGCGTACAGAGAGTACAATTTATCAGAATAGAAATATAGATTTTAAAAAATACTTCCACTGATTGGAATGTTTTTCTCCCAATACACTCCCCCCCCCCCCCCCCCCACCATAAGTAGTGGGCGGGGCATGGGGAGAGAGGGGGGAAAATGCTAACTTCAGTTTCTGCTTTTCCAGACCACCTCATTGCACAAGTGTTGCTAAGATGGACTATTTGGAAAGAAAAAGTGCAGCTTTTTCAATAACAAATATATTTCAACAAAAAAAAAGACCAGAATCCCGAACATTTTCTTACATTTTAAAAATCCTCCTGGACTGAAATATAATGACCAAAAAGGAGGACATGTCCATTTACCCAACTATATGGTAAGCCAGCTCTGATACCATGCTCATGAAATTATAAGGGCATAGCTTCTATTTAGTGTGCATGATACTTTTTCGTGTGTGTTTTTGAAAATACAAAAGCGACCAAAATATTGGAACTCATGGTAATACATATTCAATAACAAAAAAGTAATTATGATTAATATAAAGTAAAGTTTAAATTGATTAAAATAAATTGTTGAGGTGGATAGTGGTGCATGGATTAGTTGAAATTTCTTGATTGCATGTTTGAAAGTCTAAAAAGAGATAAATGTTATGAAGGAAACTTGGTCATATTTTGACAAAGAAAAAAGTTGTAAATTTTAGATAAATGTTAGCATTTATCCTCTACCTACATGATGTATGAATAGTTTTATGTGACTGCTTATACTGCATGGTAATAGATGTATTTGAATGAAGCACAATAGCTCACTGACAATTAGCAATAGCAAGTGATGGTTGTTCTGAGGTAACCCTGTGAAATAGAAAATACACAATCACAACCAAAACTATATGATCATTGAGAAAAGTATGAGTGGTCATATAAAATTGTTCCTGCATGCAATTTGTTATTTCTAGAACACCCCCCTCCCGCCTCCCCTTTACAAAGTCCTGGATCCCCCTCTATAGTAATGGTGATAAAAACATGTAAAGCTTCCAATAATGGTTCAGTGGGGAGTGAAAATTTCAGGAAGAATATCTTTGCCAGAAAAATTCAAACCCCTGCACCTAGACGAATGAATCTTGACATGCATGCACAACTTGACTCTGGGATTAGCTTGTGGGTGTGTAACTATTTGTTGGACAACCAGTGCCTTGATTATTGCAAGTGAAACTGTAATGGGTGTCTGGTTATTATTGCTTATTGTTGTTGTTACTATTAATATTGAAGTGGTTCTATTTTTTTTTTTCATTCCTCCCATGTTCCCCAAGAATAATTAATCCTGAATGGCTACAGCGTGTAAGTTCAGCTCTATCTCTTAACATGTACATCAATTCAGTTTCCCCTGTAGTTAGTTACTTGCTCAGATCTGATTAGCAGATGAGAAGGCCTTGGATGCTGGAACCTGAAGAATGACTGTCTTCGATGCAGTTCATGATTGAGTACAGAGATTGTATGTAGTGAATAAATGTGTTAAAGACTGGCTCTCTATTTGAGCAATAAAACCAGGGTTAGTGCACCAAGATGTTGGCAAACCGCACTGTTAATAAGATTGATTTTTTTTTTTTTTTTTTTTTTTTTAGCAATGAAAGTAGTTGTGCAACTCCTCTAACCTTCTAAATTTACCTCTGGGCTAAATATTATGACTATATGTTAGATATGGTCATGCTTTATTAGGTGTCATGCCAATCAAGGTGGTATGCCATGATGTCACTGATTTAGCTCATCCTGTTTCTTGAAACATACTCCAGCATTTTGTCGACAGTTGTTTGTGCCCTTTTGTGAGTGTTCCCACAAGAGTGGAAACTCTCTTTTTAGGTTAAATATTTAATTGATTATTAATTAAGTCACTAAAGTATGTTGTAAGGTAGTTTAAAAAATGATCTTTATTGCTGCATATTTTTCTTTTCCCAAATTGTTTACCAAGATGGTTCGAATCTCATTATTATTATAAATGGAATGCTTAAATTTGTTATATATGTGTGAAATTTCTTTTGGATGCCACACTAGCACTGCTGCTAAGTTTGGCTTGAGAATAATTGTTGCTTGCAGTGATCACATTTCCTTCCACTCTCATTTATGAATAAGAAAACATGTCCGACTAATGTTGTCTTATCTCATTAACACCAGCTCCACTTAACATAGATCATCAGCTACTTGTTACTACTACAAAACACGATGTTGTTTTCTGTTCTATGTAATGGCCCATTAATAGAATGAGCCTGACTGTTAAAAGGTTTTGTTCAGACTTATCTATTATGTTCTGGCATGATGGCCAAACCTTTGCCCCAAATGGAATGAAAATTTCAGGGTTTGCATCTGACATACAGGATGGTTCTAAGCCCAATGTTGGGTTCTACAAATCCCCCTCCCCCCCCCCCCCCCCCCCCCAAATGGTGAAAAAATAATTCTACCAAAAAAATGGTTATTAGTTAGAGTTCAGGGGGATAATGCACGCACACACACACACTCACACACACACACACACACACACACACACACACACACACACACACACACACACACACACACAACAACAACAACAAAAAAAACCCCTACAAAAACCATAGTCCAAGCACAGTTCTACTAAATGGAAAATCCTGGGTTCAAATACAGGAATGGGCTTTTCCCCCCATTTTCTTATCTTTCTTTGTTTGTTTTTATCCTGCTATCCTTTTTCTTTCCCCCTATATTTATCTTTGCTTATGCTAACTTAGTCCATTGTTACTTGCAAATTAATTGCATAAAAAATAATAACCAGAGAGTTTCAAACTTATGAATCTGATTGTTGGCAATCTACCTTTCAGTATTACACCATACCTCTAAAACAATCCAACATTTCTGAAAATCAACGCAAGTGCTAGTTGCATGTCTACGTATGAGCTGTAAGAAGTGCAAGATGCAGAAGTGGTGTGAGTGGCTTCTATAATATTTTGTGTTGATATTGGCCTTTGCAACGCCTGGTATACAATGCTGGTTGTCTTATAATTTGAATTAAATTTTCAATTAAGAGTTATACTTAATGAAGATCCTGACCACCAAAATGTTCTTATAATCCTGGCTAATAGTAGCTCTGCATGCATCGGTGAAGACTTCCATGAGCTGGCAACTGGAGGGGTAATCAGCGGTGACCACATTTCCCTCCGGAAAACATGTTTGGAAAATAGTTCATGTCATATACTCCACTTCACATGAAACATTACCTGTTAATATTTCACAGCATGAGTTGTTCCCTGTTTTGTATACCTGCTAAGAGGTTTGTCTATCCTCTCCTACCATAAGGGGCTTATACTTGCAACCTTAAGTTTCCAAGGCTTGAACAATGTGGAGTGGCTAGGTTGTGCAAGCTAACATATTGTGGGTTTTCAGTGCAATTATGAGTTCGTGTGCTGAATGTAAAAAATTTCCAACATGGTGTGTTTCACGTCTCTACATATTTCAAAACTTAACCTTCCAATATAGGGAATACTGCCTTACCCTACACTGCTCCTCTATATCAAATGACATGCATTTCTGAAAGCTGCACACACCCACACTCTCTCTCTCCTCCATGAGATCCTACTCTTTGGAAAGTCAATTCTATCCAGATTGGAATTTCCAGTAAGAGCTCACAATAATGCTAATGCTTCCATCTTCTCTGATGTTTGTATGGGTGACTAGTAATGTTTGTGTGTGACCTAGTAATGTTTTTATGGCAACAGATGAAAATGGATAAATACATGAGGACACTAGTGGTTGCCACCTTCAATATGACTGTTGTGGTACTTACAATTCTCGTGGTCATGTGGTACGGCCTGGCCAAGACCAGAATGGAGTTCCATCCCAGCAAAGTTCCAACTCTGTGGAGGACAATTAGGGACATACTGCTGAGCACAATCATACATGACATTAGTTTCTATTACCTTCACAGGTGAGAGTTGCTTGTGTGGGGGCAGGGGGTGCATGTGGGGGGCAGGGGGTGCATGTGGGGGGCAGGGGTGCATGTGGGGGGCAGGGTGCATGTGGGGGGCAGGGGGTGCATGTGGGGGGCAGGGGTGCATGTGGGGGGCAGGGGGTGCATGTGGGGGGGGGGCAGGGGGTGCATGTGGGGGTTGACAACTGTATGTGGAGAGAGAAGCATGTGAAGAAA
This sequence comes from Lycopodina hypogea, assembly GCA_963969325.1. Classification (NCBI taxonomy): domain Eukaryota; kingdom Metazoa; phylum Porifera; class Demospongiae; order Poecilosclerida; family Cladorhizidae; genus Lycopodina; species Lycopodina hypogea. Next base: position 8,801,639 of record OZ017787.1, read on the forward strand.
TAGTTGTCAGTAGGTCTATCACATCCCCAACTGCTGTTTCTCTCCTCAGACTCCTCCACTCCTCATCATTCCTGTACAAACACATCCACAAGATGCACCATGACTGGACTGCCCCGTGCTCCATGGCCACCTTCTACTGTCACCCTCTGGAACAGCTGCTGGTCAACTTGGGCACATACACAGCAGCACCAGCACTGATGGGGGCACATCTGTCCACTGCCTGGCTGTTCTGGGTCCTGGGGCACATCTCCACCACATTCTCCCACAGTGGCTACCACTTCCCCTTCATCCCTTCATCAGAGGCACACGATTACCACCATCTACGGCAAGTAATTTAACTTGCATCTGTGTTTGAATTAATTCATTACGTTAGCCTGCCTTTTGGTTCCTCCAAACAGAATAGTTAAAACTGAAAATCACAATATTAATACATTCATTTTTAGAACCAATATTATTGTTCAATGTTATTGTTGTTGCAGGTGTATTGATCAGTACAGCACACTCGGGTTTCTCGATTGGTTGCATGGAACAAACAGGAGCTACAAGAAGAGCATCAGCTGCACACGTAACTTCACCATATTCGGACTAACTCCTGCAGATGAACTAGTCAAGAGCAACTGATGACAAGCAAACAAACATTAAACCCACCGATATTTATTTGCTTTTCTGTGGAACGTTGTGAGATTAATAGCATTCTTTAGGTCACAATTATTGCAAGTGCAACCATTATTGCCTTACTCTGTGACAAATTTTTTAAAATTTATATATATATATATATATTAAATATATTAAATATATATTTAGTAAGTTCACAAAAATCATGAGTTGAAGATGTTCTTGTACAAAATAACACTTGATATAACAATTTCTATTTGGGAGAGTTCATCGGCACCATCATCCAGGGGTGGGTGGAGAGGGCAGTGACACTACCACAGGCAAGGCCAGCAAATACGTACCTGGTGGACACCACAACAATGCCATAACAATAATAATAGAGTATTAACAGCTGTACTAATAACGTAAGTAATAAAATAATTAATAATAAACCACAAGAATAATTGGTGAGCCAAAAAAGAAAAGAAAAAAGCACTGCAGTCTATTTGGTAAAACCTGGCATCTCAGCAATTTAAAATCACTTTCCTACTTCCATGTGTAATCCCAACCTTTGGAGCAGCAATAGGAGAGCTTATTTGGCGCAAACAAATAGAATGTGTAATAAAGGTAGCATTAGGACATGATCTTCCTGTCCTAAACTAATCCAATCTTGAATCAACACCACACACAGGAAGAAGATGAGGAGTGCTGGTTCTCTCTCTCCTCTTCACACATGCCATCTGCTTTACTTCAGATGTGATGGTATCCTTGTGACTAATATTATTTGTTGATGTTTCTATTAAGGAACATAACGAGTTGTTACGACATGACATACCTCTGATCCTTGGATATGTGTAAGGAGCGTATCCTACTGCTGAATGGAGGATGGGAAAAGTGAAGTTGAAGGTTATAAGCTGAAAACACTCGCACTGTGCAATCAAAGCCTCCGGTCACCAAGAACCTACCATCTTCGGTCACAGCCAACGCCTACATAAATATACACACTATATCATTTATTATACAAATATATAAGTTGAAAGCATAGTCAAATAAGATGGTGTACATGTGTTTCCTCTCTACTAGCATGGCCGGTGTGTTGGTGCACACACACACACACACACACACACACACACACACACACACACACACACACACACACACACACACACACACACACACACACACACACACACACACACACACACACACAATCACCAGTGCGGGTCCGTCTAGAGTGAGCTGTGATAGAAGCTTGCCGTTGCAGGTGTAGACCACCAGACAACCCGTCTGGTCCGCATAGTGCACCATGAGGTGCCCTGTCCTGCTCAATTGCAGGAGGTGCGGGTTTCGGAGGGAAGGGGTGGGGCTAAGCTCGTGCAACAGTTCACCAGATAGAGAATGCATCAGCGTGGTACCATCTGGAAGGTGCAGAGTAAAAACATGTATAAATAACATTACAACTCTTAGGACACCTTTAATCTCTGACTAGTGCATTAGTGCAAGCCATGTGTGTGTGTGTGTGTGTGTGTGTGTGTGTGTGTGTGTGTGTGTGTGTGTGTGTGTGTGTGTGTGTGTGTGTGTGTGTGTGTGGTGTGTGTGTGCATGTGTGTGTGTGTGTGTGGTGTGGTGTGTATGACAAACCTCTCAATGCACACAAATGTGTTCACTGTGAGGTACAAAGCACTGAATGTGCCAGGAACATTACATGAATACGTGCACACACAAAACAACAACTGTGTTGGGGGGCACTCTGATTCAAGCATTCACAAGTAATACCAACTTAAGGACATCTCAAAATTTGATAAGCACATAAAACCCAGAGGGTGTGGCTACATGGTAAGCACTAAATGGGCCTAAAGGCAAATCTCGAGGGTTGACTGGGTGGAGATATTAAGCAACAAAAAAACAGAGTGGCTTTGATTCCCCAGGCTCTCCACATCCCACCTCACTGAATTCTCCATAGTAACTGAGCACAGAACATCATATAATTTGCTGATCTTGCACTCCTCAAGTTCTCCCTGATTCCAGCCCATCTAATCTCTGTATTAAGCATTTCATATAGCAGCTCTGCCCCATCACATCAGGTGAACCCAGTGTGATGTGCATGTGATAATGGCTGTAGAGCAGGTGATATTCTAATTAAAAGCTGTCTATGAGCCCACTAGAGCATAGACAAACTGGGCAAGGAGTACAAACAATAATATTTATATTTTATACCATTTTGTGTTTGAAAGGTATTCTTACTGTCCTCTCGTAGAAACAGGTCAACAAAAAGGGTTCATAAATAATAGTATTTTCTGACTACACATTGTCTAGTATTTGACCATGCACTCCAGTATGAAATGTCACGCATCCCTTTGGGACATGCCGAATACTGTATCCCGACCACCTGCACTCACGCTTTGCTCCACTGACCACAATGCCGAGGCTGCTGCTCAAGGACAGGCAGAGAACTGCCTGCTTGTGACCCGTGCACACACAGATGGGCACCAACGTGTCATCTAACAAAAAAAAAAAAGAAAAAGAGAGAGAGAAAAAACCCCCACATTATGATTAAATCATGTTACATGTAATATTGCATGCATGCATAATATCTGTTTGCGATACCCTTTAAAGAGAATTGCATAGTTTTCCCGTTCACTATTTTAATTCCATGCTAAAATTCTCACTATTTTGATTCCATTATCACATCCTTTGAGTACAATCGTTTACAACACAACTATTGTAAGAGTGGACCAATGAAATTGTACCTTGTGAGTGAGAGAGGGAGCCCACCACTCTGTTGGTCCTGCCACACCATCGCCACAGCAGGATGGTGGCATCATGTGACCCTGTGGCAATCAGCCCCTCCCCCATGCGTCCGTGAAGGCCCTCCTTGGCAGAAAAGTCCACACAACTCACTATGTGACGATGTCCAAACACACTTTGCATCATTGTACCTGGAGGGTGGAGGGAAGAATCCAGGGAAACAGAAGATAAGAGAAGATGGGAAGAAGTGAGTGATGGATGGGGGAGGAGGGGAAGAAGGTGGAAATCAGTGGAATGAAGAGAAGGGAAAAAGATGGGATTGTGGTGGAGGAAAAGGTGTGAATAAACTATAAAGATGACCACCTGAGTTTGTGTCGAAGCACTTGAAGCTATTGTCCCAGAAGCCAGCCACGATGATGACATTGCAGGAAGGGAGAGTAGTGAAGCATGCACTTGGGCTGGTCACACTGCGGTCCAGGGGGTCCCCTAGTCTATTCCTCAGGCCTGAGGCTGCACAGAGACATTCATAGTGGTGGAAAATTATATCAAGGAAAGGAAGGAAGTGAGACATATAGAGGGTGGAGGGGACAAGAAGGTGAGGAAAACTGAGGAAGAGAGAAAAGGGAAGAGAGAAGAGGAGAGGTGGAAGGAAGGAAAAGAGATTTTATGCCAAAATTATATACCAATTTGTTTATCCGGTTCTATAGCCACTGTTGGAGCTCGATCTTTAGAAGAGCCTGCACATACACCAATACAGGGACAGACAAGAAGACAAACACACACACACAACATTCAAGTAAATGAAGGTAAAAGTCAAAACAAGACAACATGGATGTACTGATAGCAACCAACAGTTTATGTAGTAACACATCAGCAGCTGATGTACATGTGTGTCAGTTGCATGCACATGTGTACTAGCTGCATGCACATGTGTAGAGTGAGGAGTCACCTGCAGTCACCATCCACCTGTTGACAGTGTAGAGTTGGTTGCAGGACACCACAAGCAGATTATTCCGTGCCACAGAGAGTTGAATCAGTGCTATGGGTACATCAGGGGTCACCTGCAACTCTGCAAGCTGGGCTGCACAGTATTGAAATAGAAAGAAAAAACAAACACTTGCACATTGTAGGAAAAATATTTTTTGAGGTTAATCATGCCCCAAATTACATTTTCCCTGCTAGAACAACAAAATCTATTCAGCTAATCTAGGTAACGATATTACTATTGGTCAAATAGAAAGGCTCTCAAGCATCCCAAAATTTCTCTTTTCTTTTGAATATGACAACACCATCAACCCCCAGTGTACATGCAATACATACCAGGGTCCCTTGGGTGCAGTCCCAGCACCGGAAGGGGGGCGGGGCTGCTGGAGACGGCCTGTCTGGGTGGGTGTGGCTCTTGCAGAAGCTGTGTAGGTGTCTGCCCAAACTGGTGAATCTGGTCTGCAAAGCCCTGAAGCAAGAGAACACAAGACACTCCCACAAATCCACAAACAATAACGCAAAACAAGTATTAGTTTATAAAGCAGGAACATACTCTGAGGGCTGTGGGGCTAAACATACAAGCAACACCACAACAGTGGATCATATACAGCTACAAATGTTCTCATCAACTCTTTATATAAGTTGGGACTCCAGTGGTAGGGCAGTGAACCATTGTCATCCAGACTACTTTAAGAATTATTCTAGCAGTTGGGTTAGTCACCACCATTCTGCCAGTATGGACTGTTACCAGAGGATGTGAGCTAGAAATATTTACTATATAGCCAGCATTACTTGCTCCTCTGACAAAAAAAGAGAGAGGTATAAACTGACCTTTCTTAAAGTGGCATCCTCCACTGCCTCCAGGTCTATTGAGCCTGCGTATGTAAGGTAGTAGAACACGTTCTTGGCAGCTACAGCTTCAGATCCTAAAAAAAGAAAGCATGTCCATGTTAAGGTAATGAAGTGTGCAATAATTAGAGTTGAGCACAAACCTCGCTGCTTGCAGCCAAAGATGAGGTCGATCCAGAGATGAAGATGAGAGGAAACATACTCACTCTCCAGAGCCTGCAGTGAGAGGTGGGATGAGAATGTGTGTGCGTGTGTGTGCGTGTGCCCTTGCATGATTGAAGACCATATTGATGTCGCACCTCTCTGTGTTTGTGCACAAACTCATGGACAGATGACGCCCAGGGAGGAAGACGGACATTGTTGATCACATCCCCATCCCCACACGCTCCACTACGCCCTAAATTAAACTGCACAAAGAAAACAAAGCAAGAAACATCCTATAAAACAGTGCAGAGTACAAAATATGTTGTCACATGTTGTTCATATATTGTCATGATGTGAGGATTATTCCAAGAATCCAAAGCACCATAGCCACATTTGGGTATATACCACAGAGACATTGGCTCATAGATTGGAATTCCTAGGGCAAAACATTGATCTCCATGCAGCATGGGTATCCATGAAGCATTGATCTCCATGAAGTATTGATACTACAAGCAAATCTTCTCAACAATAGCAAGTGCCACTGCTCACAGGTAAACATCTCATTACAATACTTACAGCACAGTATGCAGACTGAATGTGGTGCATCAATCATATTTCATTAATCATTAGCTACTTTTAATTTATTTAAATTTCTTTGGGGGGAGGGTACTGTTTATACTAATCACAATTTCCAGAGAGTGTATTTACATTTTCTTTTATACCCTTCTATAGCTTATTAAAACATCATAATAAGTAAAGCTGGAAGTCAGCTCAAAAAGACAGAAAGAGGAAAAGTTTAGACCGACTCAGCACTTTTCTATTCATGCATCATACGAATCACGTGACATCTTGTCCTCTTAAATAATGTATATTGCTACAACAACAATGGCCACACAAAAGAAGTCAATGAGTACCTCAGCTTGAGGCCATTGTGGCACATCATTTCCTCAATAAGGACATGCACGCCATGGATTCCTGAGGGCGGCGATGTTGCTCTGGGGACTTAAGCCAACATAATGGAGACCAACTCGACCACACCCAGTTGGATGCTCCTGACATAACCTTACTCATTGTCAATCACTTGTGTGGCCCAAAACACCACTACAAGAATTGTTGGGACATCACATGACCACATGCTTGCACTGCCCCAAGGAAAATTTGATCATGAATTCTTTTAATAATCACTCCAAAAAAATATTGAGGAAAAAAATAATTGAAGAATGGCCACTGTGGTCTGTTGGCACTTTTTTGTTTGAACATAACACATTAAGTAAAGGACTAAGCCAACAATGGTAGTTGTTGATGCAATTACCTTATTTTCATTTTGAAACATCTCTGGTAGATAGAAGAATTCAGGAACAAGCTCCTGCTCAAATAAAAGGAAAGGGTGGGAAAAGGAGAAAGGCAACCAGTAATGAGCATGTCTACTATATGGCTGCAGATCCCATACACTACTTGCTTACATTGACATCTGATGTGTTTTGAGTGACACTGTGCCAGGAATCTTGCAGGGAAGAGAATATGCGTGGACTCTGATCAAATAATCCATCATGAAACTTGATGTGCAAGGAGGAGAAGGGTTCCTGCAATAGGGGAGAAGCAGAAGAGGATGGAGTGAGGAAGGGAAAGGAAGTGTGAAAGGAAGAAAATAAAGATGGAAGTAAGATGAAGAAGAAAAGGAAGACAGACCAGATAGATAGAAAGAAGGATGAAACAATAAAAAGAATGAATAAGGAAAATGAAGAACGAGAAGAAAGGTAAAGTCAAGGGAGTGAGTAAAAAAATAAAATAAGATGGGGAAGAGGGGAAACAAAGGGAGAAAGAGAAGTACAGAGAGAAGCACATGTGAAGAGAAGGAATAAAGGGAACAATATGATATTTCTTCATTGCCAATGCCTACCCATGGCCACTATGGGAATCACACTCACCACTCGGACCATCCAGTGGAGGACAGCTCCCATGGTGGAATAGTGGGTGCCGTAAAAAAATGGGGGCATTGCTTCATCCTCAAAGCTGCTGTACCTCTCTTCATACTTGTGAAGTCTGGTGGGGTTGAGAGCTCCTATAGGCTGCAAGAAACAATGGCCACAAACATCCGTCCACACACATACAGAGTGAATCATCACTCCCTTCCTTGACCTTCTCTCTGCACACCAACACATCCCCTCCCTCTACACCAAGCACACACCATTTTCTCCACACTAGCTATGCCCTCTCCCTCCACACTATGCCCACACCCTCTCTCTTCTCTCCCCACACCTTTATAGAGTTGAATACATTGGAAAGCAAGAAGAGGGGGGGGGGGGGGGGGGGGGGGGGGGAGAGAGGGAGGGAAGGTTAGGGATAGGTTCTCCTATCCAATGCAGCACTATCTCAAGGGGAGTTCTGGTCAAAGAACAAACATTTTAAATAGTTATAACTTCTTTCCTCATTCCCTTCCCTTTGCTTCGTGTAAAATTTTTTTAAATACCAGATTGTTGCTTGTTTGGTGTGCTTCTCGATATCTTGAATGCCTATATGGCATTATTTTCTATAGCTGTACCCTAAACCACACTCACCATCTTGTGGGGTGCTTTAGACCACAAGAAATTATCGGTATGAGTGAGTACACAATTAGTTGCTGCTTCCTGAAACACTTAATTACACAATGTGTAGACAGAATTGGCAGCTTCAGTTTAAGAGTTGCATATTTATGGGCACTTAAACTAACCTACAGAACTGAAAGGGTCTCCACTTATAAGCAAGACCACTACACACCACTGCAAGAAAAATTAGACCGGCTTCAAATAAGCTTTCAAATGAAATTTAAAAATGTTGTTTTGAAATAAACTATATATTATAGTTATTTTAGCCACAACTTGAAATAAAAATAAGCAAGAAAATTAATTCAGGTAATTAGTAAAACTTAATTAAATTCCTTGGATAAAATAAATTATAACTTTAAAATGGAGTACCCAATGCTTCTAATATTTTGGAACCAGCTATTGGAGACATAGAACAACAAATTTAATAAAATTAAAAATTTTTTTTAAATCTTTTAAAAAAAATTACTCTTTTTTTGTACCTAAATTGAACTTAGTATTCTCTATCAGAAATGATTAAATAGGTTTCAGATAAATAATCTCTCAACTTATCCCCACCCCACAGCTACAAATATTCTCACACATACACACACACACACACACACACACAAACACACACACACACTCCCAACATCTTCCTTCTTCACACCCCACCTACTAATAACAATTCTTATTTGAAACTCCCCACCCCTTCACTCCTCACCCCCTTCACTCCCCACCCCTTCACTCCTCATCCCCTTCACTCCCCACCCCCTTCACTCCCCACCCCCTTCACTCCCCACCCCCTTCACTCCCCACCCCCTTCACTCCCCACCCCCTTCACTCCCCACCCCCTTCACTCCCCACCCCCTTCACTCCTCACCCCCTTCACTCCCCACCCCCTTCACTCCCCACCCCCTTCACTCCCCACCCCCTTCACTCCTTACCCCCTTCACTCCTCACCCCCTTCACTCCCCACCCCCTTCACTCCCCACCCCCTTCACTCCCCACCCCCTTCACTCCCCAACAAAGATCTCTTACAAGCTACACACTTCCTGAACATATCTACCTCATTCCTGACCACAAGTCCCTCCCCCTCCATCCACAGCCCAACATACCCCACCCCAACCTTCTAGGCTCACTCTGATCACATACCTTGCTAAGGTCACGGAAGGAGTCCGAATCAGTCAAGTCACAATCTGGAGAGGAATAGTCTCGGAGAATCCATGGGAACACTGGATACTGGTTCAAGTCCTTGTACGTTCTGCCTGCAGTCAGGAATTTGTATGTAAGAATGTATGCATATTCAGAGAGAGAGAGAGAGAGAGAGAGCGAGCGCATGTTATGCAGAATGTGAGCTCCAGAGGAGGGGGTGTGATGTTGGTGTAGGCAACTAAAGTGCAGCATGTACATGTGTGTGCACATGTTATAGAGAAGTGGACACACACCAGCCAAGAGGTTGAGGTACATGAGGTACTCAAAGTTTGTGATCTCCCTCCGCTCCCACTTGGCAGTCATGGTCGACTTCTTGAAGAGCTGTTGAGGAGAAGCTAGAGAAATAGACCTACAAGAGTGTAACAGAATAATGAAAAGGAGAAGAAAAAATACTTCAGAAGATAATATTAAAAAAAAAAAAAGAAAAAAAAAAGAAGTCATACTTTTTTTTTTGGCATTTCACTTCAGCCTTCCTTTACCGACATACCTAGCAGGTGGGAGGTCAAACTGAGGTCCCAGCCCAACCTTGGGCAGCCTCTGTACCATTTCCGCCACTTCTTGGCTACTTGCAAATATCAGGAAGATGGAGGTTCTGTCAGCAAAGAAAACTTCCAAGGCATTGTTCCGGTGGAGGTATCGTCTGGAGAGGACGGAAGTGATATCTGTCAGCAACTGTCGATCATTCAGAGTCATGTAGTCATCCTGTAATATAAGTACCACTGTGAGTAACCTTCTGCTGCATGTGTAGCTGTGAATGCATGCATATTTGAATTTACATTGGAATTTATATTTGAATTTTTTCTCTTTATGGAGAGTTTGATACAATTATTGAAACAAATGTTTGACGGGGAAGTGACATGCAGAAAAAATGAAGAGAGTTAATCTTAGTAACTCCATTGGCTCTACATACATTCAGAGATTACCTGGTGCACAGCTCAGAATGCAGCTGTACTCATTCATTTGTTACTCATCATTTAAATTGAATAGTATTTATTTATTATTTATTAAATTATTATGTATGTACATGTGGCAGTTGCCTATACGATTAGATGAAGCACTAGCCACCATAGAAAACACACCGGATACCCTTACCAAAATGTCACATCCCTTACCAACCAAACATGTTACATCCTTACCTAATATGTTACAACCCTTACCTAACATGTTACAACCCTTACCTAACATGTTACATCCCTTACCTAACATGTTATATCCCTTACCTAACTTTTTATATCCCTTACCTAACTTTTTACATCCCTTACCTAACTTTTTACATCCCTTACCTAACTTTTTATATCCCTTACCAACTGAACATGTGACAATCCTTACCAAACATGTCATATCCCTTACCAAACATGTCACGTCCCTTACCAACCGAACATGTTACATCCTTACCTTACTTGTTATATCCCCTACCAAACATGTTACAATCCTTACCAAACATGTGACAATCCTTACCAAACATGTGACAATCCTTACCAAATGTTACATATCTGACCTAACATGTTATATCCCTTAACAAAACATGTGACATACCTTACTAACATGTTATATCCATTACCTAACATGTCATATCCCTTACCAAACATGTTACATCCCCAATCAAATCAGTTATATCACATACCTAACACAATATGCCCCGAGAGTTATGACCTCTATCAAACCCATTCTGTTCTCTTACTAAATATTATATATATTGCCTAACATATCATAAGCCTTTACCAACCAACCAAACATTTTTCATACCCTTACCAAACATATTTTCCCCTCTATCAATCAAACATATTCTGTCCCTCTAACCAAATATTTTGGTCCCTTTACAAAACACATCATATTGCTTCTGCAAACACTCTCCCTTTACCAAACACATTCTGACAGATCTGCCAATTGTAACACATCATCGGGATTTCTTGCATTCTATAATTGTGACCTGTCTTGCCTGAGAATTGAAATGTCTTGCTTTTGTTTTTTTAGTGGTTGACTTCAGTGTCGTTTCGTTCCATCCTTTCGACATTGAAGTGTAATAAGACATGTGGAAAGCAGTAACATAGCAACCAAATGACCTTATGGAATCCATTGCAACTATTGCTAGTTGTTTGGGTTTCCTTGTTTTTAAAAAATAGTATCATTATTATTATTACTTGTGGAATGGTCACCGAAGTAGGCGACCACCACTTGTTCAATAGAATTTAGTTTTGCATATTTTTATTGTTTGTTTTCTTTTTGGTGGTTTGGGTGTGCTATCAACAACTCCATCATATGATCTAATTTCACGGGGGGAGGGGATGCCTGTAGTGGCCACAATAGGCAGCCAATCGAAACAGAAATTTTTATCAGCCATACTGAGGCCATAGGGAACATTCAAACAAATTTTCATCTAAATCTGTTCAGGCATCTAGGAGTTAACAGACGGACAGACTGCCTCCTCATTATTAGGACCAGCGAACACACCTATGTGTGCTTTGATGACATAAGTTAAAGCCTTTTAAAACAAACGTGAACATTTGATGAGGTCAAAGCGTTTCTTAAGTACCATTTTTGACATTTTTAGCCTTACACACAAAGAGCCCTAGCCCTAGTGGCCAGATGGGACCCACTCCATGTTATTCACAGAGTCAAGTTGTGTCTGCATGCCCAAGTTTTAGGCCTGTAGTCCCACTATTTTTCCTTGCAAAAGTACCATTTTTGGCTCTTTCTTGAATACAGATAAGGGTATGGCCATATAGATATGCTTATAACATTCCCCTGGTGACACTGATTCTAAATATATATATATATATATATATATATATATATATATATATATATATATATATATATATTGGTTTGTGGGTCTAGCGCCATTACTTTTTTTGCTGCCAAAAAAGTAGCATTTTTGGTTGTTTTTCTAATACAGAAAGGGGTGCGTCCATTTAGATATGCTTATGACATTCCCCATGTGACGTTATTTGTAAGAGTCAAGCTGTATGTGCATGCCAAAATTTTAGGCCTGTAGCTTCATCCTTTTTTCTGGCAAAAGTATCATTATTGGCTTTTTTTTTAATATAGAAAGGAGTGTGGTCATATAAATACGCTTATGGTATTACCCTGATGACACTGATTCTAAATATATATGGGTTTGTGAGTCTAGCTCCATTATTTTTTCTGGCAAAAGTACTATTTTTGGCTTTAAAAATACAGAAAGGGGTGTGGCCATATAGACATGCTCATGACATTCTCCTGGTGACACTGATTCTAAATATATATGGGTTCGTAGGTCTAACTTGAACTGTTTAGGCGTGAATCGTGGACACACAGACAACCGACAACTCTCACTTAATAGTATAGATTAGGGGGGGGGGGGGGGGGAAGAGGTGTCACTTTCAGGGTTGAATGTTATTCATCATGCAAACCTATTCTTCATTTTATAATGGGGGAGGGCTCATTTCAGAGTTCAGTTTAATGCTAATTTGGGGCGATGATTTTTTAGTTCCAAGGATCCAAAACAGTTTAAGCCTTAGATCTCTCTCTCCCTCCCTCCCACCCCCAAGGGAAATCTCTGCTGAACGAGGATTATATGATGTTCAGAAATATTTTCCTTCTCCTTCTGGCATTAAAACCCCAAACATCCAGAATTTTAATTAACATTTTAAAAGATGAACTCAACCTCAAAATTAAAAAATTTTTGTTTTGACTATAAATTTGTCATTAGGGGTGGGGGGGAGGGGGAAGAGAGTCTACTACACTCCTCCAATGGTACATACAGTCTGCAAATGTCTCGTCTTTTTATTGAAAAAAGTTCATAGGTCAATTATGTTACAATAACAAACATATTATATCTCCAAATCAAATACTTATGTCCCCAAACTAAGCACCATTACCCCTGGACCAAACAGAATATATTCTCCATATGAAGCACACCTTACCCTTACCAAACACACAGCGTTCTCATATTCACTGGAACTGTCGTCAGCAGTGAAAGCAATGGAGGTCTTGGTGAGGATCAGAGTGCCGGGAACAGCAAAGGCCAGCATGACCTTGCAGCACTGTACATGGAAGAGCTGCCCCACCTGTTCATCTTCTATCATGGCTGTCACTAGACTCTCCAGTAGCTCCTCAGATGCTTCCTCCGGGTTGAAGTGCCCCTCTAGTGGTGAGGCAAGGGAGGGAAGAGAAAAATGCCTGTGGGTGAGTCCCTCTGTGTCAGGTTCCTCTTCCTTCGAGGCGACCTGTGTCTTCCTGACTGCCTCCTCATGCCTGGATCCACTGGGGTTGGCCAGTACCTGGAGATGTTGGCCTAGACAGTTCTCCTTCAAATCCAGTCGCAAGAATGTGTTATCCCTATAAAGAGAGACAGAAGTAAAATTATGACATGGAGCTAAAAGTGAATGGATTGGAAAGGATAGGTAAAAAATGCATTACACAATATCATGTGCTTGCAGATGAGGGAGCAAGTGCTGATAAATTCTTAATGTGAAAACCAGGTAAAGTAATAACAAATGTCTGCTAAAACTGCAACATACACAGGTCAATATTCAAAACCAGCCATGCACGCTCTCTTGGTCGATGACCATTTCTTCTAGCTCATATAAAGTTGAACAAGGCAAGAGTTACACCACAGTAATGTTTAAGCTAAATTACACATTTACCTCAGAGGAGTAGAACTAAATGAACCTGCTTCATTCACCACTGATGAGATCTGCATGCCAAATTAAAAAAGAAAAGGAAAGTATATCGGAAATATAAAAAATACCAAAAAAAATCCTAAACAAACTCCACACTACACAGCACCCACAAACCTTTCTCCACTGCTCCTTAGCAGAAACAACATGCCTAATCACATCTGCTCGTTTGAGCTTGTGTGCTGTGTTTGCAGCCTTGATGGTCTGGCTCAAGAAGAGGGAGAGACCTTCCTGATGGTGGTTTAAAACAACAAAACTGAAGACAAATTGCACATAGACAATGCCTCACACTGATATACCTCAAAGTTGGTGAATTTGACCTCTTGGATATTGACTGTCTTCTCCAGACTATCCACTGTCGTGGATGCTAAGCTTCGCAAGTAATTCTCGCAATACTTTGCTACCTTCCTAAGAGACACCCACAACACATGTGCATATATAAATAGAAAATTACTTCCATCATGTTGCAACACACACTAATGCTCACTTTCCCTCCAGAATTAACTCTGTGAAGACCTTAGCCCCAGCCTTCTGCAGAGTTCTCTGCCACTCCTAGTGATGTGTTCACAATAATTGAACAATGGGGAAATACAGCAAAAACAAAAGGCTCTGTGTTGAGAATTACTAGTGATGTGTTTACAGTAATTGAATAATGGTAAATACAAGAACAAATGTTTCCTGTGCATAGTATTACTAGTGATGTGTTTACAGTAATTGAATTATGTGTTTACAGTAATTGAATAATGTGAAATTACAGCAAGAACAACAGGTGATGTGTAGAATATTACCTGAGAGCACAGAAGCATTGTCACCTCCAGTATAGCTCGGCTTTCTGCTAATCTCTTTACAGCTGTCAACAAACTCACTTGAAATATCAGCAACAACAATAAACAGAAATTTGTTTACCATCTGAGACTAGCAATCTGCCACTGGCTCCCACCAGCACTTTAGAGAGAACAGCCTTGTTCTCGGCCAGCAACTCGCACAGAAATGGGCCTACCACCTTCATGGATGCCTCCACCTGCTCAGAGATATCAATGGAGGAGGATCGATTCCGCTGCAGAGGGACAGAGTCAGATACTGCAGCTGCCTTCTCAGCCAGCCCAATATCTCCATCTGAATCACTAGACTCCGAACAGAAACTAACACCTGCAATAAATAATTATGGAAGCCAAATGCCTCACATGTATTATGGAATGTGGACATTGCATGCACAAGAATATATATGCATCAAGGATGATGGACACCTCATAAGCATACATTGTTATGGACATACATGCCATAGACTATATATATCGTGGAACATGAAAAAATACCTGGACACCCCACATGCATCATCAAACTGATCATTCGATATGCACATATGGAACCCGAATATTAAAAAAATAATAAATAAAAAATAATAATAATAATAAATAAATAAATAAATAAATAAATAAATAAATAAATAAATAAATATATATATATATACACATATATATCATGGAATCTAAACAGCTCATACAGTACATCATAACATAGAACCTGGACACTCTCTAGTGAAAAAAAAAGAAAGAATACAAACACCTAATTTGTGCATATTATGGATGCAGAACATCAAATATGGAATCTAGATGCATCTTGTTTATACCAATTCTATATACATAATATGGAACCCAGACACATCACAACTCTCATGAAGATCCACGATCTAAATTTGTACATACCTAAGAAATATAGGTTTACATGTGACATACTCCACATGGACTGCGGACACATTGTGTATGTATTTTGTGTCATGTGACATACTCCACATGGACTGCAGACACATTGTGTATGTATGTTGTGTTACAGAAGAGCTTACTATGTTCTTCGTGGGAGAGGATGGAGCTGTACTTGGCTATGCACATGACAGACAAATAGTAGAGCACTGAGGTGACCATCTGCTGTATGACAACCTTGTTATCCTGAACAGGAGAGAGAGAGATAAGGGGGGGGGAAGAGAGAGAGAGAAAGAGGGAGAAGAGGAGGTGGGAGAGAGGAGAGGGGATGGTAAGGAAGGAAACCAATGGAAGCAAAGGGACACAAATGTAGGGGAATACCCACTCATTACTGCAGACAGGCAGACTGAAGACAGACATCAGCATGACATGTGTAAGCCTCAACAGTGAATGCATGTGGTGGTAATGGCTGCCCTTGCCTTGTCCCTGAGGATGAGACCCCTGAAGTGAGTGATGATCGAGGGAGAGAGCAGCTGCTGACACAGTCTCAAGTCCTGCATCCTTATCTCACAGCTCCGCTCAAAATACTATCAATAAAACAACAACCAGCATCAATTAAGACAACAAATAAGCATCAACAACAGTTATGATAAAAAGCAAACATCAACAGCAAGAGTGAAACAACAAAACAAACATGAACAACAACAGTTACGACAACAAGAAAATATAAAAACAGTGAAGATGAACAAGCATCAATTACAAGTAAGGATAACAAGTTTGTAAAACATAAAGTGCACTGTGCTATATATTAGACACTTGCATGGATGCACACTCAGCACACAAAGTCTATACATTCATGTGAGTAGAGCTATTTTGACTATTGAACAAACTACCATGTATGCATAATGGTTGGTTTCCATGGGAATAACCTCAGTTATTGTGCCAGCAGTGAAACACACACACATACACACACACACTAATAAGGTGCTTACATTCATACATCCAAAAAACCCAACTAAGTCAACAAATAGGAACCATATATAGTGTTGCATACACTCACCTGTGCCAGTGGTGGATCGAGGGAGGGAGGGGGAACATGCCCCCCTCCCTCCTTTCTCCCCAGTAAGTATAAACAAACTAGCTAATCTCAGAAAGCACAAAATCAGGCAAAAATTTTACAACTGCAAAAAGTTTTGTCATCACTACAAACTGGACAAAGCTAACTTCACTAGAGCAGCTGCAGGGTCAAGCATAACTGGTGAGGTGAAATATAGCGTATTAAATGATTGGATTTTGAATAGCATGACCCTTTACTAAATGCTATGATCCATTGTAGCCTCTGGTAAAGAGCCTGGCTAGCAGAGATTAGAGAGAGAGAGCTGGTTACCTGGGAGTTGCCTGCAGTGGAAGATTTGAAGGGGGGAAAAAAAAATTAATTTCAATCTTTCAAAAACTTGTTCAGCAGAATATAACCAGCTATGCTCCATAAAAATAGTTTATAGCTTACATACAGCTAGCTCGTGCCACACCCCCCGCCCCTCCCCCCCCACTCCGAATTTTGTGCCCTCCTGCCACTGTGTGCCCTATGCATCCTCATGGCAAAGGAGACTTACTCCATTTCCTTAACCCTTAACCTTGCATGTGGATGTGGCATGGCAGAGGCACAAACCTCTTACCTTCATTAGTGCAGTGTCCGTCAGTCCCAGTGTCTTGAGGGAGGCTGCACTCTCCTGGAGCAACACAGAGATGCCTAGCTTCTCCTCGTTATAGCAAGCCTGTGAACTCTGAACCAATACACACACACACACCAAATGAAATCAAATCTCATAGAAGAACGGAATGATCATAGTCCATGATCGATCACTCAATCTGCCCTGACTATAAGTCACACCTCAACAGTGCACATCTAGACAGACTAAGAATCGACTAATTACATGGAAACCAACCCTGCATGCCTGAGACATTAATTTTGTTGGGGGGGGTAAGAGCAAATGTTAAGTAAAAATTTTTTCTTTTACGAAATGTGCAGCACAAATTCTCTCTCTTTTTAATATTCAACAACAAAAAAAGAAATATAATTTGCAAGTATTAAGAAAGTTAAATGGATAAATTGCATTGATCACTAAAAAATATACACTCATGCACACATACACATGCACGTACATAAACAATTTTTTTCGCAACATATGCTATTATTACAAGTCCCACCAGAGCAGAGTTGTGCTCCTGCCTTATTGTCACTATGCTATAATGGAGGCCACACCCACTCACCTTGCGCCCCACAACAGCCTCCATGATGGTCAGACTTGAAGACGCCAGCACTGCAGACATAGAGACAGTAGAGAGAACAGATTTAACTATAGAGAACATCAGGAAAGGAGGATTTGCTATGGACAATCAACACTGGACTATGGAGAAGCAAGAAGTACTTCTACTACTTATGGTATCCTTCAACAAAGTGTACGTGGACAAAACCAATACCACATAACGTACACTGACACACTAATACATGCACAGATAGACTGACACAAACACACTCATACATATAAACAGTTAGTTTCTCTCACATGTATGCACACCAACATGTCCACAAGCACACATACACTCATCCACATCTATTAAGATGCAACTATAATACATGTACACACATGGATATGAGCACAGTAAGTCCCCACATACCCAGCCGCAGCCCCTGTCTGGTGACTCCCCCCGACTCCATCTTCAGTCTGGTCTCCACATGATGGGACTTCACTGACCCGTCGAGCAACAGCACCTCCACTAGCTCCATGCACAGCGGCAGGAGACACCTGGCCTTGGCAGCACCAACCACACTCAATCTTCTGACCAAGCTCCTCTGTGGAAACAGTCAACAATTAGCAGTGTTGTGTGTTTGCAACAAAACATTCTTCAATGGCTAACACAAAGCAATAAAGCATAAGATCAAATTGATTATTTAATATCAGAAAATTAACTTAAACACACATCCCTAATACACACACGCACATAAGCTCGTACCCAGAGGAAGAGAAAGGGAGGATGTAAATCACCTATTCCTCACTAACCCCCCCCCCCCCCCCCCGATCCCCATCCATCCCTTCCCCCTCACACACATCCAACATACTCGTCTGTTCGCAGTGTGATCTGAGGAGTGCGCTAGCAAGTGTCGCAGTCCACCATTTTGAGCTACAATGCTGTCGGCAGTAATTCCCAGCAGATGCACAGTGTTCACACAGAGATGCTTCATGTTACTGTCTCCTACAAAGTCAGAGAAGGAACTCTTCCCTGAGTTCCTGCATGAGATGTTTAGATACATATATTACATACATCATGAATGTATAACACTACTTGTATATTGTGTACTATGAATAGACTACTATACATACTGAATCTTGACACTGGAAATGGCACACTGTCATTGTACAATATGCATAATCCAATGCTAGAGCTACCATTACATATATACATACATACATACATACACACAAATACATACATATGCATAATTATATACATGTAAACTGGTAAATATAGATGTATTGGTTGATAGCAATGCTATTGTTCATTTAATAAATGTATAAACACTTTTAATTTGTTTACTGTTTCCACTTGTCTATGATGTCATGGAGTGAGAGGAAGACATCCTCCAGAAGATCAAGATGCGAAGAGGTCCACTTGAACTTTGGTACCTTACCCACCAGGTCCAAGAAGGGGTTTTTAGGAATGAAGAAAGGGGAGGAAGGACTCGCCTCGCCTGACGACAGTCGGCGCACTAAGACAGAGGGAGAGATGCTCTCCAGAAACAACTGTTGCTCAACATCTTGTCCACTGCCAGTGCTATTCCCAGTGAGCTGCTGCAGCAGAGCCGTGTCACGCAGACTGTCTGTCAAGCTCACAGAAGAGCTCTTGCCTGAGTCCACCTTGCTGCTGGCATCACAGTCCTCGGCCGTGACTGAAGAGGCATCAGGGGGGCAGGGGGGAGGGGCAGGGTCGAGGGAGTTGGGGACATCGGAGGAGTTAGACTGCTGAATATGGATGGGAGACTCGGGGGTCTGTGACACAGTCTGACACACACACACACACACACACACACACACACACACACACACACACACACACACACACACACACACACACACACACACACACACACACACACACACACACACACACACACACACAATAATAATTCAGTAGTGTAGCCAACATGAAATATGCATATCTAGAGGGCACTAATATCACACAATAGGTGTGTTTATGATGAGCATCAGATATCTTAGTGTTGCAGTGCAAAGTCAGGATTGCACGTTGTACAACCAACAAGCTCATATAACTGAAATAATATATATGCACAATATGCATCCAACGAAAGAGCGGTAGCCATGTATTTTATAGAATACACCCACATACATGCATATATACATACACACATACATAACTAAATAAACATACATATAAATATACATACACACATGCATGCAACATACATAGGCATGTATAGTAGCAGCTGTTTCAGCCCACAGTCTCCACCCCTCGGGCTCTTCCTTCAACGCATACAGCAATATCAGATGGAACAGTCGGTATACCATCTCCTGCAAACTTGCCTGGTCTACACAGATGGACAGATAAATGGATAGACACAGAGAGCATACAAATGACTGCTAGACCACAAGGTGGGGTGGTTAATTACATTGCAGGTGAATGGGGGGATATTGGAGAGGGGGTCATAATTCAAAGATATAAATGACGAATCCGAGGGATATTATTCAGGAATGTTGACATAGAGGTAAAGGATGTTGACATAGAGGTAAAATGCATATAAATACATTTAGGCTAAACAATGGAGAACACTAAACACAGGAGAAATAATTAGTAAACACGTGCAACTATAAGTTAATATACTGTATCTACGGTGCAGACACACAGTGCATAAGTCAGCTGCAAATGAAGACAGATGTTAATAACATGTGCATATGCATGCCCTGATGAGCTGGCTGCAGCCTGATGCAAGCATGTGGTCTGCCAGGGAGAGAGCATGTACCTGGGCTGCCAGCATGTCACATGCATGCATTCCCTGACCTGATGGGGTGGCTGTAGGCTGGTCTGCCAGCATGAGAAACCAGTTCTGCCAGTGCTGCAGCCTCAAGAGGGACCTACAGGTGGGGGGGGGGGGGGGGGACAATAACGATGTGAATATACTCCCCTCCCCCCACTGGAACATGCTAATATACACCATCACACTCCATCCCTTCCTGGCAACCTTTACACTCAGAAAAAGAGAGGAAGCAGTGTAAAGAGTAGAGAGTTTCACATGAAGGTAAAGGATAGGAAGAGAAAGTAGGGAGGGGATGGGAGCTACTGACTGGCAGTTGTGTGAGGACTGGTTGCAGATAGAGAGGATGTAGGAGAAGAGCTGTATTCTCATGACTGTGTCTCCATCTTCCCAGTCCTCATGTGATGTGTGCAGGGAACATATCAGCTCCACCATCACCGCCAATATACCTGTCCACACCACACACACCCAACAGAAGGACAGTAAAAAAACAGCTTGTCTGCATGCATGCACACATTACTGAATATATTTTTTAAATGTTAGAGAGGGGGGAGGATTTTTTTGGCATTGTCAACATGCACATACTCCTATATAGAAATTTGAGAGAGGAAGCAGCTCACACAGAAACAGTATTGGAGGAAGGAAATATGGAGGTCTTACCGGGATATTTGATCCGGTGAGAGGACTCCAGGGCCAAGTAGTGGTGGTCCATGATCTTCCTGGTGGGACAATCCACCAACACCTATTGAGAGATGCAAGATCAGTTTATATTCAAACAAATTCATAAAATAAATATTATTTGTCATAGTTTGTTAAATATCATCTGGTATTGTGCACAGACTTCAAGTAGGGTGTTGAACATTGCTATGGTGACTGGTTGGCCTGCTGAGAGCAGCTTCTCTTTGATAATGGCTAGTAGCTCCACATTTTCTATCAGATGCTGGCATTCCCTAGTAGGTCAATAATTAGCAACTAATTGTAACAAGTCAACAATAATAAAATAATAATAATACAAAAATATCATTAAAAAAATAGAAATACTGGTACATTCTATATATACATATTTCAGTTTAGTGCCCACCTGGCCTGGGAGTGCTTCAGAACTAATGCTATGAGCTTCAATGCATTCAAAGTCAACTCTTCTGAAGTGCAGGCCAGAAGTTTGGCTGCAGTGCTGCAAGAAAAGATTAGTGTTAGTGCCCACAAGACCAGTGGAGTTATCAACTTACTTTATACCATCTTCGTTATAGAATAGTTTGACAACATTTCCAGGATGGTGGCTATCCTCGAACACAAGGGCAAGTAGTAAGTCCAGCACATCGTGAAGATTCTCCTCCTAATAAGACAAAAAGAGTGGCATGAGTGGGGGAGGAGGGGGAAATATGAGAGAACGTTGAAAACAAGAAAAAAGAGGGAAGGAGAGAGGAGGGAAGGAGAGAGGAGGGAAGGAGAGAGGAGGGAAGGAGAGAGGAGGGAAGGAGAGAGGAGGGAAGGAGAGAGGAGGGAAGGAGAGAGGAGGGAAGGAGAGAGGAGGGAAGGAGAGAGGAGGGAAGGAGAGAGGAGGGAAGGAGAGAGGAGGGAAGGAGAGAGGAGGGAAGGAGAGAGGAGGGAAGGAGAGAGGAGGGAAGGAGAGAGGAGAGAGGAAACAAAGGAACCGAGGATAAAGATAGTGTTAAAAAATGTAGGAGGAAGGTAGTAGAAAAAAAGAATGGCAGAGTAGTTCAGGGAGAAAGTAAGAATAATATATATATATTTCAACAGAACAGATATATACAGACACTAAATCACATTTGGCACAGAGCAGAGGTATTCCAGAAGTCCATTCATATCTTCCTTCTGTATCCCCTTCCCCTAAACACACACAGAAACAACAAACTAATCACCCCAGTCATTAGAACACATGTTCCCATGCACATGTCCTCCCTACCTGAGTGAGGTAGGCCTTGATGATGAGGAGCAGGTAGAGTCTGACATGTCTGTGCATGTCCATCCTCCCCTCCTCCTCCTCCTCCTCTACCAAGTCGTAGTACTCTCTGATGATGAACAAGAGTTGACTAGTGTCCACCAAGTCCCTCAGGTAGAGTCCTGAGCTCCCCAGAGCTTCAATACTGAACTCTGTGGCCAGGCGGCTGTACAGTTGCACCTGAACCTGCCACAGCAAGAGTAACACAACACATCACATGTGAAGACAATCTCAGGTTATAAATCATATTGAAAAGGTCAAAAATAAACAAAGAAACAAAAAAATATATATATATAGAAAAGTGAAACAAATGAAAAATATAAATAAAAATGTATAAACAAATGAATATATTTAAAAAATTAAAATAAAGGAACAAATTAATTTAAAAAATAAAAAATAATATTTTACTCTATTTCATGATTTGTTTGTCCCTGAGTATGTGCAGGCTCTATGTCCTTCCAAACAGCTGGAGGAATCTTCATGAAACTTCCATGGAGTTATTCGGGTACCATATTGCATGTCCTCACAAAGGTTTCATTTGCATTGGGCTAGGGCTAAAGGAAGCATTTTTCAGCACTTCGGATATTCACATAAAGGATCATCTGGATGAAGCACTGAAATGGGGCAATCGCGCAGACCAATTTTGATGAAAACTTTGCATGAATATTCCCTATTGCCCTGGAATGTGACAGAAATATTTTGAAATAATTTGATAGGAAAAATGATTTGTTTTCTAGAGTCCAGTAATCCTGTGCATTGCCAACCTCACAGACTCTGTTTACCATAGGTCTGTAGGTCAATCCTACGAACTTAATATTTACTAACGCAAGGATCATCAACTGTGTAAACTTTCAGTCCTAACAGAAAAATGTTCATTAATGTTGAATTTAATTAGCGCATTTACCATTCCTCAAGTAATAATAATAATAATAATAATAATAATAATAATAATAATGATAATATAATAATTTTAATAATTACAATAATAATAATAATAATAATAATAATAATAATATGATAATTTTATAAAAATAACAACAACAACAATGAATAATAATGTTGGTTACTATTTTGTGAGCTTTGATCCACATGGCTGCGTTGAAGAGAAGGTGCTCTACCACCTGGCACAGCAACTTACTGCCATTAGGGGCCGTCATCAGATATCTGGTGAAGTCAAAGAGACACAACAGAAGGTCCAGAGAGAGATGTCGAGGAGAGAGCTTGCCCAGGAGGTATCCAAGCAACTCCATTGTATCTGTCTGCACGCACTGTAGCAAGAAGTTGCAGGAACATCGTGCCAACTCAAACATTAGTGAGAGCAGCTTCACACTGCAGGAGGTGGGTGTGTGTGTGGGTGTGGTGTGTGGGTGTGGTGTGTGGGTGTGGTGGAATAGGTGGGTGTGGTGGAATAGGTGGGTGGGTATTGTTGTGGAATTAATGGAAGTAAACCCTTTACCAATATAGATTCATGGATGGCAAGAATGCAGTGAGCATTACAACATATTCATGTGACATGACAAATGACAGGCCACTAATTGGTTTGGTTTATCATGTGATTGGTTGATCTGTCATGTGATTGGTTGCTCTGTCATATTGCCAACAGGTGATCACACAGTATAATAGGATGGAATCCCCCAAGCTGTGCTGTGCCTTCATACTTACGCTGCTGTACAGGGTCCATGTAGTTAATAGTTTTCCAGACCTCATTTGGGGTATTTAGAATGACTTAGTGTTTTTACATGGCGTGGTTTGTAGGGTACGTGCACCACTTGAACAATTATAATAATTAGTTAGGAATGTGTAATTAGAATACAACTACAATTACTGTTATTTGTACTTCAATTAAGTACTTATAATTGAAATTAGAGAATGGATGATGGACACACAAGAATGTGCTCACATAAAAGGTGAATACAAAACAAGCTTGCTAATACATAGACAGGCAGATGCACAGACAGAAGTGCACATGATCTATAAATGTCCAAAGACCTTAGCTGTAAAAAATGACAATTCATTAGGATGAATGGATTGTCATTAAGTGGTTATGTCTGGATTTGAACTGTTAACAGACACTGTTGCATTGGCAAGAACTGTATCTCTCAACGGATGTACACTGCACAATATTCAATTCACACAGTAAAGATTCATTCGCACACATAGTTCCGTAAACATTTACTACACTCTCATACAATGAGAGGCTCCCAATAGCCAAAAAAAAAAGAAGAAAGAAGAGAGTAAACCTTTCACCATAAGAGTCACTCTCATGCTATAGGTGTCACTCCCTTCATAAGGGTCGAACCCTTACCATAAGAGTTTAACCCTTACCACAAACTGTAGTCTATCTCGCCGGTGTCCTGAGGAGTGTCTAGTTGAGAAAACAGAGGAATAAGAACCTGCATACCAGAGAGGGTGGGAGGAGGAGGGTCATAATCATGAGTACATCCCCAGGGATAGCCAAACAACTGAACATGGTCTACCACACACTGAGTGTGTGTAAGAGCAGCTTCCTGACCTGCAGTCCTCCCAAGGAGTGAAGGATGCTATGGAATGTGGTCGTGTTAATGGGAACCACTCCCTGCACAATGAAATATAAGCAATCCTAACAATATGATCCAAAGTACACTGCACACCAACATATGAATATATAATGGATTAGCATTATGAGACAATAGGAGTGCCCCCTGAGGGGGGGCTAACACTGACAATGTCATTAACCCTGTGGCATCCATGGACTATCACACTACAAATGACATCACAGATTATTCATGATGTCAGGGTTAAATGTGTCATTGGCCTGAATTGCCTCCAGAGTGCCCTAACCAGCCCTAGCCTTAACTCTAAGCCAAGCATTAACTTCAAATGAAGCACTTACCCGGTCACAGCTCCTGTGAATGAGTTATTAGCTTCAAGGAGCCATGTGGGAGAGGTGTGGTGTGGCTATATGTTTGTTGTGGAAAGATACAGATATGTCCCTCCCGTCCCCCCCCCCCCCACCCTAAGTAACTTAATGGGATTGACAAAGACAACAATTTTGGACATATGTCTCTGTAAACACAATCAAACAAACAAAAAAAAACCAAGTTTAAGTAGAATAACTTTAACTGCTAATGTATACTAGTACATACTAGCAGGGAGTGCCCAAGTAATGCCAACACAATGCAAAAAGGGGAAGAGTTTATTGATGATTAGGTGGGGCTAAGTTCATAACCCATAACCATGTTGGATCTGGCCCCATTGGACCCCTTCTGTAACGCCCATTGCAGTGAAAAAGTAAACATAAAAGAAAAGAAGCTTTCCTTGTCCAAATTTGATTCCAACCAACCAAGCAGTTCACACAACAAGAAAAAAAGAGAGATAACTTGAGGAAAAATACTGTAATTAAAAATTTTATTATTTTAAAACTATCCCATATTCCCAGTGGTTACACGCATATAGAAAAAAAATGATTGGCAAAAATACTGCATTGCACATTCTATTATGTAAGAATCACTCCCACCCACCCCAAGTGCTCATGCTAAACATCAACCCAATCAGACCTGCAGTTCTGTAAATCCCAGTGGTTATGCACAAATAATAAAAAAAAAGAAGAGAAGATCGATAGGAAAAAAGCCTGCAATTGCGATTTCAATTATGTAAAAACCAACACCCACCCACCCATGCCAAATTTCACCCCAATCAGCCATTCCAAAACACTACCTCTGAATCCACAGCATCAGATCTGTCTGGGTAAACTAACAATTCATTTTTAGGCTAGTAATAATAGCTAGATCGTTTGCAGAATAGGAATGCAGCAAGGGAATCAACATCCATAGCTGCTGATTGGGTTCATGCCCTTCACTCTCAATGGGAGGAAGTACCTAGCAGTCTTAAAAACATTTCATGGTTGGTAGGAGTCATAAATTAACAGAAGTACACACTTCTGAAGTTACACACCATGATGATCCCAGACAAAATAGATAGATTGATTACTATAATTAAGATTAGTTCACACATGGAATTCCCAACCTTAATGGCAAGCCAGAAGTACATACTAGATATTGGAAACAAACAGTCCACAGGCACGTAAATTGATAACACATTGTGCTAATAGAAGTGCAAACGAGATTGAGGGTACACATTTCTACACAAGATATATGGCACCATGCTGATGATCCCAGAAAGAATATACTATAATTAAGGTTTGTCCACATCAGATCCCAAAATATTCAACCACATATATGTTGCCTTGCAAATAAGGAGGATTTGATCTGTTTGTTTTGCTTTCAACTTTGGTGATAAGAACTGGATTAAGGAACTTGTCCACACCAGATTCAAAAGTAATCAATCACATAAGCTACATCCCTAAATCACTGCCTCCAAACTTTACATATTTATTTTCGTACACTTACTGTGCATGATGAAGCAGTCACCTATTTTATTTCCAAATTATTGAAGTATCCTTCACAATATTGCAAAAGAAAATATTCACTCTATTATTTACCAACGATAAAAGTAATTTATTTGACAATAGATGAAATAGAGTTTTGAGTCAGCGATTTAAGGATGTAGAATTAGGCACATAATAATTGAATGTTCATGGCCTGTTTCAATATTTCTTGGGTAGGTATTTTCTTGTTTCCGTATTGGGAAACCCTAAATCTTTTTTCCACATTTATTTATAAATGTTTTTTTTATTACTAGTATATATATATATGCGTGTGCGCGCGTGCGTGCATGCATGTTTGCCAGGCAACAAGCTAAAGACTATGTGATCTCAGATAATGTCAAAACCTAACACTAAGGTCCCCCCAACCACGGAGGCACACAGTGTGTGATGGACTTACCTCCAGCAGTGTGGCATGAGGAGAGTGGGCAAAGTATGTGCTGTTCTTGTTGGGGGAGGTGTCCAGACAGAGCTGGCCATCCATGGCCTTGGCATTGTAGGAGAACACCACTGCCCCAGAGAGCTGCCCGTCAAACAAGATCTACAGTGCATGCGTGCACACAGACAGACAGACAGACAGACAGACAGACAGACAGACAGACAGACAGACAGACAGACAGACAGACAGACAGACATACACATACAATGACAGAATGAGATGCAACACAGTCAGTCAGGTGCAGCAGCAGTCAGTCTGGCTGGCTGGAGTGAAGATTGCATACTTTTTTCTCACTTGACATCAAAGAAACATCGCTCTCTGCATCAAAACGAAACTGGCTCTGCAAGTGGAAGTATAAAACAAAATAGCTAACATGCTGCACTGTGTTCGTTTCTTTACTCTCTTTCTATTGCAATGAAGTTATGAGGGTGGGTGTGTGTGTGTGTGTGTGTGTGTGTGTGTGTGTGTGTGTGTGTGTGTGTGTGTGTGTGTGTGTGTGTGTGTGTGTGTGTGTGTGTGTGTGTGTGTGTGTTGCCACTGTATACAACATGAATAAATAAAGCTGATTCTGTTAGCCAGGACTTACCGATGGCTATAGCTATATCCATACACATTATGGGATGTCTACAACCTGTGCCACATGCCCTAGTCTAGAACCTGTGTCAATGCTCACCCCAGCCTCTCTCTAACCAAGAAAAGACAAAAGTGGGTACTCATAGAATACACACACCTCAATATGAGAACCACTGCACGTGATAATGGACACATTTTACCTTATAGCCAGGACCTAGTCGATGCAGTGCTTGCACCACGTCCTTCCCCAGCGGCTCCTTGAATAGATAGATAGCCGACATCTGACCATGGAAGACCATGTCTTTGGTGGATGCAGGAGAACTGCCCAAGAAGCACTTGTCAAAGAACACCTGCAAGTTGAATTAGAAATGAATACATACATGCAGACTGCTGTGTGGATCACTGAGGAGGGGGGGAAGCAGGTGGAGGCTGCAATATAATTATATATACCAACAACTTAAGAGGGGGTGGGTGGATGTGTTACCTTGTCATCATTAATTATTAATATATTATTACATGCAGTTAACATTCTCGGTGGGAGGTCTTGTCATTCTAATTGGTTTATTTGTTCAAGCAAAAAAATCATTGTTATATTATTTCATGGATAGGAATTCTGTCAAGTTGGCACTGTCCTGTAATCATCACACTCCAGTTCTCGCTCACGTACATCGTCTGTCACAGGCAAGGTCATGTGATTCACACCAAGCACACGCTCTCCGTTGATGTAGCAGGAGAGTTGATTGGATCGCATGCGGTGGTGCACATAGCTGACAGTCACCATGAACCACTGGTAAGGTTGGAAGGTGAACTTCACTTTGTGGCTCTGCAACTTCTTGCCTTTGCCGAGTGTCTCGATCACCAGGGTACTGCCCACCAGGTGGGCGGAGTAACCCAGTTCCGGGCGGCCCGTGCGGAACCTATCAGCATCAACACACACAATTTAATGCAACACTATGAGGACAAGATGGAATTCCATTGATAATATTCTTGTAGAGATTGTTTCTCCAGTTTTTTAAAGTGTTATTATGACAACCGTAATTTGGAAATCGGTGTGGTTAATACAAGTAAGGAAACTGCAGAAGAAATTCAGGTGTTAGTAACAGCTGGAGAGCCTATTAAACACTACAAGCTACAGTGCTTGTTACTGTAATTAATAAATATGCAGCATAGCATGAAAACAATTACCATGTGCAGTATGAAATAATAAATATTCCGTGTACAGCTGTACCAGTATATGGTTGGTCTATAGCTGTCTTTCTTAGCGTTGCCGAGCTTCTCCAGGCGTATCCAAGTGTTCAGGGTGAACCCTGACAGTGTGGGCCACTTGGTAAAGGGTGGCAGGGTGAGTGCCTAAAGTAGCAAACAACAGAGTCTATGGTACAAAGTCATACAGTTGCATGAATCCATATCATAACATCTTGAAACATCTTCATCAAACAAAGTTCAACACACTAGCTGTCACAATAAAAAAAAAATTAAAAAATTAAAAAAAAAAAAAAAATTGAAGGAAAAAATCATGTCTTTCATTTATAACGTTTTAGCATACTTTCTATCGGTGTGTGTGTGTGTGTGTGTGTGTGTGTGTGTGTGTGTGTGTGTGTGTGTGTGTGTGTGTGTGTGTGTGTGTGCACAGGGTTTCATACAGGATTTTTTGCTGGGGGGGGGAAGATTTTTTGCAGACTGGCCATGCCCATTTGCAAAACCACACCCAGGGTTTCATACAGGATATGGTTTCATTTCTTGGGGGTGTGGTCTGGGGTATACCCCCCCAGAGTTTTTTTTTTAATATGACAACCATGTCCTAGATTACTTCTAATCAATCTGGGGGGAATTGCTGGGGGGAAATTGCCAACACTGAAGCAGATGGGCAAGCTTGGGGGGCTGGGGCATGCTTCCCCAGGAAATTTTGAATTTTACATCCACTCAGATTGCTTCTGATGCAATCTGGGGGAAAATGTTTGTTACTACATGTACATTGGAAACATGTTCTAATCACAACTGTCAAGCCATAATTGCTTTAACTAACTAAAGTAATAGCCAGGTTTTAATGAAATTCTGAACTGTTATCTTGTCACCAGGCTTCTAGATCATTCTGTGCTAAGTACATTACATGCTAAGGACTACAGCAGAACTTCTATACTGACTACTATTCATTTTAACATGGATATCAGGAAATTCATGTCACGAAAGCGGCCACATGATGCTACAGTAGACAAACGTACAGGAACAGGAAACTCATCTGAAGATCCATCACAACAAAGTAGTGAAGTTAGTTCACTGCCGTCTTCCTCAGGCGAACCTCCACCTCCCCATTCTAAGAAGCTGCAGTTGTCATCCAGTGAGAAGAGAAGGCAATACAAAGCTAAGCTCTCTTGCAAGAGAGTGTGGGGGAAAAAGTATCCCTGGGTAACCTGCCAAGATGCTAGCAAAGGGATGTTCTGTACAGTCAGCATGAAATGGGGCCATCCATCTGCAGGATCAAGGGGGGCTTGGACAAGCAAGGGAATCTCTGATTGGAGCCATGCTACTGAAGTATTAAAACTGCATGGAGAGTCACAGTGTCACCGAGATGCTGCAGTCAGTGCTAGTATGTCACAACAGGCGGAACGTGGAAAATCAGTCCTTGAGTTACAGTGCTCAGCTGCTGCAAGCAGAGTAGAGAAATACCGTAGCATCATGGTCAAGTTGATGAGGTCAGTCTATTTTCTGGCTAAGAATATGATTTCCCACACCACTGTGTATACAAATCTTATTGCCTTACAAGTTGCCAACAGAGATGGGTTGCTGGAAGAACACATCACACAAGGTGCCTCTATTGCTCAGTATACCTCCAAGTATAGTGTAGTAATGCTTTTTGAGGCTCTCAACACATGGCTTGAAAGAAAGCAATTACAGAGTCTACAGTCCAGCCCATATTTCTCCATACTAGCTGATGAGTGTCAAGACATATCCACACAGGAAGAGCTTTCCATCTGTTGCAGGTGGATTGTGGATGGCTGTCCACAAGAGCACTTCTTAGGTATACTCCACGTCAAGGCTGTGGATGCTGCTTCAATCACAAAAGCTCTAACCTCATTCATAGAGCAGAAACATCTTGACTATAGACGGCTAGTTGGGCATGGCTATGATGGGGCAGCTACTTTATTTGGTTGTATGAATGGTGTTCAAAGAAGGATCAGGGCACACTCAGCTCATGCAGTGTATATCCACTGTTCTTGCCACAGGTTGCAGCTGGCATCAATTCAAGCAGCAGAGTCTGTTAATGCAGTCAAGAAAATGTTTAGCACAATGACCAACTTGTGGAAGTTATTCTACTACTCACCTAAAAAAGCACAAGCCCTCAAGGATGTACAGTCAGTCCTCAGTAGTAAAGTAGTAAAGCCTAGCAGCACAAGATGGTTGTCTCATGAGCGGTGTCTGCATGCAATCCGTAAAGATCTTCCTGCAATTATCATTACTCTACAGCAGCTCTACCAGATTTCAGGAGATGCTGAAGCGTACAGAATTTCACTTGTCTTGAGCTCTTTTTCTGGAGTAGCCAGCATTATTCTTTTGTCCCAAGTGCTTGACCTCCTGGCTAGGCTTAGTTGCTGCATGCAAAGGGAGACTGCTGGCTTCAGCAGGTTACCTGTGGTTCTTGAAAGCATCCTTAAAGAACTTGAGCAGCTAAAGGAAGACGAAGCTGAGTGGTGTTCTGAAGTGATTACTCTGGTTGACAAACTGGAGAACATTCATGAAATCACGGTCACAAGTGGCCACTTGGCTCGTAGCTGCGTGGGAGGTGCTAGTGCACAAACTCTAACTAGTTACCGTGCCAATGTAGCTCTTCCTTACATCAACTCGTTACTACACAACATACATGACCGATTCTCAGGTGAAGCTGTAGATCTCCTCGTATCCTCCTCTGTTTTCAATCCAGCAGCATTCCCTACAGAAGAAAGAGTTTTACCAGATTATGGCAAAAAGGAAGTAGCGGCTTTGGCTGAATTTTACGGGACCGAGTCAACAGTTGATGTTGGTGGTGTCACTTTCTCCTCACCACCTCTATTGACAAGGATGAAATTCTTGTGGAGTGGCGCTTGTTTAAGCGTGTGTTTCTGCAAGAAACAAAGTTGGTAATGGAGGAGAAGAAGACTACCAAACCAACCTTGCAAGAAGTGAAAGTTCACATGGAAGCATCTGGAGCTTACAGTGGAATTTTTCCAGAGATTTTCAAGCTTCTAAACATCCTTCTCGTTCTTCCTGTAGGAACAGCCACAGTCGAGAGGTCATTCAGCCGCATGAAGCAAATTAAAACGAGACTTCGCAATAGACTGAATGATGCTAACCTGTCCCATCTCATGAGAATAGTGATTGAAGGTCCAGAACTATCCTCCATCAACTTTGATGAAGTCCTTGAAGTGTTCAAAGAGAAAAATTGTCGAATCCAGTTATAGTTTACAGAATTACTCATTATTATAGCACAGAGTTACATTGCATAAACTTTATTAGTAATGTGTGTAATTGTTGATATCTGCATTGTTGATTTTTTGTTTCAAAATTAATGATTGTCACTAATTAATCATCCAGATTTCTGGGGGGGGGGGGGGGGGGGAAATTCCAGGGGCCCCCCCCCTCTGTATGAAACCCTGATCCATGTGCACTCCTCTCTCCCCCGAAAAGGTACCAACAACAGCTATTATTCATGAATATTAAATTATAACCAGCAGAACATTAGGATAAGCTATAATAATGTGAAAAATATCTTTTGGGCTGTTCAGACCTCTTCCCAAAGTGCAAGCTTGCAAGTATACACATTGAAACAACATCAGAGAAACTTATTTTAACACATCTACACTATTGCATTCCTAAATCTCTTTGCACCTTTGAATAGGTCACATCCCATCAAGCTGAATTGAAGTAATGATTACACCTAGACGAAGCCTATAGCAGAGTATGGCTACTAGTTAAAACAAAATTTAAATGACAGTGAAATTCTGGGCGGGGGGGGGGGGGGGGATGTGTGCATAGCCCATATATTTTGCAGCTCAAGGGTCTTAACACGTGCTGGCCTGCAGTTACCAAGATGCCTTCAGGTAAACCAATGTTGAAATAATGCTTTGTTTGAAATACTGCTAACGAACACTGAATGAAAATAGGATACTCCCATAGTAGCTTCCTGTCCCCCCCCCCCCCCCGAATAGTAACCACAGTCTGATGATCCAGAATGATTAGATAGTGTAGGAAATACGGTAATTAGATAACTCCTTAATTAAATTAATAAACATGTAAAGTTGGGCAGAAATTAAACATCACTTCGACTCGCACTCACTGCACCAGGAGCTCCGGAGAAAGAGAAGAATACATCAGGCTGGATGGTGGTAGCCATGTTGCTCAGAGCTCCCAACAGAGCCGTGGAATGAGGTGCCTGCATTGACAAAAATACATCGTTATACACAGTCCATAATACACACTACAATACATGTAATGTATTATATATGATGAAATACAAAGTCTGGTACATTTGATAGGTAATAACCTTTCAGTCACCCCACTTCCATTTGTATTCATACAGTATGTGAGAGTGCATATATTCATGATGGAATGCACCCATCCATATTACCCTATACTCAACCTGGCCTGGGGGGGGGGGGGGGGGGGGGGGGGGGGTGGAGGGGAGAGAAGGGTGGTTGTTTAACAATGGACAACTAAAACCTAAGGCAGGTCTGGTTAAAGTGGTGCATGGAAGTTAAGTTTGACCCAGGTATGACCATAAGCTACTAAGGCTTGGCTTTTGACACAATTCGGCCCTGCATATTTGGTCTTTGTTGAAGATTAGCTAGGCGAACAAATGAACCAGTAGATATGCATTTATTTGCACTGACTGTGTGACCTGCAATCACTTGTAGACATGTCCTGACCATGTGGACAAACATACAAAATTAACACCACCTGTGGCTAAAACAATTTAAGGGCCAAGTTTATAATAAACCTCCAAATTCACTGAGAGGACTCAAATGTTCACACGCCCACAGGCAAGCTGGCACTTAATTACAGAAGGTGCATCAAGATGTGGATATAAGAAACATAGCGCAAAATACAAGATCCATGGACTTAACATGTTGTGAAATATATATTCCCACTCATATTCCCGTGCAGTCTCTGAATAAGATTGCCAGTTTATCTGCATTCCTGTCAGTAATGGTGAACACCTGCTACTCCGAACATGTTGACACTTTAAAAAAAGAGACACAAACATATCCACTGTATTGATATGATGAGTGACAAATAGGCAGCTAGGATAATGCTCACCTCACAGGACAGCATGTTGCATCTATAGTAACACCACATGCCAAAGTCAGTGGTCTCAATTGAATAGAAATGTCTGTTTTTAAAATTATTAATATGAATTCCTCGACAGCCAGCAAGCCCCACACTACGTGCAGATGTAATATACTTCTCATTCACCCTGTCCTTTCTTCACCTTTGACCTACCTACCTACCTAATCACCCAGTCTTCATGAAATAGATGGATTTTAATTACCATAGGAGTTCCCAAACCTTGCAATGAGTCGTACCCTTAGCAACTCACCCATGTTTGACTCTGGCCGGTGTAGAGATAGGACAAGATGTTCTGCAGCTCCACCAGAGAGATGTGGTAACCTCCCACTGTCTCTATTACCTTGGTCACCTGATCTGAACACACACACACACACACACACACACACACATACACACACACACACACACACACACACACACACACACACACACACCACACACACGCGCGCGTCACAAACCAAGGAGTAAGTAAAGAGAGAAGTAAATAATATGCCAGTGCATTGACCACCAATTCTGGCATATGCATCAATAATCTACGATATCCCTTTACCCAGTGTGAGTGCATGCACAATTAGGATGGGGTCGTGCTAAAGCTACTCATGTCCGAAGAGAGAAATCTTTCATAATAAATAATTACCCTTCATTAGCATTACACAAAGTTTGTTGTTTACAAACAGTGCACTTTATTTAAGTTAATAGAGAGAAAATGTTGGCTATAACTCCAATGCAGCAACAAGAAATCATGGCAAAATTTACCCATTGAACAAATAAGATGGCATATTAACTGATCTAAAGCACAGATTAGCAAAAGGATGGATGCTACGTAGTGCAGAGTGCAACCATTTTCTATTTCAATGTCAATCCGCATCATTGCACTGTGTCCCTATGTCATCAATACTGCCGATTGTACCAGTTACAAAAAACTTTCACTATCATGTGAATCAGTGTGTCATTGTATTTCACAAGCGAATGCATTCTGTGAAGAGAATGGGGGTGTGCTGACCAACTTAGTGCATTAGCATTAAAATGCATTAATATTACATTCTTACTATAATGGTACTTATTTTATGTTAGTGTGCGGATGTGCATGCATGTCTGTCCGGGCTAACACTAGAGAACCAGTGGACTGAATCAGCTGAACTTTTCAGGGCGACTCCTGTAGACCACATAAATATTTGGCTGAGTCCCACCTGGTAGGACCTTCCCCTGTTGGTAATCCAGGCAAAAAAAGCAACAAAAAAAAAAGGAAATTTGGAATAGGGGGGGCTTTTGGTTCAGCCCAAATTATTTCCACCCTGACACCCTCCCTTTTCTACATTGTTTCCTATTTGCACTGCAGAAGTAGCTTCTTTTTTTTTTTATATTTTAAGCTGGGCTTGCAGCTGCTACCTTTTAGATTGTTTATTCTTCTCAAAAAGCTTCACAAACAGGAAAAAGAGACACATAAAATTCACGGCATTTGATTCACACTACAAAAATTTCTTTTAAAGTTATTTTATTCATTCACTTCATTGAAATAAAAAGATCTACATTATCTTTTGTCTGCTCATTTGTTGCAGTCTCTCTGAACTAAAACTGAAGAAGTAAGTTATTAGATGCAAATGCCTTCACTTTTAGATACTGTGACTGTAGCCCATTGAAGGAGGGACTAACAAGCATTCCCAGCCAAAGGCCACAATTGCCTGCTAGTTACAATAATAAACAGTGATCCAAGCTCTTATTTGCAATACATGTAGCATTATGGTATATAAACCACCAATTTTTCTTGATCAAATCGCCACATTTATATCCCCTCCCCTCCCCTCCCCTCCCCAGGCCCGTAGCCAGGATTTTTTTAAAGGGGGGTTCTTTTTTGGGGGGGGGGGGAAGGGGGGTATTAACCTAATTCTCATTAATTATTCATGAGATATATAATATGTACCGTCACTTTGTTGTCACTCACTCCCTACTCTTAATCTTATTGCCAAATGAAAGCTTAGTTCAAATGCTTTCCAATGATATGCTCCATGGCATGTTCAAGTGTCCCACATTCTCAAGTATTATTGTGA
>OZ017787.1:8838111-8865611 GCA_963969325.1 Lycopodina hypogea
CTTCATGACTTTCAAATGCTTTGGCTCAACTACAAGGTTAGATACTTTAGTTACAGGTTCAGTTCCTACAACACCAAACTGTATATGTAGTGACACTAGACTCTATGCCCACTTAGGATTACTTACTGAACTGTACATTCACTAATGCTTACTAAAATTTCACACATATACACACTGCAAATACTAAGTTATAGTATTGTGTATATGTATACATTCACACATACACACACATTAAAACTATATTATAATTGATAGATGCATCCAAGGAAGTCTGGGTGTTAGCAGGCATGCCAAGTTTGTCAGTGTTGTGGCTGGGTGGTGTGAGCCTAAATCATGTTGCAGAATTATATCAGTCAACTACCAACATTTCATATGTACAATAATGGATTGAGCCTTTATCATAACTACAGATGGGTTGTGTGTGGTGGCTGAGTAGTTATGCTCTTGGACTAACAACTCATTTCCCTGTCCTTCAACATCTTCCCACACCAGTCCACCCAGCTCATGTTGACTACCTCCTTGTGGTGAGCCCTTGAAAACTGACACATAGTCTGGCTAAAGTCAACAAATAGAGAAGAAATTCTCATAGGAAAGAAGAAGATAACTACAGATACACTTTGTGTTACTGAGAAATATTTTAAAGATTTCCATTAGGAGTAAAGGAAAGATTTCTTTGACCAACAGAGTCCCTTCAAATTTCTGGACTTTCTGTTGGGAAACACCTGGTGAAGAGTTTGATAGTCAACTTGAACAGGAATCTCTTCATTTTCTTTATTTTTTTTTCCAGTTTTTTCCTGTCATCAACTTGCTCCTACTGGAACAAATTACCAGTGTCAGTGCTTTATTGTGAGGAGCACACTGTGAAAGAGAAATACCTCACTCACCACCCCACCCTTTTCCCCTCCTACCCTTCAACCACACACGCACCCACGCAAAGCCCACACACACATTTCCCCCCCCCCCTCCTTTCTCTCTTTTTCCATTGCTTGATAAATGCAGAAGGTAATTTTGCAGTTATCAATGTGTGTATGGCCATAGAATGACCAACCAGGGGCATTTATAATAAA
The DNA here is from genome assembly GCA_963969325.1 of Lycopodina hypogea. NCBI lineage: Eukaryota > Metazoa > Porifera > Demospongiae > Poecilosclerida > Cladorhizidae > Lycopodina > Lycopodina hypogea. The sequence goes on from OZ017787.1 coordinate 8,839,179, forward strand.
TAGAACTGGGAGTTGCCTCTTCAGCAACAAATATGGTCACTGGTCCTGTATGAAGGACGAAGAATTGAATTAGTCATAGTTATCTGCCAGGAGGTTGGAGGAAGGATATTCTGTTATGGAGGTTTCCTAGGCAGTGAGTATATAGTCACAAAATATTTCAATTTTATATAAATTAGACAAGTACCTGTGTTACGCATGGAATCCATTTTTGCCAAGTTTTGGATTCTGGGATCCAAATTTTTAAAAATCTGTTTTGCTTAAAAGACAATCATCCTTGCTGTGGGATGTGTGTACCCTAAAGAGTGGATTTTATTTGGTATGGTCCTTTGATGATAAAGTGAATAGAGGTGTGGCCAGGTGAAACCCTGCCCATGTTATTCCTGGAGTCAAGTTGTGTGTACATACCCAGTTTTAAGTCTGTACTTCCAAGGGTTTGTTTGGCCAAAGTACAATTTTTGACTTTTTTTTTTTGCCTGACACGAACACAGGGGTGTGGCCTTATAAACATTCTTCCCCTGATTCCAAATATATATGGGTTAGTGAATTTATCTACCTAGGTTCAAGTTGTTTTTTTTGAAGTACCATTTTTGGCATTTTAGCTTTGCACACCAAGAGGAAGAGGTGTGACCCACCCCATGTTACTCCCAGAGTCAAGTTGTGTGCATACCAAGTTTTAGGCATGTAACTCCATTTATTTTCTGGCAAAGAACCATTTTTGTCATTTTTTTTTAGTACAGAAAGAGGTGTGGCCATTTGCAAGCATGAGTCGAGGATACGTAGACAGACAGATTGACTCTACCCACTTTATAGTATAGATGGTGAATAGTCTCTGTGTGTGTGTGTGTGTGTGTGTGTGTGTGCGTGCGTGTGTATGTGTGCATGCGTGTGTGTGTGCATGCGTGTGTGTGTGTGTCCCCTTTGGATTATTATTATTTTTAGAATAGCAAAAATCAGACCACACCCCCAGTGGTTAAACAGCTTTTTTTATGTTGATATTTAATATTATGCAATTACTAGTTTATGCCACGTTTTATTATTGCAACTTTTAAAAGCACTATAATTGCTGAGTGTTTTTAAGCTGTATGTATCTTAATTAAGTTTTGTTATGCAAGATTGCAGAAGTAGTTCAAATATGGTGTCATTTGTCATTAGTAATTTAATTAAATTATTACTCAGTCTAAGTGGTATCAACAATACAGCTTGGTGATGGTGTGAAAGAATATCTCCTTTAAAATAAGTTCACACACAATATTACAGATTTAGAAGGAAAAAAAGAAGAAAAATGATCAAACAAGTAAAATAATATGAAAAAAAACTGAATTGACATTGGAATCAATTTGGAGTTAATGTACAGCACTGACCATAGATGTGTCTGAATTTTCAACATCATTCAAGATCCTTGTTCGTGATCAGATCCTTTACTCTGGAGTTGCCCATGAAAAGGAGATAAACCAGCACTCTATTCATGGCCATCATGGAGCCATTTTGTGATCTCCGTGCAGGGGCCAGGCAGAAACATTGATCACCTTTTAGATCTCCCTCCTCTTTGTAGGGATTGCTGTAGCATTTACAGATAACGCTAGCTAAATGTAAGACAAGCATAAAAGTTGGGAAATAGAAGAAAGGGTGCAGGTGGTTAGTGGGTGAGTAGAGAAGACCACCTAATAAGGAAGCACTCAAAATCATGCACACAGGAATAGGAATCCACCAACAAAATACAGCATTTCATATCTCCTTAATAATATATGACAAAGCTAAATTAACGTCCATAACTACCAAACTTAACCAAAAAAAGAAAGAAAGGAAATACATGATCAAATGAAAAAAGAATGAGTAGTAATAATCCTAATAATAATTATACTGTGTGTGTGTGTGTCAGGGAACTCTTCTGCCGATTGTGGTTGCCACAAGAATTTTTCAGTAACACATAATGCCCCTCCCCCTCTCCCACAAAAACAAACCGAAACAACAAAAAGAAGAAGAAAAAAAAACCCCACTAAGTTACTGAAAGGGGGAAAATTAAAATATACTACTTCTTTATAATTTTTACCCAGAAACTTGTTTTTGTGGAGTTTAAATGTTATTTTCTTATTGATCTTCTTCTTGTTATGAAACTTCCTCGGAAATTTCCCCTCTTGTTCTTACATTTTTTGAATGCCCACAGCCCAAAATTGTAGTTGTTGCAGCTGTTGTCTCTTTCCCTTACTCCCTTCTGAGGATTGTTTGCTCCTGTGAGAGAGAGAGAGAGAAATGGAAGAACCTGCAATTCTGGATATGGGAATTTCAAAAGTAAGGGAAAAAAACATAATTGGTGTTACTCTAGAGTCTAGATACTCTACCTGATTGTTTTAGTTTCAATTTTGTTACCACTCATAACTCTGATGTTTTCCTGTATTTACAAGATTGGAAAGTTGAAATAGAATTTATTGTATTTACAATACTTTGAAGAAGAAAAAATCCTTAAGAAATTTTACCGAGGAAGAAAAAAAAAAGTGGCACACTTTGGTCTGCAGAACTGTGGTCAAAGGAAGGGGAAAAAATTGAAAGGCAAACTGAAATTGAAGACAGGCAAAAGCAGGGCTTGAATCAAACCAACAAATTTGGCATGCAATGAATCAGGCAGAATTCTGTGAGTCAAACAGTAAAATATAACAGTTCACTATTCAAGCAATAGACTGTATATGTATGTGTGTTTGTGTGTGCTTGCTTGGGAACTCCACCTAGATGTTTTGAATGATTTCAATGAAATTTGCAGGTATGCTTCCTACATCCCTGGGACATGGCAGGAAAAAAAGAGATTTGGTTTAAAAAAAAAATTTTTTTTGACTAGAAAAGATTAAATAGAATGATGGTTAGTCTACAGTCAAGTAGACCAGCAGATGGTCAACCTAACAGACTCAATTTACCATCTAGCCCTTAGGGTCATGAACATTGTGAAGTATACATTTACTATGGCCGAGGATCATCATTGTTTGAAATTGCAATCATTACATTTACTTCTTTCTCCTCTAAACAACCTTACACACACATTTACTTTATATTTCGAGCAGTGGTTACCGAAGTGGCCATTGCATGAGTATTGATAATAATACGAGTAATAATCACATTTCAATTTCCAGTAGTACAATGAAGGTTCCACACATTAATTCATCCTTTGGAGAGTATTAATATTAGTTGGCATTAGCATCCATGGACTCTAGCACCCAAACTAATGAATAAACTACAAAGGCAAAATACAAGGCCCAACTAATACTTAAGGGGTGCTTATTTGTGTGCGTACATAAACATAACTGGCTCTTTGATCTGGCAAGTGCTGAATGAAACAAATAATTAGTTTCTAACAGACTTGAAGTGTCTCCACAAGATCCATGACAACATGAAGTGTCAGCCTGGTCACCAAAGGTAAGGTTACCATTAGGTGCCTTTGTTGGTCATAGCTCTTTTGATGGCTAGCCATATGCATATCATATTGAACAGAAACAACAGAATTTGTGACCCCCTTCTCATTTCAATTGGAAATCTTATAGACAAACCTCTGTTAAGTCCTTCCCACATTATGTCACAATCTAATTTAAATTAACGAGAATTAAATCCCATTTCACCAGGATTTATTTTCATTCTTGTAACTGGGCAAAACTTTTGAACCGAAGGTCATAGGAACACTATTCAAACTTTATTCTGCTCCCTAAGTGGTCCTATCCATATGGAAGGTCTTTACACTTCTTTAAAATGTCCAACCAAAAAGTTAGAGGTGAACCAGTCTTTTCTTTTAGCAAATTGTATGTTGATAGCACACTGAGCCTCATTCTTTTTCATTTTAAAATGGCAGGTAGAAAAGAAGAAAAAAATTAAGAAAATGAATTCAATGCATTGGTGAAAGTTGAGAATTAATGGAACACCTTTTAGCCATTGAAACTTGCACTAAAGGTCTACCAACTGGCTTACTACCATAATCATTCTTCTTTGATATTTGTGAAGTTAAGTACAGTATAATTTCGAGTCCATATCCCAGAGTTCAGGAACTGACCAGTTAACCAACAGCTAAGTGATGCCATTAAAAGGTGGAGTATTTGACAACTATTCAATTTTTCTAATCAGGAGAGTACCCAGTTTAATAATTGTAGCTGCTGTATCTCTCTCTCTCTCTTCCCCACCCGCCCCCTTTTCACCTTTTCACAAAAAGAAAAAATCTTTAGAAAAAGGGAAGGGGGGGAGGGGGTGAGAGAACAGCTGCAGCAGCTGCAGTTCTGGGTTGTGGGAATGTGTCCAATATCCACTGACTATCTTATTTCATTCCAACTTATATATAAAGAAGTCCCATAGCTCGTTGATTCACCACAGACAGCTGCTGCAACTAAGCCTAAACTCAGTTTGGCAGAACCATTAAAGAAAAAGAAAAAAAAAAAAAAAAAAAAAAAAAAAAAATATATATATATATATATATATATATATATATATAAATTCACAGACATGAAGCTATTTATACATTCAATTTACCACATGATTGGACTCAAACCACCTGCTATCAGAAGGGCAAGAGCTGACGTAAATTTGGTCATAATTTTTATATTCACATTCTGTGTGGACAGCAGACACGAACAATTCTCATTCTTTGTGATATAATTTCGAATTCAGTGTGCAGTGTAGACAGGCCTTCAATTTATCAGCATAAATGAATCCAATATGGTAATACTCCAAGGCAATTCTAGGGCTAGCACTCTGCTGTTAACATTATTAACTGGTGGCTTCTTACTGTACTAAGTGATATTAAATATCACTTAGTTTCTTGCTTTGCTTTACATGCTCTCTTTCTTGCCTTCACTTGACCACTACACTCTTACCAATTAATGTTTCCTTGTTGATGTCTTATGCAGGTTATTTCCCAGCTAAGCCTGAAGTCTGTTCTCACTGTTCTGGGCTTTCCTGCAGGTTGCTTCAGGGAGATATTACATTCTTCCTTCCATTTTTTATTCCTTCCCCATTCAAAGAGAATGAACTTCCATGACTTAAAGTCTGTAATATTTTCACTTTTTTTTTGGTGTTGTTTTGATTCTCTCCTGTGTTTGTCTAACAATGTTTTCACAAGTTTCAGGAAACCCTGGTTGCTCAAGTACTAAAACATGATATATTTTGTTATTTTTAATAGAAGTCAATTTAGTCTCGAATGCCAGACTGATAAAAAGGGAATGATCAGTCCGGTCAATTTGCCATACTTTCATGATCCTATTGGAAGTGTGTCACTAATCAAAAATGTAATTTCAATTAAATATATTGAAACTCATGCTTGTGGAACCTACGAATATCAAACTTGGCGAGCATTGAAATGTGCGACCATGAAATTTATATATCGATAACTATCCAACTTTGCAATACATGGCATTTTTCTGACCAGTTAAATTTGGTTTCAAGATCCAGTAACTGGCTCACAAAAACCTGGCAACAGTGACCACACTGATCCTTGCCTTTTTGATGAGTGTGGCCTGCAAGACTAGGTAAATTATAGATATACAAGTGGGAAAATGTAAGCATGTTTGTCACAAAGAGTCATATCATACACTGTTGGCATCACACCATTTCTTTTATTAAGTGCTGTGCACAGCATACACAAAATAAACTTAACAATGAATAGACATTTTGAGGCCTGGAAATTGATCAAGTAGTAGAGAAAGTGCATTGGTTGCCTTAGGCCTATAAAGTACCAGCATTCCTCCCAGTGAATGTATTCCTGGTTGAATAAAAGTGTACCTGAGTTTGAACTAGTTTACAACTGGGATCACATACATATATAGACATTCCACTTCTAAAAAACGTCATACCTGCAGCACTGAAGGACCAACAAAAGCCGTGTACATCATCACACACTCAGTACACAGAACTGTGCTCCACATAGCAAGCAAGCATGATTCAGTTCAGACCTCACACATTGAACATTGGCACACAAAATTTACATGCACTAACTGGTCAACTACTTGAGACTCTCAAGAGAGTAATGAACATTGTGGATACGCCTGGAAGCTTCAGAAGCCCTACCCTCCATTACAACCTGATTGCTTTTAAGTATGGAAGGGATTAAAAAAAATTAAAAAAATTAATTAATAAAAAAATTAAGAAGAATAAATAATGTATTAAATATGTGTATCTTGATGTCACTATAGTCCCGAACAATTTTTTAAAAACTTTTCCTTCTTTTCATTGCACTCTGGGTAACCACAAATATGCAACATACATACAAATAATAATTGTACACAAAAAGTTAGACAAAATCACCTTCTCATGAGCCAGAAAATGTACAAATACAGAAATAACCAAGACAAATACAATAAGAATAGCACAACTATTTGGAAAGTGACAGCAATATTATGTATACAACACCAATTAGTACTTATCCACAACATTGCCACCACCTTTTGCCACACCAGAATTTATTTCTAAGTTCATAAAACCCCAATGGGAGAGTGGTGGTATAAAGGTGGGAGAGCTGGTAGACAAGAGAAAGATTCTGTCTACAAAACGATAATGTGTTGGCTAGAGTTAATCTTACTGGTCATAGGTCAGGACAGTGTGCTAATGTAGAGAGGTGGCTCAATCTAATTAAGTGGTAGGGCAAAATGATAGGATTTACCTTATAAAGGAATGTCACAGCAGAGTCACTTATTTTAATGAGTTCTTACAGAACTGCACAATCACCTTCTTAGGCAAGGTGTTATTGCATAGCCACCTTCATTTAGCTGTTTGGTGCATCCTGGCAAACATCTTCAACAAGGTGTTCCCATGACAGACCAGCAGCCTATCCTTGTCAAGTTGTTGTAGCACAGATTGCCCACCATCTTTAGCTACTGCTCCAAATCACAGCCTAACAACTTTACTGTTGCAAAACAGCAATAATTTTTCGGTATGCTTTTATGATTGATTTTCACTTTCATCTTGTATGTTAGTTATAATTAGAATACACTCAATAACAAGAAATTATACAGAGTAGTAAACAGAGGATAGAAATATATTATTGGGAATTATTTCAAGGAAGAAATGACAGGGATAGATTAGGGTCTCACAGGAAGCCATTTTGTGCTTCACTAATCGAGTAAGCTTTCCAAGTGACGGATGGCATGTACTGAGATCATAGATAGATCTTCTATGGCCTCTTTCTAGAAGACAGCAGAGATAGGATTTTACCAAGAAGGGAGACCAAGGTGTACAGAGCTGAGCAACCTACCAGCCATCTTGCCATGGTGTCACTTGATATCTCTGTGCTACATACCTCATATCCTACTATATATTAAGTTCAGGTTTCAGGCATTCTAACAAAAGTGCAAGGGTCCACAGTTATTGTTCAGTGGAGTGATCCACTCCAACAATTAAAAAGAAGCAAAAAACAAATATGATCAAATCCATTTGAAGAATTATTTTTTAAAATAATGATTGCGGCAATCAAGATGCTACTAGTGTAGCAATGACACCATACCCACCCATCACATCTGAGAACTTAAACTCAATTACTGTACCTACCACATAGCCAAAACAACATCTCAACAACACAATAGAATTCATTAGGGCTCCTATTTGGTCTTGACTGCAACCAATCAGGTTAACTAGAAGACTGCACACCAATCTCTGTTCAACACCTCTCAGCTAAGCTATATCAGAAGACAATGGTGACCATGGTGGTCTCCATGAAAGAACACCATTCATATCAATTACAATCTCACTTTGATATGGAGCAATGCGGCATTACACAGTAACCAAACACTGTCAACAGCTGCAGTTTCTGTGCAGCCAACAGACAAATCCAATAAGTTGTTAATAAAGACATCAGTGAGTTGGCATGATGTGTGTGACTCCATCAGGTGTTGCCTGGCTAACTAAACAGAGTACCAATAGGGCTCTAGTGGTTACTACATGAATTTATGAGCCATTACTCCTGTGATAGCTGGCTGTAACATAGTGATCATTGTACATACGTGAGGGTCAAATATGAAATCCTGTGGACAAACTTTTGTAATAGCAGCACTGCTTGCCAGTTTGTCTCCTCATCACAGATCAAAATCTGGCATACATGGCAGTTACAGCTGTCAGTTCTAAACTTTTCTACACATTCATTCAGCATTTCTTGCTCTTACTTCATTTTTGTTTTGTTTTTCATCCCCACCTGGCTGAAAGTCAATCATGTTCTTGCTAATTGGTACTGATTAAAACTTCCTTGTTGTTGTCTAAAGGGCTCTTTCATGCCCACCTAAGTCCATACCCTTGGTCTGGGCTTTCCTGTTGGTTTCATTCCCACACAGAGTGCAACACATACTCCTGTCGTTCCAATTTTTCCCATATCAACTGTGCACCCAGGCTATCTCCGGGGCCTTGGCCATCCCCACATTATTGGGCATAAGTGTTTGTGGAAACTTATAGCACACATTCTCACCAAAACATTTTTTCTTAAGAGATACAGAGAAAGAAAAAATTGGTCCCAACCATGAGGAAAGTTTTTCTCAAGTTTAAGTTTAAATAACTCACCAAATTGAGGAGATGGCACCTTATCTATCTATCTATCTATCTATCTACCTTTCTTTCTATCTATCTATGTATGTATCTATCTATCCATCTATTTATCTACCTATATGTGTGTGTATATATATATATATACAGTATATATATAATTAATTTTTTAATGTGAGATAAGGCTTGCAATGGCTGAATAAATTTTAAAGAAATTTCACAGATATTATCCCTAGGTGTTGCAATAGGTAATAACAATAAATTAAAACTTAAAACAGCAAAAGTGGACCCTGGTGGGGGAAAAAAAGAAGAAAAATATCAAATTGTCCATACCAAAAAAGCCTGAACAATAATGGCCAAAAAGGGGGGATTAGTAATCAGTTTACAGCTACCACATTTGGAAATGGTTTACTGCTGTTGGCTTTCAGTATTCTGCAACTGTTGGCGAACTTAGAGAGATGGGAGGTATATTTAAACAAAAATTAATAAAATTGAAAAATGGAAGGCTAAATTTTCATTCCCATAATTTTTCAAATGTGGTTGCTCATTTTCTAGTGAGGAGTTGGAAGTGGTTCACAGCTGTTGGCTTTAGCTGTGAACCACTTTTTAACCAGGCAAAGATGGGTACCTCTGCTAGATATGTATATTTCAGTTGTGTGAAAGGAATATAAAGCCACATATTAAAGTTCTCCTCGGTGAGAGGATAATGCACTTAATCTGCCCAGCTTCATAATGCATCAAACTTAACCCAACCTTTGAGCTCCATAAAACCATACTGTCAGTCAATTATCATATTGGGAAGCCTGGAATGAACCTGCAGGGAAACCTGGACGGGAGGAAAACCTTAAGATGGGTGTTAATTATGAATTCTGTGAAGAACGTAAGCAAACCCAATAAACACTTTCTCCCGTAGTAATAGTTCTCACGGTGGATATCCAATTAGCAGATTAAGAAAACTAATTAAGTTGCTAATACCTACTTACAGACATTCCTGCACATGTACATTGGAGTGAGCACACAGGCTGACAGCCAACACCTCTCCTTGTCACATTAACTCCCTGGTTCCTCTATTGCCACAACTACTCAGAACTCCATGACTTTCTGAAGAAAGTTCCGTGGCTAATGAAGCAAAGATGCATGAGCAGCAAGTATGCAGGAAGGTGAGGTCAATTAAGTTGTGCTGCTGGAAGGAATTGCCAGACAGGACAGTAACAGATAGCCAGCTGGCCGCCACAGATGCCAGTGGAAACACTCATGTAATTAGAGACAACCCTGCTTGGCCCTCAGTCAAAGGACATGTTTCATATTGTGACACTAAAACAATGTAACCTCAAAGCCCTGTGGTGACAGACAACCAGAGCTGACGCTACTACAGCCACAGTAGTAATGAAGGATGTGGAGAAGGAACAGCAATAAGATGGTAAGTTTCCACTCGATATTATAGATGTTCTAATGAAGTATGGAAATTATTTGAGTAGTTTTCTAAGCTGGGCAAAGTTGCTTTCAGAAAGGGCCAAATTTCACCGTCAAGGGAACACAACTACACTAAATTGGAGGAATAGACAATCCAGGGATATTATTTAGAGCTTAAATTGATTCAAGCTGTATACTTCCAGAATGGTTGATTCTGGTAATTAACCTTCCTTTCCAGAAGATATGCACTTAAAATATTAAAAGGTATACACAGTAAACATTATAACCTTATATATATGCACACATGATGCATTTGTACACTTCTTTCTAAAATGTTACCAAACAAGAAGAGCCTTTCACTGCCTTTACCAGTGGTGGGGACATGTTGCAAGAGGTGACTCCAATTATTTCAGTGATTCAGGCAGAAGTTGATTTCATAACGAATGGGCAATACCTAAAAGAGATTGGGATACATGCCACACTGTAAATTATGAGAAGCGACAAGAATTAACTGTTTCATGCGGAGTCTTGTTCAGTAGATAGGGTAGATATGCCTTTCCTTTGCTAGAAATAGCTTGCAAGAGCAAAGTTAGAGAAGTAGAAATTTCAAATTTTTGTATTGCTTGACATAAAGTTGTGAAATGGATATATAAACCATTATATAAGCGAGTCCATATCATTCAATTTCTGGGGTTTATCAAACAGTAACAGATCCCCATCATAATATAATTCTAGGGCCCCAGGATCCAAAAAATTTGGGTTCCCCAATTTCATGACATCATCATGGTCAATATCACAATGTTATGCTGAGTCACCAATATTGCCTTGTGCTGTTAACAACAGCAAAAAAGGTTTAATGTTTCCAACCATAGTTAAATTTGTGAGGGTTGAAAACCAAATGGGACACTATTCCCTTTAGAAAGAGTTTACCAAACAAGGGCAACAGTTATTCCTAACAGTCAGTGCAATAGGATGTTTACTATTGCAGGGTGTCTACCATTTGTGGGCAGGAGGCTGTCTGCCTGCAGACACCACTAATTCACTCTCCCCTGATTGGTCCATGTGAGGTGCAAGGAAAGTGTAAATATTGTCTGTTTCCTTGTCCACTACAAACAGCTAGCATAAGGGATGGGCTGGGTCACTTGGGTGGGTGGGTGCAGACAAGCTAACATAATTAAAGAGCAGCCTATGGATATTCCAGATAGCAGCATCCTAAAAAGATCACAAAATTCACTTTTGAAGATATGCATAAATGAGGTACTATCTCCATGCATGAGTTACCCTAATTCAGTTGGTGTGCACAGTTTCTGTATGCCTACCTGGTAGTCACTTGATGATGAAGCAAGTGTCTTCCACTAAATGAAGCTGCTGTCACACCAAGAATAAAACTTGCATGACACAGTGAGAAGAAGAAGTGAATGACTAAAGGGAGAGATTACTCAATCAATAAACCATGATCTTTGACTCACTTCATTTGAACAGTGGCACCACCACCTGATCTTGTGACTTCCACATCATCATTACCAGGGGTGTTGGCAGGAATTCCAGCAAAAGGGGGGAGGGGGTGCTGAATAGTGTGATTGTCAAAATGAGACACTATGAACTTGAAAACTATATTAAGGTTAAAGGATGATAATCAAGATAGAAGCCTACTGTGATTATTATATGGTTTAACAATATAGTGAGTTAATCCATGACAATTTCAAGAGATATTATTCAATAAAGTGTAAGAATCCAAATGGTACTCTTTGTGGATTTCTCTAAATCAGTTGCACAGTCAAGATGGCCTCAAATGAGAATATCTTGCCTATCACACAAAATGATTGTGTTAACATTGGAGTTTAATTTCTTCTGATTGATCCAAAACGGCTTGGTCTAAATGTTGATAGATGTTGTACTGTTGACTTTTCATGACCTGAAGAAACTCCTCTGCCCTTTCCACTGCTATTTTGTGGTATTCTTTAGCTGTTTGTTTTCCCAGTAACTCCAATGCTTTATTAATCTGTGTCAGTGGATGTTTCACAAGCATAGCTTGGTCTGACTAATGGTGCCATACTTTGAAAAAAACATTTAAGACATATCCCAACATTTAGTTGTTTACTGTATGCAAGCCGAAGATACTGTTGCAACTTGCTGATTTTGAAATGAACGTCCTTTTGATGATGCTCTGCTCCACAACTAGTTCAGCTCTGTGCTGGCTAAGAAATAGTTAACTTTAGCTGCATTATGCATGCAGAAAGCACAACACTCTCCATTACTCTCTGCAGTATGCTGCACAGAATAGCAAATGTTCTGATGCCTTGAGAAATGAAATCGATATGCCTGTCTCCAAATGCCTCCCCAGGAATGACAAGGACCACAAGTTATTGCTGCATCTCCAGGGGAGGCTTCATAAGAAGAAGAGAATACAGTCCCTTCCCTCCCAAGAAATGCATGAATTCACTAGCTATCTAAATACAGCTGTTCCAGGTCGTATGGACAATGTGTATGAGTATTACATCTATCCACTAATTATTGCATGAACTTTTGCAGCTGTGTCTAACTATGCACCTGGTGAAGTCTGCTAATCCTCAGGTGCTTTTTCACAACATTTGCCGTGTCAACATCGAAAGGATACAAGTAACTTGAGTATCCTGTGGATCTATACATAGTTCAAATATTCACGAAGTTTTGAAAGTGCCCAGCTCTGTATTGCCACTGGACTAATTGAGTTGAGCTCAGCTCTCCATCAATCTTGTACAATCTGATGGAGACCATGCACAGATAAAATTAATCTCTATTCATTGTGTCATCCCAGCATCAATACTGCAGCATTTGCAATAAATGTATGTAGAAGCATATTATGAACCGATATTAAATGAATTGGTACTTACCCCAATCAAAGTAGTTACAAGGGGGGAGGAAGAGGGGGAGGGGAGGATGGGAGAGTCCTTTGTTCACTTCTACCCAAGCAAAAGCATATTTCTTTCCTTTATTATGTGAATCAATATTAGGATAAGACACTTATCATAATCAAAATAGTTTCAAGGGAGGAGGAGAAAGGGGGGGAGGGGAATGGGAGGGTTTTTCGTTCACTCTTACAGGAAAAGTGTATCTCTTCCTTCCTTTATTAATTTTTCTTGTCAAGCACCAAGTGACAGGTCTATTTCAGGAGAAAACTATGAATCAACAGTCAGTGTCTGTGCACGAATCAACAGTCAGTGTCTGTGCACGAACAAACATGTTGGTTGATTTTAAATCCAAGATGCTGACGAACTTTCCTGCCTCTGTCATGCACTCAAACATGTTTATTATATTGACAGGCAACGTACTCGTACAGGCAGATATAATTGAATACATACATGCACAACAAAGTAATTGGCTGAAAAGTACGGCTTTGTTCCCTTATTTAATAATTATGCTTATGACACTGTTATTTTATTTGTTGCATGGCTTCATGATGGCTAAGTTCAGACCACCTGGTTGCTAAAGTATACACACTTCTTTTGAAGCAATCTGCTTGAGGATATCAGGTTTAAATGAATATTAGGTAACTCAGGTCAACACACACACACCTGTTGCTCTGTGTGTTTGTGGAGGGCACTGTATTCTACAGTGAATGCACTTCCAATGAATGATGAATAATCCAGTGATAAGGACTCCAGAGGTTAAGACCATGGTAACTAATAAACTTAGTGGTCAAAAAATCCAGAATTCTTTGTCAAACACCTTTCGCTTTCAATAATATGTGAATACACATCTTCACTGTTCCTCTTAATAGGAAGGTTCACATGAAATCACTAAAACTTCAGAGCATTTGCAACAAAAAGACAAAAAAAACAACAAACAACTACTTTCCAAAGCAATTATATTTTCAATTATATGTACTTTCTACTTTGAATTACACACCACCTCTCCTGTAGTGCTTCCAGCAACTTAATTGAGAAAGGAAAAAAAAATTTGTTGTTGGCATTTAATGCCACCATGAAATAAAAAAGAGTAGTTATGGGATTACATAACATCAGAGGGAAGTGTAGTGTTTTGCTATATAATTAAATGTGGGTGCTTTTCTAGCAGACACAAACTGTAAATCTCTAAGTATTCAAGTGCACAAAAAGGAAAAACTGGTCTCATTAAGAATTGCAATGACATTTATACATAGGTGATAGTGATGCTAGTTCCATGGTTACAAGTGGTCAGAGTAAGTTTACCACAAGGTATTTTATTACAACCTCTACAGTATGCAAACACATTCTCATTCAATTTAATCAATATTAGCTCACAATAGCTTCCAGGATTGACAAACAAGGAACACCAACTGAAGTTGCTTCGTTTGCACAGTGCTCACACTAGTTCAAAAATGCAAAAAAAATATTTGGGAGGCATAGTTTTTTTTCCTATTGTCAACATTCTATAAGATAGTCATGCTGTTCAAGCATGCTTAATTAGACATAGCCAACATATGGATGGTAAGAAATTCCCATTAAGATGTCACAGATGCTTTATAGGTGAGGCGTAAAGGCTGCTCAGAATGTTGCATAAATATACCTACATCCAGGACTAGAATGGACTGAACTTATATTTAAATAATTTTGAAGGGGATGGCAATGCATAATAGTATTAATTTTATGTACTCAACTACTAGCTATGATATTTGGAATTTATCTCAAAGAGGTCATTCTCAACTGGCCTTAGATTTTAGGAAAACACTGATCAATCGGGGCAGCTTCAAGTTTGACCACTTACTCACGAGACAGAAAACCTGATATTTCATCTTATGCATTGTGGATTACATGATAGCTCCATATATTGGAGTGACCAGAAAAGAGAGAAAAAATAATCGAAGCTCATTATCGGACCTAAAATTACCATTTGAGCTCTTTAGCAGCCTATATTCATTATTATATATGGCAAATTCCTATCATATTCCTTAGATAAGGACTATGGCTATCACTGAATCGATCACAAAAAGGGAAAAGAAGTGAAAGATCCAACAATTGCATGCTAGGAAAGAAACAAAATTTCAACTTCAATTATCCTTTCTCTTCTTCTAAGATTTATCTCTGTTTGTTCCCACACTTCTCTTGCCTACTTCATATAATACTTATATTATCATGCACATGGGTGCAGGAGGGTCATAAAAAAATGGGGGAGGGGGGGGGGGTTAGTGGAAGATCATATGGCAACAGAAAGGGAATATGGGGAAGAGGAGGCTCAGGAGCAAACTACTTCACTTACAAAGTTTATTCATGTAATTTGCTTGTACAATATTCTAATATAGGTGTAGCATGACATAAACTATCTTCCCAGACTTTACTATTGTAACCTATTGAAGGTCCTGTAGTCATGATCACTACAAATTGGTGGGGGGGGGGGGGGGGGGGGGGGGGCAGCCTCCCTATCACTGAAGTAGCTATGAGAAGACATTTTAATACTCCACTATCATGCCCACCATCAATTTCTTTTCTGCAAAGTATTTTGACAATAATAGGTAAGGTATTTCTATTAAGCAAGCTCATATATGCAAATGTAATAATTGTATGTTACGTAAGAAGTCAGATATACAAATTTCATTAATCTCAACGTATTATTTAACTTAACAAAGTCACCCCTTTCATTACCATTACAATCTTAAAAAATACTAGCAGAAAACCGGCCCTATGGGCAGTTCTTAAGTAAGCCACCTGCAGTAACAAAAATATTTAGCTTGCTTATGTAACATGTAGGCATTATTGACACTAATCTCATTACTCAAACAAACATGGTAAAATTAATAAACATGCCAAGTTTCTGTGATAGGTTGTGTGTAATTACCAAACCACACCCATTGACCAAACCACACCTATAATGAACCTATCTGAATGAAATTTTCAAGAGGATATGCAGTGAGGTGCTCTAATAAATCCCTGAATGTTTCATGAAGATCGCCCCAGCAGTTTTTGAAGAGTTATAGAGTCCAAACATTCAGACCAGACAGTCTGTCTGTCTGTTTGTCTGTCTATGTATCTGCTATTCACGCTTGAAGTTAGACCCACAAATCTATATATATATATATATATATATATATATATATATATACTCAGAATCAGTGTCACCAGGAAAACATCACGAGCAAATCTATATGGTCACACCACTTTCTGTATTAAGAAAGCCAAAAATGGTACTTTTGCCAGAAAAAACGGAGCTACAGGCCTAAAACTTTGGCATGCTCACACAGCTTGATTCTGCAAATGATGGGGCCAGTCCCATCTAGCCACACCTCTTCCTCTTTGTGTATAAGGCTAAAAATGGCGAAAATGAAAAAAAATGGTACTTCTAGAAAAATCATTTTGACCTTATCACATGTTCACTTCTGTTTTAAACAATAAAATATATGCCTTCAAAGCAGACATTCTGAAAAAATGCCTGTAGGGCGAGTCTTTTCTAATATATATAAAGTTGTCTCTCTGTAGTCCGTATGTCTTCCTGTAGTGATTTCAGTTGCAAGTTAGACCACAAACCCATACAATTTTGGAATGAGCATCTCCAGGTGAAAGTTTAAGTAACTATATGGCCAATACCACTTATTGTGGTGGCGCAAGGCCAAAAAATATCAAAAATGGTACTTTGGTCAGATGAATGCTTGGATCTACAGATCTAAAACTTTGTAGACGTGATCCTTGGGTGTTCACTAATTTTTTTCACCAAAATATTTTTCCCAAAAGTGTTAACCCTGATAGGGGGAAAAGGAGTTTATATTTTCCATTAAAAAAGTCTAAAATAAATATGGTTCAATAGTTAAGGCACTGGTCTCCCAAGCTTAAATTCAAGGCCAAACCTGGACTAGGCTCATCTTTTCCCCCTTTTTCTACTCCCTCTTTTTTTCTTTTCCTCTTTTCTTCATTTACTCCCACCCCCCCTCCCCAACCTTTTTTTCTCCCATACTTCATTCCATAATATTTTTCCTTTTTTTTTTTGCCATGTTTTTTTTCATGAAATTCTTCTATGCTCAAATGTTTAAAAAGAAATTATTAAAAACAGTTAGGTTAAATAGAGTACACACAGACGTGCACATACAGAATTTCTTTAAATTAGGGATCTGAGTAGGTTATTTGTAGATTATGACTCATGAATGGTTAATTATTGAGTTGATTTGCTATTTGTTGAGTTGTTTTGTTATATGTAGATTACTGGCCTGAGTAGGAGGAAGCACGCACACACATACATACACACGAATGGTAATTAGGTGACTGATCATTAATTCAACTATTAATTATTGTATTATTTTGTCATCTCAATTGGTTGGATGCCAACCTATTTAATGGAGGTTGATCTCTGAAGAATGTGGAGTTGCCCTGAGAAGTGTCCCCACAACAAATTTGGAGGGAAAATGCCTGTATTGCCAAAACTTTCAAAAGATGTAGTGAATTTTCAAGAGTCAGGGATTCCAGACAAAGTCGAACCATAGCCAGCTGCCCATGCAGAATAAGGTGAGACTGGATATGAATGCCTTCAAGTTTCTGAGAAAGGTATTCATAAGGCTGCAGAAAGAATCAAGCTCCTTACCTAGATAGTTCCATTCCAATTGCCACGTTCTTGCAAGCTACACCTGGAGAAAAAAGAATATCTGTGTCCACAATCCTTTCCATAAGATTTTTCATCCCAGGGAGAACCCAGAGTCTAACAGCCCCATAATGAACCAGTGGGTCTGGGACACCAGTGGCACAGAGAATTTCTGGCTGGATGTGCATTCATACTAGGATCCAATGTGGAACTTTCTATTCCAACTGTTCAGCCTGGGTGTGCTGAAAATGTGGTCTTCTGATTTCGAATGCAGACAAGTGGCACTGCGTATAAGGCAAATATTGAAGCTGGGATGTGAAGGAAAAGCTGTAATATGTTCCAATATAAATTTGTAATGTGTGGTTTGAATGCTAAATATAATCTGTGTTAGCGTTTTTGTAGTGATTTTTTTCGATAGCTAAAAGGAATTAATAATAAAAAGTAGTGATTTTGAACTGAAACCATCTAGTAACACTGGTTTTGAGTAATGAGTTTTTAGAAATAATTTCGTGCATAAAGAGGATTGATTTACATTTGATTGGATACTCTCTACTCCGTGTAGTTATTCCCATTTCAACCTATTCCTTTAGGTTTATGAGGCTGAACCCTTACACATAGGCTGGGTCACACTTCGCCACACCAACCACCTACGAATCAACCCACCATAAAATTATAACCCATACTTCAGGTTAGGCACATCCTACACATTGGATATTTATTAGCCAGAAAAAAATTGGATCCCTGACCATATCTCTTCCTATGGGCATGCCAGGTTAAAAGTACCAAAAAAAAGGAAGAAGATGCAATCTATTTATTGTACCTACGGATAATCAAATTCAAGGAAATAGATACTTAGACTTACGCAAACAACTGAATGTGATAGGAAAATGGGTTGGGTCACACTAGGCCACACCTTTTCCTGTGGGCATGTCATTATATCCCGGGAAAAGCCGGGTATATGCTAATACAACTTCCTGTAGGTTTGGCTGATATCAAACCACACCCACACCCATTTGCAAGTTCTTAATGCTCACCCAATTATTTGGACTCCATATGCCAAATATCAGTCTGATTGGTCCATAAATGAATTTTGGTAGGCATAATGATGTCCTACGGGTGTGGCAATGACCAGACTACACACATCGACATACAGACAAGTGATTAATAATGCTTACCATGTTGCTTGGAAACCTCATTCCAAATTTCAGTTTGATCGGTCCTCGGATTAGCTTTTAATAGCCAATACAATTTCTAGTGGGTGTGGCTATGACCAACCCACACCTATATGTAGATAATAATTCTTTCCCATATACTTGTAGACCACACATCAACTTTTTGCCTGGTTAGTCTCTGATTAACTTTTTTAGCCAAAATAACTCCCTGTGGCTATGGCAAAATCATATCCAGTACCATGCCCACATGTTCTCAATAATAGTCACCCTGATTCTTAGAGAGCACATGCCAAATTTTGCCCTTTTTGGTCCCAGTGTTTGGCTGTGATGCCTACATACATACTCATGAGTTAAAATATATATTAAAATGGGGATCTAACTCCTTAGGTTCAATCCTCATTCAGAAGTTCTTTTTTTCTTGTGGCACTTTTTCTCTAACACACAAATGGAAGTGGTGTAGCAAGGAGGGATCCCACCTATGTTATTCCCAAAGTCAATTTGTGTATGCATACCATGTTTTTAGTCTGTTGCTCCAAGGGTTAGTATATATATATATATATATATATTAGAAGCATATACCCGGCTTTTCCCAGGATATAATGGGATTCCCATAGGAAAAGGTGTGGCCAAGTGTGACTCAAACCATTTTCCTATCAGATTGAGGTTGTATTTGCATGCATCTAGGTCTCTAGGTTCATGAATTTAACTGTCTATAAGTACCATAAATAGATTGCATAATTTTTGTCCTGACTTGCCCACAGGAAGAGGTGCAGACAAGTTATTATTATTATTATTATTATTATTATTATTATTATTATTATTATTATTATTATTATCATCATTATCATTATTATTATTATTATTATTATTATTATTATTACTATCATCATCATCATCATCATTATTATTATTATCATTATTATTATTATTATTATTATTATTATTATGTGCCTACTCTGAAGAACAGGTTATAATTGATATGGTGATTAGGTAGAAAATTGGTATGGCCAAGTGTGACTCAGCATATGTCCAAAATTTGTCAAGTATGACTACTTGCACTTTTAGCCTCACAAATCCACAGGAAGAGGTTTGAATAGGAAGAACTACACCGAAGGGAGTATCCAATCAAATGTAATTCAAGCTTCTTCATTCCGAGATATTTTATTGAAAGACTCATGACTCAAGACCAGTATTACCAGGTGAATTCGGCTCAAAATCATTACTTTTATCACTACATTTCTTCAACCACTGAATTAATTACTACAAAACACTAGCAAAGATAATATTTAGCATTCAGACCACATATTACAAATTTATATTGGAACATATCACATCTTTAATATTTGCCTTATGCTCCACTTACTATCTGCAATCAAAATAGGAAGACATAATATTTTCAGCACACCCAGGCTGGACAGCTGAAATTTGAAGCTCCCCTCTGGATCCTTATATGGATGCACATCCAGCTAGTACTTCTCTGTGCTGCTGGTGTCCCAAGCCAGCTCCTTGATCATGGGGCACTTAGACTCCAGCTCTTCCTGCGATGAAATATCTCCTGAAAAGGATTGTGGACACAGATATTCTCTCTTCAGGTGTAGCTTGCCAGAACAGTTACAATTGAAATGAAGCTGTCTTGGTAAAGAGCTTGCCTCTTTCTGTACTCTTATGAATACCTTGCATAGAAACTTGAAGGCATTCTCTTCCAGTCTCCTCTTCTTCTGCATGGGTAGCTTGCTATGATCCAACTGTTAAATTCACTACATTTTGAGAGTTTTAGTAATTTCCCAATAAGATCTTTTCTCTCCCAATTTTTTCCTAAATGTCACTACTTATGGCAAAACTGCTCTAGACTACTCCACATTCTTTGAAGATTAGTCAGCAGCTTCTTTTAAATCGGTTGGCTTCCCACCAATGGAGATGATAATATAACATATTAATAAATAATTCAAAGATCAATCACCTATTTCTAATTACAGTGGGCAAGTATGCTTCCTCCTACTTGTGCCAGTAATCAACATGTAACAAATAAACTCAATGAATAACAAATTAACTTGTGTCATCATTTACAAATAACGATCTATTCCGGTCACTAATCTAATAATAACAAAGAAATGATGTGTATGCATGTCTGAGAGTTCTTTATTTAACCAACCAATTTCAAAAGTTTTTTTTTTTTTTTTTTTTTTTTTTTTTTTTTTTTAATTTGGGCTGTATCAGAATTTAAAAAAAAGCAAAAACCAAAAAACATGGAAGAGAAAATAAGAAGGAAGGATATAATGGAGGAAAAGGAGGGGGTTGTAGAAGGAGAAAAGAAGGAAGGACAGGAATAGTGGGGAAAAAAGGAAAGGAAAAGAAAACCAACCTAGTTCAGGTTCAGCTTGAGAGATCTATGTTTTAACCACTGAGCCATAATTCTCAAGATCAATTTTTAATTGAAGTTTTAAATTCCTCTTTCCTCCATAAGGGGTGACATTTTCAGACAATATTTTTGGTTAAAAACCGTAGTATGCACCCAAGGATCATGCCTGTAAAGTTTCGTCAATATCCATTCAGCCGTTGGGACTGTCCATTGAACCCCCCCCCCCCCCACACACGTCTTTTCATATTTACAGATATAGATATATGCACACATTTTTTTTTCCTATTCATGTTGCTGTGACATTCATTTCAAATAGGGGAAATTTTGATATTTCCCCATAATTACTACTATCATTAGCCCTACTAATTTCCAACTAGCTAAGAAACAATCCCACAACATCCTTGGAGGAAGAATAGAATAATAATTTTTGAAAAATTGTTAGAGGAGCTGAGAGTTATATGTTCTATACCTTTTTCCCATATAGTTTATCCACGTGTTTTTTGATTTACTTCATACAGTTGAACATATGCAATTGTTGATCAAGTTGAAAGCCTCAACTGTGACATCTTCCCACCATCAGAATCACCTTGAAATTACATGCTCATGAAATGTTGAAACATAGTATATCTAAAGGTAAACTCTACATAGCATCCACACAAAAGCTGGAGGTAGGTTATTAATCCACTTAAAATTGTTTACCCCATTTCTATGAACATCCGATATTAAAGATGAATTCTGAGAGAACATTAAATAATCAGAAGTGGATTCAAAAAGATTAACTTATATAAGATATGGAGTAAGAGTTCAAACTTTACCATTGTTTAAACCTCTGAAAGAAACAACCATTACTACAGGGTTATCTCTAGCAGTGACCCCACCCCCTTCTATTGAATTATTACATTTCTGCACAATTGAATTCCTACCCAGCAGAAAGTGTATTAAAATATCTCTTTTGGTTTCATTTGCATTCAATTTTTTCTTATGGACCAAGTTCATTCATTGGATAGCCCCACTGTCACATAGATACTCACTTTTCTTTTTTGTGTGTTCACTATCTCTTCTCTGTTGAAAAAGATGGGAGTTGCCCTGAGGCCATCTAGCTCTCCATTTTCTACACAGAAGGAAATTTCCACAAAAAATAAAATGGCCCGTAAGGGTCAAAGGTGAGTGTGAGCAGTAATTGCATTAAAAATGTGAGTTTTTAAAATCAGGGTTTTAATTAATGGATCAGATTTTTCACAAAATAAATGAATAAATAAATTTAAAAAAAACCAAAAAAAAAAAAAAAAAACCAAAACAAAAAACAAACATAAACAACCATAGGAAAAAAAATTTAGTATTATTGCTAAGGCTAGTGTTACTACACTACTATTACTAATTTTTTCTATTATTATTATTACTACTACTATTTCTGCTGCTGCTGATGTTGTTGGTGTTACTACTACTATAAAAATAGAGAAAGAAGTAATTGATACAGATATAGAAAAAAATAAAGAGGAAAATATAAAAAAGACAAAAGGAAATTGATTAAGAAAAAAACCCACATGAACAAACAAACAAACAAACCAAACAACAAACAGATGAACAGATAAACATGCAAACAACCCCCTGCCCCCAAAGACAACAAAAAACCCTCCCAAATAAACAAGGTCTTTGTAGGAAAAGCTTGTGTGTATGCAGGAGTGGTTGAAAATTGAGAAAGATGCAGATACCTGAATTGTACTATGTGAGATGCTAGGTGAACAAATTTCTTCAAATTGAAATTTAGTTTCCATTGAGTACACCAATATGAGATTTCATAGATACATTTTAGAGATTGATGCTGTTCTGGCAGGATTCAGCGAATAAAATGCACTTGGTCATCAGCAAATATTAGGGTGTGGGAATACTTAATATATTGAGGAAGATCATCCACATAGATTAAGTTGTGCATAGGTCTACTTTTCTGTGGTACTCCAGATAAAGCAATTAAAAATAGATTGTTGATTTATTAAGACACCCTGAAATCTGCCTTAAACAATAACCACAAGTCTCCTGTTATACCATACGTCCACAACTTTGTCAACAATTCTGTGTGAGGTACACTATCAAAAGCCTTTTGAAAGTCCATGTATATGATATCCACTTGAGATAGGCTATCAATTTTTAAAATTAACTTTATATACTAAAAAGCATATACCTGACATTGCCCGGCCAATATAGGCTAAAATCCTACCATTTTTTTTTTTGGCTTTTTCTCATTACCATGGTAACCATTTTGCAAAATTTTTTTAGCCCATGTTTTAAGTTGGGTCAAAACCTATCATCATGCCGAGTTTCAGAGAAATTCAACTACCGGTTTGGCCGGAATGATGGTACAAACATAGAAACCGACCGACCGACCGACCGACCGACCGACCGACCGACCGACCGACCGACCGACCGACCGACCGACCGACCGACCGACCGACCGACCGACCGACCGACCGACCGACCGACCGACCGACCGACCGACCGACCGACCGACCGACCGACCGACCGACCGACCGACCGACCGACCGACCGACCGACCGACCGACCGACCGACCGACTGACCGACCGACCGACAGACAGACAGACAGACGGACAGACAGACAGACAGACAAATTCTTTTTTCCCCCAAACATGCCACCTGGTATAAAACCATCTCAGGGTGGGTCTCCTTCATCCCTAAAAGTTTGGTCAAAATCTAACAGAGGGATTTTGAAAAATGGACTAACATAGTTACATAGTTACATAGGTCTTCTAATATATGTAGATAAACAACTGAATTCAGGATGTGGACATAAAACTCTTTTTAATTTTTTTTATGGGATGAGTTTTACTTTGTTAAATATATTATTTCAGCTATAAATAAGACATTCAACAGAACAAAGAAGCAGTCACGTATAATTTTGCACTCAATGCAAGTCAATGAAGCTACATCCTCTGGCCCCCTCCCCCCCCTCTCATACCAGATTTTGATGGGGGGTGGTGGGTGTTCTTAGTGGGAAACTCAAGCAGGATTATTAATTTTTTTTTTGTTGTCATATTAAGTGTCTGGTCCATTGGTAATAATATCAGTAAAAATTAATTTTGTTTTATCTTATTATAAATTTCTCTGATGTGTGTTTATTTATTTATTCATTTGTATATTTGTGGCTATGGACTCCTTTAATTCCCAATAAAATTTGTTATCTTTGGTACCAATAGCCGAGAAAATTTCTCCAGCAAGTGTACGTAGCTGGGGTTCAAAGACAATAAAACTTTAAATTAGATATGAGTAGTCCTATGATTAAAAATAAAAACCACCATTTGCAAACCCGAATTAAATTGTGTAAGCTAATTTGAAAATAACGATTTCAATCCATCGCATTAAAAAAAAAAAAAAAAAAAAATTTAAATTGAGAATTCCTGTCTGGCATGGCCTGTTATTTTCTGAGCAAATGTGTAGGCAAGGCCAGTGCCTTGGGAGGATTAGGTGAGCTTGTAAACTATGAAACACCAGAGAAAATACCAAGAGGTAAATAAAAAAAATTTTTTTTCTTCATTCAAATATATAAAACATAATTAAATAAACCCAAAACGGACGCACCAAACAAATCCCTTCACATAACCCCATGGTTGTAAAGCAAATAACAACAACAACAACAACAACAACAACAACAACAACAACAACAACAACAACAACCGGAGGCCAATTTGCAGCTTCGCTTGCAATGATCAAGGCACTTTGTCCAACAAACTTTATCTTAGACATTATTGCAAAGGGCATTGGAAGAGTTCAGGTTAATTCTTCTGCTTGGCAGTGATCATTTTTTTTTTTTGATAAATGACTTCCATAACAGTGCTTCCTCAGCTATTGTGAATGTCTCCAATTTGCTTTGTTTCAGTTTTGATTTTCTACTGTATCCAACCGTAAACACTGCTCATGATGGTATAGCGTTTTTGTCATAGTTGTTTTTTCTAAATATTTCTAAATTCCTGGTCTAATTTGTGTGTAGGAAGGGACATTTTCTTCAATAGTACCCACATGCATTCATTAATGGGAGAGGTAACTCTCCCCACCCTACTTTCCAGTTGTTTTTTTTTTTTTTTTCAGTAGTGGCATGGCTGGAGGTGAAATGAGGCTCATTTCTCTTGTGTGGTGTCCAATGTACTTTGGATTGATTTTTGGACAGCCATAAATGGGTGTAGTTTGAATGTCCTTAACATGGTTGCTTTTAAATTATTTTCATTCATTGTTTTTTTAAATTTATTTTATTTGAGTGGATGTAGTTATACATCCTCAACATTGTCACTTTCAACATTTTTATTCTCTTTTTTATTCTTATTTATAATTTTATTTTTATAAATGTTATAACTTGTTCATAATTTATTTATTGGTTGTTGTGATTTCATATTATTCTAGTCAACATTCTATGAATTGATAGAGGAAGACATTTTGGAAGTTTTTATTTTCTTCCATTTTTGAAATATAATTCCCCCCCTCCCCCTTGTGTGAAAAATTATACCTGGTCAAGTGTGGTAGGGTAGAGAGAGAGAGGGAGAGAGAGAGGGAGAGGGAGAGGGAGAGGGAGAGGGAGAGAGAGAGAGAGAGAGAGAACACTTCCACAGCTGCATTTCTGAAGCTGAGTGGTCTAGTTTAGAAATACATATATTATTATATAATCCTAAGACACTATACAGGTCTTTTATTGTTCAGCCTTACTGTTGGTTAAAAGGTACAGATCTGTTGGTTAAAAGGTACAGATCTGTTGGTTAAAAGGTACAGATCTGTTGGTAGCCCTTAGCTAAGCATCAGCTCACTAAAAAGTCTTTCATCCTCAGTTGCCCTGACCTGGTAGATTTAATTTTCTTCTATTAAATTAATTTTTTGGCATTTTTATCAGTTATTTTAAAAACAGAATCGTGGACCTTTTACCTACTTTATGAACACAATCTTATAATAATAGAGCTAGTGGTGTATATATATATTTATTTCTATGTCCTTGATAATCTTTGAAATGGCTCTAAGGATCCTGTTGAAAATTGGCAGATGTGATATTCAGGTAAGAAAAAGTAACCTTGGCTATGTCTTATTGTCCAAACCCCATTGTTCAAGTGTAGTGACTGAAAGAAGCCCAAAAAAGGCTCTTCTTGCCATTTTATTTCCATCAAATGGAATGTACATGCTTTTACACACTCACATTATAGAGACCTTAATGTATTTCAACATGGCCCACCAAGTTAACAAGAAAAAAACCTATCAGCAATTCCAAAGGGAGAATAAAATTTTGTAGAGTTCAGAAATAGTGGGTCATTTTATTTCGATCAAAAGGAATGCATAGTTTTTCACACACTATCATTTCAAAGTTAACAAGAAAAAAATCAATTAGCAAATTAATGGGGGAAAAAACCTATTGCTGCAAGGATCTTCTTCATTTCAAGAGCAGCTGAAGGTACAGTCAGGGTACTGCTTTTGGAGAATAGCTGAAAGGTACA
>OZ017787.1:8873111-8951481 GCA_963969325.1 Lycopodina hypogea
CAATCAATGGATTGCACATAGACATTTGACTAATTGATTTACTGCATTCTGTAGTAGCTTTAACTGAGCGATACTACTCTCTAGAGAGCTACTACATAGTCTTACTTTCAGTTAGACATATAACAATGATCATTCAGCACTTCATGACAGTGTATATACGCACAAGAAATGAACATATATAATGATGCAACTATGATATTCACTAGCGGTAGCTACATTAATCTAGCTGTTAATAATCACACCGCATCCCCCCTTTCAAGCTGCAATCTCTCGGGAGGTTTCGCTGTAATCTCTGTGCGTGATCTTGTCATGATAACATTAGGAAATCTCTCTTGTGGTGTGGTGGTATGGGTGATGTTCCTTCTGTGCTCTGGGTTACATTCTGGCACAACTCTTAGTTGACTAAGATTCCTTCTGATATTACTTGTTGGAGGGAGTTTGAATGATATAAGACGAAGGGTCTCAGCAGATGATGCAATTCTTCTGGATATTGCATTTTTACTTGTTGTCAACCAAACATTAGTGTTTTCATTTTAATCAGGGAGTACTCAAACTCCATGGTGCATATCAAAATCCATCTTTGCCATGCTTTGTACATCTCATTCAACCTCCTAAATTCACTCATACATGATTATTTGGGAATTAGTTGTTGGCTGGTTTGTGGGACTCTAGTCCATCTCCTCCCCATCAACAGTTCTGCTGGACTGAACCTACACCATGGTAGAGGAGTGGAACGATACTCATCAAGGCTAAGTGCAAATCTTAAGATTGTTTCAATAATGGACTGCGCAAATTTGGAAAAGCCCAGAGAAGAGTATTGTGGTCAATTATCACTTCTGACCAGATCAGGTATACCATGTCAAGAGAAGATTAACTTCAATGAAGGGGTGATGCTAAGTGAAGTTGTTGATTTAAGTTGTATAACTTCTGGATAATGTGAAAAACTTTTTCTCTTGCTCCCACAACTCTGTTCCAATCACCTTCCCCTCCATATCCAAGCATTTGTTGGACTTAGTAACTTCCTTTATGGCTGACTCAGGTTGGCCAGGCATGAAGAAAACTTCCCCAACTGATTGACCATACCAAAAAACCTCCTAAGGTCAGTTACTGACTGTGGTGTATCCATACGCAGAATTGCCTCAGTTTTGTTTGGGTCTTTGAAGATAGCTTTCTTTCTTTCAGTCTCAAGAAATAGCGGTCATAATATTTGAGCATTGTGCCATGCAATTGCTTTTCAGGGTATAGGGTTCCTCTTACCTCATGACTTCTACCAATTTAAGATTCAGCTTCTGGGATTAACATGCACAAGGAAATAGTTATGGAAATGTACATCATGAGAAATATTGGATGGTGGGACAATAGCCTGTGCACACTAAAACTGGTTTCACCTGTCTCTGGAGAAGGGTTGACATGTCCACTCTAGTACAGGTTTCATCAGAACAGGTTCTCTGTGAAGCAACCTGTAGGGTAGGCTTCATGTGGTGTTATATTTATATACATACCTGTGATTTTATTATTCATGTGCCTTATTAGGAGTTTAGGTATTACGCTATCTACGATTCGACTTCAGCATAAATATGATAGAATTTTAAAAAAATGCATGAGCAAATAAAGTTGACCGTTTTTATACCAGGTACATAACAGTGAAATGATCAGCTCAGGCAGGTAATGTGGAGCAAGTTTAGCATTATGCCAGTGTGGACATAGATGACCCCTCACCCATGGAAGACAGGGAATTCAAATACTGTAATTATATTGTTTAGTTTTATTATATTTTCTTGGCCTATTGTGAGAGCTATTAGGCCACTATGAATCAATTAATTGTTTCATGCAACCCAACCTGCCAACAACCTCTTTTTTATTCAACCCATAAAATATTTACTGATCTACCAACAGAAACCAGTAAGTAAATTTCTCATATTTTTAAACAAAAGTTTGGCACTTAAACAGGTACAGATTGGATGAAAAAGTGTTAGCTTAAGACTTTTTAAAAAAAAATCCTCATTTGTACTCTAGACTATAAATATTTTCTCAGGGAAAAAAACTATTGCTGGCAGTTTCCAATTTCATGCTTCTTTAATGTGATGCAACTGGACTGACTCACTGACCCACTGTAGCATATGAGCATTAATAGGGAAACAAACAATTAACTTATAGTACCCAATCAGAAAGAGTCACTGGGATACCTTCAATATTTTGCTATTTTGTGGGAATCGATTATTACTTTTTACAACCTGTATCCCACAGTTCTATTTTAAAACCAGAAATAGAACATGCTTTGTTGGAATTTTGCCATTAGTATATAAATCAGGGGATTATGGTGGATAAACATACATTCAAGGAAGGCAGGAAGGAATTTTAAATTTATGTTGTGATGAATGAAATCTTGGCATAATCTGAGCATGGGATTCCTTTGCTTATTGGTTGTTTAACATAGTACCAACTGCCATCAAATTTTGGGACAGTCGCTCAACTAGTAGTCAGGTACCCAGTCCTCCAAAAGTGTATACATTTGTCTTCAAAGTTCATTAATGGCCTTGACCTTGATAAAACACCTTGGGGTTTCATTGTTCACACACTGAATAAACAGCTGACCAAGTGTTAATTAATTTCTCAATGTCCCAAGTAGCACCAGATCAAGCTACCTTTTCAGCCTGTGAAGCATTTAACCACAATATACTTATCTGTACTGATCACCTTGATGTGTATGACCATTGGTAGTAAAGTCCATTTGGCTTCACATGGGCCCTTGCAAAACCATAATAACTTTGCAAATACTCAATGAATTCCAGATTTCAAGGACCAACGACTTACTTCTGGCCATATTCCCAAAAAGGTTTTTTTTTCCATGCAAATATAAGGATTTGCCTTCAATTTAAAGGTCAGAGAAATATGCAGACTCACTCCTTGACAATTGAAACACAATTTCCTAATAAACATCCACATAAATTGCAATGACATTTGATTGTGTGCTAGACCCTTAAGATTAGTTATTTATTAGGCAGGCATTTAGTTTAATGTCATTACGTAAGTGCATTGTATGTTAACTAGCTCTGTGGGTAGTCACTTATTATTTAGTTATGTGTTTTTTTTTCATGATTTTGTGTTATCTTTGATGTGGCTCAACCAATAAGGAGTTACTACTTAATAGAGCTTCTGAGTGCAAGAGCAGGGCTGCCATCTTGCATGTTGGGAAGTCAAATTTTGGATATCTGGCATCTTGGGAAACTTTTTGGCTTCCAAAACCAAAACCTTGGAAGGTGAACTAAGTACCGCCTTCTTGGAGGAAAAATTGTCATCCAAAAATTACATCAAGGAAGCCAAATTTATTTGGCCTCTTTGTATTTTAGGAGAAGAAAAAATTGGTATCCAAAATTTCAAACTGAGGGCATACTAATTTGGCTGCAATTTACCTTATTTTCTAGAATATTTCTGGGTTCATTGTGAGAGCTATGGCCACTATGAATTCTTTAATTTTTTTTTGTAGCCAAACTAGCCCTCTCCCTCTCCATTTTTAAAGAACACAAAACATTTACTGACCCTCCACACAAAACCAGCAAGAAAATTATCATATTTCAGAGAAAAGTTTGGCCTAATACCAGGTATGGATTAGCTCAAAAAGGAGGATAAAATCATATTGATGGCAGGAAGGAATTTAAGATTTGTGGAGGGCTCAAATCACAGTCTGGTAAAACAGCTGACCAAGTGTTAATTAATATCTCAATGACCCAGGTAACACCAGGTCAGTCTACTTTTAAAGCCTGTGAAGCAGTAAACCATTATTTCATTAACTGTACTGATCACTATGATGTTTACAACCCACTGGTGAAATAAAGTCCATTTGAGTTCACTTTGGCCCTAGTAAAATAGTAGTGTCACTAACTCTACATAATGGATTCCAGATTTCAAGGACCAGCAGACTGATTATGCTTTAGACTTTCCTTTGGCTATATTCATGAAAAAGTATACTGTTCCATGGCAAACTTAGCTGTATATCACATAAGCAAGTACACCATATTCTGACCTGTGCTAACGAACCAAATGGAGTGCAGACACCAGTTATATATTATTACTTTTAACTCTCAA
Organism: Lycopodina hypogea; assembly: GCA_963969325.1. Taxonomy (NCBI): domain Eukaryota; kingdom Metazoa; phylum Porifera; class Demospongiae; order Poecilosclerida; family Cladorhizidae; genus Lycopodina; species Lycopodina hypogea. The sequence goes on from OZ017787.1 coordinate 8,877,198, forward strand.
TAGAAAGAAAAGAATAAAAAATTAAGTCATTCTCTCAGCTAATAATTCTAAACTTTGAACTGCCTTGGTCAATCCTGAGCAGGAATTACAATCTAATGACATTTGTTCATGAGAGCCTGTCTTGAAGACTAGCCGGTATATCTCCTGTAAATCCAGAGATTGAATGGTCGTGCATGGATGTTGCTTGCCTAAAGATTATCAACATCTACAAATCTCCATCATCTGCCTTTAAACAACGTCCTTTCCTCTATTATCAACCCCATATGTATATCCTTGTGATTCAATTGCCAACATGTGCAGCGGGAATACAGAGCCATCAATCCAATAATAACTTAATGCTTCTTCACAATCCAAAGAATACATTTTGTTTCACCTCCAGGCAGTGGAACAGTGGAACCTATCCAGAACACACCTTTATGAGTACTGAACCTGACATCAAGCTCCCTGACATATGTGTGTTTGAAAAGTTCCCTCGGTCTCAACAACAAACCTTACTCAGCACTGTTGCAAAAGTCATAGTACCACTACCGAGTGAGCCAATGAAGTGATGGAACTTCCGCAAGGCTATTTGGAATCACTACAGCCTCCTCACCAACAAAACTACCCAGGGTTAAACATCTTTTAGTACCACCAATATTGACAAAGCTTCTCAGGACAACTGCAGTGCTCTTATCAAAGTGGCCAAAAGATCCATCCTACCTGGTTGTAGATACAACTATATACATTTTTGGGATAAAAGTGTGAGAGTCATTATCATGCCTTTCTAGATGCCCCCAACATTGTAAAGTCTAGTAATGCTGCCACAGTGCTGCTGTCCTATCTTGATCAGCAAAGGCATGAACAAACGAAGTTATGATACAATTGATATCTCTCACTTTAGCCACTTAGCATGAAGTACCCTCAATAAGCTGACAGGTGGGACGAGACATTCTTCTCACAAATATCATGTTCCAGGAAATACCATTGCATCAGAAGTTGTGAGAAATAGGATATTATCTATGTGATACAGGACCTCTGGAAGGTCATAACACAAGACCATCAGAGTCACTCCCATGATTTCACCATGGAAGAGTTGATATCCGCCCTTCAACACCTGAAGCCTGGGAAACTAACTGGGCCAGATTCCATCTGCGCAAAGTTAATACTCAATGTTGGCTCTGAAATCATGCTCTGGTTGTGTGAATTCCTCTTTTCCTGTTTGTGTAATCTCAAGATCCCCAAGATCTGGAGAAGGATACTAGTTTTCTCTATCCTTAAGCCAAACAAACACCAACGGGATCATAAAACCATTGACATATCTATTTGCTGTATTCTGACCCACCTCTTTGCTGTACATTAATTTTGAGATCCTCCAGTATCTTTCTACCCCTGTCGAAATTCTCATTGACCTGTTTTTTGTGCAGATAATCGTGCATTTATGAATTCTGCTAGAGATTGGTTGGTCATGAAAGGGGCTCTTGGCCAAACCTAGTACCACTAGAAGCATACTTCAGACTTGGTGGCTCAAGACATTTGGTCAAATATCATTTCAGCTGCTTTCCTTTTGAACAATAGAATGGAAGTTACTGAAGATATGCAACATTTTTGTTGATGTATTTTTGTCAAAAAAGGATGTAGAAAGCACAATAGAATATTAACTATATGTTAATAAGTCATATAGAAGAGCTGATATTTACCAAGTTCCAACCTGAGGACGAATATCAGAACTTTCCTGTAGAAGGGAACTTTAGGTATGAAGCTGTTGGCAGACTTTGCAATCCATTTTTATATATGTTAGAGTAAGTTTTGCTGGCAATTAAACAAAACTTCCCAACTGCACATGCAAGGGATATAATTTTCTAGTTTTATTATTATTTTTTTATCCAGTCCACTTCCATTGTTCTTTTGTAGGTTAAAAGTATTCTGAATTTGTCCAAATATGCAGCTTTAGATACCTCCTAATCTCTTTTTTCTGACTACTTCGTGAAAATTCAAGACCTTCCTGCAAGTGAGAATGATGTTAGGAGTAGATATAAGTCAAGGGTAGATTACAGGAGCCTTAGATTAAAATTTTTTCCCAGCAGTTACATAGGCAGGAAGGCAGGTAGTTTACATAATTGATATATGGGATAGCTAACTATATGGCCATTGGGTAAACTCAATGGAAATTTGGTAATGGTTTACCAATTGAGCATTTATTTAGCCAAGCAAATTCTAATCTCTCTTGAACTGAGCTAGAGTTTTCTCCTCAGAAGTTAATTCATTATATTGTCTGTTGTCAATGGTACCTTCTTTTCTTTCCTTATTCGATATTAGCTGCCTTTTTAATCCAAAGGAGTGACAGGAATAACACATTATATTTGCCTACATTTCATCAACCAGTTGTAGGCCTTAAAATGTTTTTTTTTGTTGATAAAATAATAAATTGGTAAGTTGATGTAAAGAGTTTAAGTGCCACGTGAAATGAAATGACTGGCTGTAATATCTTTTATATATGCTTTTACAAATTTTTTTATCAGTATTTATCTCTATTAGCAAACTACGTTTGAAATGATTTTTTACTTTTCAATGACTTGATTGTCAGTCCAACATATTTTATGAGTTCTGCATCAGAGGTTGGTGGAAGATTGGCAAGAAGTGGACCTGTCCATACAGCCACAAAAAAGTTGACGAGAAGATGCTCTTCCATTGTTGAGAGTAGCCACACATGTTGTTTGAACAGTTGCTTGTGTGTCAGATATTCTGTCATGTGGCTACCTAAATATGGTCTTCTGTGCTGGCAATGTGCTCCATTTTATAGTTAGATTAAAATATTTCTTGTCATCAATATGAAAATGCAAATAGGAATAATTAGAAATAGAGGAAACATTACACAATCACCATGAAAGTAGTTTTATCTAAACTTTTTATAATTTTGTTCAATTTTTTATTTTCAGGTTGTTAATACAAAAATATGTATATTAATTTATGTAAAATACGATAGAGAAAACCTCGACAACCTCATCATTGTTCACAATGTAATAGAAGCATCCTTGTATAATTCTTGGGAAACACTTGGCACTAAATATTTAATGCATCTGTTCTATGTTAGGTTCGGGGAGATGGAGTAGGGGATTGTGTAATTAGTCAATGATGAGCTGGTATATTTGCACTTGATCTCCAACCTGTCAAACTGATTACATTTTTTCCCTTTGTAGATAAGAGGGTGCTCTATGATTAAAATAAATCAGATTTGTAATGATGAGAAATCCTTTCAAGCAGTATGTGCTCCCACTTGCTCAAATGTTCTCTTCAACAACTGAATATAAGTTGAGGTAGGTTTGATCGAGGTCACTCAGTATGACTTTGGGTCCTTAAAATAATTCTGATATGGCTGCATTGTGACATCAACTACATACATTCCATAATTTACAGTTTTAAGGTTCTATGAACTTGTAGGTGTCGGTATTTTGTAGCAGTCAACAGGGAAAACGATGGCATTGAGCAAACAGTATATTGTTACAAGATTTATCAACCAAATGGAACAAAACAATTTACAATTAATTTGCATATGTTTGTGGGGGGGGGGGGGGGTAGGGGTGGGGATTTATTGGGCAAAAAAGTGAAAGAATTTTAAATTTATTAAATATTCCACATTTTAAGAAATATTTTGATTCTCTATGAATTAGACATAGGCTAAACATCTGCAATATCACACGTTCCTAAATAAATGGTCTAAATTTACTTTTTGTTAACCATTCCTTGAAATGATGCTGTTGCTCTCATTTTAGGGGGTGGGGGATGTGAGTTGGAGCAACCCATATAATTTGATTGTTCTTTGAAGGAAAAAAAAGAAAAAAAAGGAGCATAAAATTCTCAAAAAGCCTGCCACAAAACTCTCCCCTCTAAAATAACCACAAAAAATAAACCAAAAACACCCAAACACATAAACCAGTACTTAAAGCACTCTTCCACTGTCACAGTGCTATCCACTGTTGACATTGATCCTGTTTTTCTTGTGGACTCAATGACTGACTATTGGATGGGTAAGAGTTTATTGACTGTTCCAAGTGTTAAATCAATGGTGTCACCTACTAATCATAATCTTAGAAACTGCCAGATTAGCATAGTCTAAAAGTGAGGTAGCTGATATTAATGAAAACAGATACAAAGAAATCATTTCCAAATTGTTGAAGTACTAATAGTGTTTGTGATTATCATTTTAGTATACTTCTGCAGTCATTTAATGTGTATTAAAATATTTCCTTTTGCTAGGAATATACTAAAATATGTCTTACCATACTTCATGAAGTGTGTATCTCTGTGTCAGTCTGTTTATGTACCACATATCTCCTCCCTGACTGGACCAATTTCCTAAAATTTGTGGGGATTGATTTCTGGACCATCCACCCAGAACACACACCTAGTTTGGAGGTAATTTAGTCATGGCTTGGACCATTAAATGAACGTTCCTGTTCATAAATGATTACATAGATTTAGTTTTATCCCATTCCAAAGAAAATGTCAAAATGAAGTTGAATTTACATACTACACCATAATCTGATCAAATGAACACACACACACACATATATACACGCAATAAGATAAAAACGGTCCTAATAACCAGATATACAATCATAATCTTAACCTCATAATAGGCACAATGTCACAGAAACCCTACCCCTCATCTCAAATATGATTTTAAAAAATTAGATCCAAAGCTAATTTAATGAAATGGTAATTACTAAATGTGCATTCATAATATTTACATTATAAATGACAAATCTAACCACCTGCACCTTCCTTTGTTAAACATTAACAATGCTGAACCAGTTTGTACATTTGAAAGGAAAAAAAAAAGGTAGAATGGGTTTTCCCCAAGTAATGAAGAATAAATGGACAAAAAGTTACCAATTCATATGCAGCAAGTACCATTTGCACTTTAGTTCTATGCTTTCTATTAATCCCAATGCCAAATTCTTGCATGGAAGAAATGGGGTATTATAGGAATTACCATACTCTCTAAAATCATGTCTTCAAGAAATAATGCTCTCCAGAGAAATATAAACTTCACCATTAGTATTACAGAATTGAACAGAAAATATATAATATAATAGACCCCATGGAAGGTAAGCACAAACTTAAAAAAAAAGGTATGTCATGCACATTTTCTTAGCCTAAATTTCCTGTAGATATCAATCCAGTTTTTATAAACTCGTATGAATGACTATTTATTTCCCTACCCCTAGTCTCATGCAGTAATAGGAGGGATATCCTTGAGGAGAGAGGTATTTGGTTTATTCTGATATTGTCACAGATGGAGATGTTTGTGTAGTCTCAAGAGCACTCTAGTCTGAATTACTATCACTTTCTCAAGTGTTAGTTTGGCTACCTTTGTTTTTTCTTCTTGATTTTCCAATGTTTATTGCTCTGCTGCCATGAACTGTTCTTTCTGAGTTATCTATGCCTCCTCTGGTCTTGGAAAATTTGCCTTTTCTTTTTAGCCAGGTCCTGCTGATAGGAATTGAAAGCAGCATATCGATTATTCTCATGGTTTCTTCCACTTTCCATAAAAGTCTATGCTCAATACACAAATATCTTCAGTTATTAGCTAACTGAGTTAAGTCTTTATTTTTTACACTCTTTTTCTTACAGCCTCGTTCTTTGCAATCTGGTGCTTACACCCTCTGTAGAACACCCTGGTAAGACTTCTAGTATAGGACGTAATGATATGGAAGAGTTGGCTATGGAATGGATTCCAGTAATATTTATTCAAAACTTATTGCAATTGGTTTTCCCACACCTCCATAACTAGTCCACTTTTTAAAAAACACAGAAGACGTGTGTGTAGAATTTTGTTTATTCCTGTAACATATCCACTGCATATAGAATTTGAAGTATTCTGGGAGAGACAGAGAGGTTGCTTTAAATAATGTTAACCAACTGTTACATAGCCAAGATTGTGCATAAAAATTTTTTTTATAAAACCATTTTGTTGCCTTCTCTTCTGATTAGCTAGCAGTTAGTAATGAACTATTTATAAGTACATGACTCTCTTTCTTTTTTGATATTCACTTACCTAATGCGGTTTTGAAGTTCATTTTATTGCTTCAACTCAAATTAAAAGAAAAAAATTAATGCCAAGGATTTTGTATGTAGAGGTACTCTGTATAACATAGTTCAAAATATAGATAAGTGTAGATACTGGGTGGGTTAGGGGTGGGGGTTGAAAAAGGGAGGGGAGAAAAGGAGGAAAGAAGAAAAGAAGGAAGGTATAGGAGAGAAAGAGGAGAAAAAGATAAAATTGAGTTTTGAAAAAAATAATCCCACACCAGGGTTTTACGTTCATCTTCTCTAAACTTTCTTAAGAACATCCTAAGGTTATCTCCATGATCCCTTTAAATTTGAGCCATTCAAGTGTAATCATCTGGGAGAAGTTACCAAATTAAAAAACAACAAACATTGGGGATCTAAATCAACCTAAATGATCCCTGTTGAACTCTGAAAATTGGAGCCATTCTGCCCAATCATTTGGAAGGAGTTATTGAACAAACTGATCTTCACCAAAGTTTTTTATAACCACTCCAGGGTGAACCCCATCAAAGCCAGAAAATCTGAACCATTTCAGCCCAATTCTCTGGTAGGAATTATAGGATATACCAACAAACAAAGAAACAATCAGACAGACATTTTGATAATTATAGGTAGATTACCTGATTCATACCTGCCTGTCTTCAGTCCAATAATGAGAATGAACTGAGTGATTACAACAGTACATGATAGAAAAAAAGTTGAAAAATATTTGAAGTAAAATAGCAAAGAAAAATTATAGTATGGAAAAGGATAGAGAGGAAAAAGGTATAGGAAAATTAGATAGAAGTTAAAATATGAATACAATGAAAAAAAGAGGCAGGAAAAACATGGAAGTCCAAAAAAAATGTTGAAGGAAAAAATAATGGAGGGAAGAAAGAAAAGGAAGGGGGAAAAATGGGTGTAAAATAGAAGAATATGGTGGGGGGGGGGGGGGGGGGGAATTAATTGTGGTGTGGATTAATTAAACCATCAACCTTCATCTTTTAAACACACCACCTTAACCATTCCACAATACTTTTTCCATTTTTTGTATGGAAATATATTTTACCCCCTTTGAGGGGGGAAGAAGCAAACTATGGAAACCAAATTTTTATAGGGCTTACTGACCAAACCAAGAAGATCTATACAAAATTTAGCTTTCTAAGAGATCCCTTTCTAGGTGAGTCTCTTTCTTGATGCTTCTTCCCCCCCCCCCCCCCCCCCCCACAATAGCACTGCAATTGAGAATTGTGATACAAATAGATTTTGGAACTCACTTGGGTTTTTTTTTTTTGTTTTTTTTTTTTGCGTGATTGGATTGCATACTAACAATGAATAAAGTTAGCATAGCTATACTTGCTAGGGTTGTTGATGTACCTTTTGGATAAATGAATTTTTGACCACAAGTAGTGTATTTTTTAAACTCTCTTTGGTTATAATAATTTTAAGTTTGATCAGATTACATGTGTTGCTTGTAAAAAAATTTGATTATTTCTCTTTTATGAAGAAAGTTGCCTTAGGCATGCATAAAGGAAATTGATTTAGACATGAATAGGTGTTAAGTTGTGTCTGCATGCATTGCTTCAGGGTTCAATAATTTGCAAACCTTTTATCATATAGGTACATAGGTCGGTACAAACATACGTTGATGAGTTTTTATATAAATAGATACATAGATCTGTGCTATGGCTTGGAATGGTATATATTGGGATAGGTTCTAGGATGTCCTGCTTCTGGGGCTGTCTAGAACTGTGGTTGGAGATCATCTGTGATACAGCCCATATCAACTTTGACTGCACACCAATGATGAATAATGAGGCTCTATCTTACTGCAACTTATTATGAAATCAGAATAAAATTGTGCAGTGATTTGCATTCTTGAGTAAGCATGGAATACCAAGCTTCATATCACTGTGTTGTATTTCATCCTTCCAGTGAAGAAATTTCTATTGAAAAAATTTAAGTTTTTAAATGGAAAAGAAACATTTTGTAGAAGGCTCTCTCTTTAGTCCAAAGATGGATCGGAAATATCAACAGACGAATTCTGAATGAAATATTGTAGTTTTTATGGCACAAAAAAATGTTGTTTTGTGTTGTTAAGATTTAAGTTAATTATACCCTAAATTCCTTTGGGTTAATTTAAGGGATAACCTTAACTGGTTAGAACTCTCGTGGCAGTGGCTACCATTCGGGATTATCATAAGAAACCCCAGACATATAGTGGCAGCGGTACTCCAACAACACAACCAGCCTTCAAACTTTAACTGCTGAAGATAATTTAGTACTTGTCCAACCTATTCTTCTTTCTACCTTTTGGGAAGATAAATAATCCTACAGATCCAACTGCTGTACTCACGAATACAATGACCTTTCTAGTGACTGCAACAGCAGAAGAGAAAAATGGAGATACCAAGCATAGGTAGAAGAGAAAGCCAGAAGGGAAGAGAAACTACAGTTTTAAGAGGAGCACAAAAAATGCTTGGAAGGAGAGCAAAATTACTAAAAATTCAATGCTTGGCCGAGCAAGCCAAGATGAAAAGGGAGCTATAATTCAAATACTTCCCAAACTAGATGGTCAGGCTGAACCAAACCTGGCTAATTTTGTAGCATCCATGGAGCAGGGAAATTTTCCTTATCAAAATTGGATTGCGACTATTAGAATAATTTTCACAGTGAAGGCAGCTTCAATATATCAGGAGATGAGTGTTACAGTTGAGATGCTGTACCAAACATTTACTACATTACTCTTAGAAAGATTGCAGTACACAGCATCTCGTATCAGACATGCTATATGATGTAGCTGTCCAGGGAACCAGCAATCACCAAGGAATCATCCTACCTCCTTCTTGAAAGGCATCACTTGCCTGGTTCAGCAGATCATTGATAGTGTAGAGCATATCATAGAACAATTACATGGAGTTTTAACTTTGATATTACTCATCGGAAGTGTATCACTCCCTCAAAAGGCAACAGTTTTGCAGCATCTATGAAATATAAATGACCTGGAAGCCTGATGGGTATCTCAAATTGTTTAAGATCCCTCGAAGATGTACAGATGATTGACAGATGATTGAAAGATGAGACTTAATCCTTCAGACATTCCAGAGAACCTTGGCAGAAGGATAAGGAGCAATAATGGCACACCAACAGTGGAGAAGTGAGCACCTAACAAGGGTTAAGGGATGGGGTAGGCTAGCTAGGCACAATTTTGGTAGGTGAGAAAAGGTAAAATGTACGAGTTGCCCAAGAAATTCCACCCACTAGTAAATCCATTATTTGTTATAACTATGGGAAGCCAGGCCACAGCCGCAGAGACTGAAACTGGGGAGGATAGGTTCATGTCCAAAATAGGAGGAATTCACTGTGTTTCTAAGGGTAGGGACAATCAATGGGAGGCTATAAAAACTTCTTATTGATACAAGGGCAAACAAAGCAACTGTTCCTTCCTGGCTGATCCATCCGGTACATGGGAAGGAAGGTCTAGGCCAGTTGTGCAGACAGGAAAACTAAAGCTTTATAAACAGCAGTAGTAGACCTTCAGGTAGATTGACACTATAAGTCCATGGATGTGGTTGTAGCCCAAAAAAACCATAAAATTTTGTTGGGGAAGGATCACTCAACAGTTAAGGCTTGCATTATGAGAAGACCCATAATTTCTACAATTACCAGGGCTCAGAGCCAGGTATTGGAAGGTGAAGGAAAGAAGAATACTGATGCCAAGGCAAGGAATCACACTAATCTTAAACGACTGTCAATCCCTAGTGAAAAAATGGGGCTAAGCAATTAATACTCATGATCATACACCTCACCTACTTTTAAAGTGACCTGATGTTGAGATAGATTGCATGCAGGGTGAAGAGATTAATCCCATTTAAATTCCTCCTAATGAGGAAGTGGCAGAGGCAGAAGGCATCACAATGTCTATAGGGGATGAGTGTCAATGGGAGGATGAGGTATATGGAGATGTTCCAAAATCAGGGTTGGAAAAAGTTTCAGTGAGTTACCAACCTCTTCCCAACCTGAAATAAGGAACAGGATTGGTGCAGGCACTCTTAGTACAGCAGCATGAAGATGGGACCATAACTTGGTTGTGGAAATGTACTAAAAGGAAGGAAGATGGGTATTTCATCAGAAATGTTTTTTTTGTGCATTATAAAGTTTCTATCTTGGGGACAAATGCGTCAGAGTTGTACCATCCTGAGGTGAAAGTAAATACTAGACATAGCCCACAAGGGACTCCAGGGGTTCACTTTCCCCATAATAAGATAGTGTCTTCACATCAACCACATTTTACCTGGCAATATTTCAGTGCATGCCCAGAATGTCAGAAGGCTGGCAGGCTACTTAAGTCAAAGGTACCAATGGCTAGTACATGAATCATTTCCTTTTTTTGTTGTAAGGTTGACATGTGATATAGTGGGACCCCTTCCAAAGACTAAAAGAGTGGAAGTAGGGATGGTGATGGGTTATTATGTAACAAGTCTGCAATAGACAGGTTGATGCAACCAGAGTATTAGATAATCCAAAAAATTTCTATTTCAAATCAAATTAAATCACCCTTAAAAACCTTTTTTGGGTTTGTCCAAAACAGTTCAATAAACTAATGCAGTAAAACAATGATTCAGTTAATAGTGAAGCATATAGAACTATACACCAGAAAGTAGAACTTAGAGAAGACTAAGGAGTAATGACTCAGTAAACAAATTTAATTGCATACTCCAGCTCAGCTATTAGCACTGAGGATTATGCTTTTAACAACATAATGAATAGGATGAATAACCCTATCAAGATCAATACTTCAGAACACAATACAATTAGTGAGCATAAATTAATCTGATGGATCACACATCATCTTATAATTACTAAACACAGAGTCAGACTTATTAGATGCATTTATAAAACAATTATCAGCAGAAATAGTCCCACAGAATTCTTTAATTTCACCCTTCCCCCCCCCCCCCCCCAAACTTTGACAAGTTTGTAATGTCTAAATGTTACATTGTTGGGAATCTTTTTCTTCTTTTTGGAAACTTCCTCCCTTTGCAATTCATGAGGTCCCTGATTCAATTCCTGCTTTTTTAATTAATTAATTAATTTTTTTTTTATTGATTTTTTTTTACCCATATCAAGTAAAACACTAAATCGTAAGTGGGTGGGTTTTTGGCTGGAAATTCCTGTCTTGTTCACCTAGAGATTGTGTAAAGTTCCTTCCATTTCATCAAGAATCAGATACACTTATTTTTTCTCAGAATTTAATCCAATCAAAATCACCAATTAAATCACTACATGAAAATTATCTCAAATTAAATCAAATCATTCCAAAATGATTTAAAAACACAATTTGCTAATCATGAAATGAAATCATCTAATACACTAAATAGAATTCACTAGTTTTTATGCTATTAGAATGGAAAATAAAACACTGTTGATATACTAACCTCTCACTTTACAAAGATTACAGTATATCAACCAGGTCTATCTGATAAAGATTATTGATAATTTGGTAATAGTTTAACAAACTGAGTTTTCCTTAAATTTTCTCCTCCGAAGTTTATCACATCACAACATTCCATGTTGTTAATGGCATCTTCTTTTCTTTCTTTATTTGATATCAGCAATATTTTCAATCCAAAAGAGATAGAACAGGTATTACAAATTTATTTGATTACATTTTATCAGCTGCCTGTAGATTATAAAATTTCTTGTTTATAAACTAAGAAATGGTTAAGTTGATGTAAACAGTGGAAGTGCCAGGTGAAACCAAATAAACTTGCTCTAATATCATTTATATATGCTGTCACAAGTTTTCATCACTATTTAGCTGTGTTAACTATCTACTTTTGTAATGAGTTGTGACTTTCCCATGGTTTAATTGTCATTCCAATAGGTTTCATGAGTTCTGCATCAGAGGCTAGTGCATGATCAGCAAGAAGCAGACCTATCCATAAAGCCTTAAAAAGTTGACATGAAGAAGCTCTTCCAGCATTGGGAGCTGCCACACATGTTGTTGGCACAGTTGCGTGACTGTCAAATATTTTGTCGTGTGGTTACTTATCATATCATTCTCTGTGCAGGCGATGTACTCCATTTACAGTAGGATTAAAGCATTTCTTGGTATCAATATGGAAATAAAAATAGGGACAATTAAAATAGAGGAAATATTGCACCATCTACTTATAAATAGGAGGTCTGTGGGTGTGTATGTATGTATGTATGTATGTATGTATGTATGTATGTATGTATGTATGTATGTATGTATGTATGTATGTATGTATGTATGTATGTATGTATGTATGTATGTATGTATGTATGTATGTATGTATGTATGTATGTATGTATGTATGTATGTATGTATGTATGTATGTATGTATGTATGTATGTATGTATGTATGTATGTATGTATGTATGTATGTATGTATGTATGTATGTATGTATGTATGTATGTATGTATGTATGTATGTATGTATGTATGTATGTATGTATGTATGTATGTATGTATGTATGTATGTATGTATGTATGTATGTATGTATGTATGTATGTATGTATGTATGTATGTATGTATGTATGTATGTATGTATGTATGTATGTATGTATGTATGTATGTATGTATGTATGTATGTATGTATGTATGCATGCACGCACGCACGCACGTACGCACGTACGTATGTATGTATGTAGCAGTAAGATCATTCATTCAAGCTTGTCTAAGTATTAAATTAAGCATACCTACAGGTTTTGCTGCTTAAATATGTTTGGTCAAAAACGGTTTCGTCTCTCTTTGATTTAAACAACCGTGTGGCAGGTTACTGAAAGATATGCAACATTTTTTGTTGATGTATTCTTGTCAACAACAGACATAGAAATAGCACTTTAGCAGTTAGCTCTATGTTCATACTGTCATTACTCTAATATCAGAGCTGATATTTACCAAGTTCTAACTTGAGAATAAAGATCAAAAATTTCCAGTAAAAAGGGGGGGGGGGTGGTTAGATATGAAGCTGTTGGCAGACATTGCAATCCATTTCTATAAATGATAGATCAAGTTTCGCTGGCCACTAAGCAAAACTTCCCAACAGCACACCCAAGGGATAAATATTTTTTCCTTTATTTTGTTCTATCCTGTCCACTTCTCATGCTCTTTTACTGTTTAAAAGAATTTTCATCCACAGCTGCATTGGCCAGTGGGTATTGTCAAGAGAAACAGTGTTGTTGATTTATTGACTCATTTATCGGCTACATTTCTGAAACTGGCCAAAAATACAGCTTTAAATGCATCCTAATATTTTTTGTTCTGACTGTTTTGTGGAAATTCAGACCTTCATGCACCTGGGGATGATGTTGGGAGCAGAATGTAACTCAAAGGTAGGCCATAAGTGTGTTTGATCAAAGGTTGTCCACAGCAGTTACACAGGCAGGAAGGCAGGGAAGTTGCACTAATGATATATGGAATAGCGAAGAGTATGGCAATTGGTAAACATCATTAGTAATTTGGTAATGGTTTACCAATTGAGCATTTTTTAGCCAATCGAGTTCTACCTCTCTTGAAGAAAACTTGATTTTTCTCCGCAGAAGTGTAATCACTATATTATTTAATATTATATATCTTTTTAATCCTAAGGAGTGACAAGAATGATTCATTTCATTTGCCTGCATTACATTAGCCCGCTGTAGGCATTAAAAAATTTCTTTTTGTTGATAGAATAATAAATTGGCAAGTCAATGTAAACAGTTGAAGTGCCATGTAAAACCGAATAGATTAGCTATAATATCTTTCATATAAGTTCTCACAACTTTTATCACTATTTAACTGTGTTTTGGCAACTACTTTTGAAATATGTTTTGACTTTTTGATGACTTAATCATCATTCTAACATATTTTATAAGTCCTGGGTCAGAGGTTGGTGTATGATCAGCAAGAAATAGAGCTGTCCATACAGTCATGAAAAAGTTGACAAGAGGAAGCTCTTCCATCATTGGGAGCAGCCACATGTGTCATTTACATAACTTATTTATTTATTTTTTTTTTGGTGTCAGATACTTTGTCATGTGGCTACCTATATTAGCTTCCTCTGTACTGGCTATGTTCTCCATTTTATAGTTGGATAAAAACATTTCTTAGCATCAATATGGAAATGCAAATAGGGATAATTAGAAAAATTAGTTCATCTTATTGTTCAAAATAGATTTTAAATTGTGAATTGTGATCAAAATAAATTTTAGAACTCACATGGGTCTTTTTAATGTGTGATTAAAATGCATAGTAACAATGAACAATGTTAGCATGTTCGCTCAGCTTAATATGCTATAGTTGTGGATGTCTTGGATGGATGAATTTCTGACCATAATTAGTATTTAGTATTTATATTGTTTTTATGAAGAAAGTTGCCATGGGCATGCCAAAAGGAAATTGATTTGGGCATCAATAGGCGTTAATTGTGTATGCATGCCTTCTTTTAAGATCATTAAATTTGGAAGACTTTTAGCCTTAAATTTGGCAGACCTTTAGCATACATTGATGAGTTTTTATAGAAATAGATATATAGATTAGCAATATGGCTTAGGATGGTTTATATTAGGATAAATTCTAGTATCTGAGGATGAGTTCTTGTGTCTGGGGCTGTCAAAAACTGATGTTGTTGATCATCTGCAGCACTACACATCTTAACTTTGATTACACACTAAATTTGAATAACCAAACCCAATCTGACTAACTTATAATGAAATCAAAATGAAAATGAGCAATGATTTATATTTTTCAATAAGCATGGAATATCAAGCTATACATAATAGTGCTGTATTTATCCATAATGTGAAGAAATTGCAATTGAAAATATGAAAATTTTAAAATGGAAATGAGACAATTTGTAGAAATCCCTATCTTTAGCTTGAACATTGTTGGGAAATATCAACAGTCTAATTTTGAATGAAATATTGTAGCTTTTTATGGCACAAAAGAGGACATTTTTTGCACAGTTGAAAATTACAGTTTCTAGCAATGCACAAATGAAAAGGGGAATATCTTATCAAATATTTCCAAGCAGGTGGAGATAATTTTCCAGAATTACTTTACTAGGGTTTTACTATATAGAGGTATAGTGGATGTAGGGGAATGATTGATAAAATCTCATCTATGATATATTTTTATCCACCGTATTGTGGTATGATAGTGCATAAATTAGTACATTGAGGTCAAAACTTATCTTTCTTACTTTTAAATATTTTAGACAGATGTTCAAACAGACATCCCACTTGATTCAGGAACAATAAAGCTGAAAATGACTGCTTCAGTATGTAAGATAGTTTTGGTTGCATAAGTGGTTATGCTAGGGGTTTAGTTAGGTTGTTGTTTCCTATTTACAGGATGGTTCTCAGGTCTATTTCAAGATATCTAAGAAAGCACTAAGTTGAAGAAACTCATGCGAGCTTACTGTGACAGACAAGATTTCCAAATGAACAACATTCAGTTTGTGTTTGACGGGATCCTCATTGGTCCTGAATCAATCCCTTCTCAGGGAATTTAGGTGAAAGCATCTCTGTATTATAGCGAGTAGATGTCATGATTTCATATTCATTTGTTTATTCAATTGTACAGCTAGAAATGGAAGATAGTGATACTATTGAGGTATTTGAGAAACAGGCTGGTGGACATTAATGAGATGGTAGTTGAACAACTCACGAACATTATCACATTATACCATTTAAATATTCACATTAATTTCTGTTTTGATTCTATTAAAAATGCGTTATTGTTAATGGAGTACTCCCTTATATTTAATCTAAGCATAATCTACTAGTAACTCAATATACTTCCTGGACCAGCTGGAATGAATACATCTGGTTCCATATCATCATGATTTGTCCATATTCTTCTTCTTTGAAGGCAGTTTCCCCTCATTCAGTTTCAAGAAGTAGGGGGCATAATATCTGCTTATTATGCTGTGCAATCATTTTCCATGGCAAAGGATTTGCCTTATGTAATGACCTCTATGAACATAAGATTCAGCTGCAGGAATAAAGTATACATGAGGAAATTGTAATGGAAATGTACGACATAAGAAATATTGAATAGCACAAATAAAGCCTGTGCATACTAAAACCGGTTTCACCTGTGCCTGGAGCAGGGTTTACATGTACACTCATAAACAGGTATCATCCAAATGGATTCCCTGTTAAACCGCCTATATGGTCGGCTTCACGTGGTGTCATATTCAATAACATTCCTATGCTATTATTATTGCTGTGCATTGTTAGGAGTTTTGCTATTACAGCTCTCTACTATTTGACTTTATCATGGAGATGACAAAATAGATAAGCACAGGACCAAATATAATCTAAATCTTTATAAATGTACATTGAAGTGAAGTAGTTAGCTCAGGTAAATAATTTAGAGCGGGTTTAGCATTTTACTGGTATGGACACAAGAAAACTGGTGAACCGGATATTGTTTGTATGAAGTACAAACCAGTGTGTAGTATGGAGAGATCATCTGTATCAAGTATTGTGAGAGAACCAATGTCTGATTATTTTGTTAGAGGAAAGAAATCTCATGGAATAAAGCATCAATCAGCATGCATTGCCTATCGTAGTATCTAGCAAGTGTAACACACCTTTTTATCACCAATAATTGACTTGATCCTTATTAAAATGCTACTCAAATGTTGTTAACATAGAAAGCAGCTGTCATTTTAAAGATAAGTAGATGAACCCTAGTTCACCCATGTAAGACAGGGATGTAAAATACTATAATTATATCATTTAGGTCTATTATTTTTTCTATAAGGCCACTATGGATTCATTGATTGTTTCCTGTAAACAAGCAGGCCCGCTCCATTTCCTTTATTCAAGAACACGATACATTTACAGACTTTCCCTGAAACCAGCAATAAAATTTCCATATTGTAGGCAAAGTTTTTGTGCAATACCAGGTACGTATTGACTGAAAAAGTATTAGCTTAAGTGCTTTCCAGAAGAAAAAAATCCTTATTTTTACTATAGGCTATAAATATCATCTTGGACAAAGCTATAGCTGTCAGTTTGTAAATTCATGATACTTTAATGTGATGCAACCAGACTGACTGACCAACCCACTGTGGCATAGGAGCATTTATTTGTACTATAGGCTATAAATATCATCTTGGACAAAGCTATAGCTGTCAGTTTGTAAATTCATGATACTTTAATGTGATGCAACCAGACTGACTGACCAACCCACTGTGGCACATGAGCATTTATGGGAAACAAACAATTAATTCATGGTGACTTATCGGAATGAGTCTCTGGGATGCCTTTGATATTTGCACTCCTGTGGGAACCAATTATTACATAGCTGATGGAGAAAGTGCTAGCTGGAGTCGTACCTCACGATTCTACTTTACCACTGGAAATAGAACATGTTCTGTTCCAATTGTGCTATTACTGCATGAATTGGGGAAATGAGGGAGCTATGGTGAATATACAGGCACTTTAGGGAAGGCAGGAAGGAATTTAAGATTTGTGGTGAGATTTCTCAAATCTTGGCATAATCTGGGCCATAGATTTCTTTGTTTATAATTTATTAAATGTAGGTACCAACTGCCATCAAACTTTGGGACAGTCTCTTAACTTGCAGCCTAGTCCCTAGTTTTCCAAAGATGTATATATTTGTCCCTGATATTCATTACTGGCCGTGTCTGAGGTTAAACACATTGTGATTTCATTGTTCAGGGACTAAAAAAGCAGCTGACTAAGTTTTAATTGTTATGTCCATTACCCAGGTAACACCAAGTTATGCTATCTTTTGAGCCTGTAAAGCAGTAAACCACAATGTCATTATCTGTACTGATCACTGTGATTTCTACAACCCATTTGTGTAATAAAGTCCATTTAGGTTCATTTTAGCCTTAGAAAAACAGTAATAACTTTGGAACTTCTGAATGGAATCTAGATTTCAATGATCAACAGACCAATGATGCTCCAGATTTACTTTTGGCTTTATTCCCGAAGAAATTTACTGCTCCATGCCAAACTTAGATGTATATCACAAAAGCAAGTGCACAATATCCCAACTTGTGTTAATTAAATAAATTGAATGAGATACAAATCATATATTTTTATGGTTAACCCCCCATTTAATGAAAAAGTGAAAAATGAAGTCATGCTCTCCGAGTTCATTGCCAAGTGCTTGACAAGCATGGATTCTTAGTCTAGGCTGGACTTTGAGTATGTGTAGGATATGGATTCCCTTCATCTACCTCTCTCTTCAAGGCTATGGTGTGAAAGTAAAATTCTATATTTTATGTTATTATTCCTGAGAGACAGAAATAGCAATCAAAAAGAAATTGCTCAGGAAGAACAAAAAGGCACTTACTATTAAGTTTACACATAGACATGCACCTACTAAATTTCTTTGATTAAGGATGTCAGTAGATTGTTATTTATAGATTATGACATATAATTTATTATTTATTAAATTGATTTGATAATTTGTTCAGTTGTTATTACTAGAAAAAGAAGGAGGAAGTATACTTACATACATGTTTAGATAAATTGTACTTACATTACTGATCATTCGATTATTTATTATTGTGTTATATCGTATCTCAATTTGTCAGATGCCAACCTATTTAAAGGGGGCTGATCTTGGGAGAAATGTAAAATATTCCTGAGCAGTGATGCCATAAGTAATGAATTTTGGAAACAAATTTGGAGGGAAAATGTCAGATTGATATATTTCCAAAACTTTCAATAGATGTAGTCAATTTTCAGCAGGAGACTGGGATTCCAAACAAAGTTGGACCATAGACAGTGGCTCATGCAAAATAGGATAAAACTGGATATGAGTGCCTTCAAGTTTTGGATGGAAGTATTGATAAGGCTGCAAAAAAATAGCAACCTATCAAAACAGCTCCATTCCAATTGCCATTACTCTTGCAAGTTGCGCCTAGCAGAGAATATCTGTGTCCACAATCTTTTCATAACATTTTTCATCCCAAGTAGACACGGAGTCTAACTGCCTCATGATAATAGCACACCATAGAACAGTTAAAATGTTGCCTTTCCTGGGATAGAACATCTTATACAAAGGTTTGTGGACACAGAATGGAGTCAAACTTCACCATGCTAAAGCAGTGTTCCACATTTTGACTACCTTTACAGAGTGTGGCTGTACCTTCAATATCTTTTTGTTTAAGTTTAAGAGGAGAAATGAAAGTTGAGGAGAGGCTAAGAATAAAAAAAAGAGGGAGAGAAAGTAAAGAATAAAAATACTAGTCCACATATCTGGGCATGAGTTGAGCAGAGTTCACTGAAATGTTGGGAGACACCTTTATCAAGGCACTTACAAATATACAGGCAACCAGTATCGCACCAGCTGAACATTCATGGGACCACTGCCAATAAGATTGCGGTGGTTGAGGGACTGCCCCATAAAACGAAGGCCCTCATCATCCTCCTCCAGCAAACCATCTGCACTTGTGTTAATAACCTATTAATTCCAGATTTTTCACAAGCTTAGTCAATCTAATGTTGTGTGATGTATCCGTAAATTCTTTGCAGACTGATCGTTTGGAAGTTACTACTTCATCTTGTTTTTGAAACCGTCCATAACTTGGCACATCCAGGAGTTAAGCCTACATAAAAGTTCATTATGCAGTTCTTTGTGTGGCATGACATTAGGAGGGATATAACTGCTTAGGTAAGATCCTGCACTGCCTTTCAGCTTCCCTAAGTTCACCATCACACCATTGCTCCACTTTACAAATTCACACTGCCAAAGAACCGATTTGACTGCATCCACTTTGATATCATTGGTCTTTTTCCTCAGTCATGTGGTCACAACTACCATTTCACTATTATTGACAAGTTCACTTGCTGGCCTGAAGCCATTCTAATGTTCAACATCTCTGCAGAATCTTGCTCCAGGGCACTTCCCTCTGGCTAGCTCTCATACTTCGGTCTTCCAAAAGCATAACATCTGACAGAGGTCGACTGTTGGCCTCTGACCTCTGGTCACAAGTTTTGAACATGATTGGTGCCAAAGCAGCTCACACCACTGCATACCATTCTCAAGCTAATGGCATAGTTGAATGGTTCCATCCACAACTGAAGTCCATCCTCAAAGCCAAGCTGAACACTTCCAACTGGTTTAACGAGTTGCCATTAGTCCTGCTTGGAATAATAACTGTTCTCAAGGAAGACATTGTTTGTTCAGCAGCAGAGATGGTGTATGATCAGACACTCCCGCTTCTTGGAGAATTTTTTGATTCCTTCTCCAGATGCTCAACAACCACACGCCTTTCTCTCACGTCTGAAGAGTGAAATAGCCAGATGCTGCCCAACACCTAAAAAAATCACATCTCAAATGGAGCCTTTCACATCCATGTAATTCGATGGAGTGCACACATGTATTCATGTGCCTAGATTGCCACCATTCCCCTCTACACTGCCCATACAGTGGTCATATCCTTGTATTAGTGGGGTGGGGGGAGGTAGTGATGTGGCATCTGCAGGCATTAGCTGACTTTAATCATATTAAATTTGTCTTGTGTTATCTCTGTGGTGTTGATTTCTACTGATTAATATCATATGTTACTCTTACCTTATTACTTGCCTGCATGATTTTCCTTCTAGAATATTCTGATGTGATTTGCATATAAATAGACCAGCTGATTGATTTCATCAGTAGATATTCATTCAATGAAATAAGTTTGTCTTCACAAAAAGTTGTTAAATTCTACAAAATGATGTCCCTTCCTGTTTTCTCATCCCTATATATATATATATACATATATATATATATGCTGGTGGTCTCAATTACCAACATGTGCAGTGGAAATACGCAGCCATCGCATCCAATGGAGACATTTTGGTTGAGTGGGCAGAAAATGATAACTCAATGCTGTTCTACAAACCAAAGGGAGCAGTCTGTCTTACCTCCAAGTGCTGGAACACCGAAACCTATCCGAACTTGGCCTTTGTGAGTTCTGGAGCAGACAGCAGGCTCCCTTATAAATATGTGTTAGAGAAATTTCCTTGGTCTCAACATTGACACTGGCTCATCACTACTGCAAATGTTATGATGCCAGTACAAAGTGAGCTATAGAGAGATGGAATTTCCACAAGACAGATTAGAATCACTACAGCCTCCTTACCAACGAAGCCTCCCAGAGCTAAATACCTTCTCGCCCCACTGATGTTGAGGAAGCTTATCAAGATGACCATACTGCCCTTATCAAAGTGGCCAAAAGATCCATCCCATCCTGTAGCAAAAATAACTTGATACCTTGTTGGAATAAGGACTGCAAGAGTCTTCATTGCACCTTCCTGTACACCTCAATGGGATAAAATCTAGGCATATTGCTGTCCCATCCTAACCAGTAAAGGCATGAATGATGCAATAAAGCTATGATATCATTGATTTCTCACATTCCAGATGCTTAGCATGAAATAACCTCAATAGGCTGACTGGTTAATTGAGACACACCTCTTGCAAATATCTTGTTCCAGCAAATACCATCACATAATAAGTTGTGAGAAACAGAATATTTCCTGTAAGAGACCCAGGTCTGCTCCACTGCTGACCTCAAAGGTGGCCGACCATTGTAGGGTCTTAACACAAGAATATAAGAGTTCCTCCGATGATTTCATTGTGGAGAAACTCATGTCTGCCCTCCAAAATCTGAAGCCTGGGAAGGAACCTGGGCCAGGTTTCATCTTGCCAGAATTAATACTCCTTGCTGGCTCTGAAATCATGTTTTGTTCTGTGGATTCCTCTCCTCCTGCTTGCGCAACCTCAAAAAATCCAAGATCTGGAGAAGAGCTATAAATTTCTTGATACTTGAATATAACTAGCCCCCACAAAATTCAATGGGCAATTGACCCATCTCTTTACTGTGTATTCCCTTCAAGATCTTCCAGCATCTTATATACCCACTGTCGAATCAATTATTGATCTGTTTTCCCCTAGGGAGCCAGCTGGTTTACAACAAGGTAGTTCAACTGTAGATCATGTTACTTAGTTGACTCAAGACAAGGAGGAGAGCTTTTTAACTAAAAGGAAGCCCATTGCTGTATTTGTTGATCTCAAAATGGCCTCTCATGCTATATGGCTCCACAGCCTCACCTGCACAACATTTTAGGATGAGTCAAAAACTGTTCTACAAGGGTCATTCTTGGCCCCCCATTTTATAAAACATTTACACCTACAACCTGCAGATTTATGTCTTGCAGAAATTTGTATATGCAGATTATCATGCATTTATGAATTCTTCTGGAGATTGATAGGCCATTAAAGGGGCTCTTGAAGCATACCTCCAACATGAGAAAGAATGACGATGTCCAAACAATATATCATGATGACATTCATGAAACAAATGGAACAAAACAATATGGTTTGGACCTCTACCACTGCAAAATTTACATATTTATGGGGGGGGGGGGGGGGGGGGGGGGAAGGGGAGGTGGGATGGGGTGGGGTGGGCATTTATTGGGCAAGAGAAGTGAAATAATTTTCTTTTCCTTTTTTTTTATACATATATATTTAACATTTTTCGAAATATTTTGATTGCTGTATGAATTGAACACAAACTTACCTTAGGCAATATCACAAGATCCTGAGAAAAGGATCTGAATGTACCATTTTTTAACTTGGGGGAGGGGGGGGGGGGAGTGATAGAGGTGGGGCATTTCATATAATTTGGTTGTTCTTGGAAGAAAAAACAAAACGAAAGCAGAGTACAAAAAATTCCCAAAAATCCTCCTCCAAAACCCTTTCCCTCAAAATAACTTCCAAAATAAGCAAAAACACATCCAAATAACTTAGACCAGTATTAAAGTACTCCTCTACTGTTATAATGCTATCCACTGTTAATATGAACACTATTTCTTTGGTGGACAGAATGAATGACTATTACATTGGTATTTGTATATTAACTGTTCCAAGTGTGGAATCTATGGTTTCACCTACTTATCTTGATCAGAGAAACTGCCAGATTTGCTTAGTCTAAAAGTAAAGTAGCCTACAATAATGGAAATGGATACAAAAGAATTATTTACAAATTGCTAAAATACAGATATAGTTTGTTATCATCATCTTAGTACACTTTTGAAGTATTTTAATGTGTATTGAAATATTATCTTTTATTAGGAACACACTAAAATATATCTTACCATAATTTGTTATGTGTATGCTCTTGTTCAGTCTGTTATGTTCCATTTATCTCCTTCCTGACATCTGGACCAATTTCCTAAACAATGCTGGGATTGTTCTCTGGACCACCCACCAGAATATTCACATTGTTTGGATGGAATGTACTTAAGACTTGGACCATTAAATGAACGTTCCTATTTATAAATAACCAAAAAAAATTTTATCTGATCCCATTAAAAAAAAACATCTAAAAGAAGTAGTGTGCATTCACATATCACACTATAATCTGATCCAATGAACACATGCATATGCATACACACACAAGGATAAAAATTATACTAATTACCAGAAGTAAATACATAATTTCAACCTTATACTAGGCGCAGTGTCACAGAAACATTACCCCTCATCTTAAATATAATACAAAAATTTTTTATCAAAGTTAGTTAATAGAAACATTAAATACTGAAGGTTCATTCATAATATTTACCTTATATATGAGAAACCTCTCCCCTTCCCCCCCACCCTCCTCTGTGAAACATTAAGAAAGCTGAATCAGTTAATAGATTAAAAAATTAATTGCTCAATAGGTATTTCCCAAGTAATGAAAGAGAAATAGACAACTGGACAACAAGTAGCCAATGAATATGCAGCAACTTCATTTACACTTTAGTTGTATGCTTTCAGTTAATCTTTAGCCTAAATTTCCTGTAAATATCAACCCAGTTTTTTAAACTCTGATGAATGGCTACATGTTGCCCTACCCCTAGTCTTATTGCTATAGTAGTATAGATATCCTTGAGGAGAGAGGCAATGTGTTTATTCTGACATTGCCACAGATGCAGATCTCTGTGCAGTCTCAAGATTATTTTTATTCTGAATTTCCTACAATTTCTCAAGTGTTAGTTTAGCGCTCTTTTTATCTTCTTCCCTCTCCAATGCTTGCTGCTTTACTGCCACTTATTCCCAATTTTTTCTAAAGATTTAGCTTTCCCTTGGCATGCTCTACATATTATGTTTTCTGGCATCATGCAACTGCTTCCTAAATATAGACTTCATGCCTTCTTCCACTTTCATAAAAGTTTATGCTCAATACATAGATATCTTCAAGTAAGTGTTAACCAAGTTGAGTATATATTCAACACACTCTTTCTTACACTTTCTTCTTTGCAATCTGGTGCTCACACCCTCCGTAGAACACTTTGTGTTAAGTCACCTAGTAATTATCCTCAGGGGTAGCAAAAAGTTGGTTGTAAAATGGATCCAAGAATAGTTAATATAAAAACTTATTGAAATAGATTTGCAGAATCTTCATATTCCTGTAACCTATCTACTGTTTAAAGAATTTGAAGTAATTTAAAATAGAGAAGTGGATTTAGATATTGTTGACCAACTGCTACATAACTCAGGTGGTACTTTACTAAAAATATTTATAAAATAATTTTGTTGGCCTCTCTACCAAATAATTAACAAGTAGCTATGAACTATTTATAAGTATGTGACTGTCCTTCATTTTTTATATTAACTAAGTTAAAAATGTTCTGAGATTCATTTTATTGCTTCAACTGAAATCAAAAGAAAAAATTGATGCCCAAGGTCTTTGTATAAAGAGGTTTTGTGTATAAGGCTGATAAAAATAGAGATAAATGTAGATACTGGAGTGGTACTAGTGAGAATGTTAGATGAACAAATTTCTTTAAATTGAAATTGATTTTCCACTGAGTACACCAGTGTGAGATTTCATAGAAATAATTCTGTAGATTATGGCTGTCCTGGCAGGATACCATTGGTAACATGCACTCATTATAGTCAGCAGACATAAAAGTGTGGGAATATTTAATACACTGAGTAAATTTATTGATATAAATCTAATAGAGGATAGTTCTAATTTGCTTTGTTACCCCAGATGATAAAAGGTAAAAACATAGAGCTTCAAGGATTTTTGGACACACTGAAATATGCCTTAAACCATAAATAGCCACAATTCCCCTGTTATATCATACTTCCACAACTTCATCAACAATTCTATGTGAAGTACATATCAAAAACCTTTTGAAAGTTCATGCATATGATGTCCACTTGAGAGTAGCTCTTAATATCTTTGTAAATTTTATATACTAAAATATGCAACAGAATTCAATATGACATAAAATTAAACACTTTTATGCACATTATTAGAAGATTTGATTTAAAATTAGTTTTGAGAGATTTGATTTGATTCAAAATCATTTTCACAAAAGTGATATGATTGATGATTTTGATTTGGAATAACTCTGAGAAAATCGAATTAAATTTTAACCTTGATTTAACTGGAAGAAACTTTGCACAACCTCTAACTGAAGAATTCTCTGTGTGTATTTCTGCTAATCACTTTTTCTAAATGTATTGTGTAAAAATCTGACTCCATCAATCTATTAAATATTAGGAAGATGATGTGTGATAACATTAATTTGTTATGTAATTGTATTTGGTTGTGATTTATTGATTTTGAAAGGCATATTCATCTTATTATTTAAAGAATAATCATCCACGTTAATAGCTGAGTGGAGTATATATTCAAATTAGTTTAATGAGCCATTACTAATTAGTTTGCTCCAAGCTCTACTTTCTGGTAGCTCTATGTGCTTCACTGTAAATTGAATTATTGTTTCCACTGCACTAAACTATTGAACATACTGGACTAGTTTCAAGGGAGTTGCTACTCTGTATTATTTGTCATTGATCCCTTGGAATTTGATAGGTGAAACCTTCACAGTCAGTGAATCCCTAACACTATAACTGATCCTTTTTCCAGTTGAAGAAGTGTCTACAACTCTGCCACCGAATGATTTTTTCTGGGTGCAATCATCCAGGGTGAAGAACATAGTTAAAATAGATTTGATTTTTGTTTGATTTCTATTTGAAATCGAATTTTTTTATAATTTTCTAATACTCTGCTTTTATGAAATAAGCTTAGTTAGCTAAGCATAATAGTTCAGCTATAAATAAAATATTCTACTGAACTGACTGGTCATGTTTCTGAACTCTAGATGTAAACATAAAATTCAGCACATAATATGAGGTGAATTTTATTTATTAAGTATATTATTTATACTTTACAGAAAACATTTGTCTGAATGAACTGGCTGACCATGTTTACTTTTTTTTTACCCAATGCTACTCAGAGTATGGCAGCTCCTGAGTTGTAGCTACAACTAATGCAGGGGGAGGGGGGGGGGGCATAATTATGACTAGGCAGCAGTAACCCCAAGTCACTCATGCCTAGGTGTGAGCGACTCCTGGTCACTCAAGCCTAGGCAAAAGTGACTCCCCTTAAAAGAAATTATCCCACTGGGCTGAATAAATCATAGCTATTACTTCAGTTAAATAGCTAGATAGCTATGGCTGTGTATAGCTTTTGTCTATGTACAAGTAGAGCACTGGCTATCTACTTAAGGATATCATCTCATCATCTTGCAGCCTTTGTCAGACCTATAAAAATGGCAATTACTATTTGATATCAAGATCCTGATATTATATAGTAGCTAATTGCCATCTTCAAAGAAGTTTATCCAAGAAATAAAATATTATGAGTGAGTAGCTATAAAATTATACAAAGAACTATCTCCATCATTAGAAAAATAGCTATACTATTACATGCATGAATAGCTAATTATTATGCTATAATGCATTCTTGCACAGTTATACAGATTCATAATCAACTGTTGCTAAAGCACATTTAAAACTTTTAATTTTATTATTAGGAATAACTTCTCTCCCTTTTCTCCCTTCTATACACCACTGGATATTTACCATAGTATACATATTTGTTCACCTCCATCATGGTCTCTGGTGCCTTGGTGTGAATCTCTCCCCTTAGAAAGTAATGACTAGGACTTTATTAATTGTTCTATTTTTTATAGCCATTATTCTATTCTTGTATCCTCAAGATTTTCACCCATCATTCATTAATGATGCACCTAATATTCTTTTAATTTCAAATGATCAACTTATTCTTTATACTTACTTTTGAAAGGTACCACTTACCATGAAATTTTAAACAGGGAACTGCCTTTATAATGTATGTTACTGAAGGAGTTTATTCATCAAATAGATGGGGTAGCACAAGAATTCTTGCCCGACCTTCTAAGGTTGTTTCCCATAAAACAATGGAGGTCATAATTATAGATAAGGTGGAATAGAAAAATATTAAATATTGTTTGACAGTATTTTTTAAATTTTTATGTGAGTAAGTATCAGCTCTATTTTCATTGTTAATCCTCTTGAAAAAGTTTATTAATGGATGATTACAATAATTTTTGAGTAGATCAGTGGAAAATAGAGTGGCTTTAAAACTTTTCCCCCATTTTTTTTCAATCTTCTTTTTTTTCTTTCGGTATAAATTTCATGTTTGAAATTACTGGTGTTATACAATTTGTGAATGTGCCATAAAAAATAATAAAAATAATTAGAAAATTTGTTTTTAAATTAAATGGCACATTCACCAATTCCATGAAATTGATATTTAAAATATGGAATTATGATTGACTATTTGCCCTTTGGATAAATAAAACTGCCCTATTCTAGCAAGATCTTCATATATCTTTTCTGCCTACTATTCCTAAAATGATTCTAGTGTAATTTATCAAGATTTGAATTAATCCACTTCCCTACCATCCCAGTCTCTGTTGCATATGCATTAGTGGCTCCCTTAAGTTAGGAATGACTCATCTCCTCCTCCAATTTCTCCTCCACATTATAGCACTGCTCATTAAGCTGCCAGAAAATATACTAAAACCATAATTATTGTCACAGTTGGATAGCTATTTCCATTAGTGACTGTATTGCAGTAGTGGTTCACCATTGATGGATTTGATGCCTATTTTGCAAATATCTAGATATAAGAGTTTCTATTAAACACAACATAGAAAAAAAAATCATATTCATGACTAGGAGCAACATGGGCTAGGATCCATCTTGACATACTTGTTTCTATGGGAGTATCATATTAAAATACCAAAAATGGTACTTAGTGTGCTTAATCCTTGGAACTGAGCTGGATTATATATGGTAACTCAATGTAGATCTGATAGTGTTTTGGTCAAACAGGGAAAAAAAGAAAGAATTTAAAAAAAATTGTAATTGCTGAATTCCCTCTCCTTTCCTCTGTGCAAGTAATTTAGACACTAGATTATTGCTTGTTCTCCATGCTTTCAGGATATGTTGAAATGAAAGTCAGAAATAATGTACACACAAAAATGAAAAAGAAATTAGAAATAATTTTTTTGTAAGCCAGAAAATTAAAAAATATAAAAACATTTTTTCCAAATCGTGCTTAAAAAACTGGACCAGTGGGCAACACTGATAAGGAAGGTGGATTTGACACAGGATATTAAATTCAAGTAGCCCATAGCCAATAAATTGTAGTGTGGTTGCAAGGAATAGATCTTTGGAATCATAGGTTATAAAATAGCAAAACATTCAATCCTGACCAGACTCAAATAACTCACTTTTTATCCATTATTACACGTTATGTGGAGCATAAATGTTACTTTGTTAAGAATTTTTTGGTGAAAACTTCCTCTGATCACAAGTGCTGAGGTTCCCCCCCCCCCCCCCCCCCCCCCTCTTTTTTTAAAATTAGGAGTGATCCAAGATCTGGGGGAGTTAGATATTTGTGGGATGGGTCATTCCATGACGTCATCTGGATGTGGCACGCATTAATTGGAACTAGCATAAGGTTGCCACGTGGTAGAATTCCAGCAAATTCTGAATTTCTAAGCGGTGAGAAGTTTTTCCTTGTTCTAGCCACCTCTGTTAGTCTAGCCTTCGCTGTTGCCCTTCCAGACCACTAGTCCATTTGCTGCAAAATGGAAGAGTTTAAAAAGAAGTTGGATGACTTTCAAGCTGATATGGAAGAGTTCAAGAAAGAGTTTAATGATTTTCTAGCAGATCCAAGATCCACAAAGCCTGACCACAAGGTGACCCAAATTATTTACTAGTTAGCCCCTACTAGTAGCGGTTCATCATTGTAGTTTGAAGTAATAGCCTTTCTCTTCATCCTGTGGTGGTTGTTCTTTGCTTTTCTCCTTATGTTTGGTTCCTTAGCACCCAAGAATTTATCAAATAACCATTATATTTTTCACTCATGACTCAGGACAGTTTGTAAGCCTTTAATCTATTCTTTGCATTGGTTTATTTTATTGTCCACAATAGCATTGAAATAGTGAATTGTGATCAAAATAGATTGTGGAACTCACTTAGGGTTATTATGTGTGCTTAGATTGCATACCAACAAAGGACAAAGTTAGCATGTTCACTTAGTTGAATATGCTTGAATTTTGGATGTATCTCTTGAATGAATGAATTTCTGACCATAATTAGTGTTTATTGCACTCACAATGGTTATAATGAATTATGGTCTGATCAGATTACATGTGTGATTTAGAAAACAGCTTTATTATTACTTTATCATGAAGAAGTTGCCTCAGGCTTGCATAAAGGAAATTGATTTAGCCATGAACAGGTGTTAAATAGCGTATGCATAGGCATTAAGTTATGTATGCATGCATTCATTTAGGGTCATTTAATTTGGCAGACCTTAGCTGCATAGGTAAATTATTGGCAAAAACATACATCTTGGTTTTTTGTGTATAAATAGATACATAGTTTTGTGATATGGCTTAGGATGGTATACATTGTGAAAGGTTCTAGCATCTGAGGATGATTTCTTATTTCTTAGGTTGTCTAGAACTAATGTTGGAGATCATCTGTGGCAACAACTATTTTAACTTTGTTTACACACCAATTATGTATAATCAAGCCATATTTTATTGTAAATTGTTATGAAATCCGAATGGATATGTGCAATGATTTACATTGCCAAATAAGCACAGAATACCAAGCTTCACATCACTGTATTGTATTTCATCCTTGCAGTGAAGAAATTTAGACTAAAAAATGAATTTTTTTTAAAGAAAGTAATGAATTTTGTAGAAGGCCCTGTCTTTAGCTCAAATATGGTTGGGAAATATCAACACAAATTCTGAATGAAATTTTGTATTTTTTATGGCACAAAGATGATGGTTTTTGTATGGATCACCATTATAGTTTCTAGCAATGCACAATGAAAAGAGAAACATTTTACAGAAGTATTCCGAGCAGGAGATGTTAAATTTCAGGATATTTCTATACTACGGTTTACTATATGGTAGTAAAGTGGATATTGGGACATGATTAATAAATCCTCATCAATGATATGTACATATTTATGTATTGTAATAGGATAATACATATATTTGTATAGTAAGGTTAAAACATATTCTTCTTACCCTAAATCTTTTTAGCCGGACGTTACACCGAACATTCCACGTAAATCAGAAGCAATGGATCTAAAAGTGACTGCCTCAGTATGTATTGTGGTGGTGGTGTCAGTGGTAGTGTTAGTGGTGTAGTAATGCTGTTGCTTCCTCTCTACAGGATGGCTCTCATGTCTATTTCAAGATCAACAAAAACACTAAGATGAAGAAACTCATGCAAACTTACTGCAACATAAAAGGACTCCAAATGAAGAACATTCAGTTCAGGTTTGACGGGACCCAAATTGGTACTGAATCAACATCTTTTCAGGTATGTTTTTGTATTAGCATGTGTGTATTTTAATGACAAGATGTTATGATTTCATTTGCATTTGTTTATCCTACTGTACAGCTAGAAATGGAAGATGGTGATACTATCGAGGTATATGAGCAACACACTGGAGGGCATTAATGAGATGGTAGTTAAACAACTTACACACATTATTAGATTATAACATTTATATTTTGATGCAAACACTTCTTTCTACATTTATTCTATCAAAAATGCATTATTCTTAATGAAATACACATATATTTTATCTAAACACTATATACAATGAATCCAATATACTTCTTGAACCAGCTGGAATGAATACTCTTGTTTCATCTTTTCGTGATTTGTCCATATTCCTTTCCTTTGAATGTGGTTTCCCTTCATTCAGTTTCAAGAAGTAGTTGGCATGATATATTTTCATTATGCCATGGAATCATTTTCCATGGATAAGGATTCGTCTTACATAATGACCTCTACCAACATGAGATACAGCTGCAGGGAAAAAGTATATTCAAGGAAGTCGTAATGGAAATGTATATCATCAGAATTATTGAACAGTGGGAATGAAGCCTATGACCACTAAAACCTGCTTCACCCATCTCTGGAGCAGGGTTTACATATCCACTCTAGAACGGGTTCCATCTGAACATGTTCCCTGTTAAGCCATCTATAGGGTATGCTTCATGTGGTGTAAGATTTATTAACATTCCTGTGATTTTATTATTGATTTGCCATGTAAGTAGTTTACCTATTAAAGCCTTCTACCATTTGACTTTGTCATGAAGAAGAAATAATAGATAAGCACATAGCTAATAAATTCTTAATTTTGGTATGACATTCATGAAAATAAAGTGTCAGCTCAGGTACAATATTTGGAGTTGGTTTAGCATTATGCCAATGTGGACACAAGAAAACTGGTGAACTCAATATGGCCAGTATAAATTACAAAATTGAGTGTAGTATGAAGAGATCTTTTATATCAATAAAGTGAGAGGACCAATGTCTGATATTTTTCAAAGGAAGTAAATCTCATGGAATAAAGCATCATTCAACAAGCATTATCAATCATGGTATCTAGAAGGGTAACACTATCCTTCTGATCACCAATATTTGACTTGATCCTTATTAAAATGCTACTAAAATATTATCAACAAAGAAAGTTCACCCATGGAAGATAGGAAGGTCAAATACTGTAATTAGATTATTTAGTTCTATTATTGTTTCTGGATGTTCTGTGAGAGCTATAAGGCCACTATGGGTACATTGATTGTTTCCTGTAACCAAACCAGCCCACTCCCTCTCTTTTATGTAAGAATAATATAGATTTACTGACTTTTACCAGAAACAAGCAAGAAAATTTTCATATATTAGGCAAAACTTTGGCACAATACCAGGTATGAATTTGCTATAAAAGCGTTACATTAAGGGCTTTCCACAAGAAAATTTTTTTCTAGTTTATACTTTAGGCTATAAATATTATCTCTGAAGAAGCTATAGCTGTTAGTTTGTAAATTCATGATACTTTAAAGCAATGCAACCGGACTGATTCACCAACCTACTCTGTCACAGTAGCATTAATGGGAAATAAACAATTAATTCCATATGGCCTATCAGATAGAGTCACTGGGATGCCTTTGACATTCGCTCTACTGTGAGAAAAATCATTACTTCTTAGGATGGCACCCCACAGTACTACTTTAGAACTAGAAAGAGAACATACTCTGTTCTAATTTTTTTATTCATGCATAAATTATGGAAATGGGGGAGTTAAGGTATATATACAGACACATTAGGGAAGACAGGAAGGAATTTAAAATTTGAGGTGAGATGGCTCAAATCCTGGCATAAGTCGGGGCATGAATATCTTGGCTTATAATTTATTATACGTATGTACTAAAATGTTGGGGACAACTCCCCTTTACTACATGTTTATGATAACCAACAAATAGACTTAACATGCATAAGGAATGCATATGGATCCAAGCTTTTATTGTACAGGATGTAAGTATAATAAATCATTACCTAAATGGTCACTATCCTCTATCACCCCTCAAGTCTCTAATGTATTCCATTCAGGAGGGTGCTCAAGGATGACTAGATAATTCAGTTTATGTCATGGTCCCCAGAAGTATGCTAGGGTGGAGGTCTTCTCATGCATATAGAATGTCTATGTGGAGTAGATATTGACCCGATAGGAGTTGTTTCCTTATTCTGGTTAAAAGGAGAGGATGGGATGGTATGAAGGCCAGTAAGTCAAGCAGGTGTCTTCTTTGGTAGAAGGTCAAGAGGCGCCTTGAGAGACAAGTTGCAAGTTGGTAAGTTGGCTTCGGATAGTGGGGGTAGTTGGTAGAGGTAGTTCCATTCATGATCTGTAATGGTAATGGGGAAGCAGTGGCCACTTTGGGTTGTGGGTGGTGAAGCTGAGAATGCCAGTCATTGCTTATGGTTAATCTGGGTTCCCGTGAATTACCTTATGAAATGTCAGCTCCTGAGTGTGGCTCTACCAGATCTATCCATTCTGATGAAGTACTGATCGAATTGGTGAACCACAATGATCAAATCAGTCTTGTCCTATTTGGATGGATAGTGGCCACCTGGTTTAGTAGCAGGACTTAGTCACTGACTCTGACTGGTGATAGCTGGTGAATGTGTCCGTCCATCTCTCCATGTCCCTCATGTGACGATTATGGAGGGCATCTTCCTGTGTTGCCACTGAACTATGCCAGGTTTCTTGTAGGTGAATTTTCCAGGGAAGATGGAATTGAGGTGTTTAATTGGTTGTCCAAAGGTGTGCATTTGTGGTAATGACTTTGTGTATCAATCAGGGGTGTTGCGGTGCTGGACGATGGCCTGCTGGAATTTGTCAACATTAAGGTCACAATAGGGTCCTGTATTGTTAGTAATTAGTCTTTTCATATATTTAACCCCTATTTTTGTACCACAGTTGCTGTGTAGAAAGGTTACTGAGCTCAGGCAGTGGTGTATACCTCATTGGAAGATGAAGTATGTGTGACCGAGGTTATGAACTTTAGTTCTCTATTGGTTGAGAGTCCATCAGGGATTCCATAGGTTGTGAAGCATCTCCTCAGGCTATCAGAGAAGCCATTGGTCCCCTTGTTCCCTTTTGACCATAGGTCATTTAAAGTCGTGATCAACAGTGACAAGTTACTTATAACCTCCATAATGGATATTGTCCTCACAGATGCTTTGTAAAAGATATGAAGCTGCTCTGGGGAGTATGGATGGAAGTGGAGGTTGGGAAGGGTCCATGCGGTCACAGTGGTAGCAGCCATGGTGTGTTGAAGTGATGTCCAGCATGATACCAGGCCAGAACATGATAAACTCAGCCTTAACAATTATCGTAGAGGTGCCATGGTGGGAGATGTGTAAACCTGCTCCCTGCAGTGGTGGCCTTCCATCCTTATTGCAGCATAGGGGTTTAATTATGGTGCATGCGCAGTGCTTTGAAAGAGACAGAAGCCCATGCCGTTCTTCAACCAGCTGGTCACAAGGCAGGTCTGTCTTGACATATCAAAGATGCAAACACATTCCAAAATTTCTTCTTGAATATCCCTTTGGATTTTTCTAACAATGTGTTCAGATGATGACTCCAGTAGAAGAGGGTGCCCAGTTTCAAAAATGTATGGAAAGGTAACATTTTGCTGGACATGCTGAAGGTGTATGAGACTTGATTGACCAGCCCAAACCAGGAATGGATATCTGCAATGTTCTTGGGTGAGGGAATTTCCTTGATAGCCTGGAGGTTTTTACGGCTTTGGTGAACACTGCTCATGGTGATCTCAAATTTAGGGAACTATACTTGGTTCAAGGTTACAGCATACCTGCCACAGTTGTCTAGCCACTGAGTGGCTTGGTGGAATCTGTGATAAAGGTAGAGTAGTGACAATCATCCTCGTGGATAGGGACAGTATGATAAACATTCTGGGCATTGAAAATTGTCTTCTTTATGTTAGTAGGCATCAATCTGACCTGGCGGAAGGGAGATGAGTATGTTGGGTCTCGCTAGTTGCGTAAGTGTTAAGTGGATGGAAGTCAATATCTTGCAAGGGTGGCCATTTTTCTTTGCACATATAACCATGGGATGGCACCATGTGATGGGTTCACCTATTGGGATTGCTTCAATGGCATGCAGGCAGACACATCTATCGGATCTGCCTTGATGTTCCTTGCTGGTGGATTGCTACGGGTATTGGTGAGTTGTGTGGTATGGGTTCTGCTGCAAGGTGAATCATCAATATCATGGGTGGGCCTTAAATTTGGATAGTAGCTGATGCTCACATGTACTGAAGGTACTGGATCTTTAGTAGTCAGTCAGGTACTTGTTGAGTTTCTCATGGTTTTCTTCATTGGCAGGGTCTGGTGGTTCCTAGGGGTGTGCTGAGGGAGATGTGCATTTACGGCAATCGCATCCTGATGCTGGTTGGAAGTCAATGGCAGATATAGTGTGGCACCTTCATTCTTCTTGCTCCTGGTGGCAGGTTTTCTCCTGAATTCCTTCTCAAAGTGGTGGTCATGACTGCAATGTTTGCATTGCCGGCCATACGATGGTCACTCCTTCCTTTGCGCATGCACTGGCGCACTGCATCCATGCAATCCTTTTCCACACTATGTGCAAGCTTCGTCCCTGGCCCTGGTTGCTTGCTTCATGTGGTGGGGTGTAAGGCCTTATTGACTGATTCCCTGCTGTTAGAGAAGTATGTTCTCTTTGAGAGTGCATTTGCTGTGTGCCAGGTTGCCAGGAGAAATGTAGCAGAGAACTTCCCCGCTCCTTTGGCCTCTACAATCATAAAAACTGGTTCAAGTGTCATGTCATGATTCATCTCGCTCAACAGATCAAGTTCTATGTCTGGGTTTCCCAACCCACGGCACAGCATGTCTCTCAGTTTCCCATCAGCGTCATTGGCCTCTGCTCTGCATCCTGTGCATGGGATAATGAACTTGCAGATCTCTGCCTAGCCTAAAAGTCTAACTCCAAAGTCATACATGGGCTCATGTCTGTTCTGTTGCATGTTGTGCAGTGCCACCCAGGCCGCCATGGCATTCTCCTCCCTGACAGCTAGGTCCCTGGTAGCTGAAAAAATCTTACTTTTGGTTTCGTCAGCCTATGTACCATCCACTGTTTGGGTTAAATCGTTATGTAACTGCTCATTACAACTCTCTAATAGTTGTATGATCTGTCTGCTCCAGCTAATTTTGGTGGCTCTGATGTAGTCTTCCCAGTGGGATATAAGGTTCTGCCAGTCTTCGCTGGTGCTTGCAGAAGATACATTTGATCGTTTCACATTTTACACCTTTGCGGTGGATGCACTTGCAATAGAGTTACTGTACACAGTAGCATAACCAGTAGTTCAGGCAGCAGTAACAACTGGGTTATACCTGGGGTCATATATGGCTGTGACAGTTCATTGGACTAAATTATAAATGCAAATGTTAATTGGAATGTTTTACTGCGTGATTGATATTGTTGTTAGCTGTCTGAATAGAACATTAATGATGTTATTAGTTTGCCTTAGTTTAACATTATACTGTTATTTTTTATTTGATTAGTGTCATCTTTCCAGTTTATTCACTTGTCATCTTATTTTTATATAAATAGCCTTGACGGTTTCTTCTAAGTGTCTTGAATATTCTGAATGAGATAAATTGCACTTCTTCCTAAACTCTCAAAGTTGAGCTTTTCCACTTCGGCATGGTCTGAAGGATCATAACAATATTGAGCAGAATGGCAGCTAGACCACTCATGGTTGCAGATGCTTACAGTGGGGAGGGGAGCTGGAGTCAGTGGCAATACCACTTCCAGAATGTTGTGGCAGTTAATAACTGGAATTAGGTGGCACAGTTAAAGTGGCTCAATGTGCGACTCATCGGTTGAGCACAGACAACATTCCAATGTCTAGCAAATGAAACCCAGGCGAGTCAATAATTAGCTTTAGCTGCTTTAAAGGATATATTTGAGCCTTCCAGCCACAAGACCAGAAACCAGGTAGAGCTACAAATCTGTAGGAAGAAGAAAACTGACAGCTGAGTAGATCTGGCAGAAGATATACATCTGTATTCAAACAAGGAGTACCCTGACCTGGAAGACAACGCAAGGGAGACACTCACCCTCAACTCCTAACTAGGACTCCTAAACAACCCTCAAGTGGTGTTTGGAGTGAAACAGAGGTCACCTGCTAATCCAGATACTGCTATAGCTGCAACTCTTGAGTTTGTATCCCATCTGAGTCACAAGGCAGTCGCCCTCAGTATTAAGGTGGAGGAGAGCACAGATAATGGATAAATTGGAGCTGTTAGTGTTTCTGATGATAAGTTCATTACATTGGTAGAGATGCTAATTAAGAGGGTAAAAAAGCTTGAAGTAGGGAGGTCAGAAGGTATTGGTAAACCAATCACAAGAAGGTATGCCAAGAAAATGGTGAGATCAGGCAAAGTTGGATGGAGAATGAATTGAATACCCCTACCTACAGAGGAATCATATGCTAGAACAGTGGTAAGAGGTGGGAATATTGCTGGGTTGTGCAAATAACCTAGTAAGAATCTTCATGAAAACTAGTTTCCCCCTGCATGTGGAGTTGAGTGCAGGAGGGTAGAAAAGATATGACTGAAAAACCTAT
Organism: Lycopodina hypogea; assembly: GCA_963969325.1. Classification (NCBI taxonomy): domain Eukaryota; kingdom Metazoa; phylum Porifera; class Demospongiae; order Poecilosclerida; family Cladorhizidae; genus Lycopodina; species Lycopodina hypogea. Next base: position 8,914,600 of record OZ017787.1, read on the forward strand.
ATATACTAATGTATCAGTAATTACTCCAACAGGTCATTTTCCTTTAGAGGGGTAATATGTGGACAGGCCATTTCTTTCCTAGTTGACACTGGAAAGCAGTTATTTTAATGTGGAAGGACACTTGGGACCAAGTAACCCAGGGTCAGAAAGTCTACTTAGAACCCTATGGAGAACAGCTGTTGGTTGGTGTTGATGGTACGCCGCTGCAAGTATACGGACATACAAGCATGGATCTTTTGCAGAATAGCAGTAAGTATGAAGCTGGCATTGTCGTGGTAAGTCTGTTAACTACTGAGGCTATTCTAGGGCTCAATTTTATGAGGAAGCATAGAGTTACCTTTGATTTGGGAAAAGTTGAGATAAACATAGGCAAGGAAGATCCAATAACTATTCATTAGCCCAATCAATGTCGACATGATTTAGGTAGTGTTTGCCTCATAGACAGTGTGAAAGTACCTTCATTATCTGAGATTTTTGTCATGGTTTATTCTGAAGAATTGAGACAAAGAGGGATATATATTGTAGAGAAGAAACGAGGGGAAAGTTTAGCATATTTAGTTGCCCGTGTATTACTTGAGCCTCGAAATGGTAAAGTACCCATAAGATTACTGAATCCCAAAACTGAAGTAGTTGTGTTCCCAAAGCATGTACAAGTTGGTATGATAGAATTGGTAAATGTTCCTCTTGGAGTTGTAGCTAATACCCCTGCTAATCCAGTCCAATATGATTCAAATCTAGATGAGTTCTTGTGGCATGTTGTGGAAGAGAGTGGGGCTGAGATCAATGAAGAGCAAAAAGAGAAATTGTTTCTATTGCTTGAGAATACAGTGATGTTTTCGCTCAATCCAGTTCTGATTTTGGGAGAACTAGCAGGTTTGAGCATGAAATACACTCTGGTAACAGCACTCCAGTTATGCAGGGTGTTCGTAGGCTCTCTCCTCATCATAGGCAGTAGATGCAGAAGCTTTTGCATAGTATGTTCAAAAAAGGAGTAGTCAAACCCTCTAAAAGCCCTTGTACTTCACCAATTTGCTTGTTCAGAAGAAAGGCAATAGTTTCCATTTTTGCATAGATCATCATAAGTTGAATGAGGTTACCCATAAAGATGCCTACCCACCAGCTAGAATTGGTGACACCCTCAACACATTAGCAGGCACTGAATAGTTGTCCACATTAGATATACTCAGTGGCAATTAGCAAGTTCGTTTGGCACAGAAGGACTGACCTGAGATAGCATTTCGTACAACAGAAGGTTAGTTTGAAATGAAAGTGATGTCGTTTGCACTGTACAATGCCCCAGCAACATTCTAAAGGCTCATGCATCTAGTCCTTGCTGGTTTCCAATGGTCTCACTGCCTGATCTCTCTAGAAGATATCATTATTCTGGATAAGATTTTTCTGAGCATTTAGCAAGCTTGAATCAGGTGTTTAGGTGTCTCAGTAGGACTGGCTTGAAACTTCACCCCAAAGAATGTCACTTACGGCAATGCAAAGCACAATTTTAGGGTCACATATTATCACATGAAGGTGCATCAGCATACCCCCAAAAGCTTGACAAAGCCACTTGGCCCACTCCTAGAACTAAAAAGGAAATAAAGCAGTTCATACACTTTGCTGGGTATTACAGAACATTTATTCAAGACTTTGCTATGACTGTTAGACTCCTGCACTAGCTCACCAAATATATGGTTACCTTTAAATGGACTACTGAATGTCAGACAGCTTTGAATATGCTAGAGTGTCACCTTACCACTTCCCCAGTTCTGGCCTACCAAGAATATAGCAAGCCATTATTCTTGAATAGAAATGCCAGTGATATGGGTATTGATGTGGTGCTCTCCCAAGAAGATAATGGAGGCCAAGAGAGAGTCATTGCCTTGGAAGCAGAACATTGACTAAGCCTGAAAGGCAGTACTGTGTCACCAGGTGGGAACTACTAGCTGTAGTTGTATTCACTTGGCACTCTCTATCATTTCTCCCAGGAAATGGTAGGGAGTGCTTCGGACTGACCATGGGTCGCTGACTTGGCTTAAGAATTTCAAGGAACCTGATGGTCAGATGGCTATGTGGTTAGAGAGATTTCAGTAACTTGATTTTACTGTAGTACATCAGAGGAGAAAGAAACATACGAATGCTGATTCACTCTCTCCATTTCCTTGCCACCCGTGTAGTCATGAGAATCATGATCAGGAAGTCATTCTAGCCAATACTTTGATATTGGTAACAGTCAACTTTCTCCAAGAGCAGCTACATGACTCAACCATTTGGCCAGTATTGAAGGCCAGAAATCATGGGACAAAGGCCACCTGATTGTGAGACTAATGCACTGAGTAGACAATGAATACATCTATTCCAGATATGGGATCAGCTTATGATGCATAATGGGATACTAGATCAACTATACCAGAATGACATGGAGATGATGATATGGTTATCCACCAGCTAGTGATATCATTAGGCAAGAGGAGTGAAGTACTCAAGGAGTGCATGAAGGCACCCTTGGAGGTAACCTTGCTGAGATAAAACCATAGCTCATGTTCATGAGAGATTCTATCAGCCGGGGTACCACAATGATGTCTGTGACTGGTGTAAGTTGAGTGCTGATTATGCAGCTACCAAAATAAATGTTCTAAAAATCAATCCCACTTATAAAGTATAAAAGTGGGAAGTCCAATGCAGATGGTTTCTGTGGGCATAGTAGGACAATTCCCAGAATTACGTCTTGTATATTCATACATCTTGGTAATAGGTGACTACTTCATCTGTCGGATGGAGGCATTTTCTATTCCAAATTGCGAAGCAACCACTGTCACCTGTGTCCTCACTGATGAGGTATTCTATATATTCTTCCCTCCAGAACAACTGCACTCTGATCTAGGCAAGCAATTGAAGTCTGAAGTTGTGGCTAATATGTGCAAGCTCCCTGGAATTTGCTAAACCTGTACTACTCTCTATCACCCAAAACTGATGGACTTATTGAATGATTCAACTGAACCCTTCTTTCAATGCTGATAGCTGCTACCAGTGGAAACCCATTTGAATGGGAAGATCATTTACAGCCATTATGTATGACATAATAGCAGTGTACACACAACCAGATACACGCTCTTCTATCACATATTCGTACATAACACAAGGATGCCAATTATTCTCATGTATGGTAGCTGTCCAACTGAGGTAAACCAAGCTATTCTAATAAATTAATTGCTGAGCTGCAAGATAGGTTGAAAAAAGCTTATGTGCATGTTCGAGATACTATAGGACATCAGCTGGAAAGACAAAAGGAACTGTATGACGAATGAATTCATGGGAAACCCTTCAAGAAAGATGATTTAGTATGGCCAAAGCTTTCCCTCGTGGAGTGGGTCGGAAACTCTACCGTCCTTGGACTGGGCCTATCAGAGTAGTCCACCTTCAGAACTCTTACTCATCAGGGCATCAGCTGGTTGTGTATCTGACTGACTGAACTTATATTCAGAAGGAATTCGGTGACCAACTGTCTTTAAACAATAGACATTTATCACAGACTCTAACACTGACTGTTAAACCACCAGATACCAGTTGTTAAGAAATTTTATCAGTTCAGCTACAAAGTAGGTAGCTAAATCTATCTAAACTGACTTCTGTATGCATATATAAGAGGGACAATTCCCCTTTATAATATGTATTATAATAGCAAAAAAATAGTCGACACATATATAAGGAATAAATACAGAGCTGAGCATGTATGGTAAGGGATATTAGCTATATAATTGACTGCCTAAATAGTTATTATCCTCTAGGTACCAACAGCCATCAAACTTTGGGACAATTCTTAACTTGTAGCTTCGTACCCAATTTACCACTAGTGTATGTGTTTGTGCCTAAGGCTCACTAACAGCCTGTTCAAGATTGAACACAAGTTGGTTTCATGATTCACGATCTGAAAAAGCAACTGAACAAGTGTTCATTAATATCTTGTTGTCCCAGATAACACCATATCTTGCTACATTTTCAGCCTGTGAAGCAGTAAACCACGTTGCCCATATCTGTGCTGATCACCGTGATGTCTACAACCCTCTGGTGTAATAGTCTCCATTTGCGTTAAATTTGGCCCTAGCAAAACAGTAATAACTTTGGAACTATTCTTTGGATTCCAGATTTCAAGGATCAATAGACTGATGAAGCTCCACATTTTCCTTATGCTATATTCCTGAAAAGTTTAACGTTCCATATTAAACTTACTCAAAAAGTGCAAGAAAAATACTTGCGATTAGGTTCACACTAGACATGCACATATAGAATGTTTGATTATGGACGTATAAAGATTGTTATTAGTAGATATGACTTATGATTTATTATTTTGTAAGTTAATTTTTTATTTGTTGAGATGATTTGTTATATGTAGGTTACTTACCAGAATAGGAGGAAGCCTACTTGCACATTTTCACATACATAAATTGTAATTTGGTGACTGATCATTCAATTATATATTATTGTGTTATATCGTATTTTAATTGGTTAAATGCCAACTTATTTAAAGGAGGTTGATCTCTGGAGAAATTTGGAATTGTCCTGAGCAGTGTTGACACCAGAAGCTAATTTTGGAAAACTAACTTGGAGGGAAAATGTCAGATTCGGATATTTCCAAACCTTTCGAAAAATGTAGTCAATTTTTAGCGGGAAACAGGGATCCCAGACAAAATCAGACCATAGACAGCTACCCATGCAAAATAAGATTACACTGGATATGAATGCCTTCAAGTTTTTGTGTAATGTATTCATAAGGCTGCAGAAAATAGTCAATAGCCTGACAGTTAGGTCAAGACACACCCCTCACAAATAGTCCAGCTAATACCATTGATAAGAAGTTGTCACAATCTGGATTTTTCCTGTGAGAGACATGCCACTTGTGACCTCAGAGGTATCCAATCTTTGGAGGGTGTTAACACCAGACAATTAGTGACTCCCTTGTCACATCTGCCATCCAACACCTGAAGCATGGGAAAGCCCATGGGCCAGATTTCATATGCCCAGCTGGCTCTGAAATGAATTCTCAGAAACAGCGTTCCACAGGATCAGTGTTGGCCCCTTTTCTATATGACTTCTAGACTTACACCTGCCGACATCATTCTGGCAGAAATATGCATATGCAGATAACCTTGTATTTATGAATTCTACTGGAGACTGGTAGGGTGTGTAAGTGGATCTAGGCCAAGAACTAGTGACACTATAAATGTTAGAACAAGTTTTGTTGACTATTAAAAAGTTTTCCCAACTGCACAAGTAAAAAATATCATTTTCTTCATTTATTCTGCTTTTTTATGCAGTCCACTTCCTTCACTCTTTTTTATCATCAGCTGCACTGGCCAGTGGGTGTTTTAAAAAAACGAGATTGTTGATTTATCAACCTTAACTATCTACTCTTAAGAAATTAGACAAAAAGTAGCCTAGCCTATCTTCAAATCTTTTAATCCTGAGAGTTTTGTGAAAATTGAAGATCATCCTGCATCTTAAAATTATTTTGGGAGCAGAGTATAAATCAAGGAGTATTCATAGGTGCCTTGGATTAGAAATTGTGTATGGATTACAAGTTATTTTTTTCTAGATGCAAGGGTTTACGTTAAGTTGGCCAAGATATCATTCTTAAAATATTTGACATTCATAGTTGCATTAGCAAGCCTGATATTTTTTTTCACTGCAGGGGCTGATCCAGGATTTTTATATAATGGGAGGGGTGGGGTGGGGTGGGGTGGGGGTTCTAGAAAAAAGTTGTTGCATACATTAGAAAATATCTGCATGATCACTCACAATATTTCTTGTTATTATGTTGTGGTTTTTATTCCTGTCTATCTGAGAGGTATACCTCAGATCTGACTTTAAAATGCAATTTGGAATGTTTGGATTGTTAGTGACCTAACCTACTGCTCCAATAATTTTCTTAAACTGTTGCATATTAAGAGTGAATGTAATTATATTTATTGTTATCTAAAATTGATGATTTGCATGTTATAGATATAATTTTTTTTTTACTTGGGTATGGTAATAATATAACAGCATAAGGACCCCAAATAATTACTAAATTCACCTGTGCATATAATTCCTTTGACCAAGTAGTTAATATGATACAATTACATGATGCAATGGGAATGGTAGGCCAAATTCTTATCAAATAACAGATAAAACCCTCTAACAATTAAAGTAATTTTTTTTCTTAGCCATATTGCACTTAACTAAACAGATATATGGTAATGTTATCAGGCTGACTGCTATCAAGCTGACTTCTATAATAACCAGGCTCAGCTTATTTAATGAAAGGTATGCACATTTCAGTTGATCTATTCTTGTTAAGAACAAACATAGAACATAATATATAATAATTAGCTATACACTTATAATTTCATGAGTCTAATATCAGAGCTGATATTTACAGAGTTCTAACTGAAAACAAATATCAGAATTTTCCTGTCAAGAGGAATTTAGGCATGAAGTTGTTGGCAGAATTTACAATCCATTTCTATAAATGTTAGAGCAAGTTTTTGCTGGCAAATAAGCAAAACTTTCCAACTGCACATGCAAGGAGTATAATTTTCTTGTTTTATTATTTTTTCCTATCCAGTCCACTTTCCTTGCTCTTTGGCTGGTTAAAAGTATTTTCATCCTCAGCTGGGATGGCCAGTGGGTGTTACACAGAAAAATATTGTCCTTCATTTAATGACTTTTTAATTATCTGACTATTCTGTGAAAATTCAAGACCTTCCTGCATATGAGGGTGCTGTTGGGAACAGAATAAAACTGAAGAGCCCTAGCCCTATTTTTTCCACAACCATAGCTCAGAATATTCTAGAATTTGGTATCAGCATGCTGAAGATTTCATAATGTTTCTATTCATATTGTATGGTAAAAGCAGGAGCTATTTTCCAGTGGCAGTTCTCAAAAACATCATTGGTAATCACAAATCCCAATATATTTTCTATGGTTCGGGTGGTTCACTGATACCATAAGTAGGCATGGCAGATAGTACCTGAGTAATCATGCAAGTCCCCTATTAACACCATAATGTTTAAATACTTTTATTTAAGGAAGTAATACTTTGCATACAGCAGGAGGTAGAAAACCACAGAGCAGGAGGTAGACCTCAGTATGTATATAGTTGCCCTTTTAACAAATCTGTGTGGTGTACTGATCTGTGTGGTGTACTGCTGGTATAAAATGGCATAGCAGCTGACTTGTACAAAACCATTATAATATAATATTGGCCGTGACTACAAGCCTAACTACAATTATATTGGTACATGGGGTACAAAGTGAGTTCATACATGAAAACTACAAATTCCTTTTCAGAACACTAATTCCTTTCTTCGGTTTTCCATGATTGATGGAAAGCATTGTCTCTAACTTGTTGGTGTATGATCAGCAAGAAGCAGACCTGTCCATACAACCATGAAAAAGTTGACAAGAGGAAGCTCTTCCATTGTTGGAAGCCATCATGCATGTTATTAGCACAATTGTTTGAGTGTCAGATACTTTGTTGTGTGGCTACCTATCATATGATTCTCTGTGCTGGCAATGTGCTCCATTTAATAGTTGGAGTAAAATATTCATTGGCATCAATATAGAATGCAAGTAGAGATAATTAGATACAGGTGAAACATTACACAATCACCACAAAGTATAATTTATCCAAAAAAATTTGGTTTAGTCTATTTCATTATTAGTATGTGGGTAATACTGGATTATATAATAATTTGCCTAAAATACAATAGAAAAACCTCATCATTGTGGATAGTCTAATAAAAGCATCTGTTGATAATTCTTGGGCAGCACTTGGCACTAAATGTTTAATGCATCTGTTCTATTTTAGGGGATAGGGTAATAGGTGGATGATAAGCTGGGATGTTTGCACTTGTTCTCCGACCTGTCAAACTGATTACATTTTCCCCTTTTGTAGATAAATGAATGCAGTTTTAATCGAAGTAAATGAGATTTGTGATGATGAGAAACTCTTTTAAACAATATGTTCTCCTTCTTGCTCTAACAATCTCTTCAACAACCGAATATCAGTAGGTTAAGGCAGGATTGATCAGCTGCAGTGCAGTCTCTTAGTATAACTTTGGGTCCTTCAAATGATTCTGATAAGGTTACATTGTGACATCAACTGCATACACTCTATAATTTATAAGATTTAAGGTTCTATGAACTTGTTCAAGGTGTTCGTGTATTGTATCAGTAAACTGGGGTAACAATGTAATGTGCAAACAATATATTCTAATATGATTCATCAAACAAATGGAGCAAAAGAATTTGGTTAGGATCTGTGCCACTGCATAATTTACATATCTTTTCAGGGGTGGGGGGAGGGGTGTGACAGGGGTGAAGATTTCTTGTGTAAGAGGAGTGAAATGATATTTCTCTTTTAAATTCCACATTTTAGGAAATATTTTAATGCAATACCAAATAATGCTTGAAAAATGGAGTGAAAATGTATATTTTTAACTTGTCCCTGAATTTTTGTTGTTACTGTTATTGTGGTGGGGTTGGGGGTGGAGGATGTGAGGCACTTCATATAATTTTATTTTTTATGGAAAACATGCGACAACGAAAAAAATTAACCAAAAAAACCTTCCTAAAACTCTACCTATAAAAATAATTACAAAATATTTTGAAAAAAATAATTCCAAAATGTAAAACCAGTACTTAAAGCACTCCTCCACTGTGATTGTGCTATCCACTGTTTATAAGGAGCCTGTTTCTTTGGTGGACTGAATGACTGACTGTTGGATTAGTTAGGGTTTATTAAGTTTTCCAAGTGTTGAATCAATGAATACCTCTTTATCATAATCAGAGAAAATACCAGATTGTCATAGTCTAAAAAGTAAGGTGGCACACACTAATGAAGACGGATAAAAAGAAATCTTTTTCAAATTGTTAAGGTACTGGTATATTTCGTGATTATTGTTTTAGTATACTTCTGCAGTAGTTTGATGCGTATTGAATTATTTACTTATTCTAGGAATACACAAAAATATATCTTACTATAATTCATGAAGTGTGTGTCTCTGTGTGTATCTGTTTATGTTCCATGTATCTTCTACCTGACATCTGGACAAATTTCCTAAACTTTGCAGGGATTGCTCTCTGGCCCACCCACCCAAAATGCCTGCCTGGTTTGGAGTAAAATTAAGTTATGGCTTCAACCATTAAACGAATGTTCCTATTCATAAATAATTACAAAGATTTAATCTGATTCCATTCAAAAGAAAATCTAAAGGAAGTTGAATTTACATTCCACACAACAATCTGATCACATGAACACGCACACATATGCATACACATACTACACATACAAAGATAAAACGATACAAATTAAGCAGAGGTACGTTTATAATTTTAATCTTATTATAGGCGGAATGTCACAGTAACCCTCCATTAATGATATTGACTTTATAAATGACAAACCTTACCCTCCTCCCCCACCCTCCTTTGTGAAACATACAGAAAGCTGAACAGGTTAGTGGATTTTAAATAATATGGAAGAATGGGTTTTCCCCAAGAAAATGAAAAAAAAAATAATAAGAAACAAGTAGCCCATTTATATGCAACTGCCATTTACATTAGTTCTATGCCTTCCGTAAATCCCAATGCCAAACTCTAACATAATTAAATGGACTGTTAAAGGGATTGCCATACTAGCTACAACTATGTCTTCAAGAAACAAACACTCTCCAGAGGAGTAAAATTTGTCTATTAATATTACAGAATTTAACAGAAAATATGTAATATAATATACTCTATGGTAGGTAAACAACTTCTTTTTTAAAAAAAGCTATGCTGTTCAAATATACTTAGCCTAAATTTCTTGCAAACATCAATCCAGTTTTTTAACTGATGAATGACTACATGTTTCCCTACTCCTAGTTTTATTTCTATAGCAGTACAGATATCCTTGAGGAGAGAGGCATTGTGTTTATTCTGACATTGTCACAGATGCTAATGTCTGCACAGTCTCAAGATCACTCTTACTCTGAATTTTGTACAGTTTCTCAAGTGCTAATTTAGCTTTTTTTTCTTCTTCTTCCCTCTCAAATGTTTGCTGCTCTACTGCCATTTGTTCCTGTGGTTTCTAAATACTTAGCACCTCCTCGGCATTCTCTATAGATTATGTTTCCTGACATCATGAAGCTGACTTCCTAAACATTGACTTCATGCTTTCTTCCACTTTCATGAAAGCTTATGCTCAATACACACATTTCAGTTAATAGATAACCAAATTAAGTGTTTATTTCACAAAACTTTTCCTTATAACCTAGCTCTTTGCTATCCTGTGCACATACCCTCCGTAGAACATCTTCAGGAAAGATTTATAGTAATTAGCCCTAGAGATAGAGCAAAATTCATTATAGTATGGATTCCAAGAATATTTATCCAAAACTTAATGCAATAGTTGATCCCCCACAGCCATAATTAATGCACTTGAAAAAAAAACCACACAACTTTGGTGTGTCGGATTTTGTTTACCCCTGTAACATACTTTTTATTAAATTTGAAGTACTACACAAAACTTTCATAAAACAATTTTGTTCCATCTCTTCCAACAAGCTAGCTATTAGCTCTGAACTATTTATAAAGTGTGGCTGTCTTTCTATTTTGATATTATTCAGTTGATGAGGTTGTGAGGTTCATTTTATTGTTCAACTCAAATAAATGGGGAAAAATAAAGCCAAGTTCATGGTATAAAGAGCTTCAGTGTATAAGGTGGTTAAAAATTGGAATAGATATAGAAATTTGTGTTGTACTGTGTGAGAATGTTAAATAAAGAAATTCCTTTGAATAAAAAATTGAATTTTCATAGGTACACCAATGTGAGATTTTATACATATAATTTTGGAGATTAATGCTGTCCTAGCAAGATGCAATTGGTAAAATGCACTTGATATAGTCAGCAAATATCAGGGCATGGAATACTTAATAGATTGAGTTAGATCATTGATAACAATTAAATACAGCATAGGTCAACTTCCCTTTGTCACTCCAGATAAAACAGGAAAAAACATAGAACTTTGGGGATTTTTGGACACACTGAAATCTGGCCATGAGGTACACCTTAAACCATAAATATTCATAGTTACCATACTATACAATACATCCAAAAGTTTATCAACAATTCTGTGTGAGGTACACTATCGAAAGCCTTTTGAAAGTCCATGTATATGATGTCCACTTGAGTTAAGCTCTCAATTTCTTTGTAGATTTTATATACTAAATAAGCAGCTGAATTCAAGATGTGGACATAAAATTAAGCATTTGAATGTTGTAAGTTATGTTTGTTAAGTATAGTAGTTCATCTGAAAATATGACATTCAAATGAAAAGACTGCTCATGTTTCTGAATTCATGATGTAAACATAAAATTCAGCATTTTGTATGAGATGAGTTTCATTTGTTAAGTATATTAGTCCCACAACAAGTAAGACAGTCATCCAATAAACTGGTAGGTTATGTTTACTTTTCCACACACAATCCTACTCAATGAAACTACTTTTTATGGGCATTCTCCAGATATGAACACCTCTAGTACAAAGAATGGTAGCTACCATTGATTCAAGGGCCACCCATTATTCATCCACAGCAATGAATGAATTGGAATGTCAGCTAGGGGAGTTACAACTAACCCCTGACCAAACCATTCGACCAGACAGGTTAGGGAAGCGCAGGATCAATATATGGTGGAAGTAAATGGTCAGAGAATCAGCTATTGCGGCCAGGAGCAATCCGCCATCCAGATGGGTTAATTATTTGAGGAAAGGGTTAGCTATTTGAGGGATGGGTTATTGCACGCCTGACATAAGCATGAGGCGGGCATTATTGGGAACTATCATAAGGTTGTCACGTGTTAGAAATCCGCAAAGTCTGAATTTTCCTTAGGTGACAAAGTTACTCCTAGTTCTAGCCTACGTTGTTCATACCCTACAAATATGGCGGATTGTCCATATCCTAAAGATACCGCGGAGTTCAAAAAAGAGTTGGATGACCTTCTAGATAAGCTTGGATTGGCAAAGCCTGACCACAAGGTGATCCAAAATTGTATACTTGTTAGCCTGGGGTTGTAGTATTTCATTGTAGCTCGAAGTAATAACCTTCTCTTCATAGCATGGGGTTTGATTATTGCTTTGATCCATATGTTCCCCTTATTAGCACAGAAGGGTGCATCTAATATTTGTTATCTTTCATAGTTATGACTGAGCACAATTTGAAAGGCTTTAAGCCATAATATCCTAAAATTAGATTTCTTGTTATATCTTCATTTGGTTAATCATTAGATAATCTTTAATGGAAGTCACAGTATGCAGTGTGTTGGTGTGGGAAAGAAGAAAAATGTTTGGGTGGGGGGGGGGGGGGGATTGAAAAAGGGAAAGGAAAAAGGCAGCAGGTAAAAAAATAGAAATTTTAAAAATGTCAGAGGAAAATAATGGAGGGTAGAAAGAAAGGGAAGGGGGAAAACAGAATGGTGTACATACAGTTATATAGTGAGAATACAACTCATTCTTATTCTTCTTATTTTAAATCTTTTCAGCCAGATGTTAAACTGGACCTCCTGCCTGATTCAGAAACTATAAAGCTGAAAGTGATTGCCTCAGTATGTATAATTGTTGTGGTTGCATTAGTAGTTGTGTTAGTGGTGTAATGATGCTCTTCCTTTTTCTCTACAGGATGGTTCTCAGGTCTATTTCAAGATCAAACAAAACACTAAGTTGAAGAAACTCATGCAAGCTTACTGCAACAGACAAGGTTTCCAAATGAACAACATTCGGTTTCTGTTTGACGGGACCCAAATTGGTCCTGAATCAACACCCTCTCAGGTAAGTTTTGGTGTTAGTATGTATTTTCATAATAAGATATTATAATTTCATATCCATTTGTTTATTCAACTGTACAGCTGGAAATGGAAGATGATGATATTATCGAGGTATATCAGCAACAGAGTGGTGGGCATTAATGAGATGGTACTTTGAAAACTCACCCACATTATTATACTCTAACATTTAATGCTTAAAAAAACATTCTTTTCTATATTGATTACATGATGAAAGAATTACTGTTTATGAAATACTCCTCTATGTTTAATCTAAAAGCAATCTGCAATAATTTTAATAAACTTCTTGGACCAGCTTGAATAGATACTCTTGTTCCATATCTCCATGATTTGTCCATATTCTCCATCTTTAAAGGAGGTTTCCCTTAATTCTGTTTCAACAAATAGTAGGCATAATATCTGTTTATTCTGCCATACAATCATTTCCATGATAAATGATTTCTCTTATGTAATGACCATTACCAACATAAGACTCAGCCGCAGGGATAAAGTAGACACAAGGAAATTGTAATGGAGATGTACATCATAAGAATTATTGAACAGTGGGTATAAAGCCTGTGAGCACCTATAAAACTGGTTTCACCCTAACAGGTTCCCTGTAATGCCACCTATAGGTTAGGCTATGTGTGATGTCTGATTTATTAACGTTCCTGTGATTCATTATTGATGTGCATTATTAGGAGTATACCTGTTGGAGCTTTCTAACATTTTACTTTGTCATGAAGAAGATGGAAGCGATGAGCACATAAGCAAAGAAAATCTAAATTTTGGTACGATGCACATAAAAGTGAAGTAATCAGTTCAGGTACAAAATTTGGAGCAGGTTTAGCATTTTGCCAGTGTGGACACAAGAAAACTGGTGAACCCGATATTGATAGTGTGAGGTAGAAACCAGTGTATAGTATGGAAATCTTTTGTATCAGGTAGAGTCACAGCACCAATGTCTGATTTTTTCAGATGAAGGAAATCTCATGGAATAAAGCATCAATCTGTAAGCACTATCTATCGTAGTATCTAGCAAGGATAACCCTATCCTTGTGATCATCAATAATTGACTTTATCCCTATTAAAATGCTACTCAAATTTTATCCACACAGAAAGCAGCTGTCATTCTGAAGATGACTAGATGATCCCTAGTTCATCCATGGAAGACAGGGAGTTCAAATACTGTAATTATATCGTTTGGTTCTATTATAGTTTCTGGGTATACTGTGAGAGCTGTAAGGCCACTATGGATTCATTGATTGTTTCCTGTAACCAAACTGGTCCATTCCCTCACCTTTATTCAAGAACATGATACATTTACTGACCCTCCACCCTAAACCAGCAAATAAATTTCATATTTTAGGTAAAAATTGGTTGACAGCGCATAAGCCTAAGCATTTTCCAGAAGAAAAAAGTTCTTGTTGGTACTATAGGCTATAAATATTATTTTGCACTAATCTGTAGCTGTTAGTTCTTAAATTCATGATACAACCAACCCACTGTTGAACATGAACATTTATGGGGGGAAACGATTTAATTTATAGTGGCCTATAAGGTAGAATCACTGGGATGCCTTTAATATTTGCTCTCCTGTGGGAACCAATTTTTATTTCTTAGAAATGTACCCTACATTTCTACTTTAGAACTATAAATAGAACATGCACTGTTCAAATTTGGCTATTCATATATGAATTGGTGAAATGGGGGAGTTATGGTGGATATATGAACACATAAGAGAAGGCAGGAAAGAATTTTAGATTAGTGGTGTGATGGCTTAAATCCTGGCATAATCTGGGCCATGGATTTCTTCACTTATAATTTATTAGATGAAGGTACTGACTCCAATCAAACTTCAGGACAGTTTCTTAACTTGTAGCCTAGTTACCAGTTTTCCAAAAGTGTACATATTTATCCCCAAAGTTCATTACTGGCCTTGTCTAAGATTAACATATTGTGATCTCATTGTTCATGGACTGAGAAAGCAACTGAGCAAGTGTTAATTAACATATCAATGTCCCAGATAACACCAGATCATACCACATCTTTAGCCTGTGAAGCAGTAAACCACAATATCCTTATCTGTACTTACCACTGTGGTGTCTACAACCCACTGGTGTAATAAAGTCCATTTGGGTTCTCTTTGGCCCTACAAAACAGCAATAAGTTCGTAACTACTCAATGTTTTCCAGTTTCAATGATCAACAAACTGATGATACTCCAGACTTTCTTTTAACTATATTCCTTAAGAGGTTTACTGTTCCATGACAAACTTAACTCTGTCACCTAAGCAAATACAATTCATTCTGACCTGTGTTAATTAACCAAATGGAATGCAGGTGCAAGTTATATATTTTTGCTGTAAACTCTCATTTCGAAGAAAAAGAGTAAAAAATTAAGTCAAGCTCTCCCAGTTCATTGCTGACTGCTGCACAACCATGGACTCTTCTTAGTCTAGGCTGGACTTTGAGTCAGAGTAGGATATGGATTCCCTTCATCTACTTCTCTTTGCAAGGCTAAGGTGTGAAAGTAAAATTCTACTGTTCATGTCAATATTCATGAGAGATTGAAGTGTTAATTTAAAAGAAGTCCAGGAAGAGCAAGAGAGGCTCTAACAATTATATTTACACATAGGCATGCACATATAGAATTTCTTTGATTAGAGAGCTGATTATATAGCTATTTCAAGATTATGACTTATGATTCATTATTTATTAAATAATTTGCTATTTGTTGAGTTGATTTGTTGCATGTAGATTTCTTGCCAGAGTAGGAGGAAGCATACTTGCACATTCACATACATGAATTGTAATTTGGTGGCTGATAATTCCATTATTTATTATTGTGTTATATTATATTTCAATTGGTTGGATGCCAACCTATTTGAAGGAGGCTGATCTCAGAAGAAAGTGGAATTGTCCTAAGCAGTGTTGCCACAAATACTACATTTTATAAACTAATTTGGAAGGAAAATGTCCGATTGGAATATTTCCAAAACTTCGAAAAGACGTAAATTTTCAGCAGGAGACAGGAAATCCAGACTAAGTCGAACTATAGATAGCTGCCCATGCAAAATAAAGTGAGGCTGGATATAAATGACTTAAGGTTTCTGTGTAAAGAATCTATGAGTCTGCAGAAAAAAATCAAGCAAATTACCAAGTCAGCTCCATTCCAATTGACAATACTCTTGCAAGTTCCACCTGGAGAGAGAATATGTGTCCACAATCCTTTTCATAAGATTTTTCACCCCAGGGAGAACCGGAGTCTAACTGCCCCACAATGAAGCAGCATTATGGAGCAGTTAGAGTGTGGTTCTCCCTGGAATGAAACATCTTATGGAGAGAATTGATGACACAGAACAGAGTCTAACTGCCCCATGATGAAGCAGGTGGCCAGATGTCGATTACCATCATGCAGCATGGCTCATAAGCACCTTCAATATTTTTTGGATTAAGAATGGAAACAAAAATCAACAAAAAACAATATGAATGAAGAAAAGGAAGGAGAATAGAAAAAATGAAGGGAAGGTAAGTCCATCCATCTGGGCATGAGTTCAGCAGAGTTCAATGAAATGCAGGGAAACACCTTTTTCAGAGTGCTTGGCAAAGTACCTGCAATCAGTGGTGCTCCAGCTTATCATTAAAGGGACCGCTGCCAGTAAGATCAGCATGGTCAAGTGCCTGGAGCATAAGACGAAGGCCCTTGTGATCCTCCTCCAGCAGACCAATTTCACTTGTGTTGATAAGCTAGTAACTCCGAACTTTGCACTAGCTTGGTCAATCCCAAGCAGAAGCCCAGTCTAGCCACATTTGTTCATGAGAGCCTGTCCTGGACACTAGCCAGTAAATCTCCCAAAATTCTGAGATTGAATGGTTGTGTGTGGACGTTGCTGGCCTAAAGGTCATGAATGTCTTCAAATCTCCATCCTCGGCCTTTAAAAAATGTCCCCACCTCTGTTCCCATCCACACATGTATATGCTGGTGGCTTCAATTGCCAACATGTGCAGTGGGGATACAGAGCCATTACATCCAATGGAGAGTGTTTGGTTCAGTGGGCAGCAAATAATAACTCACCGCTGCTCCACAATCCAAACAGTGCAGTCTGTTTGACTTGCAGGGGCTGGAACACTGTAACCTATCCAGACATGGCCTTTGCCAATGCTGGACTGGATATAGTACTCCCTGACAGATACGTGTTTGGGAACTTCCCTTGGTCTCAACATTGACCCTCATTCATCACTGCTGCAAAAATCGTGGTACCACTTCTGAGTGAGCCTATGAAATGATGGAACTTCTGTGAGGCTGATTGGAATCACTACAGCATCCTCAACAATGAAGACACCCTGAGCTTAACATTTTCTAGTACAATCAATCTTGATTAAGCTTGTCAGAACAACTACAGTGCCCTTACCAAAGTGGCCAAGAGATCCATGCCACTCAACTACAGAAATAACTACATACTTTGTTGGGATAAAGAGTGTGAGAGTCTTTGTTGTGCCTTCCTGAATGTCCCCAATGGGGTAAAGTTTAGTAATGCTGCAACAGTACTGCTATCCCATCTTGACCAGTGAAGGCTTGAACAATGGAATGAAGCTATGATACCATTGACTTCTCTCATAAATATCCTGTTCCAGAAAATACCATTGCAATACAGGTTGTAAGAAATGTATCTTTCCTGTGAGAGATGCAAGTCTGCTCCACTAGTGGCCTCAAAAATGTCTGACCACTGGAAGGTTTTAATGCCAGACAATCAGAGTTTTTGTTTTTCTTCAGTAATTTCACTGTGGAAGAGGTCACATCTACCCTCCAACACCTGAAGCATGGGAAAGCACCTGGGCCAGATTTCATCTGCCAGAGTTAATGCTCCATGCTGGGTATGAGATGATGTCCTGGTTGTGTGTATTCCTCTCCTCCTGCTTGTGCAACCTAAGATTCTCAAGATCTAGAGAGGAGCACTAGTTTTCTCAATCCTTGAGCCAAGCAAGCCCCCATGGGATCCAAAGGGCCATTGACCCATCTCTTTTATGTATATTCCCTTCAAGATCCTTGAACATCTAATCTACCTCTTGTTGAGTCCATGATCGACCTATTTTTCCCTAGGGAGCCAGCTGGTATCCAATATGGTAGATCAACTGTAGATCAAGTTACTTTGTTAACACCATAGAGGAGAGCTTTTTCACTAAAAAGGAGCCCAATGCTGTATTTGTTGATCTTACAGCAGCCTATGATGCTGTATCGCTCCACAGCCTCACCTGCAAGCTTCTGTGTCTGCTACAAAACAGGTACATGGTCAAAATGATCATGGAGCAAGTCACAAAGCGCAGCTTCACCCATACCACCATGAAAGGAACATGCAGAATGTTAGGACACTTAATAAACTGCGCTCCACAAGGATCAGCCTTGGGCCCCTTCTATAAAACACCTACATCTACAATCTGCCAGTATCTGTCCCGCAGAAATGTATATGTGTAGATGATTTGGCATTTATGGATTCTGCTGGAGACTGTTAGGCCATCAAAGGGGCTCTTGGCAAAGACTTAGTGACACTAGAAGCATACATTCAGACTTGGCGGCTGAAACTCATTTGGTCAAAAGCAGTGTAGGCTGCTTTCTCTTTGAACTACAGGATAGCAGGTTACTGAAAGATATGCAACATTTTCGGTGATGCATTCATTTCAAAAACAGATATAAAAGGCACAATATAATAGCTACCTATATGTTTATAAGTAGATGAGTCTAAATCAAAGCTGATATTTACCAAGATCTAACTTGAGAACAAATATCAGAACTTTCCTGTAGAAGGGGAGTTTGGGCATGAAAACGTTGACAGACTTTGCAATCCATTTCTATAAATGTTAGAGCAAGTTTTACTGGCTACTAAACAATACTTCCCAACTGCACACACAAGGGATATCACTTTCTCCTTTCATTTTTTTTCTTTCTATCCAGTCCACATCTCTCGCTCTTTTGCTGGTTAAAAGTAGTTTCATCCTCGGCTGTGTTGATTAGAGGGTGTTATGAAGAGATACAGTGTCATTGATTCATCGACCCTTTAATCATCTACATTCCTGAATTTGGCCAAAGATGCAGTTTTAAATACCTCCTAATATTTTTTTTCTGACAGTTTTGTGAAAATTCGAGACCTTCCTGCATCTGAGGATGATGTTGGGAGCAGAATACGACTCAGGAGTTGGTCACAAGAGTCTTGGATCAAAGGTTTTCCCCAGCAGTTAGACAGGCTGGAAGGCAGGGAGTCTACACAAATGATGTGTGGAATAGCAAACAGTATGGCAATTGGGTAAACATCATTGGTAATTTGGTAATGGTTTATCAATTGAATATTTTTTTAGCCAAGCTGAGTTCTAATCTCTCCTGATCTAAACTTGAATTTTTTTTCAGTAGTAGAATCACTACATTCTCTGTTGTAATTAGTATCTTCTTTTCTTTCCTGATTTGATATTAGCTGTCTTTTTAATCCAAAGGAGTGACAGGATGACACATTTTATTTGCCTACAGTTCATCAGCTGGCTGTAAGAATTAAAAATATGTTTTGACAAAATTTGAAATTGGCAAGTTGATATAAAGAGTTGAAGTACCATGTGAATGTAATAGATTAGCTGTAATATCTTTCATATATGTGAACCTAATAGACCAGCCATAATATCTTTCATATATATTCTCACAACTTTTTATCACTATTTCACTGTGTTACAAAACTACTTTTGTAATGAATTGTGACTTTTCAATGACTCAATCGTCATTCTAACATGTTTCATGAGTTCTGCATCAGAGGATGATGCATGATCAGCAAGAAGTAAACCTGTCCATACACCCATAAGAAAAGTTGACAGGAGGAAGCTCTTCCATCATTGGGAGATTGTTTACACAGTTGTTTGTGTATCAGACACTTTGTTGTGTGGCTACCTATCATATCATCCTTTGTTCTGGCTATGTGCTCCATTTTATAGTTAGATTGAAACATTTCTTGGCATCAATATGGAAATGAAAATAGGGATAATTAGAAATAGAGGAAATATTACACAATCACCATAAGAGTAACTTTTATTAAAACTTTATTTTGTTTGTTCTTTTTTTTATTTTCATGTTGGTAATACTGATTATATAATAATTTACCTAAAAAAACAATAGAAAAACCTCATAGTTGTTTATCATCTAATAGAAGCATCCTTGGATAATTCTTGGGCAGCATTTAGCACAAAATGTGGGGGTTGGGGGAATGGGGTAGGGAATGCAGTAATTGGTCAATGATATGCTGGGATGTTTACACTTGATCCCCAAATTATTAAACTGATTATGTTTTTTCCTGTTATAGATAATTAAGTGCTTTTATAATTGAAGTAATCAGATTTGTGACGATGAGAATCCCTTTTAAACAGTATGTTCTCCTATTTGCTCTAATTATCTCTTCAACCATTGAATATTGGTAGGTTGAGGTAGGATTGATCGCGGCACTACAGTCACTCAGTATAAGTTTGGGACCTTAAAATGATTCTGATAAGGCTGCATTGTGACATCAACTACATGCATTCCATAATTTACAAGGTTTAAGGTTCTATGAACATGCTGAAGGTGTTATTGTATTGTAGTTGTCAACAGGGGAAACAATGAAACAAAAAATTCCCAACAAACCTCCCACAAAACTTGGACCCTAAATATAACCATAAAAAAATGAACAAAAAAACGGCCCAAAAACATAAACCAGTATTTGAAGCACTTCTCCACTATCATAGTGCTATCCACTTTTGATGTGGAGCCTGTTTCTTTGGTGGGCTGAATGGCTGATTAATGGATAGGTAAAGGTTTATTTACTGTTCCAAGTATGGAATCAATGGTTGCACCTACTTATCATAATCAGAGAAACAGCCAGATTTGCATAGTTTAAAAGTAAGGTGGCTGACACTAATGAAAACAAATACAAAGAAATATTTTACAAATTGTTAAGGTACTGATATTGTTTGTGATTATCATTTTAGTATACTTCTGCAATACTTTGATGTGTATTGAAATATTTACTTTTGCTAGTAATAACTAAAATATGTTGCCATACTCCATGAAGTGTGTATCTCTTCGTCAGTCTGTTTATGTTCCACATATCTCCCTCCTTGACATCTGGACCAATGATCCTAAACTTTGTATGGATTGCTCTCTGGACCATCCACCCAGAATACCCTCCTGGTTTGGAGTGAATTTAGTTATGGCTTGGGCCATTAAATGAAATTTCCTATTCACAAATAATCACAAATATTTAATCTGATCCCATTCAAAAGAAAATGTCTAAATGAGGTTGCATTTAGATATCACACTATAATCTGATCACATGAACACACACACATACACACACACACACATACACACACACATACACACACACATACACACATGCATTAAAAAAAAAATTTTTAAACCGATACTAATTACCTGAGGTACGTTCATGATTTTAACCTTATAATAGGTGCAATGTCACGGAAATCCTACCTCCCACTCTCAAATATAATAATGAATTATAATCCAATTTAGTTAAAGGAAACAGTAATTACTAAAGGTGTATTCATAATATTTACTTCCTAAATGACAAACCTCACCTTCCCCCCCCCCCCCCCCCCCCCCCCCCATCCACCCATCCTCCTTTGTGGAACATTAAGAAAGATGAAAAAATAGATAAATTCCAAAAAAAATATGGTAGTATGAGTTTTCTCCAAGTAGTGAAAAAGAAATAGGCAAGTAGCCAATTAATATGCAGCAACCACAATTTACACTTTGTTCTATGCTTTCTGTTGATTCCAATACCAAACTCTTGCATGGATGAAATGGAGTAATATAGGGATTGCCATACTCTCAAAGATGATGTCTTCAAAAAACAAACACTCTCCTGAGTAGTAAAAAAATTGTCAAATAA
Source organism: Lycopodina hypogea (assembly GCA_963969325.1). Classification (NCBI taxonomy): domain Eukaryota; kingdom Metazoa; phylum Porifera; class Demospongiae; order Poecilosclerida; family Cladorhizidae; genus Lycopodina; species Lycopodina hypogea. The sequence goes on from OZ017787.1 coordinate 8,936,351, forward strand.
GTAATATAATGGACTGTATGGTAGATAAGCACCAACTTTGACTTTAAAAAAAATATATGTCATTCAAACTTACTTAGCCTAATTTCCTGTAAATATCTACCAAGTTCTTTAAACTCAGATGAATGACTTACATAATGCCCTACTATTAGTCTAATTTCTGTAGTAGTACGCTACCCTTGAGGAGAGAGGAATTGTGTTTATTCTGATTTTGTCACAGATGCAGATGTTAGTGCAGTCTCAAGAGCACTCTTACTGTGAATTTCCTGCACTTTTTCAGGTGCTACTTTAGCTATCTTGTGATTCTTCTTCCCTCTCCAATGTTTGCTGCTCTGCTGCCAGTGAACTGTTCTTTCTGAGTTATTTATTCTCTCCTAGTCAACGGAATCTAGCCTGCTTTGCCTTTCTAGCCATGTCCTGCTGATAGGAATTGAAGGCAGCTGTCGGAGCCATGGGAGCCTGAACAAGAACTCCTCCCAGTGACTCTGCCTCAGGACAGGAAGACACCTGAAAGAGAAATATATCAAGAAGTTAATTGTAATGGAAAAGAAATGAATAAGAAGGAAGTTAATTATGGGAATGTGGTTTGTGGCCAAGGAACCACAGGGAGTAAAGAAATGAATAAGAATAAAGTTAATGATGGGAATGTGGTTTGTGGCAAAGGAACCACATTTAGTAAAGGGAGTAATTATGGTTATAGTTTAAAAATAAAGAGGGAAATAAAGACAGAAGAACAATGGAATGAGAACTCACCTGAGGAGGCCCAGGAAGACTCCCACAGCAGCATATTCTATTGTTGTCATAGTTTTTTAAACATTTTGCTTTTTCTTGGTATTCTCTGCAGATTATGTTTTCTGGCATCATGAAGATGCTTCTTAAGCATTAACTTTGTGCCTTCTTCCACTTTTGTGTAAATCTATGCTCAACACACACATATTTTCAGTTAATAGCTGACCAGATTGAGTCTTTATTAAACCACACTCTTTTTTACAGCCCTGTTCTTTCCAATCTGGTACTAACATCCTCCATAGAACATCTTGGGGTAAAACTTCTAGTGATTGGTCCTAAGGATAGTGAAGTGTTGGTTATAGAATGGATTCCAAGAATATTTATTCAAAACTTATTGCGATAGGTGATCCCCCACTGCTATAACCTGTCCGCTTTTTTTTTAAAACACACACAATATTTGTGTGTGTGTAGGATATTCTTTTACTCCTGAAACATATCCACTGTTTATAGAATTTGAAGTACACCACAAGAGAGAAGTTGCCCTAAATTATGCTGACCAACTGCTACATAACCATGACGCTGCATTTTCCAAAATTTTTATAAAACAATTTAGTTGCCCTCTCTTCCAACTAGCTAGCTATTAGTTATAAACCATTTATAAGTATGTGGCTCTCTTTCTTTTTTGATATTAACTTAATTGATGAGGTTGATGCTATGAGATTCATTTATTGCTTCAAATCAAATTAAAAGAAAAAATTAATGCCAAGGTCATTATATGAAAAGCTTCTGTGTATAAGGTTGTTCAAAACGGAGATAGAGGTAGATACTGGTGTTGTACTAGGTGAACAAATTTCTGTAAATTTAAATTGATTTTTCATAAAGTATACCAATGTGAGATTTTATGGATATAACCTTGGAGATTAATGCTGTCTTGGCAGAATGCAATGGGTAAAATGCATTTGATATAGACAGCAAACATCAGAATGTGGGAATACTTAATAAATCAAGTAAAATCATTGATATCAATTAAATACAGCATAGATCAACTTCCCTTTGTCACCCCAGATTAAGCAGGTAAAAATATAAAACTTTGAGGATTTTTGGATCACTAAAATCTGCTTGTGAGGCATGCCTTAAACCATTAATAACCACAATTTCCCTGTTATAAAATATGTCCACAGCTTTATTAACAATTCAGCATGAGGTACACTATCAAAAGCCTTTTGGAAGTCCATATGTATAATGTCCACTTCAGATTGCCTCCCAAAAATCTTTGTAAATTTTATATCCAAAATAAGTAAATTCAAGATGAGAACATGAAACTCAGCATTTTTATGGATAAGTTTTGTTTGTTAATTATAGTAGTTCAGCTATAAATAAGACATTCAACCCAATGGACTGGTCATGCTTCTGAATTCAAGATGTAACAAAATTTGCATTTTATATGAGATAAATTTTATTTGTTAAGTATATGAGTCCCACTATAAATAAGGTATTCAGCAAAATAAACTGGCTGATCATGTTTACTTTTTCACTCAATGCTACCAAATGAAGCTATACTTCATGGGCAGTCTAGACATATTAACACCTCTCACTCAAAGCATGGCATCTACAGATGATACCAGGGCCAATATTAATCACCCATAGCTATAAATAATCTGGGATGTCAGCTATGGCAGCAATATCTAATCCCAGACTAAATCATTCCACTGGGTGGGTTGAGCAACCACAAGATCAATTCCCCAACAAGCTACAGTGGCCACGAGTGATCCAAGGTCCACCGGGGTTAGATATTTGTGGGCTGGGTAAGCTATTTGTGGGATGGGTTATTGCTTGAAAAGTCGTCTGGATGAGGCGCTGAGTAATTTAAACTAGCGTAAGGTAGTCATGAGGTAGAAATCCGCAAAGTCACAGTTCCCTAGACATGACGAAGTTCCTCCACCTTCCAGTCTAGCCTTCTCTGTTCCCCTTCCTGACCAAGGTCTATATCCAACCAGTATGGCTCAGTTCAAGAAGAAGTTGGATGATTTTCCAGCTGCGCTAGGATTTGCAGAACCTGACCACAAGATGACCCAAAATTATCCCCCACTTAGCCTAGGGTAGTAGTGTATCATTGTAGCTCAAATTAATAACCTTTCTCTTGGTTATGTGGGGGTTGTTCATTTCTTCACTTCTTATGTTTGGTTTGGTGTATTAAAACCTAGGATGCATCTACCAGCTGCTATCTTTCAGAAGTCATGACTCAGGAGAGTTTTACATCTTTTTAAGCCATAGGTAGCTTAATATTTGATTTCTTCCTAATCTTTATTTAGTTGATCACTAGATAACATTTATTGGAAGCCACAATAGGTAGTGTGTTGGTGTAGGAAAAGAGAAAAATGTTTGGGTGGGGTGGAAGAGGGGATAAAAAGGGGAAGGGAAGAAAAGTAGGACCATAAAGAAGAGAAAGAAGAGAAAATATAAAATTGAAATTTTGAAAGAAAAAAAAAGCCCCACCTGTAGGGTTGCATTTCATCCTTCCAGTGAAGAAATTTCAATTAAAATATTAAATTTTTAATGGAAATTAGACATTTTTTAGAAGGCCCTGTATTTAGCTTGAAGATGGTTGGGAAATATCAACACACAAATTCTCAATGAAATAGTGTACTTTTTATAGCACTAAAGAGGATAATTATTGTACAGTTAGCCATCACAGTTTCTGGCAATGCACAAATGAAAAAGGGAATACATTCTCAAATACTTCCCAGCAGGAGGAGTTAAACTTCAGTATATTACTTTACAAGGATTTTACTATCTAGTAGTATAGTGGATATTGAGATATAATTGATAATCTATCATTTATGATCTACTTTTATCCACGTATTGTAATACCATAGTACACATATTTGATGTGAGGTTAAAGTTTATTCTTCTTGTTCCGGATGTCCCACCTGATTCAGAGATAATAAATTTGAAAGTGACTGCCTCAGTACGTATGATTGTTGTGGTTGTATTAGTGGTTGTGTTAGTGGTGTAATGATGTTATTGGTTCCTCTTTATAGGATGGTTCTCAGGTCTATTTTAAGATCAAAGAAAACAGTAGGTTGAAAAAATTCATGCAAGCTTACTGCGACAGAAAAGGTTTCCAAATGAACAACATTTGGTTTATGCTTGACAGGACCCACATTGGTCCTGAATCAACACCCTCTCAGGTAAGTTTTTGTGTTAGCATGTTTGTATTTTCATAATAAGATATCATGATTTCATACGTATTCGTTTATTTAACTGTACAGTTAAAAATGGAAGATGGCAATACTGTGGAGGTATATGAGCAACAAACTGGTGGGCATTAATGAGATGGTACTTTGATAACTCACCCATATTATTACATTATCACATTTAATGTTTAAAACATACATTTCTTTCTATATTGATTCTATCAAAAAATGCATTATTGAAGTACTCCTCCATATTTAGTCTAAAAGCAATCTATAGTGAATTTAATATATTCATTGGACCAGCTTGAATGAATACTCTTGTTCCATATCTCCATGATTTGTCCATATTCTGCTTCGAAGATGGTTTCCCTTCATTCAGTTTAAAGAAAAAGTTGGTATAATATCTGTTCATTATGCCATACAATTATTTTCCATGATAAGGGATTCCTCTTAGGTATGTAATGATCTTTAACAACATAGGATTCAGCTGCAGGGATGAAGTATGAATGGAAATGTATGTCATAAGAATTATGGAGCAGTGGAATAAAACTGTTCTTTTAGCAAGCTACTTTCAGCCAAATATAATCTCTCCTTTTTGGTTATATTCTGTCCTCTTTTAGTCTCTCAAGTAAATTTGGCTATTCTAGCCTGTTCAAATTTGCCTCTAATTGGGCTTAAAAACTACATTGATAGACAGGTTTGATATTTTTGGGGAAAGAACTTAGGAAAAACAAACTCTTGTTGGATTTTAAATTAATCTCGGTTGAGAGAAGTTGGCCATATGCCCAGGTTGAATGCTGGAAAGCATGCAAATGATATCTGAGCACTAAACAATGAAATATTTCTAAAAAAAATTATTGATCTCTTATATATATAAAAGGAAATGTCTGTATGTCTGTCTGTCTGGTTGTTTGTCTATATCTGTATATATGTATGTTTATGCCATCATTTTGGCCACATGTGTAGGTGGATTTCTCTGAAAATTGGCATGATGATAGATTTTGACACAACTTAAAACATGTGCTTAAAAAATCCAGAAAATAGTTAAAATGGTAACTAGAAAAGCCAAAAATGGTATTTTGGCAAGAAAAGCCCTTGGAGCTACAGTATTTAAAACTTGGTATGCATATACGACTTTACTCTCGGAGTAACATGGGCTGGGTCCTACCTCATCACACTTCCTTCTTTCCCTGTGTAAGGCTAAAGATGCCAAAATAGTATTTAGCAAAAACACTTGAACCTAGGGAATTAGACCCATGAACCGATATATATTTAGAATTAATATAATCTGGGAAATGCTTTAAGTACATGTATATGACCACACCCATATCAAATTTAAAGTAGGCCCAAAAAAGGGGGGAAATGGTACTTTAGCCAGACAAACCCTTAGAGCAATGGACTTAATACATGGTATTCATACACAACTTAACTTTGGGAATAACTCCCTCCTGGCTACACCTCTTCCCAATGGTTTTAAAGCAAAAGAGTGCTAAAAAAAATTCTGAATAATGCTTGGACCATAGGAGTTAGATCTATGAACATACTTTAATATATATTTTGGTTAGAAAGTATGCAGGTGTGTCTAGGCATGGCAGCTGGGCACTTGAGCTGAAAGGCTGAAATTCAGCATGTACTCTCCAAGAACCCGAATGAGCATTATTAAACACATGAGGGCATGGACTGGATGTGGGTTTTTCACAGCCACACCCACAGGAAGATATTTTAGCTAAAAAATGTTAATCAGGGATTGATCAGGCAAATATTTGGCCCGTCGCGTCCAAGTGCCAAGGAAAGAGTATTAACCAAATATGAGTGTGGTCTGGCCATAGCCACACCCACTGGAAGTTGTTTTGATTATTTAAAGCTAATCAAATGACAAACCACATTGAAATTAGGAATGAGACTTCCCAGCAACTGGGTGAATATTACTAATCACATGTACATGTGTCAATGGGTGTGATTTGGTCATTCCCCACCCATAACACTTCATCATGCCTGTCAAAAACTTATTTATGGACTAATCAGGCTAAAAATGGGCATATGGAGTCCAAACCTGGATGAGCATTACGAATTACATGTGGGTGTGGTGTGGTGTGTGTGTGTGTGTGTGTGTGTGTGTGTGTGTGTGTGTGTGTGTGTGTGTGTGTGTGTGTGTGTGTGTGTGTGTGTGTGGTCCATGGTGTTCATTTTTTAAGTGTATTAGATTATCTGGAACTCTATGTGACCTTCTTTTGCTGTAGTGTATCACTCCGTAACGTGAGTCAGCACCTCCTACCCTTGTGAATCTCTCAACTCCATAGTGCATTAGATAGCAGCTAGGCTTGCTGGGGGCAAAATATCTGCTACCTGAAGTGGTGGTTTCTTATGTATTTCAAGCTGGAATGTTCACTTCCAATGTCTATTTTTTGTGGTTATGGTGTTGCTGATGCAGAGCCATGTAGCAATGTTCTGTAATTTTTATGGCATTTGTGTCATTGATAATCTTAGGTTGGGACCTTCTGCTGGTGATAGAGGTTTAAATCATCATGATGTAAATGGTAATGGTGGTCCTAATATTGAACAATTGAGTTAAACTTAATATGGAAGCAAGGCTTGCTGAAAGAAGAGGGCAACTTCCAGAAGTGATGATTTTCCAAAGTACTTGAAGGTATGATGTCCACTGCCAATTTCTATTGTTAGTGGTGATGGTGTTGCTGATGTGAGACATATACCTGTAATTAGTACTATTGATGGTGGTTGTGAAAACCTTAGCTTAGGAGCAGCAGCTAAAGTCTGTTTTTTTTTGCACTGACTTGGGCCCTGGGGAAACTGTTAATAACTTGGCCAATATTCAACTGGATTTCCAGATTTCAAAGACCAACTGACTCATGATGTTCCAGACGTTCTTTTGGCACTATTCCTGACGAAGTTGACCATCCCTAGGCAAAGTTATCTGCATGTCCCATAAGCAGGTAGACAGCATTCCACCCTAGGATTAATTGACCATATGGAATGCAAGCGCAAAAATATCCCTTGGAGGCTAGCATCCTCTCAAGTTCTTCGAATGAAATACAGAAAAGGAAGCACAGAAATGGTTCTTTCTTGTTTCAGCTAGACTCTAACTCCAAGTACACTTATACCTTTAATAACTTCTTGCTCAGGGGAAGTGGCTGAAAGTAGAGGTTGTTCATGTCAATTTTCTCAAGTGCAGTGATGAAGTATCCAACTTCATGAAGTTGGTCAAGAAGAGCAAGGAAGGCAATATCCATGCTTTTTGTAAATTTTTTCCAGGGACACACCGTGCCTGTTAAAAATAGCGAAGTCTGTTACATACAAATCTTTATCATTAAGTAATTTATACTACTTCTGTATTTATTTCTGTATATTCATTACTTATTTTGGTATGTTCCTTATCATTTCTTTGAATGAATGAATTTGTTTAAAACAAATGAAGATAATGATAAAGAAATATTCAGAGAAGAAAAAAAAATTTTTTTTCTTCTTTTTTTACTTTTGTTGAATACGTGGGAAATGAAATAATAGTAAAGACCAATTGTGAGATACATGAATTAGTGGACAAATGATGATGAAGTGTATGTAAATAAATGTAAGATACATGAATTAATGATAAATGAAACTGTTTGCCATATTATTTCCATTGATGTTAACACATGTTTTAGAAATTACTTAGTCCAGTCTTGCTGGCTTCGTAAGTGTCCTTATGCTGAAGGTATAAGTTCTTGATGTGACCCATTTCACTTCATTGAGGTGTTTGCTTTATCCAGGGGTTCACCTCTCTCAAAATTAAAAGAAGAAAATTCTCAGTATTATCCCATTCTTGTGAGGGCGACTGATCTCTATACTTGAAGGAAGATACTTCACGAGGTTGTGTTCATCATGTTGTTTTTTGTGGCATCCGTAGTTAGTCATTCTTCTGGGGTGGCTGATTTGGGGGCAGGGGCTGTGGTGAAGGTGGGCGAAGTCTGGGTGGGATTGTAGGAAAATTTGAGGCAGATGTGGGGATTTCCAAAGGTCGGTGGGAGACAGGTCTGTGGGGAAGGTTCGGCAGTTGAAGAGGTGGGTGATTGTTTGGTCGGAAGAAAGGCAGTGTGGGCAAAGAGGGGATGGGGAGGGTTCAATTTTGTGGAGATACGATTGTAGGCTAGAGCAGTGGCCCAATCAGAGTTGAGACAGTATGGAGCGGTATGGGCATGGGAGCAGGATCTCAGATGGGTGGATGTCGGGGGCCTGGGTGTTGAGGACAGGGTTAGGTTCTAGGTTGGAGATGGATTCTTGGACGAAGAGGGTGTGGAGAGAGGATATGGTTTTCTTGTAGGAGTTAGGGGAGGATGATGTCATTGGTTAAGAGAAGGGAGTGCTTATCTTTGAATCTGGATTGTCGGGTGTGCTTCTTGGGCCTGGGTCCTGAGGGGCGGGTGACTATGGGATGGGAGGGGTGTGTTGGTCGTAAGGTGCAGAGGAGTTGGAGGTGGGAGTCAACTGGGAGGAGTTTGATTCCGAGTGAAGTTAGCTTAAGGAGGATCTTTGGAGGGTGCCTACACAAATTCAAAGGGTTTGATTTTGAATATGTTGGAATTTGAGGATGTTGGAGGGAGAGGTGTTGGGAAACCAGATGGGGCAGGGCATGTGAAGATAGGGTGGATGAGGGACTTATAGGTGGAAAATATGGTTTACTTTGTGTGGCCCCAGGAGGAGCCAGCTAGGGATTTTAGGATTTTGATACAAGTGAAGGATCTGGAGGTGATGGCAGAGATGTGGGGGGAGAAGGTGAAGTGGGTGTCGAAGGCGACACCAAGGATCTTGGGGGCTTCATCTAGGGGGGTGATGGAGTTATCTACGGAGATTTGGGGATGGAGCTTGGATTGGTGGTTGTCAGGGATGAAGAGAGGCCTTGGGGGGACCAGTTGGTGATGGAGGAAAAGTGGTTGTTCAGGACGGATACAGACTCTGAAGTTGAATTGGAGAAGTGTTGATCATCACTGTATTGAATGGATCAATTCTCCCACAAACAAAACCTCCCTCCATCAAATATCCCTTTCTCCTTCACACACCTCAAGACCATCGTCAATGTTGGATAATTTGGTTGTTAATAAAAACTGTGTACAGTCCGTCGTATAGCTTCTTTGTCAAATGAATGAGGGTTCATTTTAATTCTTGATTTAATATATTGTTTAGTTGGAGTAAGTATTTCTTTGTGTTCCGTCATCGTCTGGTAGAGTCATTTAATTGTAGTCTTGGAAATTCCTTTTGCCATTGCTGTTCTGTCGAGTGGTCTGTTCTTCATGAGTGACTTCCCAGTTAACTTTTCTTCTATAACATAGTTCCTAACAGAGATAAGGATAAGTTTAGACTGGGGAGTCAAATGTACACCTCTTCCTGGCTTCTTCCTTACACTCCTCAATGGACCTCCAGAGGAAGAGGGTCCTTGCCCACTCATACTGTATTGCATATAATATTTAGTGCACATTTTAAAACCATTAAACATATTGTTTTATCTTATCAAAAAAATAAAGCAACAAAACCAGCCACAGCAACTAACAACCAGCCACAGCAAATAAAAACAACCAGCCACAAACAACATCCAGCCACAGCAACTAACAACAACCAGTCACAGCAAACAACAATCAGCCACAGTATACAACAACCAGCCACAGCAACCAACAACAAAAAATGCGAGCATTGGCATTAGCTAACAGAGTTCTGCATGATAAAAGATTACAATAACAAGGCTTACATAACAATTAAGAAGTTTGAGTAGCCTTACAAGCCTCCAAATCTTAGAAAAGCTCCTGCCTCAACATGGTACAACTGCAATGGGTTTTTGTAGGTATACTTTTTTTTCGCAAGCATAACTTAAACATCTTTGGGCAAAGTTAGTAGGCTGTAGCATACACTACATCACTTCTGTAATTAACCACTGACTTCCAGGAGTGTGCCCAGGTCAGTGTGAACAGAGATTAATTGTGCAAGTTAGTCACAAAATTTTCTGCATGCGGAAGTTTTAGGCCTATAACTCAATTCTTTTTTTTCTGGCAGAAGTACAATTTTGGGCTTTTTTAAAATATAGAAAGGAGTGTGGCCATATAGACATGCTTTTAACGTCCCCCTGGTGACAGTGATCCTAAATATATATGGTTTTATGGTCTAACTTCAGCCATTCAAGCATGAATCGAGGATACACAGACAGACAGACAGACAGACAGACAGACAGACAGACAGACAGACAGACAGACAGACAGACAGACAGACAGACAGACAGACAGACAGACAGACGGACGGACGGACGGACGGACGGACGGGTGGGCGGGCGGGCGGGCAGACGGACGGACGGATGGACGGACAGACAGACAGACAGACAGACAGATTATTTGTTATAGCATAGATATTACATTGTAAAGCTTTTGCAGCACATGAGTTGTTCACATATTTATCTTTCTAATTAATAAAAATATCATCACTCTGATTACTCAAAGGGTCTAGTTTAATGCTGAGTTAACTTTGCACTGGCACAGAACTCTTGTAATAAATATTGAGGACTGTGTCCTCCATAATCTGCCTTAATCTATGATCCACCTCTAATGAAGGACATCAGCTAGGATTCAATTCGTGACTCTATATTCAATATATGTATATATAACATTATGTAGGACTACTTGGCCATTATGCATGGCCATATTTTTCACCTATAATTTGTGAAATTTGTATGGTACTTCACCATAATACTTGAGAACGTGGGATACCTAAACATGTAATGAAGCATACCATTGGAAAGCATTTCATTTGGCAATAAGATTAAGGTAGGGGGTGAGTGACACCATAATGGTACATATTATATATCTCATGAATAATTAATGAGAACTTGGTTACTAACCCCCCTCCCCCAATAAAAGAACCCCCATGTGTGTGTGTCTGTGTGTGTGTGTATATATATATATATATATATATATATGTTTTGTGATAAAAAAAAATTTTTTTTTTCATTTCTGGCTGTGAAAGTTCCTCCAGACCTGGCAACCCTGCTAATTAGGAGTATTTTTTTAAACCTGCCTTTCTGGTTGGTAGTGGTGGTAAGAATTGCTGCAGCTGTGGATAAATTTTTTACCATGAGCCAGAAAAGCAGTACACTTTTCTGCCTTCCTTTATTTACTTCTTTTTTTTCTTTTTTTTTTTGTGAGTTGGCTTTCCTCAATATTTTAGTGGGATTCTTTTCATTGTAAGTTTGCCCCACCACAATGATACCAGTTCAATCTTATACTAATAGACCTAGTGATATTAATATGTTTTTATATTTATATATGTGTAGGATAACCTGCTAAATTGCTGAAAGGGTTCTGTTAAAAATTGGCAGATATGATCCTCAAGGGAGGGAAAGCAACCTGGGCCAAAGTCCTACTCTTCCACACCCCATTGTCCCCATTATTCAAATGGAGTAACTAAAAGAAGCCCAAAAAAATCTCTTCTGGCATCCACCTTTTTTTTCACACACTACTATATCAAATAGATGGTCATGCATTTAACATTGTTGAAGAATAGAAAATTATCAGCAATTTCTAAGAAAATTAATTCACTCAGGACAATTCAGACTGCAACATAAAAAAGAAAACTTAAGAAAATTGCTTTGAGGAAGTAGCTGGAGACACAGAGTTGTTCCCACCTCTCTCTCTTCACCCCCACACCACCAGAATCACTAATTGCAGCTGGACCTACCATCACCATTGTCTGGCTCATTGCAGCTACAATTTTAAAGCGTGTGCATGTACACTATAGTTGAGGTTGAAAATACAAACAAACCTATTAAGAGCTAAATACCAGCTGTGAGCTGCTACCCTAGCTTCAGCTAATATTTTCTGCAAACTAGGATAGCTGCCCCGCTCCCTAGTTAATCACCAGTTGTTATAAGTAGCCAACAGTAGGTTCACACACCCTGTCTCACTTCAAAATAGATAGTATTAAATACTGGTCAGAGACTCTCTGTACCAGCAACAATGATCTTTCCAATATTCAATATACAATATCACACTTTCAATTACAACATGGACATTTTTCACTCTATCATAACAGTTTAGTTGTGTCTTTTTATAGTCAGACCATTGGGGGCCTGCTCCAGCGCCCTGCCTGGCCAGCTGTTTGTTCATTAAATGAGTTTATTGTAATTACTTCGTTTTCTTTGTTCTTATAATTAATTTCCTTCACTGGAAACCCATAACACATTATCTCAATTAGCTATCTTAATTAACTTTGTTATTATCATCTTTCTTATTCATTTCTTTATTCTCTTTCTTATTATTAACTTCTTGATGTCCTTTACTTGTTCCCTGCCTTGTCACAGGCAGAGTCACTGGGAGTAGTCTTGGTGGCTCTGACACCAGCAAATAGGAATAACAAGACAATTAAATTTCAGCCAAAACCCACTCATTTATAATAATTTTTTAAAAACAATATGGGCATACAAATACAAATACTAATTTTATGCGGACAGGAAATTAAATTTATAAAAAAAAATTGTAAAAACAACACAAAAAAAAAACAATTATATTTCAGAATCATATTCAATTGATTGCAACTACTTTCTACACCTGAATTAATAAAAAAAAAATTAATAATAATAATAATAAATAAATAAATAGAAATAAAAATAAAAGAAATAACCAGGTTTCTAAAATGATGTGCAAGATGTAACAATACAAAAAGGGAAGTTGAGGGTTTACTAAAGCAACTTGAAAACCATATTAGGTAAAAAAAAATTTAACTATTATTAAGGATTATCATACAAGTGATCACAAATGCCAAGAAAAAGAACATCACTAAGCAAAAAAAAACATCAAAAGCCAAACAAACTAAAATAAAGAGAGGTCAAGTGAAATGCCACAAGGACAAACATTTCAGTTTCATGCAGTATCCAACAGGCAGACACATAGAGACACCAGAAGTTCAACAATCACATCTTACAGAAATATCTACCAGACATACACTGAGGCACCAGAATGAGACAGAAGAGAAACAGCACACTTGACTACATGATGTGACAGAGGAGGAAAACCATTCACACTTACAAGACATGTCAACCAGACTAACACTAAGACTACCTTTAGAAACAAGAAATGACCGACAATTACATCTACAACAAATGTTGAACAGACAAACAATGAGAGTATCCTCCTCTAACACATGTCCTCCTGTAATGCATGCCCTCCTGCAAGATATGCCATCCAGTAAAACTTGTCCTCCTGTTGGACATGTCCTCCAGTGAGATTTGTCCTATTTTAAACATGATTTTCAGTATTACATGTCCTCTCATAGTAAATGTACCCTTATAAGACTTGTTCACCTGTAAATAATAAATGGACTCTTATAATACATTCACATATGTAAGACATGTCTCCCTGTAGGATTAATCATCCTGTATGATATCCATCTTGTAAAACATGTACCCCTGTAAGACATGTATGCCTGTTAGACATGGCCTCCTATAAGACATTCCCTCAAGTAAGATCTGTCCTCCTATAAAACATATCTTCCTGTAAGATATGCTATCCTGAAGATATGCACTCCTGTAAGACATGTCCTCCCATAGTATGTCCTCCTACAAAACATGACCTCCCTTAAGACAAATGTTCCTATGAAACATGTCATCCTGAAAGACATGTCTCAGGAAAAACATGTCCTCTCACAAGACATGTACTTCCCCCAAGACAATTTTGTGACCACAGCAAGAAATGCAGTGAAAGGCCGCAATTTCATGCTAATTTAAATAATTGACCTATCCAGACCTGATCATAGTGATTGTAACAATGATTAAACTTGAAACATCATCTGACAATATTATCTTGTACAAATTAGTTACAAACAGAAAAAACCAAGTATATCCACATTAGTGGAAATATAATGTGTAATTTAAAATGGGTTCAACATGATTCAGTTACTCATGCTAGCATATCTTTATTGCAGGTTTTGATTTGGGGGGGGGGGGGGGGAGACAGGGGGGTCTGCCCCCCCCCCCCCCCCCCCCTTCTTGAAAATTATCATTAAATCTCCCAATGAACTCTGCGATAGTGATTAAGTCATTGGGAGATTTAATGATAATTTTCATTACGTTGGATAGGCTAAGTTCAGTTAATCAGTTATGAAGGCAATTCTTTATTAATTACATATCTGTGAACCTTTGTTCTACTGATGCTGTAGAAGCAGGGAGTCAAGCATGTGGTTCCCAGTTTATGTAGATTCGGAAATAATGCCATAAGGAAACCATTAGTGAGTAATTATAGATCTTTCAGTTGCATGGACACTATCATCTTTTGGCTGCTGAATAAGGAGCTGACAATACGTTTTCCACTCTGCGCTGAGGTCAGAAGAGACAAGGGCTTCCTTCTCAAATTCAGTTCCTTCCAATGACTTGGCTGGTGAATCTCTTCCAAACTGTCCAATGGGAGTTTGAATTGAACTGTCTCCATATAAAGGTAGCTCAAGACTAGAGAGGTTGGGCAGTTTCTTCGGATCAAAGATAGTGAAGGCTGATAACACATATTTTGAGGATCTAAACCAGCTGGATATGTTATCTTTCATGAAGCTGATAGCCCACTGTTTCTTGATTTGAGCATATATCTAAATGAGAGACTTCAATACTTGCTGTTTCTAACCATTCTCTTGCATCTTGTAGCTGTAATACCCAATTTGCTGAAGGATGTATGGCATCATCAAGTGAATTAAGAGTAGCATCCACTAGACTAGAAATAAGGGAGAGGTCCAGGAGCTTGGTCTGTAAGGCGCAGCTTTGCCACTTGTGGAAGAATGTTGTCTAGTAGGTACATTGCTGCTATTATGGAGTGCCTAGAATGCTTTATTTAGTCCAAGAGCTTTTGATTCAGGTGACGTATATATTTTCAAGAGCAAGAACTATTGAGCTGTAACTGGCTTTTACTGCTTGGTACAAGCTCATGTGCAAGCCAGGGTGTGTCTGATGGTTTCACAATCTCGAGCTCTGGGAGATTTACCACTTTCTGAATCTCCTTCTATGACTCTGTACGTTTTGGGGAGTGATGAAAAAACTTCCATAATGTCATCAGAGTAGTTGAGACTTGCTTGACACCTGGTGTAGCATTAGCAGCTTGGACAAAAAATGCATGAGGTGAGAGCTCTTTCAACCTTTTTGAACTCCTGTTTTGTCACCAGAGAAAGTAGAAACTCCATCAAATCCCATTCCTATAAGCC
>OZ017787.1:8951681-9179181 GCA_963969325.1 Lycopodina hypogea
GATTCCTCCAGTTGCCCCTCCACCTTGGACAATTTTCTAAATGAAACCCTGTGTGTGTGTGTGTGTGTGTGTGTGTGTGCGTGTGTGTGTGCGTGTGTGCGCATGTGTGTATGCATGTGTGTATGTATGTGTGTAGGCATGTATGTATTCATATGTACGTGTGTGTGTGCATGTGTGTGTGTGCATGTGTGTGCATGTGTGTGTATGCATGTGTGTATGCTTGCATGTGTGTGTGTGCACATGTGTGTGTATACACACCCACGCTTTCACATCAGCCTCTTTATAGCCAGCCTTGGTTAAATATCATATAGACCTTCTAATTCTCATAATATGCAACCTATATACATATGTATGAATAATAAAAAAATATATATAAAAATAAAAAAGCAGTGGATTTGAAATGTTGAGCACCTGCAAGTCCACATTTGGCACTAATGCACCATCACACATACAAATAGTAGTCAAGTACATGGTCTGTCCTAGTTATTGTGCCCTATGTGCCCCACTATAATAGGGACGTCCTCCGTGGTTGATCCAGGCACCTTCAAACACCTGCGGCAGAATCTCAGCCCCACGTTTGAGTGCCAGTCCAGTCTCATCCAGACTCAACTCACACATCTCCATGTCATCCTTGCCTGCAACCAGGAGTATGGGGACCTTGTCAGGGTGCAACTCTAGTTGCCGGGCAACCCACTGTCCATTAAAGTGGGCGTACCACCAGCCCTTCCTCCGGTTCAGTCTGTCCTTCGCTGAGGATGATGCAAAGGGAACTTTGAAGTAACGTTGAGTTGGCTTGGCCTTGGCTGACCCTTTGGCAGCAGATAGCGGCTGGCGAGGGGGGATGGGTGGAACTAGAGGACTCTGACGAGACATTGCTATAAGAACATATTCAGCAAGAAATGCAAACATATGCATATCACAGTACCAGTCCAGCAAAAATTCATATCATACATCTGTGATCACATTTACTCTTCACACAAAAAGAGACTGAGAGAGAAAAAACATTTGTGTTTGTTTCTTATTCTGATAAATTTTATAAAGGCACTGTTAAATGGTAAGAAAATAAAAATACAAAGTATCGTCAACACTAATTACTGCTTATCTAATTATGAATATTAATTGCTGTTTACAGAGGAGAGAGAGAGAGAAGAGAGAGACTTGTTGCTATTGACTGCAATGTGTTAGTTATACACCAATTAATTAAGGTCCTCCAATTAAATTGATTTTTAAACTAACACTGAGTAACACACAATGACTGTACCAGCTGTGACAACAGATGGAGGAGCTCTCTGATTGCTTGGCTGAAGAGATGCAGCAGCCGCCATAGTTGCTTCTTTTTCATCACTCTGTTTCTTGTTCCTTAACTTCCAAGCATGATACACCCGCAAGCGACGGTGGAACTCTTCACGGCACGCCTCCAACAGGTCAATATCTACATATAAATTTTATATACATCAGTTCCACTTACATATAATATGAAGAGCTGTATTATGCAAAAGGGCTTTCTAAAGCTATATTCACAATTCTTTTACTATTTTCTCTAAAGTACAACCCCTTCCCAAAGAATAGACAAAGCATTGCACTTAGCAATACACTTTCTCAAATCTACATAACTGTATATTCCACAACCATTGCAGAGTGCTTTGATCCATCGTTAAAAGTTAGTTATATCTGAGTGGCAATTAATGTAGATAACCATTAGCATCAATAGATGTATAAAAGCCAATACCTGTTCAAGTTCCCTCACTCACCCACAGAAGTATTGATGGTGTCTCGAAGGGTTGCATACTTCCAAGTATTGAGGTGGTGTTTCTTGCGGATCTCTTCTTGTTCCTGTGTCAGCCGGCTGGCAGAGCCCTTCAGAGACTGATGGGCAATCGTAGACTGAGCCTCTTGGCTTTTGACATTCTCGGCTATGATTCCCTGTGAGTGATCCTGTACCTATTGGGAACAGGAATAAGACTTAGTAGTTTGGACAATCCTTACGAACAATTGTGAAAGTATATACATGTGTGTAAATCACAATGGAGAATATAGGGTCTACAATGCACACATGCATGTAAAAGTACATTTGAAAAATTTAAATACATGTGCAGTCACATCTATTTAAATGTAACGAGATGTAACAAGGACAAGAATATCTCAACACATGTTCTAATATATACTTACATGAGCCAGTCTTGTTGCAAGTTCAAAATCCCTTCTCTCCTGTGCCTCAGCAGCCAGTCTATGCAAGTACAAAGTAAGCACTGAAAACTTTGTTTCTTGGTATACAAGGGAAGTTAAACATGCACACTTATGTAATCTAAAATTTATGAATGTAGTTTATCATTAGCTTTAATTAATGTAGTGGGTTGTACATCAGTTAGCTTTACCTTTCTTTGTACTTTTGATCTTCTAGTTCCTCTGCCAACTTCCTATCTGCTTCCTCCTGCTCTCTCCTCTTTCTCTGCTCCTCCTCCTCCACCCCCCTCCTCCTCTCGTCCTCCTCTCTCTTCCTCCTGTCCACCAGCTCTGCCCGTCTGACAATAAAACACAAACAATAAACCAACAACAAGAATATCAACAACAATATCCTTACAGTCTCCGTTCCTCAGCCTCCTGTTCTCTCCTTTGATCTTCTGCCTCTTTCCTTAACTTCTCTCTCTCCATTTCTTCCTGAATCTTCCTCAGTTTATTTGCTTCTTCTGCCAGACGGCATCTCTCTAGCTCCTGAAGCACACACAAGACATGCAGACATCACTATTGCCACATGATCTATGTACAGCTGCAGCTAAGTACTCAAGTACAATACCTACCTGTTCCTCCAGCAGTTTCTTCAGCTTAGCAGCTTTCTCCTCTTCTTCTTGTCTTTGCTCCTCCTTTAATTTCTCCTGTTTAGCAGTTTCTTCCTCCTCTACCCTCTGCTTCTCCTGACGAGAGTGGAGTTCCAACAGAAAGTTCTCTGTCTGCTCAAACAAGTCCTCACACATCTTATCAACAGTACTTCTTGGCAAGACAGACGTCTTTGGAAACAATGAAAAACAACAAACAACAACCAGAAATAAATAATCAATACATGTTGAAGCAGCAGACTCCTCCAGCTTGCCTTGACTTTCAGCATATTCTGACTAATGTTGACTTCCAAATCCAAAACCCGACCTTCCAAACTCTCAGCATCTTGCTTCAAAATGGACACTGCTCCAAGAAGAGGATGGGGAAGAATAGTCAGGGAAGTTATGAATATCAAGCAGAACAAGTGCTCTCATAGAGTCTGCATTGTCATTATCAAACCATTCACTCACCAATGTTCATCAATACAGGTACTTTAGAGTGCAAAGTCCTCAAGCGTATCAGTCCCTTGTACCTGCATATTGAGATGTGGGTGAGTGGGTAGCCACATCAGCACAAAATACAGTGCACTGAGAGAACCCCACACACGTGTGAACATGTACATGGTCTGACTCACATCTCAGTTTTAATCCTCCATCTCCAACAACAAACATACAAGACAAGAGTACTTTCAGTTGATGTTGCACAGGAAAACATCAGCTACAATTACTGTAAGTCACTTTACCAGACATTTCAGGTCTGTTTATCTCTACCATAAATCATTTCTCCCTCTTTCAAGGCAGTGGAATATGGTGCACAGGAAAACTAACAAGACCAACGTTACTCTTTTGAACTAATAAAAAATAATTAGTGCTCTACGTAAGCCACAGTTTCTCAGTTGGAACTCCAGGATGTGTACTTCGTAAACTAACTGCTGCACCAATCTATTTAAAGACAATGTTAGTGTGTGCTCGTTTAGGATCTATCATTCACAAGTCTATTGTGTATAACTTCTAGTGTGTACTCTTTAAAAGCCAAGGGACCATTCAGATGGCTCTGTTGAAATGTATCACTTAGCATGTGAGCTGATGGAATATCACATGCACATGTACACATACATGTGTGAGTATGTGACATATAAGATTGGTGATACTACCTAAAGTGGATAGCTCTTATAACTGGTGAGGGAGGGACAACCCTTACCGTGGTCTATGTATCTTCAACGCAAGATACATCCTTGCACACCTCTGAATCACCACAGTGGCCTCAGCTCGACACCTGATCTTCCTAGCCACTGTATACAAGACGAGGACGCACAACAACATAAATAACAACACAAGTTAAGTTGTTTTAGGCCACAGGACATGAGCTGCAATACAACACAATCCCCTCCAACACAAACAACACATACACACAAAGTTTAATTAATGCTAATGAAAATCAAAGATCAAGTACAACCACAAGATCGAATGTATTGTAATCAATCATGATAACACAGTACATGAGATGGTCAGTGTTGGTGCAGCTGATGTGCTCACATTTTAGAACGGATATGGTTCCGTAGATGACCTTTCTCCATCTCTTGCAAAGCAGCCATCGCTGAACCTTGTCCACCAAGGCTCGGAGATTGGCAGGGTCACTACGCATCAGCTGGTCAAAGGCCGCAAACTGTGCAAGTAAAAACAAATGCATGATGTGCCATTGGCCAGAGAACACACGGGGAGAGAAAAAAGGGAGGAAAAAAATTTTTCATTAAACTACATAAAATAATACACAAAATGAAGAGGGGAGAGGGAAGAAGGAAGGAGAGGGAAGGAGGAAAAACAAGATGGAGGGAGGAGGGAGCAGAGAGAGGAAGGAAGGAAAGGAGAGAGGAAGGAAGGAAAGGAGAGAGGAAGGAAGGAAAGGAGAGAGTGGAAGGAAAGGGTAGGAAGGACACAAATAAAGAGAGGAAAAAAATCAGTCCATGTTCAGTTTCCTAGCATGCATAGAGCTAAAAGGGTTTGTACAGAGGGAAATTATAAATTAAAAAACAACATTGCATCCATGATTGCACTGAAACTGACCAGTGCATTGCATAATTATCTAAGTGTGCGATGATTGCATGGAGTGTCTTAAAGCATACACACAGTCAGTTATTGGGGGAGGTGGTGGCTGATGATTGGCTGAATGTGCAATGACGAATCACTGTGTATAGGGGCTGTGAGTAACATACTGCCCCAGCCCACGAGTTAGACATCATCTCCACTAGTGTATGGGGTCATGAAAATCAGTGTGAATATTCGATAATTTTACTTTTCCAGCTCTGAAGAAAACTTTGGTTGAGCCAAAATAAAATTCACTCCATTCCATCCCCACAGCTCTGAACAGAGCCTCACTAAATGTCCTCGGGTCCAGTCGGGCCAATTTATCCGGCAGAACAGCTTCATACCTGCACATACACACAGACACACACACACACATGCACGCACACGGAATCAACATGCAAATGAAATGGCATTTTATGCTAATATTTTCAGAATGATGCAAGCTATCAGTCCCCTGAAGCACAAAATATATCAGCCAAATTTAAAATTACTTTTCTTTATACAAAAATTTTGAACGAACTAGATTACAAGTGACATGAGCATGAGTGATTAGAGGTGTGACCAGTGAGATACACTAGCAGATATTCGCTTGACACCCAGCCTTGATGGCATGGGTTTGAGAATAATTTCAGTAAGCATTAGGCCGCCAAGCTTCAGTGAAGAATTCAATGCTCTATGCTATTAAAGGGCTTAATGTAACTTGCCCACTGCAGTGAAATATTACATAGGACTTCTCTTATTTAAAGAACAATTCAAGCCACAATGAACCTGCTATCATTGGCAATTTGTATCTGTGTGTGTGCGTGCATGCATGTGGTGCATGCATGTGTGTATGTATGTGTGTACATGCATGTGTGTGCATGTGAGTATGTATGTGTGTATGTGTGTGCATGTGTGTATGTATGTGTGTATGTGTGTGCATGTGTGTATGCATGTGTGTATGTATGTGTGTGTGCATGTGTGTGTATGTATGTGTGTGTGCGCATGTGTGTGTGCATGTGTGTATGTATGTGTGTGTGCATGTGTGTGTGTGCATGTGTGTGTATGTATGTGTGTGTATGTGTGTGTGTGCGTGCGTGCGTGCCATAGTTGACTTGCATCTTGTAGAAGTGACTGAATTGGGCACGTGAAGGGAAGCCACCCTGCATCAGCTGCAACACCTCCACCATCCCTACGGCAACAGGTGAGCAACAGGTGAGCAACAGGTGAGCAACAGGTGAGCAACAACAAAAATACACAGCTGAATAGGAAGAAAAGAATCATACTACTCATATTGGTGACCACATAGCTAATTGAACATGTCAAGCAAGGAATTAGGGGTAGCGGTCTGGTGGATTGATTAAGGATCCAGTTTTGTAATACAAAAATTCCATTTTATTAACTGTAATATTATTATGCACCCCCTTACCCATCACCCTTACCTAAAGCTTTCTGAGATTGCTAGACCTTGATAGAAATGTCCAGCCACACACACAAACAAAGGAATGCACACACAAGGGACTCAACATCTTCCTCACTTGAAGTGCACAGTAGAAGTCAAGTTATGCACGCATGTATGCATGCGCACACACGCACACACACACATATCTTATCCATTCATCACCACATTTCGAACCACTTCAAGTCAGAACTTTATTAAGCGTCTTCCATTCTTAATAGCTTGAACTTTCACAAATCTCACATAATTTATTTCTACTCATATATTACTTCTATGATTTAAGGAGGTGATATCAGAGTACACACAAGTCTACTGACCAATGCACACCTAGTCATATTACCTCATCATTCTTGAGGACACAATATTCAACAATTCTCAGTACAATCACCTTCACTGTTGAACAGCACTAATTGCACACAGTGCTCGAATAACAAAACAAAACAGGAATCAGCTTAAGAATAAGATATAACACTGTGTTATCATTTCACTAAAGATGAAGCCGTCTCTAATGAGCACGTCTTATGCTGACTGCCATTACCTGCACACTGGAGCTGGGAGAGAATCTGCCCACCCACAAAATGACCGCCTTCCATCCTCAAGTTTGGCTTCAGACAACGAATGAAACTAGCACCCTGGGTCAAGTAATGACATCATCATGTCAGAAGGATTTATGAGTATCAACAGCAACATGGTTTGCAGGAAATACTGACACAAGAATTATACAACACTCACTGTAGTCTTCAACTTTTCCATCAGATCTTTCAGTTGTTGCTATGGAATGGAAGAGAAAAGTGTTCAACTTAACCACGACACACTATGCATGCAAAACCCAACACAGTGAAAAATGATTATTACTTGTTTATGACAAAATCAATTTTTTTAAATTTGATCACACATTTTTACAATGCTAAATGTTAAAAAAAAAATTAAAAAAAACAACTACAAATGTTGCATTAAAAAAATACAAACGATGCAGAAGTGAATACAAGAGTTGTAGGGATAAAACAATGGACACTAAAGTTGGTATTTCTGGCTTGTCAGTCAGTCTGGCTCTTCATATCCTAGATGATACGGAAATAATGTTTCAGCCATTGTTGATGTCTAATTGACAGTGGTTGAGACAGTGAATCACTCCACTATAATTTATCAGAAACTTTAAGCCTTTCATATGTCCGACAGACAGTGTGCATTTGTGTATGTGAGTGTGCATAAGAGCGTGTTAATAACACAATATGGTCCACAACTTGTATGGTCCACAACAAGTATGGTCCACAACATGTATAGTCAACAACATGTATGGTCCACAACAAGTATGGTCCACAACATGTATGGTCCACAACAAGTATGGTCCACAACATGTATGGTCCACAACATGTATGGTCCACAACATGTATGGTCCACAACAAGTATGGTCCACAACATGTATGGTCCACAACATGTATGGTCCACAACAAGTATGGTCCACAACATGTATGGTCCACAACATGTATGGTCCACAACAAGTATGGTCCACAACAAGTATGGTCCACAACATGTATGGTCCACAACATGCATGGTCCACAACATGCATGGTCCACAACATGTATGGTCCACAACAAGTATGGTCCACAACATGTATGGTCCACAACATGTATGGTCCACAACAAGTATGGTCCACAACATGTATGGTCCACAACATGTATGGTCCACAACAAGTATGGTCCACAACAAGTATGGTCCACAACATGTATGGTCCACAACATGCATGGTCCACAACATGCATGGTCCACAACATGTATGGTCCACAACAAGTATGGTCCACAACATGTATGGTCCACAACATGTATGGTCCACAACAAGTATGGTCCACAACAAGTATGGTCCACAACATGTATGGTCCACAACATGTATGGTCCACAACATGCATGGTCACAACATGTATGGTCCACAACAAGTATGGTCCACAACAAGTATGGTCCACAACATGTATGGTCCACAACATGCATGGTCCACAACAAGTATGGTCCACAACATGTATGGTCCACAACATGTATGGTCCACAACATGTATGGTCCACAACAAGTATGGTCCACAACATGTATGGTCCACAACATGTATGGTCCACAACATGTATGGTCCACAACAAGTATGGTCCACAACATGTATGGTCCACAACATGCATGGTCCACAACATGCATGGTCCACAACATGTATGGTCCACAACATGTATGGTCCACAACATGTATGGTCCACAACATGTATGGTCCACAACATGTATGGTCCACAACAAGTATGGTCCACAACATGTATGGTCCACAACATGCATGGTCCACAACATGTATGGTCCACAACATGTATGGTCCACAACATGTATGGTCCACAACATGTATGGTCCACAACAAGTATGGTCCACAACAAGTATGGTCCACAACATGTATGGTCCACAACATGTATGGTCCACAACATGTATGGTCCACAACATGTATGGTCCACAACATGTATGGTCCACAACATGCATGGTCCACAACATGTATGGTCCACAACATGTATGGTCCACAACATGTATGGTCCACAACAAGTATGGTCCACAACATGTATGGTCCACAACATGTATGGTCCACAACATGCATGGTCCACAACATGCATGGTCCACAACATGTATGGTCCACAACATGTATGGTCCACAACATGTATGGTCCACAACAAGTATGGTCCACAACATGTATGGTCCACAACATGTATGGTCCATAACATGTATGGTTGAGGATGCAATCAGGGGGCACCAATACATGAAGACAGGAGACTGTCAACACAGCTGCACATCTAGCTAGAAGCAGAATATATAGGACATGACCAGTACATACGATTGGAGAGTTTCATCCGGACATGCCTTATAGTGAATCATAATGAGAGGACACAGCCCTAGCACTAGCTCTGTGAGCATGCCCAGTTTTACCCACCACTCTGTGACTTGAAGACCTAACTTAATCAGGGATGCCAGCATTATCTCAACCCCGCACTCTCTACTTCAAGCCCACCAGACTCTGCCATGCATCCAACTATCAGATTAGAGCCAACTCAATGTATACCACAGGTGTGACAGCTCACTCTGAAGTTGCTGGCGACACTGATGATGGCCAACTTCTTGGTGTTGGTCACAGACTTGTGGGAGGCCTCGGGAAACAGTGTCTTCACGAAGGAGTTCTTGCTGATCTCTATCAGCTGCTCCAAGCTGGCGTGAAGAGCGTCATCGTTCTTGCCCATAAAGTCAACCTTTGTGGGTAGAAGCCCAAGAGATGAACAGATTAATATTGTGTATGTATGTGTCTGTCTGTCTGTCTGTCTGCATGCAGGCAGACATGCATATATGCATTTATGTATGTATATGTTATGGCATGTGTGTATGTATGTATGTATGTATGTATGTATGTATGTATGTATGTATGTATGTATGTATGTATGTATGTATGTATGTATGTATGTATGTATGTATGTATGTATGTATGTATGTATGTATGTATGTATGTATGTATGTATGTATGTATGTATGTATGTATGTATGTATGTATGTATGTATGTATGTATGATTAGTGTTCTGTGTAACAGAATTGTAGCATTTCTGGCTCATTTGAAACATCCCAGGATAAATCATGCAACTACTCCTGCACCAATTCTGTCTGGATACAGAGATTACTGCCAATCAACTACAGTAGAAGCTTCTCACCGTCTGGTAGCAGACAGCCCCAGCGAAGTGCCTCACCAGGAACCCTTCATTGTCCAACAGGTTACGATGACAGCTCAGCTTGGACTTGCGCGGCACCTACACACACATACACACAGAGAAGCACATTCTCATAAGAACATTACCAAAAAAAATGGAACAGCTTGTAGTACTGTTGCCCTGGTACCAAACATGAAGTAATTCTACCCTAAATGCAAGCATGTGGTCAAAAGAAAGGTGTGGCTGAAAATACTTTGATGTAATCTATGTTCCACATTTCTTACATTACTGTGATTTGTATCCTATAAACTCAACAAAGTTGAATAAATGCAAGCGTAATGCAGTGGGAATTTCATTATTAGTCCCTGTCCAGCTTTACCAAATAATTTTGACTCCCACCCATCCGGAGAAGACAAACTCCCTGCCTCCAGCCCATGTGTGTGACCACAAGACTTGAGAGAGAACTGTGCTAGTCATGAGCATGTGCATAACTGTTGACAGCCATCTTTGACCACAGGCTGTAGTGCGGTGCAAACAATTCTCACCAATCAGATGAGATAATTCAAAGCACTAAACCAAATTGATGACCCTTACATGTTGGACAATCTTACTCTGTGTGTGTATACATGGGTTATGATATTAAGAGCCAATCTTGCCTTTTTCCTCAAGTTAAATGTAAGGAATGGAGGGATATAAGGGCGGGGGGTGGGGTGGAGTGGGTTCCTGTGTGACTGTCTTTTGGGCATAACGTACTGAGAGTCGGAAGTGCCCTTGGTGTGTCTTGTGCACTGCCTCTGTGAAGCGTGTGTACATGCCCTTAGGCAGTTTGCACTGCTCGTCCAGAAGATCCACCACACCATGGGTCCTCTGCTCAATCAGGTCTGCACGGAGAGAGAGAGACACACACACACACACACACACACACACACACACACTCATTGTCAGTACATTCTAAGTCTCAATGTGGCCTTTGGTGTTTCATCAAGTATAAGTACATATACATACACATGTATATATAAATATATACTGTATGTATGTTAGTCACCAGATTGATCAGAAGATCATAGACTTGAATACTACACAAAACACTGGAGTTCCACGATAACTAATAAAATTCAGTTTATGTTAGATGCAGCCACGAAGAATTGCCAAATGAAAACTGGTTTCTCCAATCAAGCTACTACTTTCCTTGGAGTATGACCTCTTCTCCCCCCCACCCCCACCCTTACATCTGAGCCAAATAATTCCTTATTTGGCATCATAAAATCTTAATTACCTTCAGAAGAATTCCCTGACACCCACTGAAACTTTGCCAGAAGCAACACCACTCGGTTCTTCCCTCGGCTATGCAATACGCCTGCTCCAAATCCAAATTTACAGCTATTATAATTAGCCTTCTTGATATAGCTATTTCTGTTCCTTCTGCCTGCCTGGCCAGAATTCTGTACTACTTCTTTTATCAGCACCATTTTCATTTAGGTAGCTTCATTAATGCCAAATTGTGTAGTGCCGAAGTAAGGAAAAAAGTTTAAAAAATCTATAGTTTGAATTCATACCTATTAAATGAACGAACACCATAATTCACTTTTGCAAACTAGATTATTTTTGTATGAAAACAAGGTTTTAATACATATTATAAATACTCTTCATGGCCTGTGGGAAATGACTTTCATGACTGAAACTGCTAGGAACACTAGCTGAACATTTTCTAGTCCATTGGTACAAAAAAATATCCAATTCTAGTGGAAACTGAAGGAGTCCATACACCACAAACGAACAAACACACATGAGGAAAATTTATAATAAGGTATCAAAGGGGCAGGAAAAGGTGGGCCAGGGTGAGTCGCCCCCTCCCCCCTGTCTGTCCACATAGCCTCGATTCACGCCTTTACAGTTGAAGTTGGACCAACAATTCATATATATTTAGAATCAGTGTCACCAGGGGAACCTCATAAGCATGTCTATCTGGTTACACCCCTTTTTGTATTAAAAAAAAAAGAAAAAAAGGTACATATACCAGAAAAAAGAATGGAACTGCAGGCCTAAAATTTGGTATTCAGACACAACTGGACTCTGTGACTGACATGGGGTGGGTCCCATCTGGCCACACCTCTTCCTCTTTGTGTGTATGGCTAAAAATGACAAAAATGGTACTTTTAAAAAACACTTTGACCTAATCACATGTTTACCTCTGTTTTAAAAAAATCTACAACATATGTCTTCAAAGCAGACATATTTGTGGCTACATCCCATTAAAGGTGGCTTTTCCCATAGGGCTGGTTTTTTGCTAGTATACATAAATTTTAAAAAATAATAACATATTTCCATCAATGTTTATAACTTGACTTGAACACAGTAAGTCACCTACTTCACTCTCTGGTTCAGACTGACATTAGTGAGTTCAATTAACACAGATGTACATTATTATGCACAGATTATTCTCTGGATATTGGAAGTGAAGGGAAAGCAGTGTGCATCCAGTCAGACCACACACATTTTAACACTGACACCATCCCTCTCACACAATTTAATAACCATGTTCATAAAATATACACTTTTTAAGGGCAAAATCCTGAATGTTCTAACACTTGATGAACAGCACAAAATGAGGTAAAGGGTCATTCCATGAGGAGAATTGTCTCGTCTATCTACTTGAGGTCTACAAGGCTCACTCGCCCACTCACTCGCCCACTCACTCACTCACTCACTCACTCACTCACTCACTCACTCACTCACTCACTCACTCACTCACTCACTCACTCACTCACTCACTCACTCACTCACTCACTCACTCACTCACTCACTCACTCACTCACTCACTCACTCACTCACTCACTCACTCACTCACTCACTCACTCACTCACTCACTCACTCACTCACTCACTCACTCACTCACTCACTCACCGATGCAGTCCTGGTTGTCAGTGTACTGCACTTCAGTAAGGCCCAGCCCTTCTTTCTTGTACAACTCTTGCTCCTATTAAAGAGTACATCATCATCTTCATGAATTCCATGTTGTACAATATGTTATATAAGTAAGAGTAATAGTCATCCATTAAAGTATGTCACATGAATATTCCTACACCAGAACAAGTTCCCTATGTGTTAGCCCTCTATCCAAGAATGTCAAATATTCGAGTTAGCTAGCTAGAGTGAAGCCGTGCAGTTTGATGTGTGACTAGTTGACATTGTGTGGCATGTGCTTACATCATGCAGAATACGTGCGTTGAAGAACTGCTGCAACTTTTCATTGCAATAGTTGATGCAAAACTGCTCAAAGCTGTTCATTTCGTAATACTCTGTAGTGAAGGAAAAAGCAATAACCAACTAATAAATAAAACATGTCATATTTGACACATCTTCACATCAACGCATAAGTGAATTAAAGAATTCTATTTTTAAATCCCGTTAAATTGTTTCTATTACTATTTACCAATAATCATCATCAATCATATTTTTTTAAATGGGGGATATTTGCTCAAGCATGCTGTGATTTCATCTTTATGCATAAATTTCAGCATTGGGCATGTGCAGTATGTTATTACATACCAAATCCTGCAATATCCAGAACTCCGATATAGTGGGAGGAGCTGTGGAAGGGAAAGCACTGGTTGACTCTCTTCACAATGAAGTCAAAGAGCCGCAAGTAGAGGGCCTTGGCCAGGGCATCTCTGGCCTTACACGCCTGGTTCTGCTTCAAGGGGACACTAGGACAGAGTGGACGAGCAGTCATCAATAACAACAATAGCAACAACAACAATAACAGCAGTAGCAGTATCAACAACAACAAAAAAAACAACGAAAACAACAATAACAACATATATGGAGTAACAGTAACATTACTTGATGATGGTGCCCACTGCCCCTCCTTTGGTGGTGGTCATGATCCTAGACGTCAGGGACATCTCCAAATTGGTCACCTCCAGGCCGAGCAAGTTAGCCACACCCACAAGACTCTGCTGGGCACTAGCGCACACCACACTTCCTCCTGCACACAGAGCAAAGACAGAACAAACCAGAAAGAGAACAAGGGAGGAGGGAACACACAGATGACATGTCATGACAACAGAACTAAGATCATTAGAGGGAAACAGCAAACAACTGGAACAGAGATGGTAATTGCATTAGGAGCAGCTGTAATGGTACGTTTTACATGCACTGTGTGTCTCTGTACCTTTCTTGTCATTCAGGTTTTCTTCGAAAGTGATATTTCCCAAGTGGAGAACGGCAGCCACCACATGGAAAAGGTTTGCCTTCTCTGCCTCCATCAGACCTATCTTGTCCATGGATTGCTCCAAGATGTGGTAGCCTTCCACGTCATTCAGAGAGGGGTCATGAAGAGACGCAGGGTTCAAGTACTGCCATTTTACAAACAAAATGGTTAAACTCATGCACATTTCCACATTGCAAAACCCAACAACTACATCTATCATGATATTTCAGCCACCCATTGGAAGAACCCACTGCAAAACTATCTTGAGCTCTGTCCACACTGTACACTAAAACCAGTTTCACCTGTGCCCAGAACGGGTTCCACGTGTCCACACTACACCCGGTTTCATCCCAACGGGTTCCACCTGGTTTCACCTGACTCCCTTAGAAGGGTAGGCTTCAAGCGGCTCAGATATATTGAACATACCTGTAGCTTTATTGCTGATGTTTGCTATTAGGAGTTTAGCTACTTACAGCTCTCTCCCCACTCTCTATCTTCCCTTTGTGCGATGGCATTGTGGAGGGGAAAAGACAGTACAACGTAGCACACCAGAAAATGAATATCCCGTTTCTATAAGTGGTACAGGAAAACCAATTAATCTACCCAGTCAATTAGTCAGCCCACGCAGGTGATGTGGAGCGGGATCATCACTATGCCAGTGTGGACGCAAGAAAATGTTTGAAATCAGGTGTTGCTGGAGACCCGTTTATAGTGTGGGGAGGGCTTAAGATAAAATGAAATTTTAAGACTTCTGCTCACACTAATAAAATTCATGACTTGATACTCTACTGCTCCAGAGATCAGTCTCCTCCTTTCAACAGGTTAGCTTCCCTCCAATGGAAATGGCAATATAAGAGCATTAAAACATCAAATTAACCATGTTCCTATGGTAGTGGACAAAATACTCTTCTCATTTTGCTTAAGTTTTACTGATTAAATGCTATAAAAAAAACTTATATTTTTCCATTGATAATGCAAAATAATTCTGGTAGAAACTCCATTTTTTTTAAATATCAACAAGGGGGATTGATCTAAAAGCATCGAACAGCTGTGTTGAAAAAAGGAGAACCTCTAACCAGCTGATGAGCTTAACCAGAATTAGAAAGGCCAACTTAGAACAAGCAATAAAAAAAAAATAAAAAATAAACTAATAAATTTTAAAAATTCCCATCTCTTGTACACATAAAACAGTGAACATCTCCTATATATATAAAAAGGAGAAGTCTGTATGCGTGTCTGTCTGTCTGTCTGTATGTTTGTACCATCATTCTGGCCAAACCTGTGGGTGGATTTCTCTGAAACTTGGCGTGATATTAGGGTTTGACCCAACTTAAACATGGGCCAAAATAATCTGAAAAATGGTTACCAAAGTTAATCAGAGACTAATTAGGCAAAAAATTTTGGTGTGTTCTCCAAGTACCTGGGAAAGCATTATGAACCACATATGGGTGTGATTTGGCCATAGTCACACCCACTGAAAGTTGTTTTGACTATTAAAAGCTAATCAAATGACCAACCAGACTAAAATTTGGAATGATATTTTCAAGAAACTGGGTGAGCATTACTAATCACATGCACGTGTGTCTAAGGGTGTGTTTTAGTCATTGCCACACTCGTAGGATGTCATTATGCCTGCTAAAAACTTATTTATTAACCAATCAGGCTGAAATTTGGCATATGGAGTCCAGGTAACCAAGTGAGCATTATTAACTATATGTGGGTGTGATAATGTGTGTGGTTTGTTATTAGCTACACCCACAGGAAGTTGTTTTGGCTACCAAAAGCTAATTAAAGGGATAACCAGGCCGAAATTTGAGAGGCTTCTATAATGTTTCATGTTGACATTGGCTGGTCAACGCCGGGTATATGCTGCTAGTTCAATATAACCTGATAAGTGTAGAAAATTAATTAAATTATTTTACTCAGCCAAGGATATGATCGATATGCTAGGGACCTAACATCAAGTCAAGGAAAAGACATTAAACTACACCATCTTTTATCGCTACACCATCTTTCATCCCTCCACAATAGGTTCTCTTTAACCACACTATTGGAAGCTGAAAATCTGGATTTCTTTCAACAGTTTGGTTAATAAAACTGGCTTAAAAATGCTAATAAAAAAATAATAGTACAATGCTATGGACATTTACTTGAGTCACTTCAAATGTATATTGCATGTCGCTACTGTAATATATATATAGCAATATCCCATGGGATTCATAAATAATTTGAGAGCATGCAGAGTTTTCACATGTACATTAGCATGCAACAGAAACAGCTGTTGAGGTGGCAACTGAAGCAGCTGTTGAGGGTGCACCAGATGAGTTGACAGAGAGGAAGGCACTTTCCTACTCACATTGAAATTGATCTCCGGGTCCAACCCAAGGGCTTTCTTCATCTGCTGGGGAGCTCCAGCCAGGAGGTGGTAGAAGACATGGTAGGACCTCTCCTTGGCCTGCTGGGAGCAGATGCGAGACTTCTCCAGCAGATAGTGGGATACATGGCCACCCACCACCTGGGCCTGCAAGCACAGTCAGGGAACAATGTGGATGAGGAGGTGGAGGAGGAAGACATACCAGAAGGAGATTTTGAAAGGAAAAAAGTTGGACACAGCATATCACGACTATTTTGGGAGAGAGAATGGGGAGGGTCGAGTGGGTGGTGTGTGTGTTTGAGAGGGATGGGGGGGGGAGATGGAGAGAGAGAAGGATGGGAAGAGTGAGGAGATATTGTAATAGTGTTGGTTTACTTGATTGTTAAAGTGGATCTCCACAAACTTTCCAAATCTGCTACTGTTGTTGTTCCTCATTGTCCTGGCATTACCAAAGGACTCCAGCAGAGGATTGGCTGCACACAAACACACATACACACACACATGAGGACAGCAACATTACTAACAGCTGTCCAACACCTTGTCTCTCACGGTCCCTTGTACACAATTTTTCTGATGAGAATGTACACTCAAAACAACTGGTGTTAGCAGCACTAAACCTTCTGGTAAACACTTGGGTTCCAGATATATCAGCATAGTTCTAGTGTATGTACAGGGATCTAGATGGAGAGGGTACGGGTACATAGAAGGGTTCTGCTATTTGAGCAGGGATCTACAATGGAATGGTTCTGCTATTTGAGCAGGGATCTACAATGGAATGGTTCTGCTATTTGAGCAGGGATCTACAATGGAATGGTTCTGCTATTTGAGCAGGGATCTACAATGGAATGGTTCTGCTATTTGAGCAGGGATCTACAATGGAATGGTTCTGCTATTTGAGCAGGGATCTACAATGGAATGGTTCTGCTATTTGAGCAGGGATCTACAATGGAATGGTTCTGCTATTTGAGCAGGGATCTACAATGGAACGGTTTTGATATTTGAGCAGGGATCTACAATGGAACGGTTCTGCTATTTGAGCAGGGATCTACAATGGAATGGTTCTGCTATTTGAGCAGGGATCTACAATGGAATGGTTCTGCTATTTGAGCAGGGATCTACAATGGAATGGTTCTGCTATTTGAGCAGGGATCCACAATGGAATGGTTCTGCTATTTGAGCAGGGATCCACAATGGAATGGTTCTGCTATTTGAGCAGGGATCCACAATGGAATGGTTCTGCTATTTGAGCAGGGATCCACAATGGAATGGTTCTGCTATTTGAGCAGGGATCCACAATGGAATGGTTCTGCTATTTGAGCAGGGATCTACAATGGAATGGTTCTGCTATTTGAGCAGGGATCTACAATGGAATGGTTCTGCTATTTGAGCAGGGATCCACAATGGAATGGTTCTGCTATTTGAGCAGGGATCTACAATGGAATGGTTCTGCTATTTGAGCAGGGATCCACAATGGAATGGTTCTGCTATTTGAGCAGGGATCTACAATGGAATGGTTCTGCTATTTGAGCAGGGATCTACAATGGAATGGTTCTGCTATTTGAGCAGGGATCCACAATGGAATGGTTCCGCTATTTGAGCAGGGATCTACAATGGAATGGTTCTGCTATTTGAGCAGGGATCCACAATGGAATGGTTCTGCTATTTGAGCAGGGATCTACAATGGAATGGTTCTGCTATTTGAGCAGGGATCTACAATGGAATGGTTCTGCTATTTGAGCAGGGATCCACAATGGAATGGTTCTGCTATTTGAGCAGGGATCTACAATGGAATGGTTCTGCTATTTGAGCAGGGATCCACAATGGAATGGTTCTGCTATTTGAGCAGGGATCTACAATGGAATGGTTCTGCTATTTGAGCAGGGATCTACAATGGAATGGTTTTGATATTTGAGCAGGGATCTACAATGGAATGGTTCTGCTATTTGAGCAGGGATCTACAATGGAATGGTTCTGCTATTTGAGCAGGGATCCACAATGGAATGGTTCTGCTATTTGAGCAGGGATCTACAATGGAATGGTTCTGCTATTTGAGCAGGGATCCACAATGGAATGGTTCTGCTATTTGAGCAGGGATCTACAATGGAATGGTTCTGCTATTTGAGCAGGGATCCACAATGGAATGGTTCTGCTATTTGAGCAGGGATCTACAATGGAATGGTTCTGATATTTGAGCAGGGATCTAGATAGAGAGGGTTTTGATATTTCAACAGGGTTCAAAGAAACATGATTTTTTAAATTACAGCACAGATACCAAATGAGAACCATAAGAATAGAGTAGTAGACATAATACATGAGCAATGGTTCCAGGCATCGGACAACGGTACACCAATAAAGATTCCAGGAACCTCAAACACATCATTAGGATGTCTTTTTTTCTGGCTTTGACCATGAGGGATATTATGGGTCTTTAACCTCAGTCATGTGTGTATGTATTCCACATAATCATTATATGATACAAATATACACAATAATATACACTATTTGGTCTAATTAACACATTAAATTGACATTAAGCATAAACATAATAATAGCACAGTTCTCACCTTCCACTATTCTCTGCTCCACGAGTCCGGCACTCGCTCCGTAGGATTCCGTCAAGTACCTACATGTGCAGCAGGTTAAGGTCACCATGGTAACAACACCTTGTTATGACTTGCAACTTTAAGGAACCGCATCCACGAGGCAGTATTGATATATTTATAACAGAGCATAATCATGCGCTATACCTAAACTACACCCACTAACCCTAACCTTCAGGGATTCATGGAGAACGCCAGAAAAAGTCCCACAATGGTTATCTGCATTATACGCACATAGATGCCCCTCCCCCCTGTTTTTAGGTGAATGGGCATATGCCCATTGTAGCTGACTCAGCACTTTATGATATACACATGCAGAGGATGAGAGAGATCATTACCAATCAAATAAAAAATATTGTTCAAAAATGATTTTTTTTTGGATAAATCAACATAACTCTTAACAATGTTACACTCAGCCAAACATCGGCTAAGATTCTTCCAGTATCCAATGGAAATTACACTTTTGGGGTATCATATTAGAACATACACAGTGTAAGTGCCTACCTGAGGATGTATTTGGTGGTTTCAGTCTTCCCTGCTCCACTTTCACCTGCGAAATACACAAAATTTAATGTACAAACATATACAAATGTTTATAACAGATGCACATAGCACATATGTCAGAAATATTGAGTAAGCATGTTGATCCACTTCATTGGAGTACAGTCGCCCTATCCACTGGACCAAATAAGGGAAGTACTTACTGTTTGCCATCTTACTACATGAACAGGAAGTATTTGTGGTATGAGAGAGTAAATAACTCTCTCTCCACAGGAAACTATACCTCAATCACACCTACCCCTGACTCTACTCTACTCTATTAACCACAACTCAGGTCTAAGTGGTGACATCTGCATGCTTTGACACTCCCCATTCACGGTGAGTCACTATGTAACTACAGGCCATAAATATGTGACCAAATCAAACCACACATTCCAATCCCTTTGCCATTTTTTAGTAATTGGTAAAGAATGTACAGTATTTTACATATTAAAAAAAGCATACATACAAACACGCATCTATGACTGTAGTTGGGCCTGGAGAAAGAACAAAGACTAATACTGAAAAAAATAAGTAAGAATAATTGGGGAGGGAGGGAGGGAGGGAAAAGGGAGAAATGCCCAACTACAGAGAGAGGAAGGTTGAAAATGGAAAAGGGGGAAAACCCCACAGTAACCTGGGGTGGGGGAAAAAACAATATATTTTTGGAATAGCTGATATTCTCACTTTGAAGTGCATGGTCAAGGTGGAACAAAACTGAATACTCACCACTGACGACTATGGACTGACTTCTCCCCTGAGTCTTCATCTCACGATAAGCTTTGTCAGCTGAACAAGCAATTGTGATGATGTATCCAAACATAAGGTACATGCATGTACATATACACATACACATGAACACACATGCACACTCAATAATTACATCAATTTGTATTGTAAAAAAAGTCTGCATGACTGGACTGGACTGCACCATTACATGAACTACACTCATGCAGGCAAGCTAAAATGTTTGTACAGGCAATGGTTGAGTTGAATACAAGTAATGGGCCATATCCAAGAATAGAGCAACAGCCCAGGCTACAGCAAGTATTTATATCTTGTGTGAGTATAAGTGCTAGGGCAAAGGTGAAACTACATGCAATTTGTAGGTATGGATCATCATGTGTTCAAGAGTGTACCTGATAAATTGATAATTCATTAGGTTGTTAAAAAATTCTCATTGTACAAAACACTAATAGTATGTGTAATTATAATCACTCAAATGTACAGAACATTATTAGTATGTGTTATTATAATCACTCGGTGTATAGAACACTATTAGTACTGTTATTATAATCACTCAATGTACAGAACACTATTAGTATGTGTCATTATAACCACTCAAATGTTCAGAACACTATTGGTATGTGCTATTATAACCATTACACATGTGTACTGTAAATAAACAAATATGGACTGCTTCGTACCAATTGCAAAGACGTGTGGAGGAAGAATCCCCAGAGACTTCCCATTGTAGTTGCGGATAGTGTCGGGGGAGTAGAGATTAGGCATGTCCAAGTACGGGTTCAGGGCGAGCAGGATGTTGGCTATGTACGTCTGGAGGAGGGAGGGGGGAGGGAGGGTATAAAGGTTTTGGGAGGAAAAGGAGGGAAGAGAGAGAGGAGAGGGGGCGGAAGGGAAGGAGTGAGGAGGGTTAGAGTAAAAAAGGATGACGATATTACAAAATGAATTACAGGATGCTGCCGCTGCTGAGATAAAGGAAATCATAATCTGTGGCCTCTCAAATAAACCCTCTCTCTCCCTCTCTCTCCTTCTCTCTCTCTCCCTCTCTCTCTTTCTCTCCCTCTCTCTCTCTCTCTCTTACAATCTCATGCACACACATAATAACATCACAAAAAACTCACATAGATCTGTCCTTTATTGTAGCGGTAACGCAAGTTTTGAAGCAGAGTGGCTTCATTCAAATACATGAGGGCACCTGCACATTTAGGAATGCCATACAAGCTTAAATTACACAATTAACATATGAGGCCAAAGCTATCCCAGAGATTAGAACACTGGCTCTTTCATCACTTGGTGATGAAGGAGGTGAGGAAAAATAACCTGGTATTACTTCAATCTTCCTCAACCCAGTGTCTGTGAGTTTATAGTGTGTCATAGCAATTCATTCATGGGGGGAATGTAGATATCTTCCTAATACAGTCGTTGTTATGAATGCCTCTCACTTACAATTGTCATCCACATCTTTAGACGCCTCATTGGCTGCTGGGAAGACTCGATCATACGAAGCTACCACTACCTACACAGATACACAAGAGAGAATACTAGTTATGGCAATGTGCCAAATGAATGACTGGAAAATAGAATGCTTGGAAGTTCGACAATAAACCCAAACACTGTACAAATTAAGCACTGGTATGGAAGCCCCAGTGGAGAAAGGGAATGTATTGAAGAAAAATTTCAACACACACACTTTCCAAAACACATGCATTGGGTGTGTGACACACACCTTTAAAGGCTCTTCACATGCTCACACACCTCAAACTAATTATCACACACATTCCAGCGGTACCCAGAGCACTCCAGTGCTACCCCCAAAGGAAAATTTTGATAAATTACACCTGCAGAAGTTTCCACATGACCCAACCTCACCAGATGCTGCCACAGCCAGAGATATAGTTAGCTACATATAAAAAATTATTTTGTAACAGCTACACTTTGCTAAACAAGTTAAGATAATACAATTACTCGCACAACATCTCTAATGCTTACTGTTCTTCACTAGAAAAATTTTGCTATATTTTTTTCAAAATAAAATATGCCAATTTTATGCCACTGGGGGGGGGGGGAAGGGAATATGTCAAAATTATGCCAAATTGAACCATTAATTGAAGTTACTTACCCAGTATAAAATATCAATTTAAGCATCTCTCACTCTGAAATCTTCTTTTAATAAAATCAGTGTAATTAAATGAGATTATCATCAATTATATTTCTTAAATAAGCCAAAACTGGAGGACATTTTGCATATCACAATTTTATAAGTTACTGTATTTGCAGCAACTGTCCTCAGAGTGTGTTAGCAAGATAATTCCAGGAAGTGACATGTTTGCCAAATAATTTTGTATTTCTGTATAGACCCACCCTATTGAACTACCTGCAGGGTTTATGTTGAAATGTGTTATTTATGCATGTTTGGAGAAGTGTTTTTCCTGAATTATTTAAAAGTATGCCATTTCCTTCCTCCCCCCTCCCCCCCCCCCCCCCCCTCATCTGGTTTTACACACATTTATATGCTCACAGGCTGGTAAATTTGAATACAGACTTACCAAACAACTGATTCAAAACTGTTGGCAGGTGTGTGTGTGTGTGTGTGTGTGTGTGTGTGTGTGTGTGTGTGTGTGTGTGCGCGCGCGCGTGCGTGTATATGCGTGTGTGTGTGTATGTGTGTGTATGCACGTGTGTGTACGCATGTGTGTGTGCATGTGTGTGTGCATGTGTGTGTGCATGTGTGTGCACATGTGTGTGTGCATGTGTGTGCATGTATGTGTGTTATGTGTGTGGGCATGTGCATGTATGCATGTGTGCTTGTGGGTGCATGTAAATGTGTTTGCATGTGTGTGCATGTATGTGCATGTGTGTGTGTATGGATGAATTCTGTTAATGC
This sequence comes from Lycopodina hypogea, assembly GCA_963969325.1. Classification (NCBI taxonomy): domain Eukaryota; kingdom Metazoa; phylum Porifera; class Demospongiae; order Poecilosclerida; family Cladorhizidae; genus Lycopodina; species Lycopodina hypogea. The sequence continues at coordinate 8,975,073 of OZ017787.1, forward strand.
AGAACTCTAGAGTTATCAACAAAAAAAGCCTGGGACGGGAGTGAGTTTATAATCTCTTTCAACAACTGTTATTGATATTTTCAGGTTTCTCAGAAGAAGCAAGACCACTGTATGTCTGCATCAACACAATGTGGTAGGGAAAAAAAGCCACTGGAATATCCAGAAGGACAGTTCAGAGGATTCATATAGAGCGTACTGGTTGTAAAGAGTGATTTTTTACACCAGTCAATTCACAGAAGATGTCATTTGTATAGTTGTGCATGATTCTGTGAAATACAGGAATAGTGAAACGCCAACAGCTTCTGGTGTGCTAAAAAAGGTGAAGTGTAAATGTTCAAAGGGGGAGGGGGGGCATTTTGAATGTGGATAATCCAATAGAATTAGGGCTCAGCTAATTTTTTTTTAAGATAACAAAAATACATGATAAAGAGAGATAAAGAAAAGAAAAGAAAAAATTAAAGAAGACTGGAACAAAAGCATACATATCTACTAAATAAATGCTATCAGTGAGACTGTGACCCCCGTTCTTGAAGAAACACAACCACTAAATCACCCCTTCCTAGAGTACTCCATTTGTTCCTCTCCTGTCCCTACCCCTATTGTTCCTGTGATCTTGTCGAAATTTCATCTCTTCTTCCTTTGCTGGCTGATCAGTTTTTGTTTGAAATCTGCATATGAGCCAAGCCCAAGGAGAATTTCCTGTAAGGTACTCCACACACAGGAGTTACCAAAGTTACCTCTCTTGTAGGTCTGCTATTTCCTTGCACTCTTCTTTAACACCAATTTCATATTTCATAGCTATACACAAGTGTTCTTGTGGACAGTGCCATCATTTTGGATATTGTTACAAGTCGCATAGCTAAAGCTTCGTTTTGTTTTCACATTGTGTGTGTGCACATTTTGGTATGTCTGTGTGGTCTCTAATTTCAATTGCATGTGTAGCCGCCAAACTGCATTATGAGTACTACTAACCACAATTATGTAAACACACTCTAAAGAAGTCAGCAAAACTGTGCCCAGAGCGAACAAACAACAAAAACAAACAATTTCAAACTACAGTAAGATGTCGTTGTCTCCTTCGTAGGACATGTACTTGCCCTACCAACCACACTACGTAAATACACTGAGCCATTCTAAAACATCCTAAATGAGGTCAGCAAAATTATTAAAAGTATGTATGCCTGGCGTGGCTTGTGGTATTCCATCCTCATATGGCTTCTTTATTTTAACACTGTAAGCCTTGTCCAAGCCCTAAACTTTAAAAAAATTGCAGATGTAGACAAAACCTTTTCATGCAATGGCGAAGAGCAAGTACAATCATAACATTCCTTTATCGTGAATGGCATGCTCTACCCTTTCCTTATGGGATATACAGCAACCTTTTGATACACAAGGTGTTCTGATGTAAATTAAAAATTTTTTTTTAAGAAATTAAAAATTTTTTTTAAATATTTAGAAACACCTAATAGCCTACACCTAAGTAGCTATCTGTTGATGTTTGAAAGTTTTGACTTAAGAAGAAATGGGAAAGATATCACAAACAGTTGAAATCAAATAAACTATAGCAGCTCTGTTCCCTTTGTCTGAAGTAGGGACAGAAATGACACACAATTCTTTTGTGTGGGCATGTCTCTGCTGTAAGACTAGAGTCGTCTGGTCCATTGAACTCTCTGCTCCTGACAGTCCTGCAAACTCAGCCACTTGGGAAGACCACAATGGATGCCCTGTTCTTCTCGTGCTAACATCTCATGCTTTTGAGTTCGATGAAAGACAATAAATTTGAGCAATATAAAATGGCCCATATTATATTAGGAAAAAAATGTTCCAATAAAACTCATGATATCAGTTCTTGGTAACCCTCTCCTTCCCTCCCTCCCTCTCCCTCTCTCTCTCCCCCCCCCCCCCCTCTTTGCCCCAAATGCAAGCTAATAGTGATGGAGGAATTTTCAGCTTCAAGATGTCCTCTATTGCTCCCACCACACTCACCTACTCATCCACACTCTAGTTGCCATTTAGGTAAAAATTTTTCTCCATGTCAACCTTAATTAAATAAGTATCCATTCCAACCTCTTCTTCAGCTCCTCGGTAGCAAGGGCTTCTTTTGTTTCCAATGAACACATGTTCTTTATCAAAATACTCTCCAATGACAGTTCCTCCAGGCATGACAATGGGAGTAGTTAACTACATTTTATCTCAAGACACTCATTATGAAATCCACTAACACAACCTCAAGTGAAATATTCAGAAGATCTGTGGTGTAGGAAATTATATTATCCGTCTTTTTTTCTTTACTAGAACATTTTAATCTTTCAGATCTCCTCTTTTGAACTGGCAAATCTTTTTTAAAATCTTGCATTAAATCCTAAAGAGCTTCACCACACATTCTTCCTCCAGCATTATCTTGACGAGGAATATTTCTATTTTAGTTGACTAGAGCAGCTCTATTTTGAAGATATCACTGCTTGAAATTATTCATGGATCAGTATTAGTGTAAATTTTTTGTTCCTAGGGTACATAAACTTAGTTGTCTTTCACTTTGAGTGAAAGTTTACAATATTAGTATATTCATTTTCACTTCAGTAAAAAAAATTCTCGGTGGTTACAAACTCAACCATGACATAAATATAAACATCAAGTTTTGCTCTTATTTGGATCTTCCTGAAAAAAAGATGGTAATCTAGGAAAATTAGGGATCTAAGAAAAGTGGATGATTGAAGTGAAGTGATTACAGAAGCTGTTGGATGAGCCAAAACTAAATTTGATATACTATAGGTTGTAGTCATGGGTTATTGAAAAAGAAATTATAGCAACAGTTTACATAATATGTAAATCAAACCTCCCTATCACTGATTTCATTATTTTATGGATGTCAAAATGGGGCCATATTGTATTATCTGCGTGATATCTTAAGCTCTGAAATAGTTTTGGTTTGGGTTGCCAATGTCTTGGTATGCAGTTCAGTTTATCATGTCAGCTGCCAATTCTTTCATTCACTCTGCCAGGTCTGTGGCAGAAGCCAGTTAATTTAATTAATTGCTACACTTCACTGCCACAGGCCACAGGCCACAGGCCACTGGAGCAAAATAGCATATGGGAACTTGGATAAAATCAAGATATATTGAAGATGGACTGTCTTTCAATATTAAATAACAACTGAGCTCATAACAAAACTGAGATAGCTAAATGGATCTTTTAAACTAATAGCTAAGTACACGAGTAATAATCATCCATAGCAATATTCATCGTACTGTTAACAAGCCGTGTACACCATTGAACTCAGCTAGCTTGCTAACCTTTTCAGAGGCTTCCAGGGGCTGCACAGTAAGTGTATCCGTACCAACATCCACAATATGGCCTAACTGGTAGCCATCCTCAGGATGTGGAGCCCACACCACCTGACCTCCATCCATAACAAATCCAGCAGATACCCACAGTTCCTGAAGTTTTCACTACTGGGTAACACAGGAAGAAATGTGACCACAAAAATTATGAATAAAATATACTTGTAGGAAAAGGTCGTATTGAGTATCCCACAATTACGGCTGCAAATTATCACTGGTCATTACAGTCCACTGAATAATTAAGGTTACTCTTTTGTTTTCTTTTGGTTCTGTTTGTTCTTTAGTTGTTGTTATATATGTGTTTTTTTTTTGTTTGTTTTTTTCCTTCCTTTGTTCTTTAGTTGTTGTTTGTTCTTTTTTTTTAAACAGGTTATTAATCTTCCTTCTTAAGATCTCAAAATTGAAGTGTTTCTGTCCTTTGTATTAGTGCAGTTCCTTGTCATCCCCCATTATATGATCACAATATGCATTTGTTTTGACAGGAGCTTGAGATCATTAGCTGAAGGGTCACCCCACAGGATTTTGTGTTGCAAGGAAAAACTGAGGACAATATGAAACTAGCAGTCTTCTAGAATAATTAAATCCATTATTCCCTAGGAGAAGAACAAAAAGTGAATGTCAAAGGGATTTCCTTAACTAAGGATGTTGTTACTCAGAAATCAATTAGCACCCAGTCCAGAAGTGGTTCTCAAGTATCAACGCTATTTCGCTAACCACAAATTGAAGTAGCTGGTTGTAAGAGTTGCTCCACAACTTTGGATCACTTTGAAGTGGTGTTGGGCTTCATATATGTGATCTCAGACTCCAGAGGTGAATACCTACGATTCCGCCACTTTTTTGGATAGACTGCCTGTTTGAGTCATAGGCAGCAGAACGGGGCAGTGGGGGCACTGAACTATCACAGTAATAATGCCCCCCCCCCCCCCCTAAAACCAGTCGCCTGGACCAAATATGATATTAAAAACATCCCAACTGCTTTTACTATTTAAAACTGGTTGCCTAGGACATGTTTTAATGTTAAAAGCAGTCCCTTTCTATTAAAAATGGCTCCCATAAACTGGTCCTCTGGGAATCAAATATAACATTAAAAGTAGTCTCCCACCTCCAATCACAAACAAACTAATGCAGCAACAAAAACTGGTCACCCTAGGATACTTCTTTTTAATATTACTAGCTGGTTGTCTCCCTTCGCTTGTCACTGGAGTGTCAAACCCACTTTACTAAACTTGAAATTGTGTGTATGTGCTTACCTAATTCACTTTAGCAAAATTCTAAGAGCAAATGGCATAGTAAAGGTCTTAACATATAAAAAAAAGTTTAAAAGCTGTATCACCTCCCTTTGCTAAACCCTCAAAATTGTATTATATACCAATTTATGTGGCTAATGCACTGCCAAACCCATGAACATGAGACCTCAAACTTTACTTGCAAACACAATTTTACTGGGAAGTAATTTGGGCTATGTTAAAACCCTATGATAGGAATGTGGGGTCCTCCAGACATGAACAACAGGAGATTAAGTGGGTGTGGTGAGTTTATTCCCGACCAAAAATGACACTAAATACTAGTTTTCTCTGTTAAAATTATCTTTAGCAATATTCTATCCTCACCCCAAATTTCATCTACCTATTATCTCAGGAACTACCCTATTAATTTGAGAACGTGTTTAGCATTAGGGACAGGACAGACATACACATTCCTTTTTATATGGGATAAGCAGTCTTCCTTCAGTAAAGATGATCCCCCATTGATTTCATTGCCCAATGGCACTTAGATGCTAGAAGCAGTCTCCCTCTATATGAAAATTGGCTCCCATTGATTTCATTCATAATTTCATTACTCAAGGACACATTGTTTGAAGCGATCTGTTAGTCCTCCAATAGTTTGGGCTCACAGTTTATTCCTGTCCACTGAGGTATCTTCAGAAATACTTGAATACAGAATAGTACTATTTAAAACCCAAGTGGCTACACTAATTTATATAGCATATCTCGTATATCTTCTATATATAATGAGATGTCTGTCTGTCTGTCTGTCTGTCTGTCTGTCTGTCTGTCTGTCTGTCTGTCTGTCTGTCTGTCTGTCTGTCTGTCTGTCTGTCTGTCTGTCTGTCTGTCTGTCTGTCTGTCTGTCTGTCTGTCTGTACCATCATTCTGGCCAAACCTGTGGTGGATTTCTCCGAAACTTGGTATGATGACAGGTTTTGATCCAACTTAAAACATGGGCTAAAAAAATATGGGGAATTGTTACCATGGTAATGGAAAAAAAGCCAAGTATGGTATTTTGGTCAAAAAAAATCTTGGAGCTACAGATCTAAAACTTGGTATGCATATACAAATTCACTCTGGGAGTAACATGGGCTGGGTCCAACCTGGCCACACCTTTTCCTTTTCCTGTGTAAGGCTAAAAATGACAAAAATGATATTTCAGCAGAAACACTTGAATCTATGGAGTTAGACCCATGAACCCATATATATTTAGAATCAATATAATCTGAGCAATATTTTAAGTACATATATATGAACACACCCATTTTTGTGTTCATATCAGGCCAAAAAATTGCCACAAATGGTACTTTGGTTAGACAAACCTTTGAAGTGACATACTTAAAACATAATATGCACGCACAACTTGACTTTGAGAGTAACATGGGTGGGATCCCTCCAGGCTACACCTGTTCCCATTGGTGTGTAAAGCTAAAAATTTCAACAAAAAAATAACTTCTGAATAATGCTAAGGAATTAGATCCACGAACCTGTTTTAATATATATTTTGGTTCATAAGTATGTATATATGTTTGTATGAACGTGTGTCTAAACATCACAGCCTAACACTTGGACCAAAAAAAGCCGAATTTGGCATGTGTTTTCCAAAAACCCGGGTGTGCATTAATAAACAAATGTGGGCATGGTGATGGGTACTGCCATAGCCACACCAATAGTACATCATTTTGGAAGAAAAAAGTTAATTGAAGATCAATCAGGCCAAAATTTGGCGTGTGGTGTCCAAGTACCCGGGAAAGCATTATTAACCACATATGGGTGTTGTTTGTCCATAGCCACACCCACTGAAAGTTGTTTTAGCTATTAAAAGTTAATAAAAAGACCAACCAAACAGAAATTTGGAATATGCTTTCGAAGCAACTGGGTGAGCATTATTAATCACATATACATGTGTCAATAGATGTGGTCTAATTAGTGCCACACCCATAGGACATCACTATGCCTGCAAAAAATTCATTTATGAAACCAATCAGGCTGAAATTTGGCATATGGAGTGCAAGTAATAGGGGAAGCATTATTAATAAGGTGGGTGTGGCAATGTGTGCAGTTTAGTATTAGCCACACCCACAGGAAGTTGTTTTGGTTGATAAGAGCTAATTAAAGGACCAACCAGGCCAAAATTTGAGTGGCTTCTATTAATGTTTCATATTGATATTGGCCGGGCAACGCCAGGTATATGCTGCTAGTCTCCTATATATATATATATATATATATATACTAGCAGCATATACCCGGCGTTGCCTGGCCAATTTCAACATCAAACATTATAGTCAAAGTTGAATATACAACCATATATCAAATCTGTCGCTGCAAGGGTTTGTTTGGCCAAAGTACCATTTTTGTACTCTTTTGGGCCTGACATGAAAACAGAAGTGTGTGTGGTCATATAAATGTGCTTAAAACATTCCTCAGATTATATTGATTCTAAATATATATGGGCTCATTGGTTTAACTCCCTGGTTCATGTGATTTTGCTGAAATACCATTTTTGGCATTAATAGCCTTACACAGAGAAAGGAAGAGGTGTGGCCAGGTGGGACACAGCCCATGTTACTCCCAGAGTGAAGTTGTATATTCATACCAAGTTTTAGATCTCTAGCTCCAATGGTTTTTCTGGCAAAAATACCATTTTTGGCTTTTTCTCATTACCATGGTAACTATTTTGCGAAATTTTAGCCCAGGTTTTAAGTTGGGTCAAAACCTATCATCATGTTGAGTTTCAGAGATATCCACCTACCGGTTTGGCCGGAATGATAGTACAGACAGACAGACAGACAGACAGACAGACAGACAGACAGACAGACAGACAGACAGACAGACAGACAGACAGACAGACAGACAGACAGACAGACAGACAGACAGACAGACAGACAGACAGATTCTGTATTTTCCCAGACATGCCACCTGGCTTAAAACCATCTCAGGGTGGGTCTCCTCCATCCCTAAAAGTTTGGTCAAAATCTAACAGAGGGATTTTGACAAATGGATGAACATAGTTACATAAGTAGGTCTTCTAATATATATATATATATATATATATATACATATATATATATATATATATATACACACACACACACACACACATATATATATATATAGAAAATATAAAAGGAGATGTCTGTATGTGTCTGTCTGTATGTTTGTACCATTATTCTGACCAAACCTATTCATGGATTTCTCTGAAACTTAGCATGATGATAGGTTAAAACATGGGCTAAAAAATCCAGAAAATAGTTACCATAGTAATGCGAAAAAAAGCCAAAAATGGTATTTTCCCAGAAAAACCCTTGAAGCTACAGATTTAAAACTTGGTATGCACATGCAACTTCACTCTCGAAGTAACATTAGCTGGGTCCCACCTGGCCACACCTCCTTCTTTCCCTGTGTAAGGCTAAAAATGCCAAAAATGATATTTTAGCAAAAACACTAGAACCTAGGGAGTTATACCCATGAAGCCATATATATTTGGAATCAATATAATCTGAGGAACGTTTTAAGTACATGTATATGACCACACCCATTTCTGTTTTATGTCAGGCTAAAAAAAGGCCAAAAATGGTAGTTTGGCCAGACAAACCATTGAAGCGACAAACTTAATATATAGTACGCGCATACACAACTTGACATTGGGAGTAACATGGGCGGAATCCCTCCTGCCTGCACCTCTTCCCATTGGTGTGTAAAGCAAAAAAGTGCTAAAAAAAAAAAGAACTTCTGAATAACTCATGGACCAAAGGAGTTAGACTTACAAACATACCTTAATATATATTTTGGTTTGTAAGTATGTATGCATGTCTAGGCATCACGGCTAAACACTTGAACCAAAAAGGCCGAAATTCAGCATGTACTCTCCAAGAACCCAGGTGAGAGTTATTAAACACATGTAGGAATGGTAATGGGTGTGGTTTTATCATGGCCACACCCACAGGAAATTATTTCGCCTGAAAAAAGTTAGTCAGAGACCAATCAGGCCAAAAATTTGGCGTGTGGTCGCCAAGTACCAGGAGAAAAACATTATTAACCAATTATGGGTGTGGCCTGGTCTTAGCCACACCCACTGGAAGTTGTTTTGGCTATTAAAAGCTAATTAACCGACCAACCAGACTGAAATTTGAAATGAGACTTCCAAGCAACTGGGTGAACATTACTAATCACGTGTGTGTCAAAGGATGTGGTTGGGTCATTCCACACCCATAGGACATCATTGTGCCTGCCAAAAACTCATTTATGAACTAATCAGGCTGAAATTGGGCATATGGAGTCCAAGTAATTGGGTGAGCATTATTAACCATATGTGGGTGAGGTAATGTGTGTGGTTTGGTATTAGCCACACACACAAGAAGTTGTTTTGTGTGCCAAAAGCTAATTGAAGGGTCAATCAGGCTGAAATTTTAGAGGCTTCTATAATGTTTCATGTTAACATTGGGCAACGCAGGGTATATGCTGCTAGTTTATCATATATGTAATATACTAGAATATTCTTGTTTGATATTTTTATTGTCATTATTGTTATTTTAATTTTTTTTTTTTTTTTTTACATTTCTTTTACATATCAATCCAATATATATTATTAAGTTTCATTTGTGTCTGGTTTCTAGCTATTTTTATATAATATTATGAAGAAGTCACATCATGATTATTTTTTCTGGGTGACAAAGTTCAATATCCCTGTATACAACGGCATTATAAATGAACTAATATTGAAAAATCAGTTATGACAGCACAGAATAATTGCTATACAATTATAGCTCAAGAAATGAAATCACTAAGATATTTTAAGGCACAGAATATGATTGTATTTCAATTTCCAGATTATCCATAACATCCTGACTGATGCTCATGCACACCAGGTGGAACCACACTCTGCACATATGACATTGGAGAAAGGCCCATTCCTGCTGTCTTGTCTGTCCCAGGGCAATCTTGCTTGTACAGAAAATTACATTCTTTCAAATCAGCAACATGGGATCTCACTCCTGAAAATCATAACCCCTCTTTCACAGTGTGCTGAGTGGCTTTCTCTGGTGGACAAAACTTGCTAGAGGGGTACCACTATTTATGAAGGGGGACCACTATTTATGAAGGTGGACAAAACTTGCTAGAGGGGTACCACTATTTATGAAGGGGGACCACTATTTATGAAGGAGGACCAACTTTAATAGCAGTTTTTTTGTCTGGGAGGACCAACTTTAATAGCAGTTTTTTGGTCTGGGAGGACCACTTTTAACAGGGAAAAAGATTTTACGTGACAACCCCAATACTCCAAGATGCACGGAGTATTGCCCCCATTCTCCAGCCTGGTCAATGAAATTTTGCAAGTAACAAAATTAAACAGAAATATTAATTTTAGTGTTTATCTGTTATAATTATTTTATGATTGAGCAAGTCATGGCAGGAAGGAGGGCAGCATAGAGCAGGGGGAATTGTTTTTGTTTTTGTTTTTTAATTTTTTTAATGCTATTATTCTGGGACACTCTAGGATTGAGCTAGTCTACATTATAAATATCAAAGAGTACAGCTATGTTCAAATAGATAAGGATTTAGCAGACAATTCTAGCATTGAGCATGTAGTACACGAAGTAACTAAAGGATTATCTGCTCAATCCTAGGATTATGCAAACAACCTAAGATCCAAGGGAATGAGCATTGCAATGCAATCCTGAAATTGAACAAATTCCTGGTTTGCGCATAACATAGCTATAATCTAATAGCAGCAATGACACAAGAGTGGAATAACTTTAAAATGGGCTATTCTCTAATAATAATCAACTGAAATCAAGATACTAAGTTATTCAATTTTTGTGCTATATCTGCTCTCAAAGCCGGACCCTTTACCAAGTCGTTTCTTGGGACGAGTGTGTAGACGACAGCAGAGATCAACACGTAATAAAAAAAATTCAGGGTCACAGGATATTAACTGCAGAGACAACATTTAATAGAAAAAAGTCTGTGGATCAAGATATTAAGTGAGTCTGCAGGACTGCAAATTAATTATGTATACTGTATCCCCATCCTCCTAGTGCCTCTTCCTAGCAACTGATATTGGTGGGGTATATAATATTAAAGTGGAATTAATTATACTTCCAAATAATAACTGAAATCTTCAACAATGAGCATATTAGGGTGCAAAATTGAGTATACTTACAAACATTTCTCTCTGGGAGGACATATGATGGTCCAACTTGGTCACACCTCTTCCTCTGAGCATGTCAGGCTTAAAAATAGTTTATACTTTTGTTTATATGCATATTTGTGTGTATCTACTTTCCTGCCAAAGCAGAATATCAAACTTTCCCTCTAGTGTAGCCACATCCTTCATCTCCGATGATTTTCAACCCCCTCCCCCCTGTGTGTGTGTGTGCGTGTGTGTGTGCGTGTGTGTGTGCGTGTGTGTGTGCGTGTGTGTGTGTGCGTGCATGCGTGTGTGTGTGTTCACAGACATCATGGCTCAAGGAATGACAAGGCCTGGGTCCCACCTCTTCCACTGCTATGTTTATATTTATGTATATCTAATCTATATAATGGTTCATAAATATGTATGTGTGTAGCTATAATGGCCAAACCAGGCTTGGATCAAAAGGAACAACAAAATAGCCACAAAATCGGTCATTAGATCGAGTTTTCCAGGAGAATAATACAAAACAAGACTGGAAATGTCCAGCCATAAACCCTCTCATTCTATAAGCTCAATGGTCACTAAATTCAATGAAACTCAACTGAGAATACTAAGAACACTTTATAGATGGTGTAATATATGCGTAATATGACATAACTATATTCCTGAGGAAGTTTCCTAAGAAGAACAAAATCAACAACAAAGTAGCATGTAGACACACTACGTGATCTGGGTAAAAGACAGCTTACAAAAACCATAGTTCAATGGTTAAGGCATTGGTCTACTATGGAAGTCCTGGGTTCAAATCCGTGACTGGGCTTTTATTTTTTCTTTTCTTCTCATTTTCCTCTTCCCTCATTTCTTGTTATCCTCCAATCATTTCTTCCTTTAAGCTTTCCTTCCCCCCCCCCCCCCCCCCACTATTTTCCCCTTTGTTTGTTTGTGTTGACTTTGTTCATCGTTTATATGCATGCAAACTAATTGCATAAAGAATAATAACCCAAGCGATTTTCAAACTTATGGATCAAATTGTTGGCAATCTACCTTTCAGCATTACACCATGCCTCCATAACTGTCTGACCTCTGAAAAATCAACAGGGAATGTTGGTTGCATGCCTGCTTATGAGCTGCTTTTATTTGAATGAAGTACATGGTCTAGAAATGGTGTTCTGAGTGACTTCTATAATGTTTTATGCTGACATTGGCCCAGGCAGTGGATATACTGTGGTATGCTGTCGGTATATGCTGCTAGTATATTATATATGATTACCCAAATATATTATATATCATATCAATGAAAAGGGGGAAAAATCCCTACCAAACAAAGCAATACTAACTCTAATAACTTTAGGTACTCAATACATGCTGATGGCCTTCCTCAACTATCTATTATATGGTGTGTGCAGGGATCAGGAAAATGGAAACAAAGAAGAGTAAAGTCGAGATGAAGGTATCAATTATTGGCAGGCAAGTATTATTAGCAGTAATCCTTAAATCGAAATATGTCCGTACATGTGTGCTCAAATTTTCAGGGTGTGTTCACCCAACCTCCTGGATGGTTCGGGCTATTAACATTTGAAGCCCATCCACAATTTCACTAATCTATCTACTACTTTTTGTTTGTTTGTTTGTTTGTTTGTTTGTTTGTTTGTTTTGTGGGCCTTGAACCACCAAGTTTCATTATGAGCGGAATTACAAACCACAATATGAAGACACACTAAATGTGGTCATGTTAATCTTTTGCAAAATATTAGACATTACCCACCAAATGAAATTCCATGTTGTTACTATCCTACCTCCAACACCAAGCATAGTGCTATTATATTACTTAGCAACACAATATAATACACCACTCCTTGGAAGGAGTCCCAAATTTATAATTATTTTGAATGTTTTTATTTTGTTTCTTTATAGTGGTTTAATTGGGAGATGCTGGGCTGTGGTAAGTTCACTTAATGTAGAGTATCTCTTTGTTTGCATTGAAAAACAAAGTGCTTTGTTGATGGTTGTGTATATTGTCTCAACTTCAATAATGAGCTAGTATGTTCCTACTTGGGCATGCACTAGACCACTTTAGTTATTGTTAGCTTGTCCATGTACACATAAATGATGCAATCAAGGTGAATTTCTTATCATTCATCAATTTGAAAATTTTTAGCATGCTCAATGGTGGAGTTGTTTAGAAGCTATACAGGTCAATTGTGTAATTTCAGAACTAGTAATACTGCAAGAATGAGGAAATGTTAGGGTGTGTGGATTTTGTCTGTTTGAAATTATGAAATGTACTCACAGAATGTTATCATAAGTCAGAGTTCAAATGATACACCACCAATTTTAGGACAGGCTTATTGCCTGTTTTTATCTCATTCTTACGTATTTTGATGTGTGCATCACTCCTCCCTTCTCTGATGCCAAGAAACACGACCTCAACTGAAGGTTGACGTATGTTTAAAAATATTTCAAATAGTTCTGATACCGCATGGTGTTAATACCAGACACCACAGAGTGCAAAGTAGCTTAAATATCTTGCTATTCCCAGATTTTGAATATTGATAACACATCTCTTTTTAATTCGTGAACTAAAAACAGCATCTTTCGTGTGTGTGTATCCATTTCTTGTATACTGAGATAAACATTTTTATTGTGAATCTATACAAGTTATCTCATTTACAATATGTGTGCATGTTGTATTTCCAGCTGTTTGCACGTGGCGGATATTCTGTGTGTCTCTATGACATCAGCCCCAAACAGCTGCAAGATGCAAAGGATGCCATCCTCAAGCAGCTCCAGAAACTGCAGGGGGAGGGGTTACTGCAGACCAGACAGACTGCTGATGAACTGGCCACTGCTGTGACCTTCACCAGTGACCTCAGGGAGGCTGTGAAGGATGCTAAACACATCCAGGTGTGTGTGTGATGTATGTGAGTGGATGTGTGTGGTGTGTGTCTGTTGTATGTGTGCAAGACAGAGAGAGAGTGTGTGTCAGTGTGTGTGAGGGGTGTGTGTGGGGTGTGTGTTGTGGATGTCTGCATGCATACACAAGGCTGAGAATAGTTGAAAGTATGAGTAAGAGTAGACATCTTCAATAGCCTAAATAGTTCACACAAGAAGCAGCACCTCCCTGGTATCACAGGCTGACTCCTCTATACTGACTCATCGTTGGTGTGTTTGTCCCACAACTCATTGCAGACTCATGGACCAATTTTGATGAAACTTTGCACAAATTTCCCTATGGTCAAGGCCCAGTTAGCAATGGGAAAATTTTTTTAGTTTTCAACCTGCTACCTGTTTGGCAACCACAGGCTTTTTTTTTTTGTGGCATTTTGGATAGTCCTGGTAAAGGGTAATTGCCATACTTCCCTCTCAAATTGATTTCATTTCATAGAAAAACATTGCGTAGACATTTTCATTACCATGACGGACTTAATGAGCAGCGACCACCTTCATTCTGAGAGTGAGGCTAATAATAATTAATAATCATTATTACTAGCCGAGACTCGCCACCAAAGGGCAGTGGCCAAACTCATAAAGTCACACACAAGTAGTCGCACGATAACCATGTTCTATCACAGATATTGTCATGTTAAGAGTACTACTACAGACTGACAGACTAACAAAAATGCACATTACCTTCAAAAAGTTGGTGTTGAAGGTAAATGATAGTTGGTGCCAGAGAAGATTTCACTTTGTTTGACTGCAGAAACAAAATTAAGCCAGCTGCTTAAGCAAGTTGTGTGGGAATTGAGTGTGCATTATTTGTAGTCCATTTTGCCAGCCAAGTGCTGTTTACATGAAGCACCACAAACTAGAAAGAGATAAGTAATGTTCACATATCTGTGGCATGCACTAATTACATTAGCAAAGGAACTGTGATTCAATTGGGGTGATTATTTCGGTGCAATCCTTCACCATGCTTGAAATGGCATTATGTAGCTGTAAGTTCAGCTCTAGTGTACAGCTGTTTGTAGCTCTCTCTCTCTCTATTGGTATGAATTCTCTGCTCCCTTGACTTACCCCAATCAATTTCTCTTGCCATTTTGTCGTGCAATTTCACTTGCTGCAGTCCTTCTCTATCCCAGACTCTGCTGTTGCTCTCTTGTATCTGTTACAACTCTTTTTGTAAACTCTAGCATAAGGCAAAATGTCGTCTAGGGAGACTTATTGTCTTTATGTCGCAATCACCAAAATTAAGGATATGTGAAAGGGTCTTGGTGCAAGATTAGATTTCTCTAGGATAGCATAATCCTTGCTTCTAATATTGTCTTTCAGCTCCAGATATCCTTGTCCTAAACATAATCTTCTTCCTCCTCCACTTTTTTTCTCATTAAGTACTGCTGCTTGTGGACAGCACCCAACTCCTGTATATCTTTTGACATGCGAATGTGACAGATGGACCAACAGAGCACATTAATATTTTTAAAAAATTTTTTTAAAATTTAAAAAAATTAAAAAAAATTAAAAAAAAAAAAATTATTATCTATATTATTTTGTGCTAAGTCTGTGTGTGTGTGTGTGTGTGTGTGTACCTGCCTGCATGCCAGCCTCTTTGCATAGCTATCAGGGATAAATTTTAACCAGAGGTCCCATGACCACCATTCAAATAGCATTCACCTCCCTATGTCACCCTTTCCCTGCACGTCTTGGAGTTTCCTAAAATGTGCGACCAAAAAAAAAGTTTGAGGGAAACCAAAACCAAAAACCAGTACTTTTGGCAAATTTTGTGCAGGGAAATGGATAAAGGTCCACAATGACCACTACCCACTACTTAATGTGTGTGCATGTTTTGTTCGTTAGTATATATTTTTTGGTTTTTGTTTGTTTTGTTGTTTTTTTTGCACCTGTACATCTTTCAAAGTGCTGTTTGCCACCCTTAGCAAAGGATTCAAGGCAAGCTTGGAGTGTTTTTGCAAGTCGTATTAGCTGAAGCCATGTGGTAGCTAAAGAAATTACTGATATGATTGTAGCTGAGATATAGATGTTGCACTTGTGTGCCTCTCCAGACACCATTACTAAACCCTGGGTCACTCCAGTAGATGCAGCACTGCTACACATACACACTCCCTGAGGAACCAACAATGTTTAAGAGAATGTGTGAGAAAACATATACTGTCACTTAAACATTTGTGCACCAAGAAATTTGCTGACACCTAATTGTAATTCACCGTCACTTCTCAGTTGTTGTTTTTTGTTTGTGCTTTGTTTTTGTTTTTTGTTTGTTTTTTTATTTTATTTTTATTTAGCATAATATGGTGAAATATCAGGAGCTGCATCTACTGGCATCCACTTTCCCAGACCATAAGTTCTTATACCTGTTGACTTCATATATGCATATGCAAAAGGCAACACAACTTCAATATATATATTTTTTTTTTAACGCACTGGACCAACAATATCACACTAGCTTGAGGCTAGCATATGCAAAAATGATTTTATACAGTGCTTTCTCCCCCTTTCCCCCACTCCAACACAACCCCCCCCCCCCCCCTCCTCCCCCTTATTTTGGATTCTCAGGAGTGTGTACCAGAGGATGTGGACCTAAAGAGCAAGGTGTTTGGCAGCCTGGATGTCCTGGTGGATGATGAGACTGTTCTAGCAAGCTCCACCTCTTGCCTCATGCCGTCCCTCTTCTGCAAGGATCTGCAGCACAGGAAACAGTGCATCGTGGCTCATCCGGTGAGAACCCCTGTTGAATGTGTAGCCAGCCAGGCAGCCATGTGCAGGCATGAGACACTACCACATCCTCTAGTGTTGCATGCCTGCAAGTTATCCGGTGGTGAGTGTTTATCATGTGACAGACATATTCCTTCATATTTGCATGCAGTGATAAATAATTGCCTTGGTTTTTACCTCTTCAACCAGCAACTTCACAATACCTGATGTACATTACCACATAGTGAATCATCTTGTTGTGGTACTTGCCGACTGCTTATAGACCTCGTTTTGCATGGAGTGCAGACGTGCCCATATCACTAGGTAGGCACATGCTGGGCTCCATTTGGATTTATTCTCATGTAGGCATTCACTCAAGTAGAGAGTCGTCCAGGAATTTGGAGACTTACTGTCTTGCAATGATCTGGCATGCTTAGCCAAGACCCCAATCTAGCCTGAACAATGGAGACCCCAGCTCTAAAATCGAACTCTCCACACACCTTTGGGAAAAGGAAACCCCCAATACATGTACAATCCCTGGGCAACAGTGGATATTATAATGAGATCTTGCACAACATATTATTAAATATATTTGTACACAACTGCAGAAATTGTTACAAGTGGTGCATGCAACATTTAATTCTTTCAAGACTCCATTAACAATTTTTTTTTTTTTTTTTTTTTTTTTTTTTGAGACTAAATTATTGATTCCTCACCAGATTAACCCCCCACAGTATATTCCTGTGGTGGAGGTGATTTCAGCCCCTTGGACTGAGCAGTCTGTGGTGGAGCACACAGTCTCCCTGATGAGGGACCTTGGGCAGGCACCCATAGTCGCCAAGAAAGAGGTGAATGGCTTTATTGTCAACAGACTCCAGTACGCACTCATCATGGAGGCCTGGAGACTAGTGGAGGTGAGAGTCATGCAAGCACAAGATGGTCACAGGTGTGCATTATCTGGAGTAATGATTGTTTATTTTGGGGGGTGGTTTACAATCTATACTATAAAGTGATAACTGGCCGTGCATCTGCGATTCACGCTTGAACGGTTGGAGGTAGACCCACAAACCCATATATTTTAAATCAGTGTCACCAGAGGAACATCATCAGCATGTCTATATGACCACACCCCTTTCTATATTCAAAAAAAAACAACCAAAAATGGTGCTTCTGCTGGAAAAAATAATGGAGCTAGACCCAAAAACCCATATATATTTAGAATCACTGTCACCATGGAACGTCATAAGCAATTAATAGGGCCACACCCCTTTCTGTATTCAACACAAAAGACAAAACTGTTACTTTGGCCAGGAAAAAAAAAGAGCTACAGGCCTAAAACTTTGACATGCAGACACAACTTGACTCTGTGAATAACGTGGGGTGGGTCCCATCTGGCCATACCTCTTCCTCTTTGTGTGCAAGGCTAAAAATGTCCACAAAAAAATTTTTTAAAACACTTTGACCTAATCATACATTCACTTTGTTTTAAAAGTTTACAACATATCTTCGAAGCAGACAATTTTGTGACTACAGCCCACTAAAGGTGGGTGAAAAAACCGCCCATAAGGATGTTAGCTAGCGGATATAGTCGTAGAGTTGAATCCATAAAATGTTATTTTGGTTCATTACTTTGCTGGTTATTTTTGGTCCATCAATTTATTATTTGTTATAATTTATCTTCTAAGTTTTTTATTTGGTTCAGTGATTAGTTTCTTCTTTTGGTTAATTGTTTGTTGTTTTGTTTCATTATTTTGTTTATTGTTTTTTTTTTTAATTTGTTCATTTTGTTTGCCTATTGTTTGCTGGTTTGGTTTGATATTTTGTCATGTTGCTTACAATGCTAATATTCTAATATTCCCAGGATGGAATAGCATCTCCACATGACGTGGATACAGCAGTCAAAGGTCTCGGTCTTCGCTACTCCTTCATGGGCGTCTTTGAAACCATGCACCTCAATGCAGGAGGGCTCAGGGACTACTGCCATCGCTACGGAGACAACATCCTCACTGTGTGCAGGACACAGGATCCACCACGCCCCCTGAGCGGAGACACGCTGGAGACAGTGTGCAAGGACATGGAGAAGAGAGTGCCCTTGAGCAAGCTGGAGCAGAGAAGAACATGGAAGGACCGCAGACTTGCAGCACTCGCCATTCACAGGATGAATTTAAGCAAAGATGAACAGAATACAAACTGACATGTGCATTCTGAAGTTTTGACATGCATGCCTGGCTGTTTCATAAAATGGGTTGTCTCAACCAGGTATTTTGTGTTTAAATGACCAGAATTTTTCCAGTGTGATTTTCATTCTCCAAAAGATATTTGTCTGAAGGGCTAACTTATTCCCTGTAATTCTGGAAACCAAAGATTTTCAATTTCCAAAGGTCTGTATGTTCATAATCTAGACTATTAGGAGTAACTAGAGGGATTGTAGCAATTTCAGAAGAACAAACTGAGACAAAAAGGAAAACTGAAAATAGAGGCAGTTGGTTGGAAGCAAACAGCCCAGTGTTTATAACATGGGTTGTGGTTTTTTAAGATAATGATTTAAAGTAATTTAATCACAATATTATTCATTGAATGGAGGTTGGGGGAATTGACTTAGCTGATGAGGTGTTACGCATCACACATCAATTAAAAGCAAGAGCAACCTTGAAAACCTGAAAAATCTTTCTCCGAGGAACATTCCCATATTTGATCTAATTTTTGCACTACACAGCCTAGGAGGGTATGGCAAGCATAAAATTTCTTTGTAGCTAACAGTTTGTCTTTCATGATCCTTACGTTGCAAGACCTATCTACCATAGCACATGGAACTAAGTGCACACAAGTGATAAGGATGATTCATTGCTGTTCATATAACACAGCACAATAACAGCTGCAGTGGGTGGTATGTATGCATTTAAAAAGATCCAGTCAGTGCACATCATTCACTAACAGAAAATAATGTCATCAATAGCCCGTGTCCGCTGCATGTAGGATATGAGTTCAGTAGGGTCGTCCTCTTGGTCTGCTTGAGATGGCTACGTCCAGATAGTCGCCAATCTGGAACTTCCTGGCATGCAATGAGATGTCATCGTCCGAGCCTTTTCTCCCTGAACATGTCTGACCCAGGTCCTTCATCCTGAAGCCCCCTCGTCTTTGGTCAGGGTACACTGTGTTGAATGAAAACAGAGTTCCTTTCTGTCTAGTATCAGGATTCACTTCTCTAATTAGAGTCATCAATTCACGTAATGTGCAGTCAAGCCTGTACAACAAAAAAATAATAAAATAACATTAACTCAATCTCCATCATACCACATTTCTATCAATCATTGTATGCCAAATTATACATAACATTACTACAAACATTGGGACACACTGACAGAATTATTCAGAGTAGTCTCAGATCATTCATGGGTGGCCACTAAGGGTAAGGGACCAAATCATGGGTGGCCACTAAGGGTAAGGGACCAAAGAAAAAGGCTAGGGTTGAGGACAGGCGATTAGGATAAGATAGTCAACCACGAGTGGTCTTCACAAGTCCCAACAGGCTATCCTCATTCTTGATTTCTTGTATTTCAGTGCTCTAACCATTTTTAATCACATTTTCTTTTTCTGCCAAAATTTTGTCAGCTTGGGGAACGCATTTAGAAAATGCATTGCAGCCACCAGAATTAAAGTGGTTTACAGCTGTTGGCTTTGAGTGTGCAACTACTGTACATCACTTGGTGAGCACGTAAGTGAACTCAAGCACACAAAGAAATTGCTATTCATCTTTAAACCAAAATTGTCCCACTTCGCTAAATTTTCATTGTCATTATTCCTGTAGTTTTCACATTCCTCAGTTGTCACCAACCTCTTCAAAGGCCCAGAAAATAAAGGGGGGGGGGGGGGGGGGGAAAGGAGAAGAAATGAAATTCGGACCACAGATCACCTACAACAGACAGATTAACACCAACTGCTTAACTGATGAGGTCTAATAGAGAATCTAATGATGAAGAAAGTAAGGGGAAAATTTGAACATGCTACCATGACCAACACAGCAGATCCAGCAAGGTACAGCTGCTCTAACCATGACCTCAAAAATGTCCCAATCATCACCACAAAGTAGATTTGTGGTAAGTGTGTCCAGGTTGTGGAGTCAACCTATTCAATAGGAAAACACCAGGAATGTACAGCTTCATGCAGTGTTTTGGACCCTGCTCCCAACCACCACCATTTGTTCTCGTCTATAAGACTACTAGAGAGCACTGAAGAATGTCTCACACATAGCCTGCTGGGTGGCACTGAAGAATGGTTGCTCATACATGTGCATCAATGCTTTCCAGTTGACCCAGCTTTGGGCACAGAGATGCCAGCATGTCTGGATGGAGCCCTACTCTTGCACCCAAGGAGAGGTTTACCACAGCATAGGAATCATGCTCCCTCCACAAGGGTCAACACCAAACAACTTGCCCAAGTGTCCTTTCTAAAAAGTCAGGCAAAATGATGAGCTTGGAGAGAGACAGGTACAAAACTGCTCTTGGCCAGCCAGACCAGATTTCGCTAAGATAACCATCACTATGTGAGGAATTTGATATGTGGAGGAAGAAAGGAATGACACAGCAATGAAAATAGTCATGGAGAAGGGAAAAAAGGCCCCAGCAGGAGCACCCCGGACTCTGCAATGAACAAACATCCAGCAAGATGGCAATTCTCATGGACAATGAGACAACTGAACACCAGGACAATGTTCTAAGACTGCAAGATGACAGAGTACACAGGATCTTTGAGCTGGACTGTGCCAATTTCACACTTCAGTATGCACTGATTCTTCCACATGACACAGATGAACACATATCTATATGAAGGTAAAAGGTACTTAGACTTCAAATGCCTGCAGTTCCCTATGAAACCAACCTTTGCAATAACAGTCAACAAGAGCCAAGGTCAAACATTTATAGTCATGGGTGCTGACCTCTCAACACCACGTGCTTCACCAATGGTATGTATTACACAGTTGCAGCCTGCACTGGCCGTGCTGAGAATCTGACACTTTGGGCTCAAAAAGAAAAAAGAAAAAAAGACAAGTGTGGTCTAACCCAAGGCTATGATCAGAAAAACTTTCTGTATATCAGCATTAAAGCACAAATTGAATGTGAAAATTTATATTCATATATTCACATTGATGATGAAATACAGTTGCATCGAAAATCTTAACCAAAAAAAAAGAAAATGTCATATTTCTTCGCACTTTTAGTGCAGTTATTTGTGCTAGTAAATCAAATATTCCACTATATATGAGCATCACTTATTTTTTGTTGCTGTTACTAACCTTATTTTGTTCTCTACACTTCCCTTTTCCACACTTGTGCTCACTACTCAATGGCTGACAGAGAGGGCAATTTGGTGCCAGAATGGTGACACTGCAATTGGGAGTGTACACACTTTTAAGTGCTTGTTTCAAGTACAAGACATGAGTCATTGAGCCTCCATCATGTTGTGATCCACTGAGCACGAGGAGCGTAGTATATATGCATGCATATGACTCCACCTCTAACCACATGTGGACCTACAGGCTCTCCACCATCTACTTCTCCATGATGGTCCTGCAACTCACTGAGATTATGATTACTACTAACAATCCTAACACGCAGGATTTATCTGATGCGTCACATTAGTTCAAATGTGCTAACTCTTCAATGCACTTAAATACTCCCCATCAACTCAAGCTAGTCATGTGATGTCCACTCAAATAGGCCACCACACCTATGGAATGCTCCAGCATCACATGGCCCACATCTTTCATCAAGTACCACCAAGAGACTGACCATAGACATCTGGTGGTTTCACATCTACGGTCTTTACCTGTGGTACACAGGTTTTAATCACTTGGAATGGTGGGGAACCATACCTCCACAACTTTTGCTCAAGGACGGATTTTTAAGCAATGGTTTACTGTTTCAAAACACCAATGTTTGTTGTTAAAACAAATTGGTTATAACAAGTGTTTTCACTGTATGGAAACCCTGGGGTTACAAAAAAGTTTTTTCTCTATAGAAACCCAAAATATGTAAATCTTACCACAACTTTTAGCCTCATTTTAAGTGTTCTAAACATTTTTTGGGGGTCTAAAATACTACTTTTTTGGGGGGGTCTAAAATACTACTTTTTAACAAATATATTATTTGTCACCGGTCTTGGTGCAATCAGCTCTTGTTTACTGTATAGAAACCCAAGAGTTGTAAATCTTACCACAACCTTAACCTCACCTTTGGTGTCCCAAACAGTTATTTTACTTTGTCTAAAATATTTTTATAAGTATTATAGTAAATATTTGCCACAGGTCTTAGTTCTGGACTGCTCTTATTAAACTCCAAACAGTACCTTCTTATCACTTCCTCTACCTGTTCTATAAATGTTCCTCACTTCCAAAACACCCAAGACTACATGTAAGTCCCACTCAGACTGCACCTTCACACCAACACTTAACTTACTCACAAACTGGAATCAACATAAGTTGCCTTCAGACTTTTCTCAAGACATCTCAAACAGGTACTTCACAATTTTCAGACAAATCACCCATGCAGATATCACAAAACAAGAGCCCAATTTGCAGCCCTTTGTGTCCAACAACTGACCAGCTGTTCTTGTCAGTGCACAACAGAAACTCACAATATTCCCTGGGGCAGTGGGGGGAACTCTTCCCCATCCTTTTTACAAAGCCAGCAGGGAGTTTTGCTCACCTAGCCTACAACAAATGTTGTCAAGCCACACACACAACACAAAGCTTGCAGCCACAAAATTTGTGGAAACTTGATCTCACTTTATCTGAAGCCACACCTCTTGTAAGCCATGATACACAAGCACAAACTTTATAAAAATTTTGTTTGATTCAGGAAACTTTCACATGCATCATTATATTCCACTGTATATAGCAAAGTATGGTACAATAGGAACAGAGGGTAAGGGTGGGGGAAGACTTGGCTATGGCTATGGAACAGGAAGTTTACTGTACCATGTGTAAATTTGAAGTTCATTGGAGGGCACAGCGTTTCTTGAAAATTCTTCTATCCTGTGGTGTCTTCCTAGACTACAAAACACCCGCAGAAGCATGGGGCAAGTCTGTGAAAATAACAAACCAATATTACGCACATGCCAACGCCCTACTTGGGTGCAGAGTTGCCCACCTTTTCTCTGTTAACCGTGAAGTCGTTAACAACCACTTGCTCCCCGCCTTCCTCTGTTTTCATGGCCTCCGGAGGAGGTCCAGCTTCGGGTACCGAGGCTGGAGAACGGGATCTACCCTGCTTCTTATTTCTGTCAGCCATTTTAGCTCCAGTAATTCCCGCCTCCTGGCCATGCGCACTGAGAGATATTAATGCAGGTCAGAAGGGAAAGGTGAATCTACCCTAATTAATATAATCAATGAGAGACATTTATGATATCTCATAAGGTTAAATATCCAATCTACTCAACAGCATTAGATTTTGTTATTGAAAGTTAGTATAAGAGAGAAGATCAATCAATTTTACAATATTTATGACCTTTTCCAGGAAAAAAAAACTTTTCTGGCAGTGATTATCTTTATCTTATCAACCAGATCACTAGGTCCTGATCCCTGGGGCATATGGTGCTGGTTGGTAGTGATATTGCCTGGTACATCTCCCCCCCCCCCCCCCTTCACAACAGCTAAAGGTGTGTTTGCATTACACAGAAAGTTCAAGAATTACATACCCAAGCCATACTTTTGTTCAATCAAGTTTTGGTTACAGTGATTAACATATCATTTGTGCAGGAAGCACGGGGGAGGGGTAGGGGGTGAATTTATTGTAGCCAGCGATTGGACAAGTAACTTTTTTTGGTAATTAAGTTCATCTGTCATAATTCATTCATTTCTGATGAAATTAATTTCGCTTGACTATCCAAGTAGGAGTGTGGCTAATAAACTGGGTGTTCTTAATAAACTTGGGTGTGACAGGAACGAATTTTAAAAATAACCCTCAGTTTAAACCATCTTACATCGCCAATGTTATTATATCAATTCTTGAAATACATTGAGCCAACAGTATATACATTTACTTAGTGTTGATCTCTTTCTTATATCGTCTTCTTTTTCTCTCTCTCCTTGTGCGAGGGATGCTTTTTGTTCAGCAAAACTTGCAACTCTAAATGTTCGTAATTTTATCTCTTTGCACCAGCTTTAATTTCTTGCCAAATTTTTGGCATTGTATTTAAAAAATTAATGCATAAGATTACTAAACCAGTGTTTTAGTTAAAAGTAAAATGTTATTCCCTCACTTCAAACGAAGTTTCTAATGGGTGGGGGGGGGGGGGGGGTTGTGGTGGAGCTCCAAGCTTACATCACTTCAAGGCAACAATGTGATTTTTTTTTTTTTTTTTTTTTTTTGGGGGGGGGGGGGGGGGGATAAATCATTTTGACTGTACTAATTAGTGTTCCTTATTAAAACTCAGTAAAGAACAAATTTCATGTTCTGCTCCAAAATCTTGCTTGACTAATAAAAAAAAATTTATTAATGTACTAAGTAGAGAGTATATCAACAAGTTAGTACCCTTGCTTGGAAGAAAATACAACCAAAAACAAGACACACTGCATCAATCTGTGTGTAATTCAATTATGGGGTGGCATTAATGTCAATAAACAGCTGCAAAGTCACCAAAAGGCAACTTGTTGCACCTATTGGTTCCCAAATATCCGGTGGTTACTCACTTGGTGCAAGATACCACATCAAAACAAGCACCACCAAAACACTTTTTTACTTCCTGGCTACACCACATGCTAATGACAACCCAGTATGGACTGATTGATACGCCACACACACACACACACACACACATATATATATATATATATATATATATATATATATATATATATATATATATATATAGTTATATTGGCCACTGCTTCCTACTAAAATTGTGCGACACATTCCAAGTATTGGATCAAACCACTTGTATTTTCAATTGCCAGGTCACTCTTTCCAACAAATTTGAACTGATCTGAATAAACAATCCTATTCAAAGAAAATATTTTCTAGTAATGTGTCCTTATCACTAACCAAAGTGACCACATGCATCAGATACCCTGTACAATTCTTCTCTAAAGGAATTACATAGCATAATTGTTATTGTTCAGTCCATAAAAGAAAAAAAAGAAAAAAAAGAAGAAAAAAAAGTGCATTTATCGTAATAAGTAATGTTGATCATGGCTAAAAAATGGTGCTGGCTCTATTATGTCGAAGTACTTGCACAGAATCACTGATTTCTTTCATGAGGCAGAACACATGGGAATAAAACATATCCAAGATGTCAGGAAATTCTGAAAACTGTTTGCATGCCATCTGGTAAGTTTTAGGCAGCTGACTTTTCTCAAATACGGTCAATTGAGCACCTTTTGCAAGCTTCTTAAGCTGGCCAGAGAGCTTCTCTAGTTGGGCTACTTCTGCAATGATATTCCTCTGTAGAAATTCTTTCTGCCTGAGGTAGAGATTACAAGCATCTAATAGATCTCGGATATGTTTCTGAGCTTTTTGTCTCCCTTTTGGTATGACATCTGCCTTCACCCTGATATCCTTTATATTGTCAGACTGACTCATTGTGCTGATGGTGAAAGTAGGGTTGGTCAATCCATCCTTCCAAGCTCTAAAACTTTCTGTTATGGGTGCCATTTTGCTCACACCAACTACTTCCTTGAATAGACCCAACGCCTCATCAACTTTCTCTCTGTTAATGACAGCAACATCGTAACGGTCGCAGATAGACTTAAATAGTTCGTTAATCTTTGGAACGAGGCAAGAAGGCGTACTAATACAGTAGCTCCTCTTTAGGTAAGCGAACTCTTGAACCTGCTTCATAGAGGAAGAGGAGGAGGTAAGAGAAGTAGCACGCAAAAAGGAACCAAAGTTTCTCGGGCTTGACATTCCCTTCATTGAGCTTAGTTCTGATGATTTTGAGGAAGAGGTCGATATAGGCATGGGGGGGCTAGAGTTGCGATGTTTCCAAGAGTAGAAGTCATCATCTGGGTTCTAGGGAGTGCAATATAGATATTTCAAAATGATATCTGCAGCAGCATTGGGGGATTTAATACATCAATCCGAGTACAAATTAACTGTGTGAATATAAAAAGGTCTGGTATCATGCTTTCAGCATGGTTTTAACTCACACCGATACATTTTTGTGTGACCAATCAGAATGATGAAAGATTGCTACATCTGTATCAACCTACATCTCTCTTCTATTTATACGTTGCAAAAATAAAGTGAGGGAAATATACCGAATTCTATGCCACATAAAGTTTAAAAAGTTACATTTCTTAGAATTTCCCAACTAAATGAAGCAAAAGTGTTGGAAGTGAACTTTTGGAAGCAAATTAGATAAAAATATCACTAAAAGTTTAGTCACTTCCTTGCAATTATTCAGAAAAGAATCAAGTGACTGTGTAATAGTTGTGTAGCTATACAAAAATGGCCAAAAATACCCCACTTATAATGCAATGTAGAGTCAAATCTTGGGAGAAAAAGCTCTGCCCACGTGAAGTGACTCTGCAGGTGTGTAAAACAAGTATAGTTCAGCAGGAGCTACTACTAACGTGCCACTCAAGGACAACACCTAACGTCACAACAGCAACCGTCACAACAGCAGACATTAGCAAGTTTAAATAGTTGGCCACACGCCACCCATTCAATACACACTACTTCCTTACCGGCTTCAGGTCGTCTTTTTCTCTACACAGATTGAAACAGCTGAGAATGCACCCCATGATTTGAACGGCAGGAAATGTTCATGAAGCGAAGTACATCACAAAAACCGACAACTCAGCAAAACTGTTATTAATTTGACGGTACCTCATACCAAGGGGAAATAATAAGGAGCTCGTTTATAGATAAAAATGCCGATTTGAGCTCTGACCCAACCGGGAACCAACCGGTTGAAATTGACGGAAGGAGCCTTCAACCAATGAAGACCACACAAAATACCAGGGCCTAAACGGTTGAATGTTTTGCTGGGGGTTAATTCAAATTGGATAGAGTATGATGAGTACCAGCAACTGCACCTGCTGAGGGTTTCATTGTAATTCACATTTCAGAAAGGGATACAAGGGACAGGTTTCTTTTTCACTGGGCTAAAGGATCTGGCTAGCAAGACTAGGATCTTCCTGTGGTTGTGCATGGCTTGATGTGACCAACTAGCTTCAGGGGAGTAGCCAGGATTTTGAAAAAGGAGGGGCAAATAACCATGACTATATAACCATAATTATGTTGAAGGTTTTGCAACAGATGAATGAATTTTGATGAAATTTTGCAGACATTATCCTTGTGTGATGGGATAGTTAATGATAATTTATTTCAATTTGATACCATAAGTGACCTTTGATTTATTTTATTATTATTATTATTATTATTATTATTATTATTATTATTATTATTATTATTATTGTTATTATTATTATTTATTTATTTATTTATTTATTTATTTATTTATTTATTTATTTTTATTTTTTTTATTTCTTTTTTCATTTATTTATTAAATTTTTTTTCTATTAATTTATTTCCTAAGCAATTGACCCTAGAACTTCCAAGAGTTTACCTCTTTTCAGGACATGAAGAAACTTTCAGTTTTTCATATCTGGAAAGATGGAAATCCTTAATGAGTTTGACAAGGTAAACTTTAGAAGTCATTGCTTTAAGTGCTCTTCAAAATTTTCATTGCCATTATTCTTCTATCAGAATTAGAGGTAGTTTACAGCTGTTTGCATTCAGTGAGCCACTGCTGAGGGTGACTTAGCAAAAATGAACAAAATAATTTTTTTTTAAACTGGCAGTCAAAATTTTTTTCATTGTATCACCACTACTAATTTTATCGGTTGTTAGGAAATTTGAAAATGCTTTAAAAAAAAAAAATTTTTTTTTCCCCAGTAAATTCATCCTCATTTTAGCCAGACAAAGCTGGCTACCCAGAGGTGAGAAATAATTTAGCCTGAAGAAACATTGCCATTAAATTTTATAGCAAACTATGGAAAGGCTACTACTAGGGTAGGAAACTATTTGTTAGCAGTGATTTTCCAGGGGTTCTAATATTTTATAAATATAATTTCAGACTCAGACTAATTATAATATATTGTTAACCTAAAAAATGATAAATAAGTAAGTAAAAAAAAAAATTTTTTTTTTTTAAATAAGAAAAAATTTTTTTTTAATCCTGAAAAAATGGGGGGGGGGGGGGGGCAAATGCTCCTTTTGCCCCCTCTGGCTACGCCACTGAGCTTTAAAGAATCAGGGGGGTGGGAGGGCTGTTGT
This sequence comes from Lycopodina hypogea, assembly GCA_963969325.1. NCBI lineage: Eukaryota > Metazoa > Porifera > Demospongiae > Poecilosclerida > Cladorhizidae > Lycopodina > Lycopodina hypogea. Next base: position 9,003,742 of record OZ017787.1, read on the forward strand.
TAATTTTTTGTTGAAAGATTAGAATGCTTGGAAGAATAAGAATTTTTCATGATTTAAAATTTGCTATATTATTCTATACAGACATAGCTACCTGCTGTAACAGATATTATCACTGAATTATTATGAAATAAGTTTGTCTGCATTTTGTTTTTGTTTATTTTTTGTTTGTGGTTGTTTTTTTTTTACACCAAAATTAGGTTGAATACTTTGGCTTTACTTTTGCATTGGTGGGGAAGGAAGTACTCCGAACCTAGCAGCTCACTTACTAGTTTAACTGCAACAGAAAATTTGCATTCGATTCACCAGAGCTCTCCCTATCTACAAACTGGACTTGCTGGCCCTGGGGATGAGTGGATTAATGACCTATGAGTAGGGCTAGAAATTTGCCTCCACAACCCTCACCAGCCTCCACTCAACACCACTGCACCCCCACTGGCCTCTACTCACTGCCACTGCACCCCCAACAACCTCCACTGCACCACCAACAGCCTCCACTCACTGCCACTGCACCCCCATCAGCCTCCACTGCACCTCCACCAGCCTCCACTGCACCCCCACCAGCCTCCACTCACTGCCACTGCACCCCCACCAGCCTCCACTGCACCCCCACCAGCTCCACTGCACCCCCACCAGCCTCCACTGCACCCCCACCAGCCTCCACTGCACCCCCACCAGCCTCCATTGCATCTCCACCAGCCTCCACTGCATCTCCACCAGCCTCCACTGCATCTCCACCAGCCTCCACTGCATCTCCACCAGCCTCCACTGCATCTCCACCAGCCTCCACTGCATCTCCACCAGCCTCCACTGCATCTCCACCAGCCTCCACTGCATCTCCACCAGCCTCCACTGCACCCCCACCAGCCTCCATTGCATCTCCACCAGCCTCCATTGCAATCCCATCAGCCTCCACTGCACCCCCACTGGCATCCATCGCATCCATACCAGCCTCCACTCACTCCCACCAACCTCCATTGCATCTCCACCAGTGTATACTCCATACCCACTGGCCTCCACACCTATCTCCCCTGCATTCCCAGGGTATCCTTCACTGTGCATTTCCATCTCCATTTTCTATATGTTTCCAATGCCATTTTTTAGGGGAGGGGGGATTTTCCTTGTAACAATGCATGTGACCTACAAAGATTTCATACTTTATCTGCACAATTCCCCATATATATTTTCATCTGTGGTCATTATATTAAATCTTTTCCTGTGCAAAGAGAAGGGCCAGTGGGTGGGGGAAGGGTTGGCATAGGGGGTTCTGCAAGTTTCTAATGGTGCTCTCATAATACTACAGTGAGATTAGGTATATAATCATTACAAACTGTTTGTGGATAAGTGACCACAGCAAGTGGCCTTAAAATAGAGAAGACATGTTTGATATATTAAATTGTGGTAGAGACTCAGGGGTGTAATAATTTGGGGGGGGGGGGGGGGCTTCTCCAAACCAAACTTACAACAAAAGTAAAGTTAAAACAGAAAGGAAACACCAAGGAAATATTTTACCAAATTTGTCATAAGAATTTGTGTTTGGAGTAATCCTGTCTATTTGTAATGATGTGTCAGGGGCGGATTCAAGGAGGGGGGGGGGGAAGGAAAAAAAAATAAATAAACCAAGCAATCAAGGATCTTGCGTATAGTTTAACTACCGTATTTGGACATTACGTTAGCTACAAGAGTTTTGATTGGCACCACACCAACCTAGGACACTTAGGCTGTCCTGCTAACTAAGGGCAGTGCTAACTAAGGGCAGTGCTACCAACTATGGGGAAGGGTTCACTAATGTCTTAGCTACAAAAAAACAGCAATGAAACACCAGGGGAAGCGATGGCTCCTCTCCACGTTCTTCTTCTGGTATACTGCAGGATTCTGCTTCTGTGGAAGGAGCTCTTGACTCTAAAATAGTAGCTGCAACTGTCAGGAAGATTGTTAAGTTGTCTTCTGAAGCTGGAGGGTCAGGAAAATTTAAAAATAGTTGGAGACTTCCATATGCCATTGTTGCTACTACAAAAAGTGACATATGCATAATGAAAATTGTGTAGCAGTCATTTTGGTGTTAATCATAGTTGGATTAACCTGATATATCTCTCCATGTGATGATACCACTGCTATTTTATTTCATTTCTCTGAAAATCTACTTATTCCTATTGGTTATTTCTAGGAAAGTGTTAATCTTGGTTTAATTTTTATATTGCTTTTGTTTGGAAACTAGCTAAAATAAAAAATATTTTATTTTAAATTTCTCATTCTGACTAACCCAAAGGATCTCAATCCAGGTGAATGAAAAGTGTCAGTTTAAATGCATTTGATGAGATCTATGCAAGTATTCCCATGAAGTTTCACAAAACAACAACAAAATTAGAATTCAGAGGAGTTGCTATTGATTCAAATATAGATTGTGATGATGCTCAAATTTTGGTTCTGTCATATACATGAGATCTCTGATGGGTGACTGTAGGTACTTGAATCCTTAAGATATAGCTCTTCATCTGCTATCCATCCCAGTAAGTAATGCTGCCTGTGAGAGAATATTCTGTTTGTTGAGTAATATCAAAACTGACTTCAAGTCAGTTCTCCATTGTGGTACAGTTTCCTATCTAGTTGGTGTCCATTTCAATTTGCATTTAATTGCTTCAAGCTACCCAATTTTGAGACATCTCTTCTTGATATGGCTGAACTGTGCACAAGAGAAAAGAACATAATTTACAAATATTCAGTGACATCTTAATTTGCAATCACATGTCAATATTTAAATATGTGTAATTCTTTTTTTTTGTGTGTGTTCCTATGATAGTTTATACTGAAATTGAGCCAAAAATAATGAAATATTGTATTTTCAATACTGAAAGATTATCTGGGTTGGCCGCATTGTGAGGGGCAGGCTTATTTGTCAACATTTGTTTCACCTGCTGGTAAGAGAAACAAATTCTGGATCCGCCCCTGTAAACAATGCTGATACTATCACATTTTCCCCTAACAAACAGATCTACTTTATAATCAACTAGCAGGTATATCCTGCATTGGGTCAATGCCAACATGAAACATGATTGAAGGTAAAGCACCATTTCTAAACTTTGTGTTTTTATTCAAATAGCAGCAGTTCATAAGTAGGCGTGCAATTAGCATTACTTGTAGTTTACCCTTTACCTACCACTTCGCTGATAAACCGGCTGGTCACTATAGGCAGTTTTTGTGAGCCGGTTTACTAAATTTTAGAACCAAATCTGATTGGTCAGATTTGTAAAATGTCGTATTGCAGAGTCATATAGTTAGTGATGGCTAAATTCATGGGGATGACTGATTACAATGCATAGTTCACAAACTTGCATTTAATATCTGCACCGGATTACATATTTAGCATGTGACACCCTTGCTGGGATCATGAAAAACTGGCAAAATGTGACCAGACTGATTATTCCATTCTTAATCAGTCAGGCTATGCGAGACTATATTACCCATTTATTTTTAAAACTATTATTAAGTTAAGTGTGGTCAGCCTTAGAGTGAGCCTTTTTTCTTTTTCTTTTTTTACTGCAGCTCCCTTTCCCCCCTTCGTTTGTGTATGTAAAGGCTAGACCATGCAAACCAAAGAAGTGACCTTATGGGCTTATGACTTATCCAACTCAGTAACTTTCATTTTTAAGCTTAAAATCACACCCTTGGGGGGGGGGGGGGGGGGGGAGGAGGGAGGGAAGGAGGGGGGAAAGAAGTTTAGGAAAGAAAAAAGGGGAGAAGAAGAAGAAAGAAAAAAGGGAGAGGGGCAAAGAAGACAAGAAGGAACAAAGGAGAGGGGGAAACAACAAAAAGAAGAAAGAGGAGATTTGGGGGGGGGGGGGGGGGGGGGGAAATGAACAACCCAGACTGGATTTTCACCCAGTTCCTGCTTAGTTGACAGTGCCACATCCATTGAGCCATGGTTTTTGTAGGCTTTCTTTTCTTATGGATAATTTAAATTCTCTTTTTCTCCCACCATGGGTGACCCATTCAGAATTTTTTGGTGTAAAAAGAAAACAACCTTACCCAAGGATCATGACAGCAAATTTTCATCAAAATCCATTTAGCCCTTTGGCCATGATGCCATGACATACATAGAAATTTTCACTTTTATAGATTTGATAACAGAAGTGACTGACTGACTGACCAAGTGGGGGTATTTGTTGGGGTAGGGAGGGGGACTTCTGAAAATCCTACCTATGCCCTTGGAGACTGTGAAAAGATGACTTGTGACAGCAACCTCTAAAGCCTCTACTATATGATATACTTTAATTATGAGGTAAGGTAACATCATGAATAAAAACTATCACATGTTGCTTATGAGTCATTACAAACTTATTCCCTTCAGCTGCCAGTGGTCACTATTACCTAACCCCCTAACCACACACCCCTCTAAAGAAACTTGTCTGCAAATTGAATACTAACCTTCAATTCAATTCATTAAAAAAAATTTATGCTTATTCCACTTGAAAACAAGAACTTTCTTCCTGGGAGATTTTTGTTTGTTTATTTTTTGTCAATAAATCAAGCATAATTTTTGCAATCTCTATCACCTTTATGAAGTTAATGTACCGAGTAAAATTTATCCCACTTGCAACAACAAGATTATGACATTTTACCATCACCAGGTAGTGGTGAGGATGTGATCTGTTAGGATTCCTGTTCAGGAAAACACCTAGACATGTAAGAATGCGTCAAGAACTAAGGGTTCTTGCCCATGACACCAATTGATGCCATTTTGTTAACATAAATAAGTGTTAGCGTTGTCTCATGAATGCATGAATAATGGTGTAGATCGCCTGAATGAATAACATTACTTGTTTGGGTGTTAAGTTTTGTGTTCAAAGAACAGTTCCTGTATTTAGACTCATTAATTACCTGAAATGTGGCATATAAATTATAGAATCTTCCTTCTGGTATACAAAGGTCTGTTTTACATACATGTGTGGAATTTCATTAAGTTGTAATTCATTTTGTTGATATTGAATATTTGAGTTTGAATCATTTGATAATTACTGACGGCAAGAGTTGTTTGGAACCCCATGAACAGTCAACACCACCATGGCCGGTAAATTGTAATTGATATTAAATGTAAAGTGGTTGCACACATGAGTGATACAATGCTGCAGTACAGTGCAGACTGCTGTGAGACATCAACAACAACAAACAAAGGAATAGATCAAACAAACAAGTAAATTAATTGGGTGGTTAAGTTCTGCAGGTGATTGAAGAAAGTGTATTACTGGTAATTTCTTAAGTTGACTTTGCGAATCGTTTGAAGTTCGGGGATTTGGTAAGACCGTACTTTCACCAGCTTGACCTGTTGGCCATTGATGACATCAGGCAGTGTGGCACACATTCGTTTGGAGTCAGGAGTGGTTGATGTCTTCTTAGATGTTGTCATTGTTAGAGGAGACTTCTCGCCACCACTGCTGCTGGCCACCTCATTGGGACGGAGAGACCGGGATTTGTACTCAGCTGCCAGATTTTTGTCGGTGCTGTTTTGGATATTCCACGCCTTTCTCCTCTCTGCAGAGGTCGGGGCAGAAGAAAGCCACTCCCTGTGCTTTATTTCCCATTCATCTTTCTGAGGGGTTGATCTCTCATCGAATGATGGTTCGGCTCTTTCACCATTCTCACCAATTAGCTCCTGCAAGGATTCTACGCTTTCTGGGTCAGAAGTGAAGCTTGGTTGCTGCTTATGCTTCAGAGAGATCTGTGGGATCAGCCCTAGCTTCACCTTGGCATTCTCTATGTCAGCATTTGCCTGCTCCTTCTCACGGGTGGCATACAGCTCGGTCAACTTCTCTACTCGGGAGTTACTCTCGCAGGACTTGGGTTTGTGCCGCCCTCCAAAGGTTATGGTGCTGTCTTGCTTTGCTGTCGTTCTAGTGGTGGTGGTTGAAGTGGAGGGAGTGGAAGAACAAAGCGGGGCGGTATTTGCCGGGACCACAGTGGAGAGGTCCGTAGGAAGACTCTGCTCCAGAATTGCTGTGCGCTCTTTGGCGGCATTAGTGGAGCGTGGAACAGAATCTTGAAGTTGTTGCTGGAAACTGGATTGCTGCGAGTGCAGTTGCTGGTTTTGATTAGCGGAATACACTCGTCTGCCATCAACAACCTCAAAGTGTGGCAACACGTGGCGGCTGCTGTGTCTCTGGGGCATCACTGAGGTTGGGGAACTGACTTCCATGATCTTGTCAGGACGACTTAGCGTTCTGCTTGGAGCAGACTCTGTGTCTGAGTTGTATCCACTGCCCCTGTTCATCTCTTGATACGCAGCAGTCTGTAAGATCATATTACGGCTTCTCCTTGGTCCCAAGCTTTCGACTGGTCTAACTTCTTCTTTAGATCCTCCAGGTGGACCAGTAGCACGAATACCACCAAGCTTTGTCTGGCCAGAGATATGGCCCAGGTGAAGGTCACACTCTGGGCGATCATCAATGCTGGACTCCTCTGCTAGACTCATCAGACTCTCTTCCTTCCGCTGATTATTGAGAAATCCTCTGTATGTGGAGCTATTCGCAAAGTCAGATGGTGACTCCGTTACATCGCTGCTGTCCAACCGCCTTCTATCCTGTAATTTCTTCTGGACTCGCTCTAGAGAGTCTTCGCCAGATTCTGATCCGGCTGAGGGTGTGTACAAATCATTTCTGCTTTGGGTGGAGGTGTGGACATCAATAATGACTTGACTGTCGAGTGTATTGTACGTGCTTGTATTGGTATCCCCAGACATGGCAGAGCAAGCAGAGGAAGGGGTTGAAGGTGGAATGCTCAAGTCCATCCCTACGCTGGCATTCAGGTTGAAGCCATCAAGCTCAGGAGAGAGCCTGTTTGGACTGGCTCCTGGTACCCCAGAGTTGAGAGAGGATTTACGTGTTCCAAGCCTTATAGAATTATTAGCGGAATTAGATACAGATTGTATGGTGCTGTTTGTGGTGAATGAACTTGGGATGTTGGGCAAACCTGGGTGTGTGCGGTGTAGGTCATCTCCTGAGTTGGGGACGTCCAGCCTGCCCATGAACTTATTCTTGCTGGAATGGTGCTCCCCAATCCGAACACTTCCAATGGCTCCTCCTCCTCCTCCTCCTCCTCCTCCTCCTCCTCCTCTCTCCACCTCAAGCGGCAGAAGCCTGTCGTAAAAGGAAGAAGAAGATGGAATCGGTCTGAATGGCCTCTCTATGTCCTGCGCAGTGAAGGAGTGAGAGTATTGTGGCAATCTTCTCCCCTTCTTGGGGTGGGAGGAGACCTGGTCTTCATGTCTTGGGTAGCCCTGCTGCATCCTCTTGATCATCTTGGGCGAGTAGCTGCGCAAAGATGGACCATAAGAGGACTTCAAAGTGGGAAGCACTGGGGTGAATTCAGGCACCTTTTCAGTCCTCGTTTTCAGATCTTGTGTGGCAATTGATTTCCTGCGCAGGGAGATATTGCTGACCAGCCTGGGAGACAGAGGGACAAGTACAGACTTTGTTCGGGTGTTCTTTGTTCTAGCAAAGTTCATATCATTAGGACCATGAAGAGAACTGGAGCGCTCGGGCACCCGTCCCTTCTTGATCCTCTTCGGCGAAGGTCTGTCTATTGACACACCACCCACTGTCCCCATGCCTCCAATGGCACCCGCTGCTTTGGCGTGGTGGATGTGCTTGCCAGAGGTATCAATGACTCCTCGTTTGCGGAAGAAGCGCTTGGAGGAAGAAGACGACGGTGTGTTGGAGCTGCTGGGGTTGCTATCATAGTCCTCCATCTGAGAGAGCTGTGAATCGCTCAAGGTGAGCCCACTCCGTGTCATTCGAAGGAGACTTGCTGCAGAGTTGAGGTGATGTCGATGATCATCTTCCATCCTATCCATGACATAGTCCTCGCTGATTGTGGAGTCCAAACTGTCTGTCCTCTTATGCAGCTGCCCGCTGGACTCACTGTCGTCCATTTTGGTGGGCACAAACTGCTTCACAGCAGGGGAAGTGATAGTGTAGTCCATCTTATTCATGTCAGGACTTGGTGGAAGCACGGCTTGCTTGTACAGAGCCGGCAACTCAGTCCCGAAAATTTTTGGACAATACTCGATGAAGAATTGGATCAGTGGAGGAACTTCATTCTTGATGACGTCGAGGCCAGTGCTGGGCCAGAGGAGGCTAGGGGCAAAGCAGATGGCTAGGTTGATGGAATTCATACCGTTAACGTCTGCAGCCTGAGAGATGTGGTGCAGGAGAGGCATGAGGTAGCTCAAGAACAACTGGTTCTCGTTAGGAAGACGGGACACGACCCTAAGAGCACAAGAAACGAAGCAAGAGTAATTAAACATATGAAGCAGACAATATAAAGCATGTTTCATGGGGAAAAAAACAACTCCATTCATTGATAATTTGCAACTAAAACATATATAATTTACATTTCATTAAGTTACCCAATAAAAAAACAACCTCAATTTAGCACCACACCACTATAGCTTAGAACTAGTTCGGCTGTTGCAGTTACTGAAAAATACTGGGCATAGCCGCCTCTAAATAGGGTTACCACAAACAATCATCTTACTTCTGAATCTGCTGTACTCTTGTCTGGACATCTGTGAAGTCGTTGGTGGCCACAAACTCAGTGTAGCGACTGGAGAGGAGGATGCCCCCAGGGACGTTTCTTAGCAAGTTCTTCAGTAGAGCGCCCACTTCATGGATAGCACAGTCATACAACTTCACATTTGCACCTGCACACACACATACCAAGCAGTTACAAGGCTTGATGGAAAACCACTAGAGAGGAAATTATCTTCTGACATTTTTAAAAGTTTGAAGGAAAAAAAAAATTTTTTTTTAGGTGTGGTTGATTATTTTTTTCTTCATTTATTTGTTGCAGTGACTTATTGACTAAAAAGAAAAACAAAATTTCCTCTCCAGAGGGAGAGAGAGAGAGGGGGGGAGGGGGGGGAAAGAAGGAAAAAAGAAGTGGATTACAATATATTCAGGGGCGTAACTTCTCCCTATAATTATGTGTTACTTGTGTACAGGGGATAAGAAATGTTATACACAAGAATACAACTACAAGTATCGTTATAGTCATGATGTCACAAATGATACAACACATGCATTGCATTGTTAGCACATTCCTAAGCTACTGTGCATGCATGTTATTTACTTGGTTGATACAATACTACAACAGCTGGAATTTGAATGAAACAACAAAAAAAATATTTTAAAGTTGTCCTCACGAAATATGTGCAAGTACTCACACACCACATGACAAGAGAAAGAAGAAAAAAAGAAATAGAAAGTCTCTAATCTCCTGAAGAAAGGAAATGTTTACATAAGTGCACACGAACTATCACTGAACTTAATTAAAATGCATAAGTGTTAAAATATAACATAGATACTATCACAGTTCAAACAATTTGTTATACATCATAACAAGGTGTGATATTTAATTTCATAGTCTATAGTCCACAATGGAATAACATTTCTAAACTTGGTATGTAGCCACCACACACATTGCAAAGTGTCAGTGCCTCTGCTGATTTTGATACAAATAATTTTGGTCACCACTGGAAGCCTGACTGACTGTTTATCCTGCCACCCCACCCCAGCACACATGTAAACAGTGATGTCATAGTCATCATGTCACATGCTGTAGCAACACAGATGTCGTCTGCACATTCACACTTAATGTTGCTTACTTGGTCGATGAAGTTCATCAGAGAATGAGGTTGACATAAGCAACTAAGGCTGGTTCATAATTTAACAGTTTGCACTAATAATGCAAGGCTGCATCCCCATTCCAAAAATATTGGAATGGAAATCAGCTTATACCCAGAGTTGCATTGCATTTAGTGTTATATTGTGAACTGAACTGCAGAAAGGTCACCACTGAGGCATGTACACATGATAACACAACTTGTCTGACAGATCTGAGACTAACTTACGGTTGTCAATGGTGTCCATGAGGATCTTTACCCGCTTAAAGTTGGCCGAGTGCCTGAAGATGCCCCTTGTAGTGGGTCCCTCTGTAAAGAGCCTCACGAGTACTTCCTGGAGATGAAGAAAGACAGGTTTGAAAACCAACAACAAACAAACAAACAAACATACAAGAAACATTAATTGGTGGTGCTGTGTTCAAGTAACCATGCACAGTAATAATTATTATCCGTGAGGCTATGAATATGCTAACAGTACACAACACAGATATCACATACCTGAAGTATATCTGGGAGTTCGTTGTTGATTATCACCATGTTTAATGGGGCTCCAAACATACGCATGGTCTTCCCTTTCGACTTTGACTTCTTGTGCTTCCACAAAGCAGATATACCAGACTTCTTACTGTGTGGCTTTGTAACTGAAGCAAGAAACCACACAGAAACAACAACAACACAACCATACTCATTGAATATGCTAAAACTGTAATTGCACACTGAAATTTAAAGAAAGTCCACAAACGAAATGTATGTTAAATAAGAGCGAGTAGAAAATCTAATAAGCTTTGGCCTATGGTGTGCTGAAGGGAAAAGAGGGAGGAGTTCCCACAGGTCCTTTCCAGTGCTCCACTGTTTCACGGTTGGCAAACTTCACAGTTAACTGAATTACTACCACCAAAACTTCTTCAGCAAAAATGTTAGTACCGTGTACCCTACACAGATAACAATCTTAATTGGGCTGAGGTCATTCATAGCCAATCTGTGCGTACACACATTCCCACAGTAACCTAATCTACTTACTACACTACATATGCAAATAGACCAACACAATAAACCCAGATAAGTCTTTGATCTCATTTCTGTAAAATTGCCCAAGACACACTCGGTTAGATCATAACAGACAATTGTAAATGTGACGCAGATTAGTTACAACTCTATATATAGCCCGCCTTGTGGCCTGTGGGCATCACGAGTAATAACTAGTGTACTTAATAGGCGATGATGTGTGCTCACACATACTCAAGATATGGGAGGGCTCCTTCCTCTTGATGATGAACTGAAGATCAATGGGTTTGTCTGAGTACTCCAGCTTGTGTCTGTTGTGGTACATCTGGATACCAAATGGATACTCGTAGCCTGAGGCCATCACACACACACACACAGAGAACCATTACATAATAGCCTTCACCACAATATCACATTGAGGTTAAATTTATATGGAGAAAGACAGAGAATGAAGTGATGTCACTCACCCATTAGGAGCACTGCATCATCCTTGGATATCTTGGCCCACATCTGGCAGTTCCTCTCGGACACCTTCAAGTAATATTTATTAAAGACATCAGCATCACTTTTCCTCCTTCCTTCTATTGATGAAACACTCCCTAGCCCTAGCTCTACACTTACTGCAATAGCCATCGACTCCAAGGCCTTTGATAGGAGTTCGCTGGCTTGTTCTCGGGCAGTGACCGATATCCAGGTAGGGGCAGGATTCTAACAAGTATAGAAAACAGTGACCATGTATTACTTGGCAAGGTGGCACCTCTGCATGCAGTGATGATGTTGGCAACGGTAACCATGCACACTCTGACCATTGAGTGCCACATGAAAGAGGTTATGTACCACTAATGAAGTATGACTCACAGAAGAATTGGTGAGGTTAAAGACTTGCACGGTTGCACAGTCAAATTCAGGTCTCTGAGCATGTGTATATCTGTGGGGAACAAAATTATACACTTGTAAAGTTATTACCAACATTATCACAATCATTCACACTGTTATTATTATCATCATTAATTATTATTATTAATATTTTACAATTATTACACGTGTGATTTACTTTTTGAGTAGGTTGAACCACAGAGTCTTCTCCTCGGGAGTGGTAAACGAAGCCAGACAGTTGGTAAAAGGCCAACCAATGTAGAAATATGTGTTGGGCATGAGGACAGACTCGAGGTTCTTGTCCTGGCACTCAGTCACCCACACCTCAGAGAGCCTCACCTGCACCTTGCGTCTGAACATCTTGTGCTGAGATCTGAAGGATTGCAGACAAAAGTAAGAATGAAATTTAAACTTGGGAATACACATACATACAAGCACTGAAAGTATGCAGGCATAATTATTGTGGTTCGTTATGCGAAAACCAGCGTGCTTGAAATCGAACATTTGCAGTAGCCACACAAAACCCTTTTAGGCATAACTACTCAAGCAAGTAAAAGGACAGGATGAGACAGCAAGCCAGGCCGAAAGAAACAAAGGTCAAGAGGATGTCCTCCACTTGCATTTCCTGTCCAACACCATGTGACAACCAGCTATTTAAGTCACCGAGAGGTTCGTTCATGCCATGAGGGACTGATACTCCAGGATGTTCATTGGCCAAATCAGTAAGGACCCTGCCCACCCACCAGAACTGGTGACTGTAAGGCACATGGCTCAGGGCCAGCTAAATCCCTTTACCACATACCAACACCAGCAACAAAGCTCCTAACTGCTCCTAATGTGACCACACCAGAACACACCAAATACAAACTACATAACCAGCCACGCCAAAAATCCTAGGATGACTTAGAGGCAACGATTCTCTTCCAACCATTGATTGTTACAAATGGTCCAATTCCAATGATTATTTGGCATGTACAGAACGCGTTTGTGCGTTCAACACTCCGATACGTTGGAGCACTTACTTTTGCTTCATAGGCTTTGAAATGATGAGCAAGTCATCGAACAGAAAGATATGGCGTGCGTGGGACTGCAGCCCCTGCAAAAACAACAACAATAATAATGTAAACAACAAATATAATGTGTGAAAGTATGTCCTGTCTGTATACTATTGTGCTTTACTCATAAAGTAAGAGCACACTAAAAGGCGGTGAAGTTTAAAGGAGTGACAATCTCTAGGAGATACATGTGGCCCTAATTACGCTATGTTGTGTATCCACATGAAGAGTGAGGCAGTGCTCATATACTGTGTGTTGTAGCCACAGCTAACTTAGTTCACGCACACAATCTGCACCAAGAGATGCAAGTATGCACCAAGAGATGCAAGTATGCATTGCCTGAGTTCTGGAAGACTACAGCTAGCTGCAGTGTTGCACAGGGCCTCTTAGTCAAATTGACCAAGTTAAAGGGGGATGGAGGAGGGGTTCTTCTTTACCACAAAAATGTTGCTATGTTTGATCTTGTCAACTGATTGTGTAGCCACACAATGATTTCAACAGCAACATCTTGGTGAGGGGTTAGCAAGTGACTAAAGCCTGTACCAAACAGGAGTGTTTGACAAACACAACTCTTTACCTAACATGTACTGCTCCTTTCAGAACACCTCTAAGAATCAAGTGTCTTCTTCAGAAAAAAAAGAAGAAATCATACTAATTAGAACTCAGACCACACATACAAACAAACAGTGATATTAAAAAAAAAATGTACACACTAAACAGCAAGTGCAAACTATGTGTCATTAACACTTGATATTTTAGATATTCAAATGTACCTGTGCAGATAAGATTCGAACTGGTCCTTCAGAGAGGTAGAGTCTGGCTTTACTCCTTCCATCCACATCGTCCTGCCCACTTGGGGGAGAACCTAGTAAGGGGCTGGATGTACTGCTATTGGTCTTCAGCTGCCGAACAGGGTTCCCTCCCACCCCTGGGCTGGAGTGATGATATGTCCTCCTTCTGGCAGCACGGACCTGTGTTGGGACACACAGAGGGTGGTGTTGGTCACTTCACTTAGTTCCACAGATACTCCTACACATATTTGCATACTAGGACACACAGTGGGTGTGTGTGTTGTCTGTTAGTAGCTCCTCTCTCTCTCTCTCTCCCCCTCCTTCATCCCAACACACCTCTCTTTCCCTGTGCATGAGTGAGTGTGTGTGCATGTGTATGTGTGTGCATGCAGTTATTTTCTTTCTTTTTACACTCTATCTCTCTCCCTGTTTGTGTGTGTGTGTTGTGTGTGTGTGTGTGTGTGTGTGTGTGTGTGTGTGTGTGTGTGTGTGTGTGTGTGTGTGTGAGGAAACTTCAGTTTTACCAGTAAACAATCCTCCTCCCACTTTCACACAATTAAGGGGGAAAAGTGAGGGAGTGGAAATCCAACCAGAAAAGTTTCACTTAGATCAACAATAGTGCTTTCAGAACAAAAAGGAGCACACTCCTGCCCCTCCCCCTCCCATCCAAAGTTTGTGGTAGGAGTGGTCAGGTGGCATTCCTGTCAGATGTGAGTTTCTGTGGTAACCAGGTTTGCCTCAGGTAACTCAAACAGCTCTCCAGCAAACAGTTCAGCAGCACAAAATAAACTGTTTCTTCGCAGCTCACCTCAATAAGATCCAGAGGGTGAAAGAGCCCCAGGTCATTGTGGGGGAATCGAGCCTGAACCTGCTCCAACTTGAGTTCGTTCTGGCTCTGGTTCAACAACTTCTCCCTAGACTGCAACATCTATAAAGCCATGGTAAAGAAACCAATGAAATATTTGAAGGAAATACAGCGTCCACATTTACATGCTATGCAGGTATATCACATGCTGATATTGACTTACCGAGCTTACTCTTGTGATAGTGTATCTGAGGTCATGATAGTCTGGATGTTCCTTGGGTGTCAAGCTATACAACCTCATGAGCAGCTTGTGGTACTCGTACACCCTCTGGACCTGAGCCCCAATGAAAGGATAGATCAGAGTAAGATGAGGTGAGTTGGAGGGAAGACAGAGGGACGGGAGGAGTCACAAAAAATGACAGTGGGAAGGTAAAAAGTTGCCCACATAATATAATAAATATAAACAAACTGATTTGGACGGATCCATGTCAAGCTGAATATTGTAACTATGTGCATAACATTCCATATACAACTGCTCATTCTTGGCACTCAGTTTGGCTTGTGCAAGTCTTCTGATGGGCCCTAGAGGCCACACTCCCTATAAACAGTTGCTAAGAGGACCTTTGCCAAAGAGTAGTGGCCTTAAAGGGCAGAGTTCTTAGATATGGAGTGCAGCAAGTAACATGGCTCCAAAAGAAGGCATGATGTACTCTGAACATATATTCACTGATGAGCACAGAGCACATAACCATGTGTGTGTGCAGTGCAATGAAGGACAATTTAGCAAGGGAACTACAAAATCCGACACATGTGCCCCCAACACACCTATTCTAATAACCTCATTGTTCCTATCAGCACACCACACAAAATAGTTGTGGCATGCAGAAATAGATACAGCAAACTAATATATTTACAAAGAGAGATGTTATAGACACACCAACAATAAGTACTTGAAATATAACTAAACAATCTTTGTTTGCTGACCGGTAGTAGCATGAGGGACTCCAGTGTGTGCATAGCAGCACCTCTCTTCAACTCCAGAAACTGGTTGAAAGAACTATCCATTGACCTCTTGTCCTTGAGTAATCTGGGGGTTTCAATATTACATATCCCATAGCTGTGGAACCACATTTCAATATATAAAATAGAAAGGGAGGTTTGATATTTGCATGCACATTCTTGCCACTGTTCCAGATAGGTGCATGGGTATGTGTGGGAGAGTTCGTTAAGGGATGATAACGGGGAAAAGAAAAGAAAAAGAATTAAAAATAAAAGAAAAAAAAAAAACAACGAAAAAACAACCAAAGAAAAAACAACCATCAAAAAACAACAACTACAACTTGAATGATGATTTCTTAGATGCATGTAACTTACTTCAGTTACATTATTTGACTTCTAGATTATTACATCAACATCTTAATGTATATTCTTAATATATATATATATATATCATATATTTTGAATTGTATATAATGAATCACTTATGTATATAGGCATCTGAAGTTATAAATTGGTTCAATTTGTATGCATACTTAACCAACAACTTCAAACAACATGTGTATGTATGTAACCTATGTGTGTGCAGAGTGGAGGGTGGGCTCACTTGCATGCCTTGTTGTAGCTGATGCTGTAGTCCATGTATGTATCCCAGAACGACTGATACTGCTTGAACAGTCCACCTGCACAGGCATGAAACATACACATGCTAACACAGGCCTGTAGCAGTCTGGCATTCATGCAGCCAATAATAACGGCTACACCACCTCCTTAGGGCAAACTGAATATGACATTATATCATCAGAGTTCTGTACATCAGTTATCAACTCCATCAGAGCATACTGAATATGAAGTATTATGTCATCAGACGCATTTATGAAATCATATTTCATCAGTGTTGTGTATGTGAGATACGTCACTTCAAAGGAGGAAAACAAGTTGTGTATATAATTTATTATTTTCTTCTACAATTAGAATATTGAAATAAGACTACTAGTAGAGGTCTGTCTGTTCCATGCTTTGCATGTGTGTCTTACTTGATAAGCAACCATAAAAGAAAAAATAACTTCCCAGTAATTACAGTACAAGTTATGAAATCATTTAGAAAGTGTTTGTATGTTTGAGAGATGAAAGGCATTGCAGTTCACATTTTGGGTCTTTTTCAACTGACAGAGGAAAAGATTCCCTCTATGGCAGGAACCATCCTCTTTGGAGAGTGGGCATTAATGCCATGTGAACGATGTCTGCCAAATGCCATTTTCCACCATACCTGTCACATTGTGAAGATTAGGGTTGTACAAACAGCTTTAAACCTGCCTGCTGAACCTGTGACGTTATGCATTAATATTGCCCAATGTGTATGCAAGAATCCAATTTTCCACTCATGTCCAAGTGTTCTCTTCTCGCTTAAAAGGAGACAAGATAAAGGACAAGGCTCTCTCACAGCAGCGATATCTGTAGCAGTTCTGGGACGCTATCACCACACACAACCCACTTAGGCCTGGGCCATGCAGCTATACTATATATATACATGAACAACAACACAGTTGTCTGATATTCCATCAGCGGAGAGAATGCCCTTTCTCTGCAATCTCATGGCTGAATAACTCATACTTCCTACCACAACATGCATTAGTAGAAGACTATGTCACCCCCCCCCCCCCCCCCCCACCCCTTCTGCTGAAGATATGATGAGATGGTGTTTGCTGTTCTCCCTACTGTGGTGTGTGTGGTGTGTGTGGTGAGTGTGGTGTGATGCTCTCTTTGTCATAGGATCATAATGGCAACACGGGTGAAGTCATGCACACCCATTGGAATCCCACACTGGCCCCAGCTGTTAGTGGGAATTTAATTGCCCAATAATAAAAGTGCCTCCACAATCTGTAGTGCAACAGGATAGATTACAAAGAGAGCACACTGGGATATACTGCTGCGGCTTATTAATGCATCAATAAACATATAAATGAACCACACTGAGTAACAGAGCAGCAATGTTGCAGTGCATTGTGATGGTATACTTCACCACAAGGGGAATGCTCTGGTGCACTGCTATGGCACACACCAATGCCATGAGCTGAGCACCTGTCTGCCAACTAAGGCAGCCAACCTTGCACAGGAGCACACAATGCATTCCAGGCTTATATCAAACAAACACAGGCAGTCTATGAAGGAACACAGTGATCAAGGACAATTCATTATGCACGTAGCTATGCGAAAAGGAAAGAAGAGTAATGGAGCATGTTGAAGACTATGATAAGTACTTGGCTAGTAAGAGCTTACCTATTAGAGTGCAGCTCATGTTCCACTGCTGCACACATTGCTCCAGCTGTGTGTGTGTGTGTGTGTGTGTGTGTGTGTGTGTGTGTGTGTGTGTGTGTGTGTGTGTGTGTGTGTGTGTGTGTGTGTGAGGGAGGTATGGAATTCCAACACAAAAAAAAGAGAAGCATATAAAATAAAATAAACATCCAAACAAATCTGCACAGGATTTGACCTATGGACTCTTTTTTTCATTTACACAATAATAAATAATATTAATGGAGGAATAGAAATTTATCAAAACTAATTAACTTCAATGGAGATTTGTCAAAACAAATAATGTTTCGCCAACTAATCTCAGGGGATATGCACTTGAAAAATTGAGTGGATTCATATGAGGACAAGCATGGCTACAACATGGTCCAATGGTGCAAAAAAAAGTCAACTTTCTCAAGATTTTTGGCCATGCATACAGACCTTCAACAAATAACAGGATGCTTAATTCTATGATGTAATCATATTTTGTATATACGACTGGCTCAATGACTAAATACTTCCCAAAAATGGACAAGCCCTTTCTCTCACACGAGATAATATAACTACATGTGTGTGCAGAGCACACAAACAAGTTATGTATCATTTTTAAAAAGTTACAGGTAATGTATACTGAACCATCCCTTGGAGCTGGAGCTGGAGCTGTCCTAACTGAGCTGGTGATGGCAGTGCTATATGATCAACACATTACAAGGGGCAAACTGCACACCTTGGAACATAATGGCTGCTGTATAATGTAGGCCACCTCAAATTCAAATTCAAATTCATGCAGGCATATACTGAAAGTCCATGCAGGCAGGCACATACAAGACAAGTTATAGTACTACTAAAAAAGAAAGAAAGTCAATTAAACTCCTTTATATAGTCCAAATAATTAATGAACACACCTCAGAGAAAAAATTCATGAGAAGGTCGCAGAGTCGGCTGAGAGAGCGAAACATGGTATTCATCTCACTCTGCGGAAGACCATATTTCCTGTGCAAAGGAGAGAAGAAATAATGACAATGCATGTTACTAAAAATAAACCATAATTAGACTACAGAGAAGTAGACAGGGAGTCTGGAGGGAGGCAACAAAGGTAATTTCCCCATGTAAGAATGTTCTGGTCATGATTGCTGTGACGCGAGGCCCACACTGTTGTCCTAATCATGCAACAACTAGCCACACACTTAAATAATCAGTGATCCTTGGAACTCACTGGGCATTGTTCAATCTTTGCATTAAATAGAATGCTACATGGAAAATGTACATTTAGATAAACACTGAGCTGCTTCAAACAGATGGTGCCGATGTGTAGCAGCCGCCACTGCCAGTGCTGGGGCACAAGCTTAATTGAGCCATATGGTGGGGGGGTACCACTTATTAGGGATTGCCTTTGTGGACTATTGGTGACAAGAAAATAGAATAATTTGATTGATAAGTAGCTGGAATAAACATTCACTCTTCTTTGGGTGAGAGCACACAAATTGATTAACCATTATCTGCACATGTGCTGTTACATATTGAAACAAAACCTCTCTTACAAACACACCACCCACCCACACACTGCGAGTGCACCAATTGTTGTGTGTGTGTGTGTGTGTGTGTGTGTGTGTGTGTGTGTGTGTGTGTGTGTGTGAGTGTGTGTGAGTGAGTGTGTGTGAGTGAGTGAGTGAGTGAGTGAGTGAGTGAGTGAGTGAGTGAGTGAGTGAGTGAGTGAGTGAGTGTGTGTGTGTGTGTGTGTGTGTGTGTGTGTGTGTGTGTGTGTGTGTGTGTGTGTGTGTGAGTGTGTGTGTGCACGCTTGTGCATTCCACAAGCAGCTTTTCACACTATTAGAATTAGCTGGTCAAGCATCACTGGAATGATCCACTTCTGTGCCCTGTGCCAACTGATCTATTATAGATTTCGAGCAAAGCAAGGATCAGGTTTACTTAGCTCATTTGGTGTCTGTCTGTCACAAAACTTTGACCACTATCTCCTCTGAGATGACTTCGTGAATTTGGCTAAAAATTGGTGGGGATACTTTGGAGGGGCGTCAAAGTAACGTGGGATGATCAAAATTGGAAAAAGTAGCAACACTGGTGAGGGAAGAGAGATATCAAACTTTCAATGCAAAAAAGGTCTGAAAAAAAAAGAAGAAAAAAAAAAAAAAAAAAAAAAAAGGCAATGTGGTAAATGATTTTTTTTGTTGTTGTTGTCACTCTTCACAGGTGGTTTGAAAGTCAATTTTAATAAGATCTATTCTGGGTGTGGTTGGATAAACCACCAAATATGTCAATTCAGGTGTATTGGAGCACTTGCATTGAAAAGGTGGCAGTGATAAGAATCAGTATGGCATGCTCTGGGGTACCTCTGTGGCATCTGTGTGTACAAGAAATGGTGAAAAAGGTGAAAAGGTAAGTATTCTAGCTTCAGAGAGCCTGTACTCATTTGCAATGAGGTACAAATATTTAATTCGCTGCTTCCAGTGATCAAAATAGTGAAATAAAAACTGATTTTTTTTATTGACGAATTTTGCACTTTTTGAAGAAGCTCCTGGCACCACTGTGGCAGCTGTGACACATCTCTGTGCAACACAAAAGAAGGGGAAAATGAAAGAGTAAGTAGAACAGCTGAAGAGAGCTCTGTACTCTTTTGGATGAGGTACAAATATCTCATGGGGAGTCTGTTTTCTCCACTGGTAAATAAAAAAGGTGAGGCATCATATATGAATTGGGTGTCAAACCACTTGCTCTACCTATGGCAGTCACCTGCTTCTTTCACAAGCACAATGGACCAAGGTGGAGAGATGATATGCCAGCCAACACAATTCCCATCCATCCCCAAACTAGAACCTGGGTCAGTCAGTCAGTCACAGGCAGACATGCACTCCCATCATGATGCCAGTGATCCTGGGGTAGGCACTGTCAGTTCATAGGATGCAGGGAGACACAGTCAAGAAGGTCATCCTGAATGAAGGAGAGCAGGAATTTGCACTGGGACTGCTTCTAGTGGGAGCCACAAGGACAAAAAGCTTTGAGGGACTTGCCTTCCACTCCCTCCATGACTTTGAACAATATGCCCAGATCGCCAGAAAGAGAAGCCTCACTGAAAGGCTGAATGAGGAGAGACGACTGAAACAACTGGAGGAAGCTACAATTGAAAAATTAACTAAATTTGAATAAAACAAATGTTCTCATTGAAATGATGAATATTTAGGAGTGGTAGGGCCCAAGGTTAGGGCCACACAAATGTTGCTGGTTGCACAACTTGAGGAGGATGTAAAGAATAACATCTTCATTGCACATAGGGACACTGCTAGTTCTGCGACAACCTAGTCCCTCAAGTGAAGTAGCTGGCCAAAACCTCGTTCGCTATCCTAAAGGAGAATTATCTCATTACAAGGAGAAGAAAGAGATGCAGTCACTGAATTCATTTAATTATTGCATCAGGGTTGAATAAAAGGGACTTTCTTCTCCCTTTCTTTATGTGGTCTTTGTGAGTTACGGTCCAAAAGTTTCTTTCCGTATTGTTCAAACATCATTTCTTTTTCAAAAACTTGGCTAGGAAGCAGTGAAAGAAGCTGTCTTGGTGATGGTCTCTGTGTATGGTGGTGGCAGGACCAAGGATGTGTCCCTGAATGTCTCCTACGACTCACCTACTAGAGCCAGAAGGTTAAGGAACTCTATATTAGAGACAACAGGTCATGCTGAAGCTTCCTGTGGTGCTACACTTACTTGGCATCAGGGAGGTTGTCCAACTTTGAAGACATGCTTGTTCTCATGGGACAGTTGAGGAAAATCCTCAGAGAAGGTTTTCTTTTAGAGACCTGCTTTGCTAGGACTATATCTTGATGACTTCTGGCAAATGGTATGACCATTAATTCATGGAAGTGAGGAGCCACTTCTTCCAATCATAAGGTTGCATTTTCTCTCCCCAGGAAGATTTAATTAGCCATTGTTTAGCCATTGGGAGAGAGAGAAGAGAAATGCTTTCCGCAACAGAATGAAACAGTTGTAAGCATAAAAAAAGAAGAAGCATTTTCAATCAACAGTAGTTCTAGGATGCGCATTCTACCATTTATGACTGACAGTTTACCAGCAAAGGCAAGTGTGTGTAGTTGGCAGTTCAAATTTGAACCATCAGGCATTACGAGCTTTTTCTATATAAAATGTCCACTGGTTAGCATTGATTTAGATAAATATACATTTCTTGCACACACCCTTTCTCTATCTGTGCTGTCACTATTGGAGACACCCACTCATCCACCCACCAACCTCTCATTCAATATACACACACACACACACCTACACAAATCTATTTGCACATAGAGAGTGAACTTGGCATAAAGAGTGTTACATGAACAACATAATGAATTGGAGGGAGTCTAGAGTGTCTATAAGTGTTCAGTACAGATAAACAGTTATTAATTACGTAGTTGATTAGGCGGTTGTTGTTGACTGTTACAAGGTTGTTGTTGACAGCTTCATGGTTGTTTTGACTGCTTCAAGGCTGTTGTTGATTGTTGCCAGTTATTAATCATGCCCTTTACTTCCATTATTCCAGTCCCTCTCCATCCACTAATGACCCACTAATGCAAGCAATGAATTCTATTGAATAATGACTACTTTTAGTATCTCCTTGTGTGTATATATATATATATATATATATATATATATATAAACGAGTGGAGTAAAACTGTTTCTCCTCAAGATCATTGTACTGATTGCTGCTAAAACTTGGCAGACACAATTAGTTGCACCAAACGAAGAGCATGACTATTTAGTTTTTCTTTTTCTTCCAAAAATTCCATATAAGGAAGAAGTATTCACCCTACTAGGTGGGGAATCTGTTTGTTGAGGGGAAAAAAATTCCAACCGGCAGTTAATAGCATTCTGATGTCCCACCTCCGTTCCACTGAGGCTTCAGATGTACTGCGCTATACCAGGCACACACATCAGAAGCAACTGTCCAACGGCGCCAACTCATAGGACATAACAATGGAAGAAATATGGAGCTCTTGCTTTTCTGCACGAGTTTGTACTACCTATACATCTCCTACCAATCACAAGATGCTTCAAAATATCTTGTTTTTGACAACAGTTAAGGGATTTGTTTTTCTGAGTCCTTACTTAAGAATTAGTGATGTAATTTTTTTTCCTATTCGAGGATCCATAATTTAAAAATAAATAAATCTAATAAAAAAATGAATACAGTATATAAAAAGAAAACGAAAAAAAAAAAACAAAAAAAAAACAACACTAACAAATCTTTATTCAAGGATAAGTTTAATATTTTCACATAGCACCAACCCTGCGATAACCTGGAGAAATTTGCAACTGGCAAGAGGTATTCATTCCTGCACAGTTGATCACAGATGCAAGATAAAGATGAAGAATGCTAGGGATGCAAGTTAAGGATATCTTTGTGAGTGTGTGAGTGTGAGTGTGTGAGTATGAGTGTGAGTATGAGTGTGAGTGTGTGAGTATGAGTGTGCATGTATGTGTTGGCAGATTTCTTCCCCCTGTGCTGTTGTAATGTCATAATGCCAAATCATAACAATGTGTGTGTGCCAGGGAATGAGGTGATGATATTGCATTAGTTAGTTGACATTGCCACTGGGCGACATGATGGCCTTTGCGTGGTTACATAGTTATACTAGGGTGTGAAGTCGCAATACACACCTCTGCACGCAGTAGTTCACACACAGGCATGTGATTGTTACGGAATACACAAGATGCCAAGCAAACATAAAACCTAAACACACAACCCACTCACCCAGTCAGCATTTCTAGCCCATGATATACCCGTATAAATCAATTCAAGTTTCCCCTGGTGTTCCATAAAAATATAAAGAAACTCATAATGTGCATCACAATCACAATCCATGTTTTAGGGAAATTTACACAGACAGGTATGTACCACAATAACTATCGTGGTAAGTACAAAAGAAGTTTTCACACAAATATACCTTTCCCGATGTCTACTGATGTGTGTTGCACCTGCATTCACATTCCAAACCCCAAATTATGAACACACATGCTACCAGCACCATTGTCTAGCACACACACACACACAACACACACCACGAGAAACCTTACCAGTATGTATGCAAGATAACTTACTTGAGTGGTTCCATGTAGATGTCAAAAATGTTGCGGAGGTTTTCCAGGTAGGTATCCTCAGATCTTAGCAACTCCTTGACAATGGATAGTCTATCGTCTCCAGCTGCATCAGCTGTGATTAAAAAAGAAACGAAAACACATTATAAGTATAAATTGAATCATACTAATGCCGTGTGAAGAATGCAGATGTGTATAAACAAACAAAACAGGAATTGTGTACTAGAGATGGTCTTTCAGTCAGAAGGACAACTGCCACTGCGAACATGATACTACCCTTTTACAGACTTGACTCTAATTAGGAAGCTTGACTAGAAATAAGAGTCATCAAGTGCATTCAATTAGGATAATGTCACTGTTGGAATTAATTCCTGAAAAACCACAACATGCGTGCGTCAAAAGCTGCTGGTGGTAAACTTATGTTTGAAACTTGTTGCCCATGCGGCACTCCTTTGCTTTGGAATGAACTAATTGGTCAGAGAACACGATCGATTTTGTAGTTAGCTCATGAACAGGTCACTGAAATTCCTCCGCCAATTGGACCCAGAAGAACTGTATTACCAAAGTCTCACACAATGTCTGTCCTCAACAAACATTGCAATTTATAAACTGTCAGAGCAATGGTTGCAAAGCTTAGCAGCCTCAACACATTGATAAGCAAGAATGGTTGGCCCAGACAGACAATCAAGCATACACCTCTCCAATAACCCTCCTATAAACAGTTTCAAACCAGTTCACTCCTTGGTAAACATCTCTATAAACAAAAGAGCAGATGTGAAAGATATTAATGGCACATCTTCATGTTTAAGAATTGCTTGAATAGGTGGATATGAGTTGTCCTCAATGAGACATTATACGTCTGTTGTATGTATGTACGACACATACAAATTCCAACAAACGGAAAACAGCAAACATTTTGTTTGTGTGCGTGTCCAGCAGCTTTAACACTACACTGACCACATCATACAACTATTTATCTAATACCATTATAGCAGGAAATGATTACATAATGTGATGATGTTTAACTTGCAATTAAAGAGTTTCCTACATTTTGTTGACAGAAGATTCTCAGCACAAATTCAAATTATTGACAGTAATGAAAGATATCAACCATCAGGAGAGTTTAACTGTCTAAAGAGATTAACCATCAGGTCTGGACCGCTATCCCCAGAAACACAGCAGGACAGCTTGTATGTGGGTGGAATTTTACCGAAATTTCCAAGGTGCAATTTGCAGACACACAAAACTGGAAAAACGTTATTATTTTTTAATTTCTTCTTTCTTTCTTTTTTTTTTTTTGGCTGAAAAAAGGAGCTCTTATGAAATAGATTGATAGATAGACTGACAGATCCATTCACCATGCATGAAGTAATCAGGAATGATTGGCCAATCCTTCTTACAACTCTCACCTCTCAGTCAATGGTACAGACTTTACTTGCCATCAGTACATGTGGTGGTGTTGACACATCCATAGTCACTTTCAACCTTACATGCGATATGTTTAATCCACTCACTAATAGATAACTACATAAATTTTCTTTATCTTACTTCCATTAATATGGATAATTAATTTATCCATGTGATCTATCAATTAATTACATGGACACAACATCATTTAAGACATCACTCCTTAAGATTATGTTCAAGTATGTTATTTTTCATATTGAAATTCTTCCATACTTAGGAACAGTAACACATGTTAATGTTTCTGCAGTCATGAAACATACACACATAAACACAGTTGCCCACACATCAAATAAGCACATAGCAGCTGTGGTTTGCATGCCTCACACTCTGTGCTCTGGCATTGATAGAGGTTCCTGGTTTCATTATGGCACCAATTCAACGCCGCTAGTGCTACAGGAATCTTGATCCTTACCAACAACATATTCATTGACATAACAGTGCAAGTCTATCCCAGGTAACAGCCAGACCAAACTAGCAAGGCAACAGTAAAGTATCTAATAGTAAGGCAAGATCTTTCTAAGGACTTGGTCATTAAGGGACTGCCAGGTTAGCAGTGGCCAACTATTCATACAAAGTAACAGACTACTATCGGCTACTTCACAACATGGCGTGCTCACACAACTCACTCAGATTGTGCACATACACACACAGTTCTAACCAAGGTGTTGAGTGCAGTAATAATACAGACAATTAAGCCTAAAGGGAATCAAGAGAAGCCAATAACTTGATAAGACAGATATTGAAACTGATTCATCCTCTCTCATCCCATAGCAAAACCAGATAGGCTTACTTCACACACTACCACAGATGTGCTTCCCACTCACACATGCCATCTTTCCTTTCTAATTATCAGAGAGGCTTGCACTGATGATACACCCCAATGAGGCTTCTGATTACATCACTTCAAGTGAGGCTTCAGGTCATGTTTACCTGAAACCATTCATTTTATAAATAACTTTCTAAACGCATACATTTCGTTTTCATAGGGGCATAAACTGTTATTTCACTTAGTTGTAGAGAGGGGGACACCATAGCTAAATAGTATAAGTGGTTTACAAGTGTAACTTTCCATCAACTTGTCCTCTGACATCAAAATCACCTGCAAATAGCAAGACATGATAATGAATACCTGTTCCAAGTAACTTTGCCTATGAGGAAGACTTGCTGTGAATGAGACTTTTAGGGGGGAAGAGGGTAAAGAAAATGGTTAATGTGTTGGAGAAAGGGCTCTTGTTCATCAAGGATAAATGGCTGTCATAAATTGTACATGCCTATTCATCTATCTGTCCTGCTCAGGTTTGGCTGGTACAGAAGGGAATTACTGGATCCAACATCTGCATGGCATTGCAACAGGTCTAGTAACAAAATTATACATACACTGTTGTCTCAAAAATAACTCCAATAAAATAAACATGTTTTTCACACGCTTTATCAGAGTGGACACCAGGTTATCTTAACTGGGTTACCCTGGAATGTATATTGTTTGACCATGTTCATCTGTTGTCAGTAATAGCATATGGTTAACAACACAAGCCTGAATGACAAATGAAACTGTCAACCATTCATTGAGCGTACCATACCAAAAAATAATCAAGCAATGACACATGTTGCCCTGTACGCTAGACACACATTAAAACTCTGTCCACACACACACCCTTCTGCCTTACCTGGGCTGGCTTCTCGCATGGGCTCAATGGAGATCTCCTGGTCTTGCAGGACACCCACATCCTTCTCTGGGTTGAGCAAGGCACGTGAGGGGAACTGGTACACCTGATAACCTGTTTGTGATAAGTGAGGGATCTCAGACTCAATCACCTGCTGCACTGATTGTCCTGGATTGCACAGGAGCTGAAAATGAGAAGGTGGGAAAATTCTGAAGGCTTAGTTTAATACATGCTAAAAATACTCCAGTCTGATAAGTCAATAGCATCATATCATATTATATGCAGGAGGAGTGCTATATATTTTTGAAATATTCAAACATTATTAATGCATTTGAATTTAACATCCCAGCCATTTAATGAAGAGGTTGAATTAGATCAGCACTGGGGAAGGGAAAAATCTTTTCTATCATCACATTTCATAAAATGTGTGCTTCAATGAATAGTGAACCAAAACCTCCAGTGTACAAACTGTGCAACCTCACAGCCTTGCACACACTTGCATGTCGGATCATGTCAAGAAGGGTGCCAATTCAACTACTGTGTGTAGCTGTGCCCTACAATGGGATAGAAACATGGAAATGGTTCTCTTACTAAAGGTGAGGTAAGGTTCAATATTGAAGGGTACAGTACACACTCAGGCCAGACTTGGTTTCCATTTGGCATGTGTGAATTGGCGATGGGACTATGTCCAAGGTGTACCCACTTGAATTCACGGGAGGACTAGGCTATCTGTTATGGTACCAGCGACAGGATAGTGGGACACAATAAAGCCTCATCTACAATTATTACAATATTTGGGAGACTATTTGGGACACACACAAATAAGAGAGACAGGAGGAGATTTGATGCAACCATCTGCATACTTGGGAAGTGAGATGAATGGCAGAGCACATGGTGTCTGATACCCATATGGTGCATCTGCCTTAAGTCAAGTGGATGACATGTTGGCACCAACAGCGGCAGGCGAGAGGAAAGGTATATGGATAGGAACAGCCTGACTAGGGTTGACTTCAGGATGATGAGAGTTAGCTTCTCTCTTTCTAACTTAGCTCAGTCATGCATCTCGTGTGCAGACAGCATTATGAATATGTTTAAACTCAATAATAACGTTTACCACCCAATATCTCCAGATATGGTAGCATGATATTATGGTGCATCAATTTCAGAAATTTTCAACATCACTCAGCTCCAGGTGGGACACTGGCCCCTCCCTGGGAGGGGAGCATGTGATAATGATCCATCAGGCAACAAACCCATCCCCTTCCACACAATCCCCAAAGAAACCACACGGAACCCACTGCATGCACAGCAGTGTGTGTGTGTGTGTGTGTGTGTGTGTGTGTGTGTGTGTGTGTGTGTGTGTGTGTGTGTGTGTGTGTGTGTGTGTGTGTGTGTGTGTGTGAACTCATGCCTTGGGTCTGTCATCACTCACAAGACATGACATGCAGAGAGACAGGATCACGCAAGTTAGATGGGACTGATTGATCTAGCCATATCCTTTAGGAGGCAACAAGGAAAGTAAACACATTCTTCATCTTCTTATTTCTAAAGTTCTCGGTGGTTTGGTCTTTGATGACTTCCAGTGGAATGCCAGCTCATAAACTTGGAAGGACCAAAATTGGTCCATAAAGGGAAGACTATTGATGCAAATTCTACAAGATTGACCAAAACTGTGAGTTTACTAAAGAAGCTTGGTCAGCTATGATAGTCTCCATGAATTGGCCACATCTACCACTATCACAGGTGCCATCTCACCACCCTTCTCAAGCATGCAATCCACTGACCCAAAACAACACAGAGCAACACAATAGAGGCCCTCTGTAAACCACACCATTAAACCAGGAATTTAATCAGAACAATTTCTGTAGGAGACGAGATATTTACAAGGGACAACAATGCATGCCACTGTGCCATGCTCATCAGGTTGCCGCATGCATGCAGAGTAGAGTTGCCACTGCCCATAATACAGTGGGCCTTTCTTACAAGCAAAGACAATGTGTCTGACATCATTCCAGCCACTGTGGAACATTCACCATTTTGTGATAAGACAGGTTGTAAAGCAACGAGGAGACTACAATTGTAGTTCCTTCTCACTCTCACCCTTGATGCTGTGCCATCTTTTTGAGTCTAGGAACCTTTACTGTGACACACTCATTGTTCGTAAGCATGATATATTAGCCACTGGACACCAATGCAGTATGATGGAGATGTAAGGAGAGGCACTAAAAGAACACCCAAAGATCAATACATTTCTCCTCTAATTAAACCACATTTGTCAATTAGTATCTGATGACATATAACACTGCTTGGAAGCATAAACACACAGACCTGGAAAGGTAGTTAAAAAAAATCTGAGCAACGAAATCAACCCCCCCCCCCCCCCCAAAAAAAAAGATGAAGAGAAAAGAAAAAAGAAAGAAAACAAAACAAAATTTTAAAAATTAGAACCAAAAAAAAAAAAAAAAAACAGAAAAAGGGGGAAACTTCCTGTCAATTGAGTTGTTTGAATGCAATTACTGGCCACCTCCAGTACTGCATGGGAAGACGTCAACATCCTTGATTAGCAACACAGTTGAAATATTTTATGCCAATTGGCATTATCACTATCTTGCAGGGCATGCCTGGATGATGGACCTCATGGCAACAGGGTGTAAACATTGCTGATAAAACTCCAAAAACTATGTATTGGTAAACATTCAGTATATTAAAGGGATTGTGTTGACAAAAAATGGGTGATTTGAGATTTGTGCAATTGCAGCTGTATTTATAGAGTTCAAACTAGTGGCAGATAATCCAAAGCCTCAATAGAGAAACAACAGTCACAATATAACATGAGGAGATGGGGGTGGCCCAGAGAAAAGTAACCATTATGAACACTTCCATAGTGTGACAGCCATACTGATAGAACTGGTTTTCCAAAGATCAAAGACAAAAAAAAAAAAAAAAAAAAAAAAAAAAAAAGAGAACACACAAAGATTTTTTTCTTACCCTTAGTCTTTTCCCACCGTCATGGGGTAGGTAGGCTGTAATGGTAAAGGAAGGAGAGTTGAAGCTATTGGGACTAAAGGAATGTTTTCCCATCTTGGAACCTCCCCTCACACTAAATTTTTTGGATGGTTTGGGTGAGCCACCTCTTGAAGATTGGCGTGGAGACATTGTAGTGCTCCCGACCGCTCGACTACCACTACCACTTCTATCACCCATAATCTGGACAGTGAAGGTCTTGGTTTGTTGTTGGGGCATGCCCGAGCTGGTTGCGCTGGTTATCATTTCTTCCTTGTACACAAACGTCGTCATGTCACTCAAAAGAAATTCAAACGAAAGCTAAACTAAAAACTAAACGGAAAATTAAATAATTTGATGTGTTTCCAAAGCACATCTCACTATACCTGGCACTGCTGACTACAGTCTAGAATTTGACAACTTCACACTGTGGTTGAAGGTCACTGAATTTAAATTCCTCCGTTGGACTTTCCAAATTGGATGGGCGTGACTAGCTGTCACATGACAACGGTCTAATTCTATTTTGTTGTTGTTTTTGTCGACCACTCCAGCAAACCACATCACTGCAATTACAGCTCTCTCTGAGAGGGTGAGGGACAGTATGTCAGCCGGAGTTGCTACTACCCCTGAACTAGTGGAGGATGGTGCTGAAGATCCAGCAGATGGTGACACTGATGAAGAAATAAACCTGATTTTGCAGGGTACTGGTGAAGATGAAAATCATTCTTCCTCTAAAACTTTTAGGGGAAAGAAGAAGTACACTGTGTCAGGGGCAGGGAGCCTGCCTACCTGGTTCAGGAGGTTGAGTAGAAGTGAGGCTATTTGTCTTGTGGTGGGAACCATTGTGGTGGTAGCTATTGTGGTGGTATTTGTAACCATTGCAGTTGTGGCAACACCAGACAGTGACAAATCAAGTGATCATAGTGTTAGTGGAGGTGCAATCAAGTGGTCTGATGTCCGACTCCAGAGTTCTGTTATTCCAAAGTCTTATGACATCAGCATTTCAGTGGACTTGGTCACCTTCCAGGTCACCGGTTCAGTCAGCATCGTCTGTTCTGTGACATCTGCTGTGGACTACATCGCACTGCATGTCAAAGACATGGACATCTCACCTGATGGACATAGTGTGACACGTGATGGTGAAGATCTGCCACATGGTGTGCTTTATTACAAAATCAATGACTTCTTCATTTTCAATATGACTCAGCCTCTCTCTCCTGGAGAGATCACTCTTACCATGGACTTCAGCTATGCTCTAAGAGACGGTCTGGCTGGCTTTTATCGCAGCTCGTATGTCAATGCTCAAGGGGAGACTCAGTACTTGGCTACTACTCAGTTTGAAGCCACAGATGCCAGACGTGCCTTCCCTTGCTTCGACGAGCCGTCTCTGAAGGCCACTTTTACCATACATATCACACACCATTCTGACTACAATGCCTGGTCTAATATGCCTCGTAAGAGTCGTAGTGCCACAGACTCCAAGGGATTCGTCACCACCAAGTTTGAGACCTCACTCAAGATGAGCAGTTACCTGGTGGCATTTATTGTGTCTGACTTTGAATGTATTGGAGAGTCCATCAACAGCACCAGTGGCCAGGAAGTGATGGTGAGCAGTTGTGTGTGTGTGTGTGAGAGCCCTGTTGGTGGGTGTGGTCAGGGAGTGGGTCGTGTGGGTGGGTGTGGTTATATATTGTGTGGTTGAAGAAGACTAGTTACATGTGGATTTGGTGTACTAAGGGATTAAATTAACAAGACTGGAATTTTCAGCCAAAAACGCACTCATTTATGATTTAATCTTTTAATTTAGTCGCGGGGGGGGGGGGGGGAAGGGAAAAAAACTCAGCCATGACCAGGAGTTGAACTGGGGACCTTAGCACTTGTGGTCAGAGTAAGTTTCGTAACAAAAACAAGATTCCCAAGGAAGTAAAATTTAGACTCTGCGAACTTGTTGAAATTCTTAGGTAAAAATAGAATAAGTTAGGCATGGAAAAGTAGGAAGATAGCTATGATCACAAGTGTTCTTATTGATTTGTAAATGACTATGCTTGGTTCAGAGAATTTTGCACCACTAAGTGCAACTTGAATAAGTAACTCAGTGTCAGTGTTACATGAGCTTCATGATGTTAATGACACAGTGGATAATACCTTATTGTGTTAGCAAGGGCGGATGGAGCCAGCTCTCTAATAGTGTTACAAAGGTATTCCTACTTTGTCTCCATATGGAACAAGCTGGGGTAGCTGGTCTTGCCAGAGGCAAATGAACGGTTGTCTTACCCCAAGTAGTAAAATACCTGTCCTACGGACGGAGACAATAAAGGCATCTTACTATAAATCGAGATTTGTTTGTTTGCTATCTCCTCCAAACATTAGGGCCAACAGGGCTCAAACGAGGAAGAGGAAAGGAGAAGGAAAGGGTTTTGGGCACAGTTTTGCTGACCTCACTTAGAGCATGTTTGCATAATTGTGGTTTGTAGTGCTCATAATGCAGCTTGGTGGTTATTCATGCATGGAGTTGAGACTCCTCCCCTAAAAAAAGTGTTTAAATGCCAGACCTATGGGCAAGGTTTTACTCCTATCTTCACATAAAACTGTCCTTGGGTGACCTATCAACCCCTGGAAATTTGAGCCTTGTTGGTTTAAGCGTTTGGGGTGGATGCAAACAAACAAACAAACAAGGAAATCATAAACTGTAGTAAGATGGTTTGTGGTTGTTGTGGTTTTCCAGTTGAACTGACCCATACAGACTTGAAACAGATATTACTGCAGTTCCTTATACTCTTTGACATCTTCAATAAGACCACTTGCTTACTAGTATATGTACAGTTTTAGGACATAAACTTATTGCTGTTCTTTGTATCAGTGGGCCTGTTTCAGCTTTGCTGCATGGTATTGGTGCAGCGAAGTATGGAAGTGGTAAAAAAAACTGAAGCCAGATTTGCTGGTAGCAGCTTGAATGGAGTATGTCGATATTGGCATTCATATTTTACACCATTTGTTGGCCAAACCATATCCATAACCACAAATGCGGGAGGGTAATAACATTCATGGTCACATGAAAACCACATGCCAAATTTCAGCCTGAATGGTCCAGCGTGTGACTGGAATCTGTGTTAATCTCCTGTGGGTGTGGCTATGTGACTATTTTGGGGGTTCAATTAAATCTTGTTCCACTTGATTGCTCTTACTGGTCAATCGGTCTCCTTTAATAGTTTATCATTTGTGGGTGTGGTTAAGCACAGTCACAGGAGGTTATTAATACTTTTGTGTTTGCATGGAGACCACATACCAAGTTTCAGTGTGATTAGTTCTTGTCAGTGAAAACAACTTATGTGAGTGTGGCCATGAAAAAACGCACCCATTATCACACCCACGTGTAGCTAATAATGCTCACTCGAGTATTTTGAAACCACATGCCAAATTTTCAGCCTGATTGGGCCTTTAATTAGCTTTAGGCAACCAAAGCAACTACATGTGTGACTATGACAAAACCACACCCATTGCCACACACATGTGGTTAATAATGCTCACCCTGTTACTTGGAGAACATATACCAAATTTCAGCACGATGCATTGTCCTTTAATTAGCTTTTGGCATCCCAAATTACTTTTGTGAGTGTAGCCATAATAAAACCACATCCATTGCCACATCCCCATGTGTTTAATAATGCTCACCCGGTTACTTGGAGACCACATACCAAATTTCAGCCTGATTGGTTCAGCGGTTTGGCAGTGAAAACAATTCACACACGCGCGCGCACACACATACGGAGTTCCTATTTATAAGTAGATTGTAT
Source organism: Lycopodina hypogea (assembly GCA_963969325.1). Taxonomy (NCBI): domain Eukaryota; kingdom Metazoa; phylum Porifera; class Demospongiae; order Poecilosclerida; family Cladorhizidae; genus Lycopodina; species Lycopodina hypogea. The sequence continues at coordinate 9,037,262 of OZ017787.1, forward strand.
GGTACATGCAGTATCTTTTATGTAAGGTAAAAATGGATCAATACTGGGGCTTTTTTTTATCTGTCCCCGATGTTGTTGCCCTGAAAGACTAATTAGATCAATGACAAGACGCTCTTGGTCATTCCAGAGTATTACACATATTTCATTAGATTTTGTTCCGGAATGTGGCAATGTATAATGAACAAACACACAAACATGCCACAAAGGAGTGTTTTTGTGTTTGAGGTGTATCAATAAAGTTCTCTAACAACTTCAATGTAAAAGTAATTAGAAAAAGTTGTTTGTTTTGTAGAAAGAGTTCCGAATGCATGCTGCCCTAAAGTATATCTAATTGTATTTGATCTGTGTCTTATGTATCAGATTGTTGAGACCACTTGTTTCCATTGTTACGCTAAGTGTTATGTAGTGTAACTTTATTGTAGTTACTCTAATATAGCTCTGTCTGTATGCAGATACTTTGGTTATTATGGGATATTATATAAACCATTTCTATGACCAACTTCCTGGAAATGTCACTTATGTCAATTGTAAGTTTCCACTCACTCAAAACTCACATCCTACTTGCATGAGGTTGTTTAATTATAATAATCATCTTGGCATGCTGATTAGGTTGCCTGTGATGTCTGGCATAAACAAACACGATGCTTGTGTATTTACAGGTGCAAGTGTGTTCCAACCCAGCCACCTTAGGTCTCACCAACTATGCCCTGGGCGCAGCGAAGAATGTCATCATGTTCTACGAGCAGGAGTTTGGTGTCCCTTACCCACTGCCCAAACAAGGTCGGCAGTGTAATGTTTAAGTTGACAAACTTTGGCATTCTTATAAACTAGACATACAGAGGAGGTTGTGTGTATGTGTATATGTGTGTATAAATTTTTGTGTTTGTGTTCTTATGGACTGACAAGTTCTACTTTCTGACTAAAGTGCACTCCAAGCTGCAGCAAGCCAGTCTGATGCTGCTCCAGTGAGTAGTCTGAGAAGTGATGGATTAACAAGAGCTGTCCCACACTAAGACCTGTGGCAAATAATTACTATAATATTTATTAAAGCATAGTGTTTTAGACCAGGCAAGATAATGTTTGGGACACTTAATATGAGGCTGAAGTTGTAGTAACATTAACAACTTTTGGGTTTCCATAGAATAAAAATATTCAATTGTGGCCATAGGTTACAATGATTTTTTGTTGTTTCATACAGTAAAAGCACTTAGTTGTAACAACAGGTTACAGCAAACAATGTTTCCATACAGTAGACAGTTTTGTTTTGTTTTTAAATCCATTCTTGAGCAAAACTTATGGATGTATGCTGCCCCCCCCCTCCTCCACCATTCCAAGTGTTCATAGACCTGTGTGCCACAGGTAAAATTGCATGGCCTCCTCAGGTTCTGACCATCATCATCATCTTACCTTTGTGTCTCATTCTGATACAGATCTGTTTGCGATTCCTGACTTTGCTGCTGGTGCGATGGAGAACTGGGGCTTGATCACCTATCGGGAAACAGAACTGCTGTACAACGAGGAGTCAGATCCGGCCAATAGCAGGCAACGAGTTGCCTTGGTGATTGCTCATGAACTAGCCCATCAGGTGAGACCAGGAGGAAGCTGGACAACTAATTGTTGTTCAACTTAGTGGATGTGTTTGATTAAAAATGCAACAGCTGGGATATACTGTTGTCTTCATTTTGTAATGTTGTTGGCTTGTGTGTTGCATGAAGTTATATGCTAGTCTCGAATAGCCAGACTCATTATCAAATACTACTCTGGAAATGGGTTTGGTGCCACAGCCATATCTGACCAGTTCTATGTCCTTCGATTCAGAAGTTAACTCGATGTCATGAATATCATCATAGAAATAAAAACAAAACTATTATATAAGTGGAAAACTATGTTGTGGCTGCTCTTGCAAAACAACAAAAAGGCTGTACTGATTTTAATAAAACTTTACAGTCATGACCCTTGGGTGCCTGGCTTGGTGTTCAATCCCAGGCTTGGGCTCTCTTTTATTTTCCTCCTTTTTCCCCCCACCCGTTTTTTTTTTTATTTATTTTTTTTTTGTTTCCTCTTTTTTCTTCTATCCTTTTTCCTTCTTTTTATATTTTTTCCCCTTCCTTCTTTTCTTCTTTCAAATTCTTGATAAGAAGGGCTTAGTGGGTCAATCCTGACTACACTTGGCCACACCTCTTCCCAGTGTCTGTCTGTAAGGCTAAATGTATTCTCAAATTGAAAGGGTACTTTCTGAGATAGCAGGTAGATGAAATTTGGTGTGAGCATAGGTGTGGTGATAAGGTTAATGCCCATTTTCTTGGAATTTTGCTAAAGATAATTTCAGCAGAGGAAATTAGCATTTAGTGTAATTTGGACCATTTCTTGGTCAGGAATAAACCTACCACACCTACTTAATCTCCTGTTTTTCTTATCTGGAAGCCCCCACATTCCCATGGTGGAGTTTTAACAGTGAGGACTCTATGTTCAAGGGTTTGGCAGTACATAAGCCACATAGACCAAATAGACCAGTACATACCTACAATTTTTTGGGTTTAGCAAAGTGAAGTCATACAGGTTTAAAACTTTGTTTGCTGGAGCCAAGCCCTCTACTTTGCCACTTCCGCACAGATATCAGGTGTAATTTTGAGGTATAGTTTGCCAATTTTAATATAATTTTGAGAAAAAAAATTTTAACAATATATAAATGCAATTTGGAAGAAAATAGCCAGGTGGAGTTATCTTAACCTCAGCTTTTGGGTAGCAGCTGGGGTTGTCCAGCTTCTAAACAGATCGGCCCTCTTCCCATCCTCCACCCCCCCCCCCCCCCCTTCCTCCCCACACACACAAACACACACTCACTCACAGTGGTCTGGTAGCTGTGACTTTCTGGTTCTGAAAATTAATTCTAAAAAAATTGAGAACTACGAAAATTAGTAGCGTACTTCCTGAGGTGGAAGGTATAAGAAATTTGGTGTGAGGATAGGTGTAGTGGCAAGGTTAATGCCCATTTCCTTAGAATTTGATAAAGATAATTTTAACAGAGATAATTAGCATTTAGTTTTATTCTGATTTTAACAGTGCCAAGTTGTCTCTAGGTCTAAGAGTTTGGCAGTACATTAGCCACATAGGTTAGCACATATATACAATTTTTGAGTTTAGTGAAATCAGTTTGGCACTCAGGTGAGAGTGAAGCAGGAAAACTCTTGGGATGTATATGTTAGCAGTTTCCTGACATTTAGTTTGGTCTGTTGATGTGAGACTCAAACATAAGGGGCAAATTGACCTCGTGGATGTTTTGACAGGTCCCTTCCCCCCCCCCCCCCCCACAAAATCTCAATTTCAGGGTTGAGGGAGAGGGTTGTTTGTTCGTTTTTTTACCTCAAACAGGGAAATGGTTGTCGGCTCCAAACCACACTATGATAAATATATATAGCAAGTTATGTGTTCCATTAATGTTGTTAATCTAACTTAGAAATTATATTAGCAAATTTAAAGCTCAAATTACTCTGGTTAATCTGGTAACAACAACTTGCAATACCTGCAGTCTAGACAGCCCTTAAACCCCAACAAGAGAAATAAAATTGTCATTGAAGGGAAAGTAAGACTCTATTCTCATTATTGTTTGGGAAGGAATGTCTCTTTTTCCCTCTTCCTTTGACTTTGTATTAACAGCAGGCAAGCATAACACTGTTTTCATCTCCTTGCTGATGGTACACATTCAATTGGGACTCTGCTCTGGGAAATGCAGCAACACCTTGGTCTCCAAGCCACTTCATGGTCCACTTGTGCCAGTCCTCCCTCCGCTCCGCTCCTCTTATTGTTTCTGCTAGTGTATAATTATGTGATGGCCTTATCTACTGAAATCAAAATTGCTGCATCAACACTTACCCATGATAGCCTGAAATATTTCGCACCTTCTAGTAGATGCAGGGTTAGTAGGTGGTCAATATATTTTTTTGTGGTTCTGCCTACACGAAATATCAAGTCTCCATGCTATGGTTGCTTGCCCTGAATATTTGACAAGATCTGCAGTTACCCAGAGCCACTGGTGACCCATTGTCTGTGTAGTGATTCCTTTAACTGCTATAGTTGGAAGACCAGGTACAGTGAAACTAACCTGAAGCTGCTTTTTGGTTGTGCTATAATGATATTCATGACATGTGGTTACTCTCCAGAATATTAGGATGTTGAACTGGTCTGGTATAATGATATTCATGACATATGGTTACTCTCCAGAATCTAAGGATGTTGAACTGGTCCAGTATAGTGTTGACAACCCCAAGGAATGGATTTCTTTGCCGCAGTGAGGACAATAGAACACCAGGAGTCATAAGCTTTGTCTGGTCGAGGTAAGGCTGGGAAGATGGCCAGCCTTAATATTAAGAAGCTCTTCAAACTTTTCCCAATGTTTCCATAAAGTTCCTTCTGTTGACCGAACAAGAAATCAGCCTCCGCATCGTGTTCCCTGGAAACTGCATCTGCAGGCTAATGATTTCACTGGCCAATGTATCTAGTCAATTTAGAGGAGAGCATAAGAAGATCTATAGCTTCACTATTAATGGGCTTTTTTCTCTCTCTATTTTCTTTCTTTTCTCCTCTCCCTCTGTTTCTTTTATCCTTCAATCCTTTCTTCTTTATCCCCCTTTTCCCTTCCTTCTTTTCTTCTTTCCCCTAATTTCCCCCTTTGTTTATGCTAACCTTGTTTATTATTGCTATGAAACTAATTACACCAAAAAAATGTAATGACCCAAGTGAGTTCTAAATTGTTGGCAATTTGTCTTTCAGCATTATAGCATGCCTCCAAAATAATATAACCTTTCTGAAAAATCAAAGGGAATGATGAGCTGCTTTTAATTGAATGAAGTCCAAGGTCTAGAAATGATGGTTTTGAGTAACTCCTATAAGGTTTTGTGCTGATATTAACCCAGGCAACGAAGTGTATATGCTGCTAGTATATAATAAACTTACACTTGTACTGACTAGCCCTTAGCATACCATGAGGTAGGCACAGAATAATCTAGATGTCTGGTTCCAAGATCACACTTCTAGATCTGATACTCCAAATTAATGCTGTGAGCTTGTGGCGGGTGGTTAGATTGTGTTCTCTCAATAGTACCAACCATCAGAAGCCTTCTTGAATGGAGTAAAAACAAAAAATTTCCTCCTGGAAAAGCATTCTCCCAGACCACAAACTTGTTCACAGGCTTGTACATGTTTTAGCACTATTCCTCCCACCATCTTCCCCTTCCAGCCCCCCTCCAAGGAAAAATTCTGTCAAGCAATTTTGCAGCAATGATTACAGTTTAATCATTCCATTTTTGTATTTTTATGAAATGCATGCATGATGTGCTGAGTATGTATGATGGTTACCTTGTGGGCATGTGTGTACATTCCCTGAGGAACAGCAACATGCAAGTGTTGATAGGAGTTGAAGTGCAGGTACCATGTGGAAGTGCAGGTGCTGTGTGGAAGTGCAGGTGCTGTGTATAAGTGCTGGTGCTGTGTGGAAGTGCAGGTGCTGTGTAGAAGTGCAGGTGCTGTGTGGAAGTGCAGGTGCTGAGTGGAAGTGCAGGTGCTAGTGGAAGTGCAGGTGCTGAGTGGAAGTGCAGGTGCTGAGTGGAAGTGCAGGTGCCATGTGGAAGTCAGGTGCCATGTGGAAGTGCAAGTGCCATGTGGAAGTCAGGTGCCATGTGGAAGTGCAGGTGCATGTTTGTTTTCCCTGAAGCTGTACTCACATGGAGGGGAGAACTGAGCAACTAGAGCATCAGAAAAAAATCTGCTGTGATGCTGCAACTTAGAACAGGAAAATGTGAACAGTTTTGAGAGTATTCTCACTGCCTGTTGTCACTTTGGAGGAGGCACACCTACCAACCTTGGCACTGGCTCCTTGAAGAACTAACTGAGATATCTTCTGGTGTATCTTATGCACTGGGAGGAAGTCGCTTGTGCCTCATCAGAGAAAACAGTGTAGTAAACGGTGACTCCACCAACATGTGCAGACAGATTAGTGTACACTTATCTATGTACTCAGGCAATTACATATCCTGATGGGCCAAGCCATGCAGTACTGATGAATCTGCTCCATGGCTTCCTCTTTCTCAATTTTGTTTCTAAATTTTAATTTTCTCAATGTAATTTTTTCTAATGTTTGTTTTTTTACTTTTTTTGGGGTTTGTTATGTCTTTCCACCCATCCCCTTTTTTTCATTCAATTTATCCTGACTTTGGGGGGGAGGAGGGGATGGGGGGGGGGGGGGGGGTGTGTGTGTGTGTGTGTGTGAGAGTCCAGCAAGAAAAATTAATTGAAGTTGTCCAGTCATCTTTCCTATTTCAATGGTTGAGACATGACATGCTGTGATTCTTTATGTTTCTCTTGAGCAGCTGTTTTACATTCAGTTTTGTTCCTGCCATTCTGCAGTCTGTCTGTCCAGTTCACAGCACTCTTCCTTCCTTCCTCCCTTCCTCCTAACTCCATCATCCCATTACTCTCTCTCTTGTATGCATGTGTGTGTGTGTGTACGTCTATGTGGATGCGATCTCATGTGTTATTCATGTGTCCAGTGTGTCCAGGTGTACTGAGCTAATGGAGTGTTAAATGACAATTGCCTTCTTGTTGGGCCTATTCTTCCAATTATGAAGTGATTAGCAGTGTGGCAGACAAACCTTCTGGTAGCTCTGTTAGGAAATATTGCTACTGAGTATACAAACATCATCCTTAGAGGAATCGATGTTTGGGTTAATATAGTACTGATAGTTTATGAGATTTAATGGAGGGAGACACTGATTAAGGTAGACATGGTGTGGATATAGTTCAATTTGAAACAGTGGCGCCATTTATCCTAGTTAAAATCAAGCAGTGTAACAGGAATCAGATAATTGCAATGGATAGTGCAAATGTTGCTAACTCTTCTCAAACCTTTCAAGTTTGAAAAAGACTCTAAGTTATCAACAAGAGACTCAACGTCAACACAAAGTGTGAATTCCTGTGTAGTAAAGTAATGTTTGCTAATCTTCTCTCATTTGCTTATGAGGCTTACGAGCATTCTGTGGTTAGTGTGTGATGGATGGATGTCACTTGACCATCTACACTGGCAATTATAGACTAAGATGTCATTCTTAGGTTAATCCTGGATTTATATTTGAAACAGGCAACTTTAATGTCTTACTCTGTATTAGATTGGAGATAGATGGATAAATTCTGAGCTAGCAGCAGAGGGGTGTAGCTGCTTCAGAAGAGGTGTGGTTTGGGTGTGCCAACAATAAGACCTCAGGGTGGGAAGGCTAAAGGAATCCCGGGCTATGATGGAATGTCTGAGGACTGAGTGAGAGAGTGAAGCTGGATGTGGAGAGGCCTTATTAATGCTTCGGAAGAAGCTTTCTTCTCTCTTTTCAGTAGGTGTGTGTGTGTGTGTGCTATGTTTGTGTGCATGCTTAAAAAAGGAGTGTGAGGGAGAAGGGAGAGGGCTCATGTGATCATGTGATCATGGCTTTGCAAAGTGAGGGTAGGGGATGATGAGGTGATTGTTTAGACAGATGTAATGCATTGTGTTCAACTCAGTGACAACATGTACTAATCTATTGTAACATGATTTGTTTATTGTAGTGGTTTGGTAACCTGGTAACCATGGCTTGGTGGGATGGTTTGTGGCTGAATGAAGGATTTGCCAGCTTCATGGAGTATATTGGAACAAACAGTTACGAGCCGTCCTTCCATATGGCAAGTTGAGCAAATCTATAATCCATAAAAGTCTGAGCAAGAGTCTTCATCAGTATCCTTGCATGATGATGATATTGGGCTGCACATAATTTTGAGTGTTTCCAGAGCACTCGCGCAGATATGTTTGTGTGGGCTAACAGTTGTGCCGGTCATATCTGAATAGTTTCAAGTAGTTCATGTTGGACAATGATATTGGATATTGTAATCTTTGGAAGGAAAGCTGAGGGCACACTTATGAACACTTTGTGTTTATCTGTGGTCTGCAGATGCAGCAGTTTATTGAGGAAGATTTCACTCGAGCATTGAGTCTGGATGGCTTGAATGAGTCTCATCCCATTTTGCAGGAAGTGGACAGTCCCAATGAAATCAGTTCTCTCTTTGACTCCATTTCCTACAGCAAAGTGAGTTAACTCTTGTTGAGCATTTCTGTAATAATGTGTTGGCAATTTTGTTTTTGTTTTTTGTCTCTCTCTCATTTTGATATGGGTACATACATGGGTGTGGGTGGGTGTGTGTGTGTGATTTGATGTGAGGATACGAGTGTGGGTGGTGCTTGATGTGTGTTCTCATGCAAAGAATTCTTTGATGTGAGTCCATGCGGCATGCTGAGTCTGCCATTGCTATGGTGACACATCCTCATAATGTTTTGGTATTACTCTCATTAAATCTTAATCATTGCATGTTGTTTGTGATTGCATGTGTTTTCATGTGTTGTGAGAGAGTTCAACTGATATTTGAAAGCTTGGAAGTTGTATTTATCCTGTACAAATAGCCTAACACAGTGTCTGCACTGCCCTGGAAATCAGATCTTTCACAATTGATTTACTAAAATGGAACTGTGGAGGTGGTGTAGCTGCACATGGTTATTAGTGAGGGTATGACTGACCGTGTGCAAGATGATAATTGATAATTGTAATCCTACCATCCATTGCCCAGTCATTCATTAGCAAAACTCTTGAAGGGCATGTCCAGGTTTACAACAGGTTAAGCAGTTTAGAACTCCTTGAAGCAAGCTAGGGCTGTGAAGCCTTGTACCTGTGAGATGCTCTACCTTGACTGGAACACAGATTCATTATACAAATGAGTATTCCCCCCTTTTTAGGATGCAATAGCAATGACGATTCCTTCAAAGACACTCCAAAAGTGCAGCTATTTTAAGAAGTGAAGGGAAGGTGGCGGGCTGACTGCAGAAGGGTTGGTTAGTAGGCGTTGAGGCTGAAATAAGGTTCTCCAGAGTTGGCAATACCTTGTCCTGCTAAAGTACTGGACAATATGGAGAAAATATGAAATGTATTAATACACTACTTGTTGGTTGAAGAATAGTCCCACATCCTTACATTAGTGGGTTTTTCCTATTTAGTTTCACAAGATAGAATGTGGTTAATATTTTCATGTGTGTAAACAATGTGTAAGAGATACTCTTTCCACATATAAACTCTACGTGCAACGTTGCCAGATATGGTAGAAACAAAATGTTGAGCTATGGGATTTGGATAACCCTAAGATAATATTAACAAAGGATTGCACATAATAATTTTTTATTTCTTAAAAAATATTGACAGAAATCAAGAGTAACTAATAGGGCTAATTAAGACAAACATAGCACTCCTGGGCAGCTGCACGCACGCTCTAAACCTAGTCATCCTCCTCTCCAAGGTGTCACCAACAGAACTGTTAGAGGAAGGCTCATTACTTCAAAGACAGGATCCTTTCATACTTGTTGCTGCCATTCTCTCTCTGTTCCTCTCCTACCTCACACACACCTCCCACGGTTTGCTCTCAGACGTCCGTTCTGTGCAGGCATTAATTGGAAGACTAGAAGCAACAATTCATGGAGGAAATTTCTCTTAAGTGGAAATCAATTTTCACACGCTAGAGGGAGAAGGAATTCAATTAGTATCATGTCATAGGGGATACCAAGCCTTTGACATTCATAGATACTCCACATTTTTCCAGGAAATATTAATTTTTATCCAATTTTTGGAACTTTACACATTTTTATATTATATTTTGCAAACGCAACAGCACATGTATAAGAAAATGTCGCACAACAATTAGCATGGCTCTTGCTGTAGGTTATTCCCCATTGTTAGCACCATGTCAGGGATTTATTTGGGTAAGGTGTAGATTCAATGTTTCCCACTCTGGCAGGTTTGCCAAATTCCCCAAAGCTGTACAAGATTAGAATATGATATTTGGTGTCAGTTGTCAATAGGCATGGCTCTCTGTCTTAGTACTAACCTGCCTATAGTGGGAGTTCTGTTCCCTACTTCTCTAAATCTCTTATGTATACTTTCCTTATTTTTTCATTTTGTTGTTGTTTTTGTTATTGTTTGGTAAAGGGTGCTTGCATCATTCGAATGCTTCGACACTACATTGGAGAAGAGGCTTTCCGAGCTGGAATTCATGTGAGCTACTAACATAGTGCATGCCAAGAAACTTATGATGTACACATGGTTGTATTTCCTTTCTGCGCACTTTGACCCTGTTGATAGTCCTGTTCAAATAGATAAATTATCCAATTATAAGTTGGCAGTTTTCTATCCAGTTACCAACAAATGAAGCCCAATTTTCAAGCAAAAGTAAATTTGATGTTGGTTTTTAATATTTCTTTCTTTAATGGAAACGAAACAGTGAAGCTGGTATAGTCTTAGTATACTAATGTGGTGCTTACTCACCGAAACATGATTTTTATGATGAACTAAGCACTTGTCACCTAAAGATGTAAATGGCTACTAGTAGTAAAAACAATGGTTAAGGTTGATGCTTTATCCCTCGAGGGTTATTAGATGTTGATACTTGGTCTGCAGCTATGTTACACCTTACCAGTTGCTTCATATCATTTTCCATACTTCAATCATTCAATTATGGCGGGAAGGAGTTGTGGAATAGGTGGGTAATTGTGTAAGGTCTAGACTGTCTTAATTCAGGATTGATAGTTCTTCTTGTAGAGAGCACTTCTTTTTATTGTACGAGGTCAATAGATGGGAGAGATGTAGTTGGTTGAGGTGATGGGGGGGGGGGGGGGGGGGGGACAGAAGGAATAGCAATGTCTTCATAAGATCTGTGACTCTAGCAGGTGCACTCTCTAATGTTTATAAATAGCTTGTTTCAAAATGTAGTCATTTTCATGCAATTTTGCTGACATGCCATTAATCTGAACTAGCAGAAGTACCTCACTTGCTGGGATTTGTGGAAAGATACACAACACTAATGTTTATATTGGAGTAATCACACATTGTTGTTTATTTTGATACAGTATAGGTGAGTGTAATTCAATAAATGTTTTAAAGCTCAGTTTAATCAGTTTCACAGACCACATTAGTGGTTCCCCCATCAAGAGCCAGGACGTGAAGGTTCTTGCTAGAGTGGACTCATGAAAGATACACCAATATAGTCCCTCAAGCACTTCCAATTTTGACATTTTCGTTCCTAAACCTTAACCTTTTTGAATACCTTTTTGGGAAAATATTGGTCTCATACAAGACCACCCCGGGGTGTAGCCCCTCCAACCCTGAATGTTGGGTCAGCATTACCTAATAAATCCTTTTTTATCAGGTATGAGGAAAATATTTATAAAAAAAAAAAAAGAAAAAAAAAGCAGAATTAAAAATTTAAAAAAATTATAAATAATAAGATAAAATCATTAAACAGGGTGGGGGAAGGGAAGAAAAATGCCCAGTCCATCGATCACCTATCTTCCTTGCCTTCAATGGCAGTATGACTTTAATATTGTTGTATTTTATGTCGTCTGTTCTTAATGGTGGTTGTTGATGATAATTGTTGTCAGTTGTTGTAATGGTGGCTTTTTAGTAGTTGTTGTTTTTCCCCATGGTGGTTATTGCTGTTGTTGTTGTGCATGTGTGTGTGTCACATGTCACTCCATTCTGCTCTCCCCCCTCAGTCCTACCTCACTCAGCACCAGTATGGGAATGCAGAGACCTGGGAACTGTGGGAGTCCTTGCAGACAGCTGTCCCTGCACATAACGCCAGCATTACCGCTGTCATGGATACCTGGACAAAGCAGATGGGCTACCCTGTCTTCACTGTGAGCAGGAGCAAAGGCACACTCTCACAGACCCGCTTCTTCTCCAGCAAGCCCAAAGACTCTGTTGCTTCATCCCCATACGAGTGCGCCATTATTCTTGATATTCTTAAAGTGCTGTAGATGTACTCTAGGAATGACTCTGTGTAATGCTCTTGAATAGTACCCTCCCTTGATTAGTATCCTCCGTAAGAACAAGTGGACTCTTATTCACACTGTAGGTGTAATAAGGTGTTTTTATACTCTACATTAGTAGGTGTGCGCAAATCTAGAGCAACTCTTCCCTATAATTTATTTGGAATAGAACGATTCTTACTGTTGTTCAGTGAGTTTGCTACATTACACTTAGTTGTTTGACAACATCAAGCAAAGGTCTGCTTGCAATTTGATGTGGACTTGTGCTCAAGACACTACCAATGTTGAGCTGACCAGATCTCTGCTCCACATACATACCACACACACGCAGCCTCACTGATATCGTGTCCACGTATATCTGTTCTGTGTTGTGCTTCAGACATAATGATGTATCTTCTGAAGGTATTCTTTGGTTGTAGCAGTGTGTCTTCTTTCTTGATTTTATACCATCGTAAAGAAACCCAAAAACAATTGTTTCGGTGGATTCCAAGACTGATGGCTGATTTCAGGGATGGTAGAATAGAATAGCTTTTGTTGTGTTGTATTTAGTTGGCATGATGATTATCCTAGAACCTGTGGCATTTGACAAACACCAAATATTATGGGTGTGTATATAGTGTTAAAAACTGCTTGTTTTCTTGCCATTGAAGGCTATTGATTCATACACTAGAGACACTACTGGCTCTGGTACAATGAAAGCATGTAATTTGCCCAGGAGAATGACAATGCCTTACCTTTTTCAATGCTTATCGTAATGTTGAAATATCTGTCTCCCCCCCCCCCCCTTTTTTTTCTATTTTCCTTTTGTCTCATTGTCCAGTTATTTGTGGAAGGCTCCATTCAATTTCATCCATGTTTCTGGAGGTGGTGAAGAATCTGAAGTTGTTGACCTTGGTCTAGTGACAACATCATCTAGTAAGCCCGGTCATACCTAGGGGGGTTTGCCCTAACTGAATTGGTGATATTGTGCGCACGCGCGCGCACACACACACACACACACACACACACACACACACACACACACACACACACACACTCTCTCTCTCTCTCTCTCTCTCCTCCCATATGCACACACCATTTCCTCCCACACATGCACACATGGTGCTTGCCTTATCTTAACCAGCCTTCAGCCATTCTAAACCCAACACATTGTGAGTATTGCTGTGTGGGTCATGTCATACATGTGATGCACACTGTGGCTGCTGACTGAGCATGCTCGATCTTCCTCACTGCCTAGACCTCAAGTGTGAGGGAAGCTTAGGAAAAGGAATGGGTTGATACTTCTCTCACTCAGTGTTGGGGACATTTAAACTCAGTAGGTATGATTTTAGTCCTCAACGGTGAACCAACTGTTTGTATGTTTTTCTTACCACATACAAACTTTTACTCCATATGAAGATGTGTGTGCGCGGGGAGGGAGGGGGGGGGTCCATCTACTGTCTTGTATGTTGACTTGCTACAGAACTTGTGATGTTTGTTTGGGAACATCCGGAGAAATGACTTGAACTATTAAGATATGCTTACTTCTTTTTTTAAATTTTTTTACTTGCATCATTCGACTAATCATATTACCTTAAATGGGTTTCATTTAGAATTGCATAGCCACAGCTAGGTCATGAAACCACACCCAGTGTACCAATGAAACTCCTGCCCACACACCCACATGAGCTGTGGTTCCACTGTGTCGTGCTAGCTAGCCCTAGTAAAATACTTAGATGAAGAACAATTAGATTTTCAAGAAATAAAAGTTATGAGAATTTGGTTGTTTGTAAAGCAGGAAAAAGAGAATAATTTTGAAAGCATAAATTATAAAGGAAAAATCATGGGGTGGAAGATTGGAGAGAGTTTACATAAGTTTGTAAGCCTGTCAGTACATGTCTGGGACACCAAGAGAAAAAACAACATATGTTGAGTGTTCTGATGCATTTCACCTCACACTATGGCTGTTGACTCTCTCCCTCTCCTCCACACTAATGCATTACTACAGCTACTATGCAGTGGCCCGTGGATGGCTTCGTTAAGGCCAATCTAAACCAAACAGGATTCTACAGGGTGAACTATGAGCTCTCTGATTGGAGCAAGATCACAGCTTATCTCAAGACCAATATTGGCTCACCTGGCATTGTACGTTTCCCTCTCCATGAACACACACTGTATTCTTGCTCCACTTTTCTAGTGTCTAAGAGGAGAGGGTGTGGTGGGTGGGTGGGTGTGGTTTTATATCTATGTGATCTTGGTAGCAATCTGGAGCACAGTATGATAATTTCATCGTGAGCGTGTGGTTGTTTGATGTGGGAAGGTTCTCTCGGCCCAGGACAGGGCAGGGCTGCTTGACGATGCCTTTGCTCTGAGTCGGGCAGGCCTCCTGGATGTCCAGGTGGCCCTGAAACTCATCAGCTACCTGGTGGGGGAGGTGGACTATGTACCCTGGAGAGTGGGGCTCTCCTGGATCTATGCTGTGGACGGCTTGCTCAGTCTTTCTCCAAAACAAGGCGTCTATAGGGTAAGTGAGCAACAAATTGTTGTTCATGTTGTTGTTGTTGTTGTTGTTATTGTTATTGAACATACTAACTGTGCAGGAATTTGTCAACACACTTCTGGAACCTATAAATATGCTTTCCACAGACACCAGCTCCAGGAACATGACACACTTGGAAATGTGAGCTATTCACTTGAAGTGATATTCACAGTGGACTACATGAAGTATGTGTGTGTGCATGTGTTTTAAAAAATTTCATTTCATTAATTTTTTTTTATTACTTTTATATTTTTATTTTTTTTTTATTTACTTCAATGCATATTCATTAAGCCATTTTTTTTTTACATGACATTTTTCTCTGTGTTTGCAGTTATTTCAGATCTGCTTTATTGGAGGCAGCTGCTCATTTTGGAAACATGGAAGTCATAGAGAATGCCACAGCTCTGTTCAGGCAATGGAAGACATCTGGTGCAAGGTAAGCAACTCACTGTACAAGTGTTCTGGGCTGAATGACCCTACCAATTTTACTGGATTTAATCATCAGAAAATAGTTGTAATGATAACAATTACTTTTATGAGTTTAACAGTACATCTGTATAATGGAGAGCTGTTTATTGATGAGTAAGTGTACAAACATCCTCAAGTAATTATGAACAATCACACACTATTCTTGCATACATGTGATTTATTAAGTAACGTTCTGTTGTCTTTGCGGAATGATTCCTACAGACATGAACAAACTAACAATACCGTGTTTGTATCCTCACTTGCTAGCGTTGATCCCAACTTGAAGTCTCTGGTGTACGGAGTTGGAATAGAGTATGGGGAGGTGGAGGACTGGGACTATGTGTGGGCCCAGTACAACACCTCTCAGGATCCCTATGAGAAGGTGCTCTATCTCTCTGCCTTGGCACGCTCCAGACAACATTGGATTCTACAGAGGCAAGTACAGCTGTCATGGTTCACTGCCATAGTATGGTTCCCACATGTCTTTCGGGACCAAAAATTTGGATGATTAATGATTAAGGAGAGCACTAAACCTAGCACCCAGTAGATGCATATTAGAAAATTGCATTTTCAATTAATTATTTAACATGTCTGCTATCCATATTCAAAATTGCACCTATAAGCCTATACCACTCACTGGATTGCTTAATGATATTTGATTTAGCTTGTCCTGCCGGACCAAAAGTAAATGTCATGCCAAACTGAACAAGTGGAAATCAAATGTATTGTCATCAAATTACCATTGAAAATCCATGTCAGCGATTGTCAAAGTGTATATGTATTTTCCTTTTTTTTTTTTAACCACTTTGTGGGGTGTCACAATGCAACTTAATTTTGTTCACAATTTTTAATATGCCTATTGTGGGGGGGGCGGGGTTACTACCACTACTCTCACATGTATCCCACATCTTGGTCCACAAATGTTGGCTGTATTTAGTTATCCAGTCAGAAAATATTCACTCAATCCAATTTTTTCCATTTTGCTACTTTTCCCAGATGCACATATGAGACTTCATGGCAATGCATCGCACTATGTGCGCAGTGAACCTGAGACAGTTTGAAAGCTTTAGTTGTACTTCAATGGCCAATATACACAGCGACCATTACCTTCGTTTATTCACATTGTGCATATCAAGAAGCCATTCATTTTCTCTAGCATGCAAATGTGTGGGGTGTAAGGCTATCCACTCATGGAATAAGAACCATTGCAATGATGACCATTACCTTCTTCTTACACACATCGTGCATATGAATCCATTCATTTTTTCAAGGCTAGTGTCTCGAATATATATATGATGCTATTAACTCGTGGAATATGAATGGTGGGTCAGTTTGATCACTTGGTTCCTTCTTCAGGTTTCTGAACTACTCAGTCACGAAGCTGCGGCCTCAAGACACACTCTCTGCTATTGTACGTGTCTCACGTAATATCCATGGGCGGTACCTTGCCTGGAATTTTGTCAGGGCAAACTGGAACTTCTTTTTCAACTTGTAAGCTTCTAATTTCCTCTTTAGAAAAGTTCAACTAAATAGTTTTTATATTTATTTATGTTATTGGATTATGTAGATATGGAGAAGGCTCTTTCTTCTCTAGATTTATCCATTACATCACAGAAAACTTTGGCATGGAGTATGAACTTGAGCAGGCAAGTTGTGTTGTGATGTGTTTCAATCAATCATTTGGATGTGTTATATTGTTTCAATTTTCCTAAATTTAGTTGGTCGACTTTTTTTCGAGTGCAAACACTGGATCAGCCACACGAGGTTTTCGGCAGGCCATTGAAGTTGTCAGAGGAAACATTGCCTGGTTGAATCATTTCCAGCTCAATGACATTATCTAGATCAGATATCACTGTTTAAAATCCTATTATAATTTTATTATTTTTACACCAATTTTAGATAATGTTTCATGGTATATAAATTACACTCTACAGTGATCTCTGTTTTTATGGGCTAATTTGGCCCCCAACCATTCAAGATCTGCATAGGTACAACCACTACAGACGAAAGTTAAATTGATTTTTGAAGTAGAAAGTAAATATTGAGTTTTAGGAAAATAAACCTCAAATTATATACCCATATTTTTCTGTTCTAAATGTCCACCTAGCCCTAGCCCTATCTTTCATGAAGGAGTGGGTGCTGTGTCAGGGAGTGGGTAGTACATGAGTGCAGCAAAAATTGGAGTAATTGGAATTGTAAAAGGTGTTAGAAGTGGGTGATCAAGTGTTGCAAGAAAAAGCAGTAGAAAAAAAGGACAATAGTATGAAGTCATTGAACACAAGATGATTAGTGTTCAAAGGAGCCATATAGCTATATTCTATTACATAAATAACTGAGGTGGATAACAGTAAACCATCTAAAGCATAACTACACCTGAACACAATTGCTACTCTATTCAATCCATTCATATGCTGTAACAAACATTAGACTTTAATTTGGTGTCTGACTTCCTTATTCTCCCTCCCACTGCATAAAAACGGGCCTATCAGGAGAAAAAGTTGTTTGTGAGCGTGGCTGTAGCTGTGTTGACTGCACGCAAGATGTAGAGCTTGAATAATCCATGAAGGCTGGCTTCTATAAATTGAGATATTGTCCTGACACTTGCCAAGATCGACCTTAAGCACTTGTCACCTCCTCCAGGGCACAGAAAGAACCATCATAGGGCTTTGGAGTGGTGTCTGATGAGCACCATGACAGATGAGAACATATGTAGCAGTCTTCAAATTATGCGGGATGAAGGTGTGTTGACTATGCTGGTCAATTGGATCAGCCGAAACTGAGACATATGTTGACAAAACTGTGTAGAAAAAGTCCCTAGTGCAAATGGTACAGACAAGTGCTATGGTCTCCAGGGAGGCGCAAAGTTGACCCATAGAACATTTCAGTAGTGGAATAACCAAGGCAAGGTCCTCTTTGAAGGCTGTCCTTATGTTGAGAAGGGTGATGGAAAGCTGGTCACTCTGAAGTTGTTGGTGCGTGCACTTGACCAATGGTAGGATGCTGTATGTATTGGGTTGATCCTGAACAGGTTCAACAGGACTCACCAGAGCTCCAAGATGAACTGTCGACCGTGGTCAGAGGTAACTCTGGCAGGAACTCCATAGTGAGAGATCCAACCAGAGAGGAGTGCTCTAGGGCAGGATCAGAGACGGAAGCAGCCATGGGAAGGTGGGAGAGGGCCAATGATGTCCACATGTATGTGTTCAAGTTGGAAGCTGGGCTTGGGAGTAGGTGGGCAGTGTGATGGAAGATCTTGGATAGCTGACAACTGAAGCAAGATTTGGTCCCTGAGGTGATGTCTTTTTGAGGCTGTGCCAAACATGATATAATTACCTCTGTGGGTCAAGGCCTCTGTGTGGGTAAGAGAATGCTGAGTTTGAAAGACTTTTAGATTGAGGGATACTGGCATAACTGGTCTAGGGTACCCAGTGATGCATCTCAGAGGATGGAGTGATGATATGAAGGTGTGACGTCCTGCAGTTGCAGAGAAACAGCAGAGCATAGAGCTTAAGTATCGTGGTCGACGATCTGATGAGCTTTGAGTTCAGCTTAGTCCAATGTTTCAGTCACTGAAGTGAAAACTGATGTGGGATAGGGCATAAGTGATGGCATTGTCCCTCCCATGAAAATGACAGATATTAGTGGTGAGTTCTGATATGAAAAAAAAAGATGTGCTTATCAAGGTGTCCCCTTGTCAGAGTTGGCACTTGAGAGAACAAATCTCAGTGGCTTGTGTTCAGTAAAAAAGGGTGAACATTCGGCCCTCCATGAAGTGAGTAGCTCCCATGGAAGGCTGAATGTGTCGCTGGGTCGCAGAGTCTCAGGGAGAAGAAAATGAGATGGGGTCCACTGACCATGGAGTTGTTGTTCCAGGACAGCACCTATAGAAACATTTGAGGCATCAACAGTGATGGACATAGATGCTGAAGGGTCTGCCAACAAGGTAAGCTTCTGTAGTGCCTGCTTGCTTCTAACAAATGTTGCCTGACATAAAGTGGTCCAGATCCAAGGAATATTTATTCTTTTGAAGGGTAGATAGAGTGAATTAAGGACTGCTACACAGTGCAGATAAAAGTGATGGTAAAGTTGCTAAGTCCCATATACTTCTGCAAGGAAATCTTATTGGTTGGAGCAAAAAAATTGCAAATAGTTTCCACATGATCTGCCAGAGAGGGGCAATGCCTGCAGGGCTAATGCAAAGGCCATGGAAGTTGAGGGGGAAGACACTAGAATTATACCTGTAAGGGTTGATGATCAGCCTGTATTTACGCATATAAAGAGGGTCCGGGTCTACAAGTGGTTTGACTAGTTAAACTGGTGTGTAACTGGCTACAAGCATATTGTCTTATGCAGACTGACAGATGAGAGTTTCCTGTACAACTGATCTATAAAACACTGGAGAGTATGTGCTGCATCCTGGAGTCCTTAAGGTATCAAGTCTTCGGGACATTGCCCTCGTGTACAGGAATAAGATTGAAAGCCTGGACAAGGTCTACCTTAGAGAAGATTGTGGCTCCATGCAGTGATGCTACAAAGTCCTGTATTTGAGTGATAGGATAACTGCCTGGTGTGGTGATATCATTGAAAGCACAATAATCACTGCAGGGATGCCAGACACCTGACTTCTTGGGCACCATATGCTATGGTGAAGCCAAGGCACTGGATGAAGCCAAGCTGGATAAGATTGTGAACTTTAGTAGTGGCCAGCTTTCCAAGTGAAAGTGCATATGTGAGGGTGATCTCTCGTCCTCCCGTTTAGAACCTCCTGGTTCCCCACCTCAATGCAACTCATTCTCAAATCTCATCTGAAAATGAACATGCCAGCCTTGGCCACACTAGCTGGATCCCATCCTTACACATCATTAAGATCACTGGCTGAAGTGGACTCCTCAGTTACAGGGAGAGTAAGGCTCCTACCCTTCCAGTAACTGAGGAGTCCCTTTCAGTGAGCAACCATAATGCTGTTAATCACAGAGTTTGGACTCACTAACACTATTACATCTCTGGTGGCCAATCTAAAGCATCAGTACAGAAGAGCTAACGAAAGTCCAATATGATCCCTGTCATCACCATCACCAGAGTAACCCAAGGCAGAGTAATGCCTGCATCCTCAAGGACTCTATCAGAGATGTGCAGGTGATAAGTTGATCCTTGAGAGCAATTTCTGGTGCAAACTATTCTATCACACAATTAAACTTGGTTAGCTATTAGTTAATAGTCCTGGTGGTAAATTGTGCTCTTCAAGGACACATTGCACTGCCATGGTGTAGTGGAGTTTAGTAGAATGGTAGCATCACAAACTCTGAGCCAGTGACACCCTTTATTTTCCAAGTATCAAATTTACTTATAACAGAGTTCAAGAACAATCTGCATCACATAACAATAAGAGCACAATTCACTTTAAATAGCTTTTCTTCCTCATCGTGAATATATTTAAACTTCCATCAAAATGACCATATATGTACATAACGTCCAATTGTCCTCCCACCATCAACCAATCATATTCCTCTATATTTCAGCTAAAAACCCGCCCCTTACAACAATCAACAATACAATCTGTCCCTTACAACAATCAACAATACAAACTGCCCTTACATCAATCAACAATACAAAACACATAACTGACATGGCATAATACAATAAATAGAAATTCTAATGGTATTCCTAACAACAATATGACTATAAGGTTGCCATAGATTCTTTTCCCTTGACTCAATCACAGATAGCTGAAAGAATATCAGCTGATGGGCAGTTCCTAAATGTCAGTTTAGTGGTGTTTGAATCACCTTGAGGTCACAAATGTAGTGGCAATGCTTCTGCAGATTTATCCAACAAAACTTGGTCATAATCACAAGCATCAAGTCATGGAACACAATAAAATAATGAATGTTCTAATCAGATGCTATATATGATTTCTAAAATGCTGAGGTGGATATTACAATAAACTGTTCAATACATGACTATATCTGAACACACAATTAATAATTACTACTCCAATCAGTCCTTTTCATTTGGTACATTAAATATTTTAAATCAGAAGCAAGTGGCTGACTTCTAGTTCTCCCTCCAAGGTAAACAGATTAGACTGATCCTCCTGCAAGGATTAAGTATTAATGAACTTCCTATAGAGGAGGCAGAAAACAAATGTGTGGATTCTCCTCATAACATAGCAAATAGGTCCACAGAGTTGCACATTTAGAACAGAAAAATACAGCCATACAATTTGAATGTATTCCACTACAACTATGTATTTTCCATTTTAAATTAATTAATTCATGTCTGTAATGAATTAGAAATATTGGCTTTGGTTATACCTATGCAGACCTTGAATGGTTGGAGGCTGACCTAGCCCATAGAAACATCAGTGAGATCACCGTAGAGGGCAATCTCCTATACCATGATTGCAATATATATTTGAAATGTTGGTCTAAAAGAGGAGTAAAAATAATTTTTAAAAACAAGAGAATTTAAAGTGTTTATCTGGTCTAGATAATGTCATTGAGCTGGAGATGATTCAACCAGGCAATGTTCCCTCTGACAACTTCAATGGCCTGGCGAAAACCTCGTGTGGCTGATCCAGTGTTTGAGTTACTTGAAAATAAGTCGATCAGCTAGATTTAGGAGAAAGGAAAAAAAAAATTACAACGCATCCAAGTGTTTAGTGTAAACACAGTTTACACTACAACACTACTTGCCTGCTCAAGTTCATACTCTGTGCTCAAGTTTTCTGTCATGCCCTGAATAAATCTAGAGAAGGTAAAGCCTTCTCCATATCTACATAATCCAATAACATAAATAAGTATTAAAACTATTTTGTTCAACTTTCTAGAGGAAATCAGAAGCTTACAAGTTGAATAAGAAGTTCCAGTTTTCCCTGACAAAATTCCAGGTGAGGTACCGCCCATGGATATTACGTGAGACACGTACAATAGCAGAAAGTGTGTCTTGAGGCCGCAGCTTCGTGACTGAGTAGTTCAGAAACCTGAAGAAGGAACCAAGTACAGCCACCACATATTATGCTAGTCTCTGGTGAAATGTACTTTAGTCACGTAACAAGGATCAAAGTGAGCCACATTCACATTCCATGAGTTTATAGCATAAAACTTCAGAATTTTGTCTGTTTGAGTGAATGAATGGCTTCATATGCAGCATGTGCAACAAGAAGGTAATGGTCATCATGATTCTTTAATGTATTGGTCATCATAATTATCTAATGCATTGGCCCTTGAAGTTTGAATAATTAATTTAAATGCAATATTGAAATTTTTTGGGCCTGTATATACTGGGTGCTAGGCTTGGAGCACTCCTTAATCATTCCTAACCTTACCCAAAAGACATTTAGGAAACACTTTATGGTAATGACAACTGGTATTTGCCTCTGTAGAATCCAATGTTGTCTGGAGCGTGCCAAGGCAGAGAGATAGAGCACCTTCTCGTAGGGATCCTGAGAGGTGTTGTACTGGGCCCACACATAGTCCCAGTCCTCCACCTCCCCATACTCTATTCCAACTCCGTACACCAGAGACTTCAAGTTGGGATCAACACTACCAAGTGAGGATACAAATATGGTATTGTTAGTTTGTTCATGTCTGTAGACAATAGAATGTCACTTAATAAATCACATGTATGCAAGAATACAGTGCATGATTGTTCTTAATTGCTTAAGTGGTTTGTTCACTTAATAAAATTTTTCTAATAATTATATCCAGTAATATCAGTCGGGACATTAGGGTATTGTAGCATATGTCTATATAGAGTAGCACACACTTTTACAGTGAGTTGCTTACCTTGCACCAGATGTCTTCCATTGCCTGAACAGAGCTGTGGCATTCTCTATGACCTCCATGTTTCCAAAATGAGCAGCTGCCTCCAATAAAGCAGATCTGAAATAACTGCAAACACAGAGAAAAATGTTACGTAAAAAAAAAAAAATGGCTTAATGAATATATATTGAAGTAAATAAAAAAAAAATTAAAATATAAAAGTAATAAAAAAAAATTAATGAAATGAAATTTTTAAAAACACACGCACACGCACATACTTCATGTAGTCCACTGTGAATATCACTTCAAGTGAATAGCTCACATTTCCAAGTGTGTCATGTTCCTGGAGCTGGTGTCTGTGGAAAGCATATTTATAGGTTCCAGAAGTGTGTTGACAAATTCCTGCACAGTTAGTATGTTCAATAACAACAACAACAACAACAACAACATGAACAACAATTTGTTGCTCACTTACCCTATAGACGCCTTGTTTTGGAGAAAGACTGAGCAAGCCGTCCACAGCATAGATCCAGGAGAGCCCCACTCTCCAGGGTACATAGTCCACCTCCCCCACCAGGTAGCTGATGAGGTTCAGGGCCACCTGGACATCCAGGAGGCCTGCCCGACTCAGAGCAAAGGCATCGTCAAGCAGCCCTGCCCTGTCCTGGGCCGAGAGAACCTTCCCACATCAAACAACCACACGCTCACGATGAAATTATCATACTGTGCTCCAGATTGCTACCAAGATCACATAGATATAAAACCACACCCACCCACCCACCCACCACACCCTCTCCTCTTAGACACTAGAAAAGTGGAGCAAGAATACAGTGTGTGTTCATGGAGAGGGAAACGTACAATGCCAGGTGAGCCAATATTGGTCTTTAGATAAGCTGTGATCTTGCTCCAATCAGAGAGCTCATAGTTCACCCTGTAGAATCCCGTTTGGTTTAGATTGGCCTTAACGAAGCCATCCACGGGCCACTGCACAGTAACTGTAGTAATGCATCAGTGTGGAGGAGAGGGAGAGAGTCAACAGCCATAGTGTGAGGTGAAATGCATCAGAACACTCAACATATGTTGTTTTTCTTTCTCTTGGTGTCCCAGACATGTACTGACAGGCTTACAAACTTATGTAAACTCTCTCCAATCTTCCACCCCATGATTTTTCCTTTATAATTTATGCTTTCAAAATTATTCTCTTTTTCCTGCTTTACAAACAACCAAATTCTCATAACTTTTATTTCTTGAAAATCTAATTGTTCTTCATCTAAGTATTTTACTAGGGCTAGCTAGCACGACACAGTGGAACCACAGCTCATGTGGGTGTGTGGGCAGGAGTTTCATTGGTACACTGGGTGTGGTTTCATGACCTAGCTGTGGCTATGCAATTCTAAATGAAACCCATTTAAGGTAATATGATTAGTCGAATGATGCAAGTAAAAAAATTTAAAAAAAGAAGTAAGCATATCTTAATAGTTCAAGTCATTTCTCCGGATGTTCCCAAACAAACATCACAAGTTCTGTAGCAAGTCAACATACAAGACAGTAGATGGACCCCCCCCCCCCTCCCTCCCCGCGCACACACATCTTCATATGGAGTAAAAGTTTGTATGTGGTAAGAAAAACATACAAACAGTTGGTTCACCGTTGAGGACTAAAATCATACCTACTGAGTTTAAATGTCCCCAACACTGAGTGAGAGAAGTATCAACCCATTCCTGTTCCTAAGCTTCCCTCACACTTGAGGTCTAGGCAGTGAGGAAGGTTAAGCATGCTCAGTCAGCAGCCACAGTGTGCATCACATGTATGACATGACCCACACAGCAATACTCACAATGTGTTGGGTTTAGGATGGCTGAAGGCTGGTTAAGATAAGGCAAGCACCATGTGTGCATGTGTGGGAGGAAATGGTGTGTGCATATGGGAGGTGTGTGTGTGTGTGTGTGTGTGTGTGTGTGTGTGTGTGTGTGTGTGTGTGTGTGTGTGTGTGTGTGTGTGTGTGCGCGCGCGTGCGCACAATATCACCAATTCAGTTAGGGCAAACCCCCCTAGGTATGACCGGGCTTACTAGATGATGTTGTCACTAGACCAAGGTCAACAACTTCAGATTCTTCACCACCTCCAGAAACATGGATGAAATTGAATGGAGCCTTCCACAAATAACTGGACAATGAGACAAAAGGAAAATAGAAAAAAAAAAAAAAGGGGGGGGGGGGGGGAACAGATATTTCAACATTACGATAAGCATTGAAAAAGGTAAGGCATTGTCATTCTCCTGGGCAAATTACATGCTTTCATTGTACCAGAGCCAGTAGTGTCTCTAGTGTATGAATCAATAGCCTTCAATGGCAAGAAAACAAGCAGTTTTTAACACTATATACACACCCATAATATTTGGTGTTTGTCAAATGCCACAGGTTCTAGGATAATCATCATGCCAACTAAATACAACACAACAAAAGCTATTCTATTCTACCATCCCTGAAATCAGCCATCAGTCTTGGAATCCACCGAAACAATTGTTTTTGGGTTTCTTTACGACGGTATAAAATCAAGAAAGAAGACACACTGCTACAACCAAAGAATACCTTCAGAAGATACATCATTATGTCTGAAGCACAACACAGAACAGATATATGTGGGCACGATATCAGTGAGGCTGCGTGTGTGTGGTATGCATGTGGAGCAGAGATCTGGTCTGCTCAACATCGGTAGTGTCTTGAGCACAAGTCCACATCAAATTGCAAGCAGACCTTTGCTTGATGTTGTCAAACAACTAAGTGTAATGTAGTAAACTCACTGAACAGCAGTAAGAATCGTTCTATTCCAAATAAATTATAGGGAAGAGTTGCTCTAGATTTGCACACACCTACTAATGTACAGTATAAAAACACCTTATTACACCTCCAGTGTGAATAAGAGTCCACCTGTTCTTACGGAGGATACTAATCAAGGGAGGGTACTATTCAAGAGCATTACACAGAGTCATTCCTAGAGTACATCTACAGCGCTTTAAGAATATCAAGAATAATGGCGCACTTGAATGGGGATGAAGCAATAGAGTCTTTGGGCTTGCTGGAGAAGAAGCGGGTCTGTGAGAGTGTGCCTTTGCTCCTGTTCACAGTGAAGACAGGGTAGCCCATCTGCTTTGTCCAGGTATCCATGACAGCGGTAATGCTGGCGTTATGTGCAGGGACAGCTGTCTGCAAGGACTCCCACAGTTCCCGGGTCTCTGCATTCCCATACTGGTGCTGAGTGAGGTAGGACTGAGGGGGGAGAGCAGAATGGAGTGACATGTGACACACACACATGCACAACAACAACAGCAATAACCACCACGGGGAAAAACAACAACTACTAAAAAGCCACCATTACAACAACAACTGACAACAATTATCATCAACAACCACCATTAAGAACAGACGACATAAAATACAACAATATTCAAGTCATACTGCCATTGAAGGTAAGAAGATAGGTGATCGATGGACTGGGCATTTTTCTTCCCTTCCCCCACCCTGTTTAATGATTTTATCTTATTATTTATAATTTTTTTTTATTTTTAATTCTGCTTTTTTTTCTTCTTTTTTATAAATATTTTCCTCATACCTGATAAAAAAGGATTTATTAGGTAATGCTGACCCAACATTCAGGGTTGGAGGGGCTACACCCCGGGGTGGTCTTGTATGAGACCAATATTTTCCCAAAAAGGTATTCAAAAAGGTTAAGGTTTAGGAACGAAAATGTCAAAATTGGAAGTGCTTGAGGGACTATATTGGTGTATCTTTCATGAGTCCACTCTAGCAAGAACCTTCACGTCCTGGCTCTTGATGGGGGGAACCACTAATGTGGTCTGTGAAACTGATTAAACTGAGCTTTAAAACATTTATTGAATTACACTCACCTATACTGTATCAAAATAAACAACAATGTGTGATTACTCCAATATAAACATTAGTGTTGTGTATCTTTCCACAAATCCCAGCAAGTGAGGTACTTCTGCTAGTTCAGATTAATGGCATGTCAGCAAAATTGCATGAAAATGACTACATTTTGAAACAAGCTATTTATAAACATTAGAGAGTGCACCTGCTAGAGTCACAGATCTTATGAAGACATTGCTATTCCTTCTGTGTCCCCCCCCCCCCCCCCCCCCCCCCCATCACCTCAACCAACTACATCTCTCCCATCTATTGACCTCGTACAATAAAAAGAAGTGCTCTCTACAAGAAGAACTATCAATCCTGAATTAAGACAGTCTAGACCTTACACAATTACCCACCTATTCCACAACTCCTTCCCGCCATAATTGAATGATTGAAGTATGGAAAATGATATGAAGCAACTGGTAAGGTGTAACATAGCTGCAGACCAAGTATCAACATCTAATAACCCTTGAGGGATAAAGCATCAACCTTAACCATTGTTTTTACTACTAGTAGCCATTTACATCTTTAGGTGACAAGTGCTTAGTTCATCATAAAAATCATGTTTCGGTGAGTAAGCACCACATTAGTATACTAAGACTATACCAGCTTCACTGTTTCGTTTCCATTAAAGAAAGAAATATTAAAAACCAACATCAAATTTACTTTTGCTTGAAAATTGGGCTTCATTTGTTGGTAACTGGATAGAAAACTGCCAACTTATAATTGGATAATTTATCTATTTGAACAGGACTATCAACAGGGTCAAAGTGCGCAGAAAGGAAATACAACCATGTGTACATCATAAGTTTCTTGGCATGCACTATGTTAGTAGCTCACATGAATTCCAGCTCGGAAAGCCTCTTCTCCAATGTAGTGTCGAAGCATTCGAATGATGCAAGCACCCTTTACCAAACAATAACAAAAACAATAACAAAATGAAAAAATAAGGAAAGTATACATAAGAGATTTAGAGAAGTAGGGAACAGAACTCCCACTATAGGCAGGTTAGCACTAAGACAGAGAGCCATGCCTATTGACAACTGACACCAAATATCATATTCTAATCTTGTACAGCTTTGGGGAATATGGCAAACCTGCCAGAGTGGGAAACATTGAATCTACACCTTACCCAAATAAGTCCCAGACAATGGTGCTAACGATGGGACATAAATACAGCAATGAGCCATCCTTGCTGTGAGTAACATTCTCTTATAAAACATACATATTTATAGCATAAATATGTATGAAGTCATAAAATAAATAAAGGAAATTCCAGGAAAAGTGCAGGTGCTCATGATCCATGAATGTCAAAGGCATGGCATCTACATGTATACAAATATATATACATATGATGATTCCATCTGTATGTTACTTCCTAATGTCGCCAACCACTGGGCCAATTAAAAATAAAATAGGTATAATTAGTGAGTGAATACCAGGAGTGGTTCTAGAAACAGAAAAAAACACACATTTGGGTAGAGCAAGCATTTGGCAGTGTTGTATGCCTGCAGATCGTCTAACCCTGCAGAATCCACTCTATAAACTCTAAGGCCGAGTGAGGATTGTCAATTTTCTATACAAAACCTTCCATTTATTAGTGTGTCCAGCACAAACTGTCACAATCAGCTCAGACACATGGTTTCACCCTCTACCTTTCCAACATCTGTCATCTTCATCTGCACACAATATCTGTTCTTCTGGCCAACACTCAATCACCAGACTATCAGTTTGTGGTAAGAATCAACCTAAACCTCAGTTTCTTCACTGCCAGTTCTCGTGTTACAAATTGTTTCAGATGCAGCTCTTGTTGAAGTCGAATTGAGTTTAAAATACAAAAAATAAATATACTGTTGTGAAAAAATAATTTGATCACACAATTGATTGAATTTTGATATTTGGTGATTTTGATTGCAAAATCAATTTTAGATGGTGATTTTGATTGGATTTGCAATCAATTATTTGTTGGACTTTGATTTTGATTTTCAATCAAATTTTTAAAGATTTTGTACAAGCCTGAGCATAACCTAACCTAACATGACCTTACCTAACCTAACTGAGCTAACCTAACTTAATTAAAAAAAAGTTTATAAAAAATCATTACCAATAGCCTCCTTTTGCGGACTAAACTAATGGAAATTGCTCGGGATGTCGGGACAAAAGTTGCACAACAGAGACGACTACAGGACAACATTTTGTGTGGTCAGAGAGAAGGAAAGCACTGAAAAGTGGTCAAGGACACAGAGGGAGTAACAAATGGCACATTCCACTGCTAGGCTGCATGAAAGCTCCACCATTAGGGCAAGAATTCAAATGGAGATCAACAAGTACATGTTGCAGCACAAGCTTCCTTTACAAGATTCAGGAGTACAATGGTAGCATTGCCACGCCCAGCTTTGGCCACAAGGATGCATCACACCAAGAGTGGAACCAGAGCTTCAGAGTTCAAAGATAAGTCTTCCACATCATTGGCAGACCACTACCATCAGCACAGGAAGAGCCCAAGCTTCCGAAGGTCTACTTCCTGGACTCACTTACTGAGGAGAATTCGGCAAGGAATAGGGGTCACTTCAACCAGGGAATCATGGAGAGTCTTTCTGAGTGGTTTAATGACAATAACCACATTGTTCTATGATACCCTACAGTATCCTCTCCTCTTCATGCATGGCACAGGTGCCCGTCACTTGTATATGGTTGGCCAATAGACAAATGAGGAAGGATGCAGGATTACTCAACTCCAGTACCACAGCTACCACATCATAGTCAAATACTATTATCTACTGAAAGGTGCTTGACTCTTACAGCAGTTTCTGGTGGCTGCATACTGCAAGGCTGAGTCACAGAACCTGCTCTTCATCTGTAGACATAACAAGAAGCTGCATGCAGACAATTACTTCAGCCTATGTGACAGCCTCCTAGACCAAGATGGGGATCTACGCAACATTGGCCCAAGAGTGGTGCTCCTGGCCACATATACTGGTGGGCTCAGGTTGATGCACGAGAAATAAAGTGATGCAATGGCCTATGTATGCCACTTTTCAAGGGCATATTACTTCATCACGGTAACCTATAATACCAAGTGGTCTGAGATATCTGATAACCTGTTGCCCGGTCAAGAAAACTCAAGACCGACCTCACATCATTGCCAGAGTGGTCGGCCAAAAGTTCAAGAAACAGCTGGAACAGCTGAAGAAATGTGCCTTTGGATAGACCTGTGCCTGGCTCTACTCCATTGAGCACCTAAATTACTATTATGGGGTACAACTGACAACAAGATCAAGCCCAAGGAGATTGAAGTGGTCATCTCTGCTGAAATACCAGAGAAGGAGGAGGATCCAGAGCTGCACGTCATGTGGTCATGGCCCACATGATCCACTGCCCGTGCAGAGCCGACAACCAAAACAGCCCCTGCAAGGTAGAGTACAAATTCACCAAGCAGTCTCCAAGGCATTTCTGCAATGCATTGAGTAGGGGAGTGACAGCTATTCAATGTACCGGCGACTTAAGCCAAAAGTTGGTGGGCATACTGGAAAGATCAGCACACAGAAACAGGGACAGCCAGTCCTGCAAGAGGTCACCAATCAGTGGGTGGGGCCCTACATTCCCTTCCTCCTGCAGCAGATGAATAGTCACATCAATGTTGAGATATGCTCCAGTATCAAGTGCATCAAGTATGTTTTCAAGTGCATCACAAAGGGGTCGGACCAAGTTGTGTTCCAGCTGCAGTGCACAGAGCAGGAGGGAGTAGGCCAGCTAAGGGTCATAGATGAGATTGCCCAGTTCAAGAACGTCTGGTGTGTTTGGAGCAGTGAAGCGGCATAGTAAATCCTGTAACACACCATCAGTGAGCATAATGGCACTTGGACCACCACCAGCCACCACACTCACAGCCTTCTTTGAGACTTGTGCAGTGGAGGATAGCTTTGCCAGGACATGAAAGTATCACAAAATTCCCAAGTGCTACACCCAGAGCAAGCCAAATTAGTTGCAGCTTAACCCATCCAGGTTGTTTTCTCCTTTTTTAACTTGAATTTTGATTTCATTCAAGATGAGGCAATTGATATTCTTAGATGAAAGAAAGTAATCGTACAGGCACTACACTTCGTGTTTTTTTCTTTGGGGGTAGCCCACTGGTGCAGTGAGTACTTTCCAGAAACACTGCACTGAAGTCATGAAGTGAGGACCTCTGTACACCACATTGCGTGTCAGGCTGTCCCTGCAGTAGATATACGGTCCTTTGAATGAGCCAACACGACTGACCCTAACACACCTGACCATGACTGAAGACTGGTTCTTTGAGGTTGAGCAATGCTGGCGCGTTCACACTTTACTTAGTTTTACTGGAAGCACTATGTTGCATCGCAGTGTCCAGCATGAATGCTTGCTAGGACCACCATTGGTAGGCTGTAGTCACACTACTTAAAAGTAAAGGCATTTGCATACAACCTGCTACTTCAGTTTTAGCTAAGTGAGACTGTGCTACAAATGAGCAGACAAGTAAGATAATGTCTGTGGGTATTTATATTTCAAGAGAGAAAAGAAACGAAAGGAAAAGGGGGAAAAAGGAAGGGGAAAAGAGGAAAGGGAAAAAAGAGAGAAAGGATAGTAAAATTTTTTTTTAAATAAAAGAAAACTAAAAAAAAAAAAAAAAAAAAAAAAAAAAAGTAAAGGGAAAAGGGGAGATAAAGAAAGGAAAGAGAGATAAGAAAAGGAAAAAAATGTATTGAAAAAGGAAAAGAAATGTATTGAAAAAGGAAGGGGAAAAAACCAACTCTGGTGAGACTAGAATTTACAACCCAGAAGCTGAACAACAAGAAAAATTAACTCACTTTACTGTAGGAAATGGTGTCAAAGAGAGTGATAATTTCATTGGGACTGTTCACTTCCTGCAAAATGGGATGAGACTCATTCAAGCCATCCAGACTCAATGCTCGAGTGAAATCTTCCTCAATAAACTGCTGCATCTGCAGACCACAGATAAACACAAAGTGTTCATAAGTGTGCCCTCAGCTCTCCTCCCAAAGATTACAATATTCAATATCATTGTCCAACATGAACTACTTGAAACTATTCAGATATGACCGGCACACCTGTTAGCCCACAAAACATATCTGCATGAGAGCTCTGGAAACACTCAAAATTATGTGCAGCCCAATATCATCATCATGCAAGGATACTGATGAAGACTCTTGCTCAGACTTTTATGGATTATAGATCTGCTCAACTTGCCATATGGAAGGACGGCTCGTAACTGTTTGTTCCAATGTACATCATGAAGCTGGCAAATCCTTCATTCAGCCACACACCATCCCACCAAGCCATGGTTACCAGGTTACCAAACCACTATAATAAACAAATCATGTTACAATAGATTAGTACATGTTGTCACTGAGTTGAACATACATCTGTTTAAATAATAACCTTATCACTTTTTCACCCCTCCCCCCTCTCCCTCCCACTCTGCAAGGTCATGATTCCATTTTGGACACGCCTATCACATAATGATTAGATCTGCTTTCCATGTATTCACATGCAGAGCCCACTTCTTCCCCCCTCCCCCTCCTCGCATGCACACACTTACAAACACTTACAAACACAAACAACACCACACACTTATAACAACACACCACCACACACACACACTTACAAACAACACCACACACTTATAACAACAACACACCACACACACACACACACACACACACTTACAAACAACACCACACACTTATAACAACAACACACCACCACACACACACACTTACAAACAACACCACACACACACACACACACACAGACAGATAGAAAGCTAGGAAAGCTTCTAAAGCAACAGAACCTTATCTTAAACAGTTTCAATCACTCACTCAGCTCTCAGACATTTGCCAGTCACAGCTTGGGATTACCGTAACCCTTCCCACCCACTTTACCATCCTCCAAACCACCCCCTCTGCTGCTAGCTCAGCAATTCCTCATCTACTTCCAATCTGATACAGAGCAAGACATTAAAGTTGTCTGTTTCAAAATAACACACACACAATTAACCAAAAAAAGGAGAAGAAATCTTTGCCTATAATTGCCAGTGTAGCTGGTCAGGTGACATCCATCCATCCATCACACTCATGATCAACACATAATGCTCATACACACCATCAGTGAGAGAGAAAAGCTGTCTCGTCCAATGAGAATAGCCATTGAAGGTCCATAACTACCCTTAATCAACTTTAATGAAGTTCTTCAAGTTTTTAAAGAGAAAAACATTGAATACAATAAACCACAGTAGGACATAAGTTTACATATAAATACTCTATCTATACATGACCAAATGAATGAACGTCTATAATTATTCACCCTAAATTATCAAGATTTCTTGGGGAATCCCCCTGTACGAAGCCCAGCTTGGTGCGTGAAATAGCAAACACTGACCGACCATCCCACCACAACACTGCTACTGTCCCAGTGCATCTACAGTGTTACATGAGCATGTATACAACTGCCACTTATCCCATCCTTGAAGGGTAACTAAACTGGAAAAAAAAAAAAAAAAAAATTTTTTTTATTGTCTTATTTTGTTGTCCTTGATGCATAGCTTGGTATAAAAAAATTTGGAAATTTTGGGTCCAATATTCATGAAGAAAACTTAGCTTAAAAATTTAACTTCCTGTGGGGGTGTAACTAATCATGACGCCACATGGGGGACTGCTGCAGCCAGAACTGAATGTCAGTGATATCCTATTTCAACAAACTTCAACAATTCCTGGGGTCAGGAGGCCCAATTCCACCTGAAAGTCCAGGATTGGTAGCATCACATTGACATCTAGCACAATAGCAACTGGGAATGAGTTGTGGAGTTGGAAATCTGAAGGAATAAGTGGAGAGATCTGTCCCTTGGGAGAGTGCAATAATTATTCATACCTTCAGATCCTATTGATACCACTTCTCAGTTCCACCTATCTCTGATTCAGGTACAGAAAATGAAGATCAAAGACTTTCTGATTTGTCATGATAAAATATAGCTATTTGCAAAATTTTTTTTTAGTTTTGGCTACTTTTGGTGTGGAGCTAGATATTTAATAGCTAGCTGTATAGCTACAGAAAACGAGTATCTTGTTATGGTAATACTTGCTAGCTAGCTTGCCATTTTTAGTGTGGAGCTAGATATTTCATAGCTAGCTATATAGCAAACTGTGTAATTATTCTTATTATACTAGGTTATAACATTTATAGCTAAATGTTATAACCTAGTGTAATGATAAACACACTCATTAAGTAATTTGAAGCCAGAATTCTGATAATGCCCACCTCTGGTCATGCAGAGGCACAGCTCACAGATACATGTAAACACAACCTAAATAGCCACAAGCATAAACTTGCATAATTTATTACATATCATTACATCTAATGAATAATGAATGATTATATGAGACAACAGTTTATTCCAGCTGGTACAGTTACAATCAAAACTCATCCAATAAATTCAACAATTATTGTCCAGCTTCCCCCACTCCCCCTGTCTCACCTGATGGGCTAGTTCATGAGCAATGACCAGGGCCACTCGCTGCCTGCTATTGGCCGGATCTGACTCCTCGTTGTACAGCAGTTCTGTTTCATCAAATGTGATCAAGCCCCAGTTCTCCATCGCAACATCAGGGAAGTCAGGAATTGCAAACAGATCTGAATCAGAATGAATTACAAAGGCAAGATGATGACGATGATAACCTGAGGAGACCATGAGTACTAATCCATCACTTCCCAGAACACTCACTGGATCAGCAACAGACTGCTTTACAAGTGGCAGCTTGGAGTGCACTATTATCAGGCATTATAAGTAGGTCTAAAGGAACACAAACACATATGTACACATACAACGAAGCACACACTCTAACACAATACACTCACAATCTCTCTCTCTCTCTCTCGCACACACATACTCACATACCACACACAGAGAACCTCCTCTGTATGTCTAATTTATGAGAATGATAAAGCTTGGGTACCTAAAAAAAAGAAGAAAAGTTACACTGGTGACCTTGTTTTGGCAGTGGGTAAGGGACACCAAATTCATGCTCGTAGAACATGATGACATTCTTTGCTGCGCCCAGGGCATAGTTGGTGAGACTTAGGGTGGCTGGGTTGGAACACACTTGCACCTGCAAATACACAAGCATCGTGTTTGTTTATGTCAGACATCACAGGCAACCTAATCAGTATTCCAAGATGATTATTACAACAAAACCACCTCATGCAAGTAGGATGTGAGTTCTGCGTGCAACCATTACAACTGACCAAAGTGAGGAATATTAACATGTTCACTGAAATAGTTTATATTTACCCCAAATAAAACTGTTTGTGTACAGACTCTGAGCTACATTAAGAGTAATTACAATAAACTTACATTACATAACATTTTAACAATGGAAACAAGTGCTATCAACAATCTGATATGTAAAAAATAGATCAAATTAAATTATATAAACTTTAGGATCAGAATTCTTTCTACAAAACAAACAAACTTTTTCTAATCTCTATACCATTAAAAGTAAAAATGTCTGTTTGTTTGCCCCTCCAGATTCTAACCCCTCCCAGAGTTTTGGTCAGAGGCCTCCACATTTTTTTAGGGATGATGCAGGCAACCTAGAGGAGTTACCATCACCAAAAAAAGTTTTCCCGAAAGTGGTACCCCGAGTTGGGAAATAAAACAATTCAAATATTCCATTCAAATATTCCATACAAAAAAGTATAAATAAACCATGGCCTAATGGCTACTGCACAGGTTTACCAAGATGAAAGTCAGTGGTACAAGCCTTTTTTCATTTTCCCCCTCCTTTTCTTCAAGATTTCAAAAGCTCAATAATAGCGACCTATGTGTAAAAGCTCTTAAAAAATATATATATTCCCCCTCTTCCCAACAGTCCCCCTTTCTTCCATTCTTCTTTCAATTTATGATAAAATGGATTTATTGGGTCGACTCTGACCACACCTCTTCTTGTGGGCATGTTAGCTGATAATGCCTATATTGGTACCTAGGTCAGATCCTTAGACCTAGAGACGTAAACCTTGGCATGCACACCCATCATGACTATAGGAACACCATGGACTGGGTCCAATCTGACCATATCTCATCTTCTTAAATTACACATTCCTAACCAGTTCTAAATGTTTGAGTGGTACCCTACAAACCACACTATGCAAAACACTCAATTACTCTAAAATACCCAAAATGAGGTCAACAGCAAAATAGGAATATACAGTGGAGCATGTGGGATTCCATCATTGGATGACTTCTAATTAGTTTACTATTATTCAACCACACAATCATAATCACACCCACCAACAGGACCCACTGCATGACCACACCCACCAACAGGGCTCTCTCTCTCACACACACACACAACTGCTCACCATCACTTCCTGGCCACTGGTGCTGTTGATGGACTCTCCGATACATTCAAAGTCAGACACAATAAATGCCACCAGGTAACTGCTCATCTTGAGTGAGGTCTCAAACTTGGTGGTGACGAATCCCTTGGAGTCTGTGGCACTACGACTCTTACGAGGCATATTAGACCAGGCATTGTAGTCAGAATGGTGTGTGATCTGTATGATAAAGGAGGCCTTCAGAGATGGTTCATCAAAGCAAGGGAAGGCACGTCTGGCATCTGTGGCTTCAAACTGAGTAGTGGCCAAGTACCGAATCTCCCCTTGAGCATTGATGTAGGAGCTGCGATAAAAGCCAGCCAGACCGTCTCTTAGAACATAGCTGAAGTCCATGGTAAGAGTGATCTCTCCAGGAGAGAGAGGCTGAGTCATATTGAAAATGAAGAAGTCATTGATCTTGTAATAAAGCACACCATGTGGCAGATCTTCACCATCACGTGTCACACTATGTCCATCAGGTGAGATGTCCATGTCTTTGACATGCAGTGCGATGTAGTCCACAGCAGATGTCACAGAACAGACGATGCTGACTGAACCGGTGACCTGGAAGGTGACCAAGTCCACTGAAATGCTGATGTCATAAGACTTTGGAATAACAGAACTCTGGAGTCGGACATCAGACCACTTGATTGCACCTCCACTAACACCATGATCACTTGATTTATCACTGTCTAGTGTTGCTACAACTGCAATGGTTACAAATACCACCACAATAGCTACCACCACAATGGTTCCCACCACAAGACAAATAGCCCCACTTCCACTCAACCTCCTGAACCAGGTAGGCAGGTTCCCTGCCCCTGAGACAGTGTACCTCTTTTTTCCCCTAAAAGTTTTAGAGGAAGAATGAATTTCATCATCACCACCACCTCGCTGCAACACAAGGTCTATTTCTGCATCAGTGTTGCTACTTGCTGGGTCTTCCGCACCATCCTCCAATAATTCAGAGTAATCTTCAGCTTTCGCAGACATCACCTCCCTGCCTACCCTTCCTTCACCCTCACTATTGAAATGGTGAGGTTTACAGGGACGAACAACAAAAATAGAAAATGGGGGGGGGGGAAAGAATTAACTCTAGCTCGGTGTCTAGTGACCAAATAGTAACGCCCACCCAATTTGGAAAGAACAGCAGAACATGGTAAAAAACTTAAATTCTTGTGTGTGTAGCTATAAGAAAAAATAAAACTGCATGGCAGTTCAGTTGCGTTCAATTGATTCAAAGTTGAATTAGTTGACTGTCATTTGGGTTTATTTAATTCTACTAAAATTTTGTCAGTCACTGCAGTGTGTAATTTAAGGGAGTTCCCCCCCCCCCCCCCCATTTGTGATAAAATAAAAAAAAATACCAATTTTATACTACATTTTGTGTGGTTTTATCTTAAAAGGTACCTCCTGGTAGATTTTTCTTTTATCATTAAATTTTTTTTTGGGCTAGATCTGGTTGACTGATGATTTGTTCAACTCCTTGCTCCATTGAAGATAACTGTTTTCAGAAAAAATAAAACCAAAAGAAACAACCTCCCCATTATTTTAAATCAGTTAATTTTAGTTATCTAACTTGTCAAATTTTAGTTGAATTAGATAAACTGTCATTTAGAATTTATTTGAATTAATAGTTAATTTTTCACATCAAATTTAATTGGACCCCATTGACTTCTGGGTAGTGAAATGACTAATGCACCCTGATTTCGCCTCAAGCAGTAGGTTTTTAGGATTACTTCCTCATGACATTTAGCTTCCCTGCCGATAAAACTCATACATTATTTTCCACCCCCCCCCCCCCCCCCCAATCAAGAAGTGGCCTACAACAGGATTCTGGCATATCACACAAAACAAATCAGTCCTGTTCACAAAATATGCATCTCATGCCTGCAACAATCCCACTGACTGCAATGACCTACCATACCTTTTTGCTCCATCATGAAACTGTGGTTGTGTACCATTAGTTGAAGCTGTTACTTCTCCCTGTTCCTTTTTCCCTCTCTTAAATTTTGATCTCATTCATTTCCATAACCCAGCAATATCTTCTATTCATCCAACCACCCCATCCACTCCTGTGTTTATCACGCCACAACAGCATGTACAAGACTTCACACACTCCCACCCTCTAAATATAGTTGGCCTCACTTGCAGTCCACTCCTCTACCATTCCAAGCACACACACACAGGAATGCCAAAGTGATGTAGCATTCCAGCCACATTGGGCAGGAATTATATATACAGACAAATGTGGAAAAGAAAATTAATAAATAAATTTTATATATATATATACATACATATGGCATGGAATTTTTTCCCCCCAAAATAATCTCATCAGTATTTATGCTAATTCTCTCCTTAGAGATGAGAGCAATTGGGTTGCACTGAATTATTTGATCCCGCCAAGTTACCAGGAACCTATTGCAACTGCACAACCTATCGAGAGACAGCAAGATTAGAAAAGATTGACACAGAAAATCATAATAATATCACTATTCATCAGTTCTTCTTCTCCCTATAGTGGAGGTCTGACCAACTGAAGGGATCAGTCTTCCTCAGTTTAATTTCCACCTTACTGGGCATCATTTCCACAGTGCTCTTCCCCACATCAATGACCTGCCATAGGGCAAATGTGCAAACAGTATACAATACACAAACAAAAGTAAGCAACAAATTTGTAAATGATGCAGTGAGATGCACAATATGCCAAAAATACAAATATTTTAACAGGTAATCAATTCAATGATGTAAACACACACACACACACACACACACACACACACACACACACACACACACACACACACACACACACACACACACACACACACACACACACACACACACACACACACACACACACACACACACACACACACACACTGTAGTAGATGCTGAAGAGAAGTGATGGAATATATGTCCAGATATTGCACAAGCGGTTGGAAATACACAGTGAGCACAAGTTAACAGTTTATTAACAAAAGAATGAAATAGACTTGTAGCACATATTTATCTCAAAATGAAAACAAATGCTGTGAAGTGACTCATGATCTAACACTTGAATGCAACACTCAGTGTCGAAACAGTTAACTTCAATCCACTAATTGCACTGATCAGTCCCCACCCCCTCAATGCTTGCAGTAGATGCCATGTGCTATCATAACAGGAATTCTATTAAATTATCAGGATGATGTTTTGATTAAATTATCAAATCAGGAGTATGTGAGATCAAAAATCATTCATTTCATTTCCTTTCACATATGATATGAAATAATGTCAATAACATGCAACAATGTTATACAATTATGCCAGCTAAAATGTATGCACATAATAATGATGTATTTCTATATGCAGTAACAGCTAACAACCAATACAATGAACAAGTACCAAACAACAGACAAACAGATGAGGACATGACAAGGTCTGTCAAACTTACACCATGCAACTTGAGCTCCTTGACAAACCTATTCAGTCCGTGGTTGAATACCAGTAGGACAGATACCTGCACACAAATACAAGTCCTATAAATCACACACAGCATTTTACAAAAACTTAAATTACCCACCAACAGATTTCAACCCAATCTGCAACACTGACAACATGTTACACGCAAGGTATCATTAATTTAATAGATTAATAGAAATTAGAGAGATAGGAGATTAATAGGCAATGACAGGAGTCTTATCTAGTAACTGATGAAATATTGTAATCCCAGCACACATTATTTTCCCACTACGCTTTTTATAAATCAAATCTATATCTATCTATCTAGCTATCTATCTATCTATCTATCTATCAATCTATCTATATCTATATATATATACATAAAAGAGACAGAGAGTTGACTACATACATTTGTTGGATTGACTTTGATGAGAGATTTGTCAGGCACACAGGCCTTGGCATAGATGCTCACGATCACCATGACGCCAGTCTGGTGCCAGTCATATCGACAGTTTTGCGTCATTTCCACTTCCTTAAATTAGAGGGATAAGAGGAGATAAATAGGCAATGACAGAGATCTCATCTAATAACTGATGAAATATTGTCCAGAAGGAAGATGTTCAGTTACAAATAAATCACTCTTCAGCTGTCTGTCCTTGATACAAAATTATACAACCAAAACCTACACAGCTAATCAATCATCTTTGACCTGATGAACATGTCGTCTCCTGTATATTCTTAACCTTTAATGTCCGTTGGAAGGAGTTTTATAGTGGTTTTATTCAAGGGTGCAGAGTGATCAAGGTAATATGGAATAAGGAATTTTTGGAAGACTCTGTGGCTCTGAAAAGAGCTGGTTATAACAAAGCTAAACTATTTTGCAAAAAAAGAGAAGAAAAAAAAAGCTTGTTCAAAAGTTTCCGGATCATATTTAATTCCCTCCCCTCTGCTGCAAGATGTGTTCCTCCTCTGTGGCTACTCGGTCCAGCAACATCTGACACCTCCTCTTCTTGTCAAGCTCCTCCCACCTTGATCTCGGCATGCCAGGACTAGGACATCATCTGAGCTATACAAGAGGAGCTTCTGTTGTTGGCCCATATAGAGGTTGAGGGAGATCACTGCCATATAGTAGCAATCTACACTACCACAAAAGGAAAAGAATCCAGTCGTTGGGCATCAATCCCAAATGATCAAAGTAAAGGACTCATTTTGGTTCTGAGTCACTCCAAGAATGCAACGTTCCATGAGAGAGTCCTTGGAGAGGTCAAGG
This sequence comes from Lycopodina hypogea, assembly GCA_963969325.1. NCBI lineage: Eukaryota > Metazoa > Porifera > Demospongiae > Poecilosclerida > Cladorhizidae > Lycopodina > Lycopodina hypogea. Next base: position 9,077,946 of record OZ017787.1, read on the forward strand.
AAGGCTTCCTCCCCAATGTGTAAGATCTTGTGGGGATTGTTAGTTTGTGTGGAGGAGAAAGTTCAGCCTTGGCCTCTGCTCTCTTGATTTTCATGTCTTTGCACTAAGATGTCTGACCAAGACAACACATTAAGTGGAGAGGATTAACGTCAGTAGATATACTGTAGTAGAATGATACCATTACAGCTCTCTGTATAACCACAGGATCTATTCTATTTGAGTGAATGGACTTCCAATATCAGCACTTAAGCTTTATGAGAATTCCCCCCCCCCACCCCACCAAACTTGATCATGTTCCTGTTCTTACCTTTATGCTGCTTCTTTTCCAAGTCAATTAGTGATTGATAATATGCATCTGCACATTGTCAATGAGATGGTCTTGCCCCTATGCCAGTGCTGCTCCATGGTGGGGTAGGTGGACGAGTCACCATCAGAAATCATGGAAATGTAATGAAGCTTTACTTCTCCACTGACAGCCTCCAGATTCTCACCACACTCCACCACCATTTTGACAGATGACCCGCTGTAGTTGCTGCTGCACTCTGCCTGATGTCTCTCCCTCTAGCCCAAGGACTGTGGGGCATTGGGGTCCATGCTCTTCCTCATGGCACACTTGCTTGCAGTACTAACTCAGTAGGTACCACATTATCCATGCACCAGGCCAGTCTCTCAGTTCACCACTTCTACAACACCATAGAGGGAGTGGTGACCACACTTATACCATGTGGTATCACACACCACCTTGCTGTCCACCATCTCATCCTCTCAGGAGCAAGAATAGGGGCAGAGGAAGGGACAACAGCATCAGCCCTAGAAGAGGTGTTGGACAAGTGGAAGATCTTACAGGCCTCTTGTAGCCAGAATGGGCTTACTTGTTCCTTTCTATAGAAAACTCAACCAAAACTCTGGCTAGCCTAACTTTAAACTGTTCTGGCCATGCACACTACTTCAATGATCCTTACCTCTACGCTCAATTAAAATACCAGATAGCAACTTGTGGTGAGCTCTATTTTGATAGTGCAAGTGAGCTCTATTTTGATAGTGCAAGTGAGTGAATAGATCAAATAGTTATGGAAATATGAGTTAACCAAAGTGGAGTAAATATTTTCTCATTGCATGATTATTTAACAGTGGACATAAACATCAATAACTTCCAAATGGTATGTCCAAATGTTTCAAATTTGAAAAGCAAGTGGTTCATATAACATTGGGTTAAAAAAAAACAACAAACAAACAACTTGTCCCCTTCCAAATAATTCCAAAAATAGCGAAAGTTATGGAAGTTTGCCTCCTTAATTGTTACACTATCAAAAGGTCATTAAGGCTAACCTGTAGTCCAATAATGAATTGAGGTTGGTAGAAGTTGTGGAATTAACCAAGCCCACACTCAAGAAAACATATTTGTAAGTGCCAAGATCACTCCACTTAAACAAACCACAGATAAGCAATTAGCAGGTAGAAAAAGGTCAGAACCATGAAATAAGATGAGGTCAGCTAGAAATTCATTACTTCTAATGACCTCATGACTCCATTTCCCTCCCATAAAGAGGTTTACACAGAGTCTCTCATACGTATATATGGGTGTGGTCCATGTGACAGCAACACATACCTTGAACCAGACATGTTCCCCCATAGTGCAGCCTTCCTGCCGCTGGAACTCATCGAAGTCACAAGTACGTCTCTTACAGCAACTCCAAAACTTGTACCTGAAGAGGGAGAGGTGACTCAGATGAGCACAGCTGAGGATATATATGGTCAAGACTGGGCCTAGGGCTACCAAGAGATCTCTATGGAAATACGACAACAATCTGTTACACCGTCCATATATATCATCATAGGAAAAAAAAACCCTTTTGACATGTGAATCAGTCAAGGAAAGTATCACACAAAACTTCATATGAAAGAGTTACAAGATAAATCACAAGTAAATAGAATAAGACTCTTTTCTAATGCATGACTTAACTCCATGGCCTGCACAAAAGCATGAACCAATGGAGGAAGGAGAGGAAGAAAAGAAAAAAGATAATAAAAAAAAGAGAGAGAACGAAAAATAAAAAACAAGAAACATTATTCTTTAAAACAAATATAGTAACTTTATAGCCAAGGTTACAGTGAGGATGTGTGATCCTTACCCATCATGGAAAATGGCCACTCCAGGATGATGTTGACATTGAGTCAGATCAGTATCCGGTCCAACGTACAGCTATGAAATTATCAAAACACTAGCATTGATTAGACACTCCACCCATGCCACACCCCTTCCACACACACCCACTCCCTCCACATGCTGTGGTGGAAGGCAGTATGATAAGGTCGAAGAGTACATTGTGAGCACGTAATAAGTAAAGATGGAAGGAAGCAACCACAGCATGGCGGGTTAAGCCCCAGCCAGTAGTGGCACATTACTATATGGACGTACAGATGTCACCAGACATACCATATCACAAGAGTAGTTCTTGCACTTCGTACCTATAGGTACAGTCTTGGCAGCTACAGCAAATACAATAGAATGATATATACATACAATATATTAATACACTGTATTGTGTGTTATAATGTATTGTGTTGTCATAATTGTATTGTGTAACACAATACAATTATAGAATATGTATGCATGTACATATATATGCATGCATAGATGCATGTGCATATGTTTCTATCCTTTTGTGAATCTGACCATCAGTGAATTGATGACCTTCGTACACACCACCAACTCGGCAAATTGAACAGAATACAGATGTGCTTGCATCTGAAGAACACGCTGGTCTCTCAAGAACAGATACTCAGTTAGTTTGAGCTAAAATCATTTTCTATTATTCCTTTCATTGGCTGATGATGTGGGCATTGTTCAAGTGTAGTAAGTTAGAGAGGATGAAGATAAGCCCGACCTGTTCTTCAGGTGCACAATCTGTGTCATGTCCAGTCTGCATATTGGCAGCCCATCCACAGAGGGGCAACCATTCTGGAAATAGACACAAATCTACAGTCAAGTCTATTCATAGATGGGTCAGATTCACAAGAGGTTGGAACACATGTACAGGCTAATTAGTAATCATAACATGAGGTCCATGGCGGGTGGCCACTACCTTGGTCTTCCCCATCTATGCCTTCCTCTCCATTGGCCTTCTTCTCAGAGCTCTTCTCTTCTTGTAGCTTGAGATGGTTCTCCAGTGCAGTCCTCAGAGAACTGAAGACATTGGGGTTGAGTGTGGTGTATGGCAGGTCATCCCTACACGAGAGACAGCAGTTCTTAGTCCAGACAGACACACACACACACATAAAACACACCCAGACACACACAATCCTGTCAAAGGATAGACTCAATCACTCTGCACATGTGCGGTGTGGGGCTTATGTGTGTGGTCACCACATCAAACTCACTGAGGTCTTTCCACAGTCCGAAGCACTCTGGGAGGAAGAGGTTTAATCTCCTACAACACATGAAAATACACTAATACAGTAATATTGGGAGGCACTGATCAAAGCACAGAATGTCATATTAGGGTTTACGAGAGCCATTATATGGTTGAAATAGGAGTAACACATCCGTTCCTTACCATACATGGGTCAAACCTTACCATATCTTGGTTACACCTTACCATATCTTGGTCACACCTTACCACGTCTGGGATGTCCACTGGTGTTTTCTTTGGCTCTTCAGGTTTGACTGGGTTGTGTTTGCCCACCATGCAGCCCTGGGGGAGCAGTAAGGACAGAACCTTAACAAAGCATCAAGAAGAAACTGGGAGCACTCACAGGCGTGTTGAGGAAGTCCGAGAAGTCCGTGCTTCTCTTCTTACAGCACGACCAACTCTGCAGGCACACACACACAGGCGTGTACACATACATAATTTTTTTTTTATTGGTGGCATATATTAAGAAGGGTATTTCACTTGGATGGGACCCAAATATTGTCTAACACTAATTCAATGTATCGTGTATATAATCTAACAGGCAAGCATAAATAATAGATAATAATTGCAATGTAGACCTTCTGGCAAAATACTCCACCAAAATTGATGCACACATACACATGCTCTGTGCAGTACATTAAAAAAATCTTTGTTTGATTATTTTTTGCTGTCTTTTTTTTTGTGGTCAAATTATATTTCGTTTCCAAAGGTACAATGTTTGGATGAATGGGCTCGCCACCACCAGACCAATCTCATAGAGGTGCCTCTAATCCAAGCATACATGGACCATGTGTGGTACAAGAAATAATGGTGGAGCTATCCTCTAATGGATTCTTCTAACTAGAATGCCATTATCACTGTAATTTGGAACCAAAAATGTGCTGACAACAGATCCTGAAAATCATTCTGGCTTGCGATCCATCGGCAACTGGCAAGTTCCAACCTCAGCAGGGGATACACCTCTACAGTTTACCATGAAATGCTCCATCTGTTCATTGAGTGTATACTGAGCTCTGCAGATGTTCAGGCTCACTGTTGGGTAGGTAAACTCTCCACTAGCAGACATTGCTCCCCGCCTCATGGATTGGCATGCAGGGAAGGTAGAGGGAAGCCATGTTTAAAGGGTCTCTTGAGCAAATACCCCATCAGGAGTGTGCAGTGACTCAAATGACTGACCATGTTTATCAATTACTATCATTGTTCCTCACACACTGGGTCATGGCAGCATCACAACAGTGCACACATGTGTTGCTAGCAAAGATATCACAGCAGGATAGTGATGTCACGCTCATAGAACATTTCCAGGCAAACAGTATTCCATTTGTGGTATCTCCGACAGTAAGAACGACAAGATGCTTAAGAAAGATCCAGTGTCATCCACGCAGGAGGAAGCATTGGTGACACAACATGATAACTTTTGCATATAGTGTTCCACCATCCATCCGCCCATGGGTACTGACTTTGTTCTCCATGGCAAAATATTGAAATCTCCTCTGAACCGGAATCACACCTGACTTGGAGTCGCACCACACACACATGGGGACCAAGGGAGTCTATACAACATCACAAGAGCTTGAGCTAAAGTTATTTACCCTACACAGTCTAGCTGGTATAGCTTGTTTCACTTGCTACACACGTCGGTCACTCCACCAACCTCTAATTAAGAAAAGTTCTAGAGTCTTCAGCAGAGAAATTGTTGAGCGAAAGAGAAAATTTTACAACTGCAATGGAGCAATGCTTCTTCCTATCATTTTATAATAATAGAAGCTATCAAGCTCTCATCACTGAGCCAGTGATAGCCAGTTTGTCTGCACACAGAGTTCATCTCGTCCTGGACTGGGTGCATGGTTCTATGGGTACATTCTTAAGTAGATTGTGGTCAAAAATTAGAATCCCCATGGCAACAAGGACAGTTGCTGGACAGCTGGGGATATATGATACCCATTGATCAGGTGATAAAGTCTAATGGGGTTGATAAAGTTATAGGTTGGTAAAGGGTCTACTGAAGTTGGTAAAGGGTCTGCTTGGGGGGGGAACTTTGGGAATAACTTGCAAGTTGCCAACTGTTTCAAATAGTGCTCACTAAACTCACTCTATTTATATAGTAATACACCAACCTTCATTGCATCATGGAACACAGGTCCACCAGGGTGATACCTACATGCACCTAACAGACACAGAGGATCCAAATAGTTAGGTGTAATTTACGTAAACAACAGCATTTACTGTCATTGTTGTCTTCTTCCTTGTATTTCTGGGCGCATCCCTTGTTATAGCACCTTAATAATTCATCTGTAGAAGCCATAAGCCCTGGCTGACTCCACCCTACGATGCACTTAACCAGGGTCAATTCACCGCAGAATAGCTCCACAATGAACTTTTAAACTGTAAACGGATCCAAAACCACAGAAGTGCACGTGAGCACGTGTTCAATAAATTGTTCTTTAGCGATTAATGGCGACGGATTTGGAGAGTGAAGCTGGGCTGGGTGAGCCTCTGAGGGCCACACCTGTTTCGCAACAGCCGAGATTAATTGAGCAAGACCTCAAAACTTTGGCAAGTTTTACTCACTTAATGCAAACGTTCTGGAATGCTTGTTTTGAGGGGTCATGTTGAAACTGAGAAATTTGCAACTGGTATCAGCTGCTGGTTGCAGCACACCTGTAACACTGTTATATACACTTACTTTATATCATTTTTTACTCTGTAGGATGAAACCAAGCTTCACCCACTCTCTCCAGAAATCATCAGTCGCCAGGCAACTATCAATATTGGTTCGTTCTGTATAGATGCATGTATATTAGCACACCTGAAGCTTTTATCTTGAGGGTGAGACCATTATATGTTACTGGGAATAAAATGCCACTTCAGGTTTCTATGTGACTTTAATCTGAAGTGAGATTGAGGTGATAAAACAATTGTGGTGGTATCTCTAAGTTAGTACCATTTAATATGAACTTCAAAATGCAATCATCTTGTTCTCCCAACATTCAAAAATATCAATATAGTCTTACAATTGAATTTGACCACAAGTGCAATTACCTACTTCATTGATTGATATTGCTCTCTTAAGAACACTCTTAATTGTTGCTAAGTGCCCTGTAGATGTGCTTCACTTATTGTCCAAGGTAGAGTCTGTGCACATGTGCTGTCCGCATGTTAGGAATAGCACTGCAAGGGCAAAGAGAACTGTTAGCCTTGTAGTTAAGGAAGGGGGTCAATGGTGGTGGACACACTAGGTGAGGTACAGGAAGAGGAAGTAAACATGTGATCAATGGCGGCTGGGAAGTAGACCAGCCAAGTACACTATCATTTTATAATGAATAAGATACTAAGATTGTGGAACCCTGATGAAACACCAGCATGATCTCAAAAGCTTTCACACTAGAAAATTCTACTTTGGTTATTATGTTATTGTTGATAAGATATTGTAAGAAATAGAAGTGGTGTAAAAATTGTACATACTAATGTTTCTGTCTCTCTTTCCACCGTACAGGAACTATAGGACATGTAGCACATGGCAAGTCTACAGTTGTCAAGGCAATATCAGGAGTTCAAGTAAGCCAAGAATTGAATTTTTTATTTTTATGAATGTAATCCCAGGTTGTTAACAATCATTACCCCTAAAGCTGACCAGATACAGACAACCTGATGGCATCCTGTTCCTCTAATTACAACACTAGGCCCTGTGCAAGCTTTCCAGTTATTTGGCTAGCCCATGCAAGTGGAAGGACCTGCTGTATAGATGGATTAAGCAAGTATTCATGATATCTGACACATACGCAAAATCCTTATAGGTGTGCTTTTTGAGTGAATATATTTGAAGTCCCTTTACCTATTTTGTAATGTGGACTGGTTTTGAGTCATATTCTTATGTGTTGTTATAATGTGTTGTTGTTATAATGTGTTGTTATAATATATCGTTATAATGTGTTGTTATTGTTACAATTCTCATTCTCAACTTTTAGACCGTTCGCTTCAAGAATGAGCTGGTTAGGAACATCACCATCAAGTTGGGCTATGCCAATGCAAAGGTATCTAAGGGACAGTGTCACTGGTCACCAATAGAGTGTGGACCACAGTAGCTTGTAACAGCTATTATCTGTAGCAGCTGTAAATTATGTGGATATCATCATTCACCAACTCCCTTTGGAAAGGCGTTCTTTGTTAAAATTAGTGAGATTCTCATTAATTTGATGTTTAAAAGGTGTTTTTTTTCCCCAAAGCAATGCTTGTCATCCAAATATAGATGTTTCCATTGATATTCTCAACAAAACATGCAATTATGCAAATTTTTGTGTTATCTCATGATTATATTATTATTTTTGTCTTTCGCTTTCTTTATGGTAATATTTTTCAACTCTTTTTTTTTTTTTTTTTTTTTTTGACATTTGAGCAATTAGGTTGAGGTATTTTCGACCACTCTACCTGAAACCTTAATTTGATTGGATATTGGTTCAAACATGTTAAAAGTCTCTCAGCAAGTAACATGGGGTGATCTAGACTATGTTTCAATCTTCCTGTCCTTCGCTGATGTGCATGTCATGGCCCCTCTAGATCACACGACTGAACGTAGTTGTAGTCACGGAGAGAGCATTCTTCAATGACTCCATCATCGTCATGTAGTTTGCCACACCTGTATTATGCCATATCAGAGAAGGTGGGATGCTGGCTCAAATTTAGCTCATAGGAGATTGATCATTTATACCCCATCACCTTTCAGGACTTCAGCCAACAGGGGCTATAGCATCATTGGAACCAACTTTGTATATCTGGATTATTTAGGTAGATGTATTTGTTTTTTGTTTTTTTGTCCTCTCAAAGTCATTATTGATATGACAGTGATTGTGATGCAAGGTTCCCGGGAAATGTCTGGTAGCAGGTATTGTGGTTATGTGACCACCTGAGATTAATGATGAAACACTTAAGGAAGTTTTGTTAGCAGCAAAATACCTCACAGTTTAGCTGACCAGGTAATAAGTGCTATACCTATGTCTACAGTTTGTCACAACACCCCTATTATGTTCATTACAATGGTGTCTTACCAGGCCATGTGTTAGAAGTGTACATCCAAAGGACTGTTAATTAGTTTGTAGTCCATTTTGATTGATATTTACAAAAGTACATGTGATAACTATAAGATACTTTGCCCAATACATGAACTATTTATTATTTTGGTGTAAGGTTAGCTAAGGTAAGAGCATGGATGGGAGGAGGGCTGATGTGATTGTGGTAGGTGATCCATTTGGATCTGGACCACTGCGTGGAAGCTTCTTTGTTCAGTAGAGGAGTGATGCCAATTGAGGGTAGTCAGACATCTTATCTGTGACATCTCTCGCTGTCTACATCCTCACTTGTTGTATAATACATGGAATTACCCGGGACAATGTCTAGATCTTCTCTTCGGTAAATCACAGCTGACTTCTTCAACCAGAAAGCCAAACCTTGTCCTATTCAAGACTTATGGGGGAGTATATACAACTAACTGATAATTAATAGTTCAAATTATTTTAACTGGCCATACAAAAGAAGCATTTCATCATAGCTCTCCGCCATGTTTTAATTTGAGAAATTGTTATGATCCTTACCTTTTCTATTGCTTCCTTTTTTACCTGCGAGCTCACGTGATGTGTCGTGGAATCTAAAAGATACTTTGTTGTTCTCGTTCTTCTGGTGTTACTTGGTAAATTCAATAGTGAACATTACATCAACCTGGAAATACTTTAGTGAAAATTTGTCAAATTAATTTTTTAAATATTTTTACCCGCGAGCTATCTCACTGGGGGAATCTTAAAGTTTCTCTGTTGATATTGGCTGGTCAAACTTCCTTTTTCCAATGGAAGGGTCTCTGGTTTGGATTCCTGTTCATGGTTGCTGGGTTTTTTTTTTTTTCCCCTTTATTTTTTCCCCCCCCCCCCTTTAATTTCATTTTTAATTTTTTTTCCCACTTCCTTTCTTCCCCCAGAGGGAATTCTGTGGATTTGGAAGTCAACATTTTAAGTCATTATTAAGCCAAAACATTAAGTCCTAAGAGAGCGATTTTTTGGCTGGAAATTTCCAGTGTTATCTTATATACTATTTGTATAACCTCCCTACCTGCCTGCTTAACTGCAAGAAAAAATGTTTGAACTGCCAGTTCTACGACCACCACTTTAGTTATATTCTGCTCCCATCATCATCCTCTGGTGCAGGAAGGTCTTGGATTTTCACAAAACAGCCTGTTACAAAAAAAGTTAGGAGCTATCTAAAGCTGCATTTTTGGCCAATTTCTTGAGTGTAAATAATTGAAGGGTCGATAAATTGTAAAGGTTTGGCTTTACGTTGCTCTTGCTGGTAATTGTTATTTATTTTATTCTTTTCTCTCTTTTTTTGCTGGTGCATCTCATTCTGAAATGGGAACCAATCAGCACCGGACTAAACAGGTGGGTCAGTAATAGAGGTGAAGAAATTCCATTGAACCACAGTGCAGAATACTTGCTGGGGTCTGCAATAGGGAAGGACTTTGATTATATTTGATATAAACCCCAAAAGGATTAGTGATTGCCAAGATCATTCAACAATACATAGGTGGCATATAAAATAGTATTATTCTTGAGGATATTTTATTTAATAATGTAATGACCTTAAATATTAGGACAATAAGTCGCTATAATTTTTGTCAAACGACATGAACAAGTGATACAGAGCTGTTTGTGGGTACAGTTAAAAAAGATTATATATAGATTTTTCAATCTATTATTTTTATAGTGTGAACTATGTGATTTATTTTGATCTCAGAATTTGTGGATTTTTAATTATGTGATATCAAACTTTTATAATCCCTTTTTATTTTGGTGAACTTATTTTATCTTGTGCTGAGTCAATGTTGTTGTTTTTTTGATCAAAAAGTTTGAGATCATTAATTTCCTGGTCTTTATATTTTTAATCTATGATGATATAATGTGTATATATTGATGCATGTTTTTTTGAACATTTAAAAAAAATTTTCATATTCAAAAATTTATCATTGCATTCAATTTTTCGTGTGTAGATCTACAAGTGTGACAATGAGCATTGTCCACGTCCTAGCCGCTACACTTCCTGCAGCAGCAAAACAGAGGATGCCATTCCTTGTCTCAGGGCAGGCTGCAAAGGTCACTTCAGACTTCTAAGGTGAGTTTCTCAGCAGCTGCTTCATTTTCTGGTGTTTTTTTAAACTTTTTATTTTATTTATTATTTTTATTTTTTTATTTTTAAATTTGATTTTAAATTTGATTTTAGGAACATATTCCAAACAATTTTTCGATTGGTTGTAATCTGTTGTATTTCCTTCTTTTCATAGACATGTATCATTTGTTGATTGTCCTGGTCACGACATTCTCATGGCAACCATGTTGAATGGAGCAGCTGTTATGGATGCAGCCTTACTACTAATAGGTGCGCTGTAGTTTGAAGTATAGTAAGTTAATATTTTAACCTGTCTCTCTGGGGAAACAGTGTAATAGCAAGACCCATGAGTGAGTGTGCATGTCGGGGATTATGAGGTACCTGGAACTCCTGCCAGGCTAAGCACTCAATGACCATTAATTTTGTGCATTCACTCAATGACCATTAATTTTGTGCATTGGCATCATGCCACATTGCCTGCTAAGTTCTTGTGTAACCTCAGACTTGAAACCAAATCTTAGCTGTTTGTTCACATAGTTATCAGCATGCTGAGAGTTAAAAATACCATCCTTACCGAGTGCCTTTGTATATGGCTTTTGATAAGATGAAAGAACTAGTACACCTGGGTGTTCTCCCTGACTACCACCCTTGTTATTGTCGCTCAGAATAAAGAATACTGTACCTGCTGAAACCACCTTCAAGCTCATTGCTGGGGGATGAAGAGCCAGGTGGTGGCAGACGTCACACTGAATGCTGTGTGGGTTGCCTTTAGTACATAGTCTTAGGGGATATGCTCAGTTAGTTAATAAGGGTTTCTACATCCTCTAAACTTCTCACTGATTCCCAATGCTCTGTTAATGCACTATTGAGCGAGCGTAATCCCAATCAATGCCTGTATCAATGGCTGATTTAATGGTTGAATCAAGGGAAAACCAATTCCTATTTGTAGTAAAGATTGCTATAAAAGTATGACATGTTACAATTTCTAATCAAGTTCAATCCTTTCAATTGATTTTCCTCAAACATATATCCCATATCGTAACTAACATTATTAGTTGAGACTAAGATCTGTTCAGAACGTATCTCTCCATGCAGCGTAATACTGGGAATAGATCAATCTTAATATATGATTTTGAGACTGGTGGATGCTATTGCAGCATTGCATTAACACTATGTCTAGTGTGATATTGTGAGCCTGGCTAGACCAAGCACAAAACTTGATACTTATTATTTTGGAAATTTTAAGATGGCATGTTCTCTTATTACCCATCCATACCCTCAATATGAGTAAAGTGTATTGAACAAACATCCAATTAATTTTCTCCATCTCTTGTAGTTGAAAACATTACGTACATCCCCCCTCCCCCCAAATGTTATTTGCCAACTAAACCAGAGTATGTACGGACTATGGATAATGTTAAGTGTTTTGTTATGATAAGAGCTGTGGTGACCTCTTCATTGCTTGCAGCTGGCAATGAGTCTTGTCCACAGCCGCAGACATCAGAGCACCTGGCGGCCATTGAGATCATGAAGTTGAAACACATTATCATCCTCCAGAATAAGATTGACCTCATCAGAGACACACAGGCCAAGGACCAGTACCAGGAAATACTCAAGTTTGTTCAAGGTATGTGTGCTATTCCTGAATGGACGCTAGAATTTTTTAATAGCAGTTATTACACCTCTGAATAAAACACCTGGGTTCTCATATGTCAGTTGTTAGACTCTGGGCTTCTATGTAGCAGTTATTAGCCCCTAAATAGATGCCCGGGCTTCTATATAGCAGCTATTACCTCCTGGATCCTGAGTAGCTGGCATATTAAACTTAAGTTCTTGGATGTGGTATGAGCAGTAACGATCCACTCACCCTCAAAATGACAAGTGTGGTCATTTCATAGGTTTTGATTTAATAATTGGTTGGAGTTTAAACATATCTGATATTATTTCTTGTTCTTTCCTTTTTTTTGTGAAGACCTTTTACCAACTTTGTGTCATCTAGCCATGGTTTCATAGAGATAATGGTTTTGTGAGATAGAGTTTGTTGCCATGACTGTGTCAACCTACAACCCCTTCCTTTCCTTCCATCAGGTACTGTGGCAGAGGGTGCCCCCATTATCCCCATCTCTGCTCAGCTCAAGTATAACATTGAGGTCATCTGTGAATACATCTCCAAAAAGATCCCCATCCCCACACGAGACTTCACGTCTCCTCCGAGACTCATTGTCATCCGCTCATTTGACGTCAATAAGCCGGGGTCAGAGGTGGATGACCTCAAAGGGGGCGTGGCAGGTGGAAGCATACTTCAGGGTGTGCTCAAGGTGAGTAGTGTTGTTGGTGTCTATATGGACACTGGATAGACCACACACTGTTGCCTGTATGTTACATTGTTTAGTTGTCTGTCATGCTGCACAGATACCCTATGAGAAAGTTTACACAAGGTTTCATTTAATTTCTCATATATGGTTCTAAATAAATGTGCGTAGACATTAGCAAGATAGAGTAAATGGATGTGCATTAAGGATCAATAAATGGGTGTGGTCTGGGAAGTATATTTTAATGTTCACTTTTGTTAGTTTATTTGTAGTTGTACTCTGGATCCGTCAAAGGCTATACTTCTACACATCAGAGTTTGTTAGTTCGTTTTTAAAATAATTATTTATCATTTTGGTTGCTGTTTGATAATTCCCAGGAATGCTGTCCTCTGTATTCCTAATGGAAGCTTCTAGCCCTTACCCTTCATGACCCTTACCACTGACCTTCGTGACCCCTAGCCCTGACCCTTCATGACTCTTACCACTGACCTTCGTGACCCCTAGCCCTGACCCTTCATGACCCCTAGCCCTAACCTTCATGATCCCTAATCCTGACCCTAGACCCATAGCGAGGGTATCCCTGTGTTGAGATGGTTCCTGGGTGGCTTGTGGTATTGCCCAGTCCTGCTGAGTCCAGCTATGGTAGAGCAATGACAAAACATGGGGTCACCTAGACACACAATAACAAATCGTAACAGTTGTAGCATTGCTCAGTGAACATCAATGTGTTGAGTGACTCAATGATCAATGCTCTCTCTGTGTTGTGGTGTTCTCTCTGTGTTGTGGTGTGCTCTCTGTGTTGTGGTGTGCTCTCTGTGTTGTGGTGTGCTCTCTGTGTTGTGGTGTGCTCTCTGTGTTGTGGTGTGCTCTCTGTGTTGTGGTGTGCTCAGGTAGGGCAGAAGATTGAGGTGAGGCCAGGCATTGTGTCCAAGACGTCTGAGGGGAAGATCCAGTGCACCCCCATCAGGTCCCTGGTGATCTCCCTGTTTGCAGAGAGCAATGAGCTGCAGTATGCAGTGCCTGGAGGACTCATTGGTGAGGTCACAGTCCACCATCTGTGGAGAATGTTGGGTTCTTGCATCGTTTTGACGTGCGGGGGAATATGGAGCTATTCCTGTAGTGTATCCATAAGTACACTCATTGTAATCATATGCATCTGTTAAACGAGGGTGATGTGGATCCAGTGCATTTGGTGGAGTGTGTTGCTTGCTTGGTGCTATTTGAATCGGTCCCCACTAGGAGGGGAGGGGAGGGGGAGGGGAGGGGGGATTTAATGTACTCATCTGTGTGATCATGTGTTGAATGGTGTATGTGTCCTGTGTGTAATCCTGTGTGTAGTCTTGTCTGTAATCTTGTCTGTAGTCACTGTTGTTGCTGCAGTGTGTACCATAGTAGCAGTTTACAGGAATACCAGACAGTTTTTTTCAGATGGCACATCTGATGGTTCTGGGCACATTAGGGATTAGTATTTATGGATGGTTTTAATTAGGAGTTTCTTAGACAGCATGGAGGATTAGGGGGACGTCTGTCTGTCTGTCTGTTTATGCCTCATTAAACACAGTGAATTCCTTTTTTCCCCCACCCCGCCTTTTCCCTTAGAGTACTAAAATCCTATTCGTGCAGTCAACGAGGGAGTGGAATTATCGTCTATGCCAGCATCAGTGTATAAATCAGTTTTGAACACATGTGGGCTCACTCACACACCCTCACATACACACCCTCATACACACACCCTCACACACACACCCTCACACACACACCCTCACACACACACACACACACACACACACACACACACACACACACTCTCTCTATCTCTCTCACACACACACACACGAAGTGAACAGGGCATCTTGTATTCCTATTCAACTCTGTGCATAGTGTGAGTACCTCTTGCATTGTGTAATAAACTACACACGTGTGTCCAAAAGGTCATAGTCTGAGATGCTCCATCATCATGGTTGAGTAATCCCCCCCCCCCCCCCCCCCTTTCCTCCTTCCCTGATTACTTCCATAGTGTGTTGTGGGTACTACTAGACAATTCTGTTAGAAGTTACAGTTTTGAAGAACAAATTATGCATAAATTTGAACAGCTATTAACTCTCTCAGGAAAATATCAAGAGTGTTGTGTACACTTTATTATGCAATATGATTGGCTGGATGACACTAATGCATGAGTTAGAATCATGGGGTATAATCTCACATTATGTTCAGAGTCTGTGTTGTCATTCTGAAGGACTGAAATAGCCATACAGCTGCCCAGCATCAGGCCACATCCGTTGTGGTAAGGCCTTTAGTAATTCTCTCTCTCTCTCTGCAGGTGTAGGGACTAAGATAGACCCCACCCTCTGTCGGGCGGACAGACTGGTGGGGCAGGTGTTGGGGTCAGTAGGTGCACTACCGGACATCTTTACGGAGCTGGAGATCAGCTACTTCTTGCTCCGACGTCTCCTTGGGGTCCGGATGGAGGGAGACAAGAAGGGGGCAAAGGTAAGGACATCTTTGTGTTCGTAAATATTTACATGGATAACTGCTGAACATCATTGTAGTTTACCCCTCTTTTTTTCTTTTCTGTTCTTTTTTTTTTCTGTTCTTTTTTTTCTGTTCTTTTTTTTCTTTTCTTTTTTTTTCTTTCTGTTCTTTTCTGTTCTTTTTTTTTTCTTCTTTTTTTTCTTTTCTTTTTTTTTCTTTCTGTTCTTTTCTTTTTCTTTCTGTTCTTTTCTGTTCTTTATTTTTCTTCTTTTTTTTCCCAAACTTTTTTAAAAAAATTTTTAAATTTCTTTCTAGTTGCATTCTTCCATATGCACTTCTGAATTTTATGATGTGATCCTGTGTGTGTTAGATATAGCAGGTATCTATCAACCAACTTTAATCTAATCAGCCAATGCATTTCATTTTGGTGTTTCTCCATGCAGGTATTGTCGATTTACTTCAACCTGCCACAACTCTGTGGTATTGATATAGTGTGTGTCCCCATAGAGTTATTTATGTCAACTGCCTTTAACCAGTGTGATGTTGATCCTCATAGAGCTATTGCCAGCTACTATCTGCCCGGTGTGATGTTGATCCAGGTATATCTCTATTCGTTAGGTACAAAAACTGGCCAAAAATGAAGTTTTGTTGGTCAACATCGGGTCACTTTCGACTGGCGGACGTGTTAGCGCTGTCCGTGCTGACTTGGCAAAAATAGCGCTCACACAACCTGTATGCACTGAAGTAGGAGAGAAGATTGCACTCAGCAGACGAGTGGAGAAGCATTGGAGGTATGTGACTGGTTTGTGTCATGTGATGCTCACATGATAGTCACATGTTGATTTAATATCATATTGTTGCAGCTGTGGCTGCACCAGCATAATACAAATTTTTTGATTGTATTTTGTTGTCTTGAGCAGTTAGCGCTCCTGTGTCAAATCGTCAACCAATCATTTCTATTTAAATTCCTAATAATGTTGTGAAGTGTCCACGAAATATTAATATCATACTTACTTGAACTCTGGTTTTATTGGTCGAGGGTGAATGTCTCTATGAGGCAAAGAGCCCTACTTGGCCAGGTAATCATCTCACCACTGGAGCATGTCCATACTGGTTCTGCTGGAAGACTGGACCAACAGGAGTCCCTCAATCACTGCAGGCCACTATAAGAGTTAACAGGACCTTGCTTTGTCAATATAGTGATATGGAACAGATTGTAATTGTGTTTCAATAATGATTCACACTTCCTTTAAACCTTACACCATCTCTTTCACAAGTGGTGAGCTATAAACCAGGATATGGTTACGTCTTTGTTTGTAATTTTAACATAACAAACTGGAAGTCCCCCATTTCTGGGTTGTCCCAATATATTAAACTGAACAAAATACTGCATTTCCTAATCCTTTATAATAGGAAAAAATAAAAAAATAAAAAAAAATATATAAAAAAATAAAAAAATATATAAATAAATTTAAAAAAATTAATATCGTATGGTTGGTCTGTCTCCATCTATCAATGTAAGTATTTCCCTTGGGACCTGGGAGAAGAAGTGGTAGGCTCACAAAACTTGTTCCCTCCATTATCACACTAAAATACTTGCCTCCCAATCTTAGAGATACTGCTAACCTGCAGGTTACTGTGACGTGTAATTATATAATTTTATTTTTATTATTGCTGTGTGCAGACTGATAGGCTGGGGCCAGATCAGAAGAGGTATTGTCTACAAACCGCCGTCATCTGACTGATCTATTTAGTCAAATGCAGCAACACCAGAGACTTAGAGTATTTATTATATCAATGTGCACTTTGTAAAATTTTCATTAAAACATACAACTGAATATGCAATTTTTTTCTTTCTTCCATATCAAATTTTGATGCAAAGTTGACAATTATGGGCAATATCTTTGCAGTCCAGACTGAGGAATTGTCTGGGAAACACAACCTGGTGCAGTGAATGTAACCAGAGGGAGTGAAGAAGGGAATTAGAATGGGTGGGGGAGAGTGTCTTCCCGAACTTGATAACACTTAGCAAAATTCCACAATTTTATACTGGTAGCACACAATAATAATAATAATAATAATAATAATAATAATAATAATAGTAATAAACAAATGAAAAAAAAGTAGAATAAATGAATGAATTAATGGGGAAACACCACTGGTGAGGCTTAAACACAAGGTGTGGCCAAGTGCGAAAATGATACAAGTTACCTGTGGACATATGCATTCCCCTGAATGCTTTTGAGCTCATTAAATCCAATGGTGTCAAAAAAAATTTTTTAGCCAAGATGACATGCATGCACACACACCACCCACACAGGCATGACATTAAATTTCCCCTTTTTGTATAGTCAGATAAACCTGAAACAGAAAAGGAAGGAAGGAAAGAATGAGGTGGGAATGAAGAAAAGAAGAAAGGCTAGAAATGGGCAAATATAAATAATGAAGCCAAATAATGTATGGGGAGAAGAAAAGAAGCAAGAAAAAAAGGGAAAGAATGTTGAGTGGGTGGAAAAAAAAACAACTAAATTAAGGAAGGGAAACATTTTGTATGTAGGGGAGAAAAAAGGGGTCAAGAATGGGGAAAAGAAGAGGGAAAAAGTTTAAAGAGTCCTTTCACGCTCCAAACTCGGGTAGCTCTGTGTGTGGTCTAAATAACATCTAGTGTGTGCAATTGTGATCAACAGCTCATGGCTATGTATGTATGTATATCTAGCTATCTATCTATATCTATCTATCTATCTATATCTATCTATCTATCTATATATCTATATATATATATGCATATTTTATATGCATGCATTAATAGTAATAAAAGATCTGACTGAATTCACTGTATCCACCAGCTGATTCCAGTGCAGAGAAGCTCAACTAATTAAAATACTCAGATGTTTTACCATACCAATAAATAGATAGATAGAGAGAGATACATTTATTTAAAAAAATGCATGTGTGTGGGTGTGTGGTTTGATTGCAATGGTGGAAGGGTATATAACTGAAATAAACAAAGTTTGATGAAATATATATTGCAATATGTAAGGGCATGATACTGAAAACATGGGAGAGAGGGAGACAGTGAAGCAAGGGGTCCTTGCATGTTATCCCAACATCTCAGTGCATACAAGTGGCTCCCTGTAGGAAATGAAGAGGTATTTGAGATGCTTCACATGCTTTAAAAAAAAAATTAAAAAAAGCATAAAAGTACAGCACAGCTAGAAGCAATGATTTACAGTTCTAAATATCCAATTTATGCTGCAATTAGCAAATTATAACTAGGAGTAAATATATAAAGATACTATTTCATGTTCAGGAGTCCAAATATTGGTACAAAACAGCTGCATTTGGATGAGAAAATCAAAGTGCTTCCTCTCCTGGTTAGCTATCATATCAAGAACCATGTCTGGGATGAATATGAAAGGGAGTGTCTGGGATGAATATGAAAGGGAGTGTCTGGGATACCTCTTGGAGGAACTGTAGCTGCAGATATAGGGAGAAAAAATTACAATAAAATGACACCATCATCCGGTGTATTTAAAATAATTAATATTGAAATTTTTTTTTTTTAAATTGTGGAGATAATAAAGCATGAAGCTCTCTAATACGTGGAGCAACCAGCAATCTGGGAGAAGCCAAAAAAAAAAAAAAAAAAAAAAAATTAGGAAAAAAATCAAATTTTTTATTTTGTAGGTGTTTCTGGTGCACCAGTAATGTTCCTGGTAGTTCTCATTGACATTGACCTTTTCATTCGTACAAATAATCAGCAAAAAATTCGCTCGGATGTTATACGGCAGGTGTTCCATCCACTGTGGAGTTGTGTTCTAGGGGCCCGCGGCTGAGAAACAGTCACTGTACAGGAGTAAGTAAATTCTCAAGTATACCTTAGAGTGCCCTCACCGGTTGACCTTCTAGCTGCTTCACTGCAATTGTATGGATGAAGTTTAGAATAGTTTGAGTCAGGACTGCACAGACCCACCGGACCAGACCTGCGCTGCTGCTGCTGCTGCTGTAGAGATAAGGCCCATGCAGGCATGGCCTACCCCAGAGCGAGTGAGTCAATGCATTCATGTTTTATCACACTGGTAGCCAGCTAGTCGACTTTGAATTTAATGTGTGGTGGTCTCAGGAACTATAAACTCTGGGTTGGCTGAAGGGAGAGTCTGCATGTCAGCGTGAGGCCAATGTGGGAGACCTTGCAAGTAATGCATTGCTCTAACAAAGGTGTAGCTCTTCCTGGTGGACATGGCTTAGGGTGATATGAGAAGGGCACACCCTATCTTGCCCCTCCCAAGCTCTACCTCCATTGATTCTCACAGTTGGGACTTGCCTAGCAAATTTGCTGTGCCACCCCCCCCCCCCCCCCAAATGCATGAGAGTTGTCAGACACTTAATTTCTGTGTGTGCTGTAAGAAATGCCAACTGATGCATAAATTTTCCAAACATTAGCTTCACCAATATTCTTCCAACTCTCTAACTGACCACCACCTCCGCATATGTAGCTAACCACATCTCACCACAAGTAGAAAGGTCACGATTCTGGAAATTCAATGACTGGTCTGACAGTTGGTATCCTTTCAGCTTGACTGGGCCAACAACGTTATCAGGTCAAGATTTCCTTTGTACCTTTCTTGTGTGTCTAATTCCAAGACAAGTGGAATACTTTGAGATGATGACTTGTGAGAACCATTGATGCCTTATAGTGTTTCAGAGAGAGAGAGAGAGAGAGAGAGAGAGAGGGAGAGATTACAATGAAGCTAGATTTTCTTGTAGTGGTTAAAAACAGCTGGTATCATAGTGTGGCCAAATAACACACTTAGGTTAGAGAATGATTATAGGAACTTTTCCCTTGTGATTCCCAGACAGTTCTGCCCTGCCTTGACCTGTTGCCAGTCTGGTTCACAATGCAGTGTGTGGCACAACTCAGCATTTACATTTCTTATGTCATATGCCGGGATAGAAATCAGGTATGTTCCTGTGATGGTTGTGGTTAGTTTCTGTGTGTGCATGTCCATTGTGAAACAAAGATTGGGCAACAACCTCTTCAGGTGAATGCAACCCTTTACCCTTTGAAAATAGTTGGTTACCTTCCACAAGACATGCATAAATGCACACGCTCACCTCGGAGTGTGTAATGTAGTGTGACATGGACGAGATCCATTGGGCGTTGCTATTTTTTTTTTGTTAGTGACACTGAATTTGCTTTTCCTTCTTTTTTTCTTCAATTTGTACTGCATGCCAGTGGGGAGGTGGGTGGGGGGGGGGGGGTAGTAGTTCAGAATAATGTAGCCGCACCTAGAGTCTGTTGCTAGCTGTTGTATGTAACACAATTGAACGTATGAATAGTTTTCCAATATGTTTTTTGAGGAACATGAAAGGCACGAGTTCAGTCAAGTGTGATTAATGTCCTATTTGAACTAAATCCTCACATCTTGAAATGGCTACTGTTTGGCTGTAACAATGGATTCTAACACTGGAGGCACAATGGAGTGTGTTCTTCTGCAGGTGATCAACTTAACATCTCTCTCTATCCACAACTATGAGTTCATCCCCTTTTGTGTCTGGTGTGCAGAAATACATGCTAATTGCTTCCATATTCAAACCTGTTGTTGATACGTAAGTACTGTATTTCATTCCTGACTGAGATACACAGCCTCCTTTACATATCTGACTATGTTAGTCCGGGATTGCGCAATGCAAACCTATATCAATCCAAACTTCAATTGTGTTTGCACATTCACTGGGAATGCTACCAGTTGGTGTGAAGAACACAATACAAGGTGTCTTTTGTGGATGCTAATCTAGCTCAGCTTTCAAAGTAGTAGACCATAAGAGAGAAGCCTTACTCAAGAACATATTAGACCTCATCATGAGCAAAGGTGCATGCTTCTATTTGAGAGGTGTGTGGTTAGGATTTTGATGATTTAAAAATTCAGTGATAAAGAATAACAAATTCTGAAGCGAAAAGATGATAGGAAAGGATCATCAAAGACAATAAGATGAGCCGGGAAATGAAGCTAAAAAAAGGAGTGGTATTTCCTTTGGGTTTGTCAGGAGAGAGAATTACACAGCTAGCTTCTAGGGAATGTTGAGCTATTACGTAGTAATTTAATACATGATATAGTGTTTTTAACATGACCTGCATATGTTTGTACAATGAGTAAGCTATTTTTCTGAGAAAAAAACATACAGTGATTGGGTAACTTACAATAATTATTGTTCCTCCTACTAGATCCAGTTTTAAACAAGATACACTATTATGTAATGCAATCGCTTCACTTTATTAGTCCAGAACTTGCAGCCATCCTAGGGTCGTCTTCTATCGATGTCGCTGTGAATTCCTAGTTCATGTGTGCATGGTAGAATTCAGAGTTCATATAATATAATCCTTTTTTTTTTTTTTTTTTTTTTTTTTTTGTATTATCCCTAATGCTTATCCAAGGTCTATACCAGATAAAGTCACAGGAGATCGTCCCTGATGAAATCATATTGCTTGCTGCCCTGCGGGAACTATTCACCTTACCTGATCTGAATTTTTTCAGTACCTTTTCTAACCATAACCTTTAACTGTTTATTTTTTGTCCTAGTCCTGATTTTTAGCACTAAAAATTAAGAATGGGTTGTAATTGAGGGCATACCATATTTAAAACTCTAAACTCTGCCAGCCGTGGCTGAACCAGGTGTTAGTGATGACATCGCTTGCCACATGATCCATATTTACACAATGCCTAGTTTACTTGATCAGTTTGTGTCAACTGCATCTCTTATCACCCCAAGCAGGCAATAGAGAATGATAATAGGATGTGTGTACATGTGTGTACATGTGCTGTGTGTATGTGGATGGGTGTAAGTGTCTTTCTCACGGATAAGTTACCTTTTAAGGGCCGTGTTCTCTGCACAGCAATTAAGCTAATACAACCAGCAAAGTGTAACACTAACTTTCAACTGGAAGAATATTAAAAGCAAAATTAAACATGTAGTTGCTTGGTAACCATGGAGATTGTGGATTGGTGGGGCAATGCCTTGTACCACTGCTGTTCTGAACCCAAACTACCCTGAGTTAGCTCAGTGGGATAAATTAAAGATACAAATTAATAAAGAGAGGGAAAGAGAGAGCTATGATTTGATGTTTTAATTAAGTTTTTGTCTGTGTTAAATACTGTGTTTGTTATCAGGAGTGTGAAATGAGTAGGAGATAAGATACAGAGCAAACAGAGCAACTTGTCATGTCCATCAGTCTTGTTGGGTGAATGAGAGAGATCTTGTTATGTCATTGTCTCGACCCGTCCACATGCTTGTCGAGCTCTCTGTCACCTTTCATTGAACTAACACACAGCACTAGCATAGGTTTCCATTGGAGGACTTGTCTGTCAGAGGAGAATTGGAACAACATGTCACTAACCTAGCACGAGTTAGTGCACAGTTTCTATGGGCACGTGTCATGTCTACCATGCTTTCCCATCCTCCTCTTCATTCTCCTGCTTCTCCCTCCCTCCCACTTCCCTCTCTCCAACTCTCTCCTCTCCCTTCCTCTCTCACATATCTAGTATGTTTCTTTTACTTGAAATCTTTAATGAGCCAACTCTATGCAATTGACTTACTCTATTTAATGTTCAAATATATAATTATTAAAAAAAAGAGAAAAAAGAGAGTATACGATAAGAAAGGGAGAGAGAGGCAGTTATACTGAATCTGCTTCTACAGAATGCAGTCCAATTGGAATTTGTAGAACTTGCGAAGTAGATCATGCTTTGTCTATAATTTCAATGTATTTCCTTTCATTAAATTTTATTTACGATATTTTTGTATTTCACTTGTGAACGTTGTTCTGCAGCCCTTGCTCAAACCAACAGTTCCACAGTCACTTATGATCACATATTCAAGATAATTCTAATTGGAGACAATGCTGTGGGAAAATCAAGCTTCATAAGAAGGTAAAGGGTCTTTCTATGTTCATTCACTGCAAT
This sequence comes from Lycopodina hypogea, assembly GCA_963969325.1. Lineage (NCBI taxonomy): Eukaryota > Metazoa > Porifera > Demospongiae > Poecilosclerida > Cladorhizidae > Lycopodina > Lycopodina hypogea. Next base: position 9,101,250 of record OZ017787.1, read on the forward strand.
TAGTTCACTGTATTTTGTCAGCCTGGAGCGTTTAGCAGTATCCACCTGTATTGGATTGCAACTGTCCATAGTAGACATAGCTGAAGGGAGTCCTTGAAACATGTGGGGGGTAGAGGTAGGGATGGAGATTGGTGTGCTAAGAGAGATCCTTACTTTGATGATAAATAGAGAGAACAATGTGTTTGTGTTGCTTGGACCCATTTATGGATCCACTTGTTCATGATACTGAAATATGCAAACCTAATGTACTATTTAAAGTACGACAAAATAGGCTGAATCTCTATTGAATGATCGACCAATAATTATGAATAATTAGAAATGAATAATTCCCTTTTTTTTGTTGCCCAGTAGTTATTGTTTTGAAGTGTTTGGTCAGCATGAATATTGCAGCATGTTTCTAGTATGTGTTGACCACCATGCTATTTTAAAATAATGCTCACCTGGCATTCTATGGCGGTACCCAGGTAGAGCTAGTTCCATGTAGAAGTTGTAGGTGGTGGCCTAGGTTTGTGATCTTCTCCACTCTTGGCTGTACCATGGCTGCAGTACTTTAAGCACTCTGTGTCTTTGTTGCAAACATCATTATTGTAAGAGTTCAGTTACCGATGACAACACTCATTAGTACCTACTTGAGCCAACCCCTTTGTTTTCCGCAAAGATTTAACTATCTTTGCAATCATATATTCTGTATACCGTGTAAACATTTAATCCTAAAGTTTAATTATTGTTACAATTGGCTTAACGGATACTATAAATAGCTAATCTGATTGGTTGACCAACTTAGTGATCTATAAAAGGACTGTAGTATTAAAATTATATTTTGGCATTCTGTTGGTCTAATTTTATCAATATGCTTACATGCATAACTTGGTGTGACTCGAGTAATGCAGTGTTGGCCTTGACTTTACCTGTGGGTCATAGAGCACACCATCTGTAACATGCGTAAATAACTTTTATTTCCTTTCCTCTCTCCCTTCAGATTTTGTGAGAATAATTTTCTGGGTGAGATGGAGACGACTATAGGAGTGGACTTTTACCTCAGTGAAATAGACGTCAGCGGGAAGAAGATTAAGGTATGCAGCAGTAGCAGCGGTTTAAATTCAGGCTGTTACGTCATGAATGTCTTCAATATTTCATATCCATATTTGGGCTGTTTTAATTACTAGTTTGTGTTGTTGAAGAGTCTTAACGCACAACACAACCTCCTAGTGGGTATATACATGACAGTATGGATAGATAATGATGTGCTGAAGTCCGTACATCATAACCAAATGTGTAATGTGGAAATTACTGGTGGTTTATCTTTTCTCTAAGTAATGCACCAGAAATATCTACTGCACATATTTATCTCTATAATAATCAGTGCTGCTTCTAATGTGTGGATTAGGATCAGGGAGGTGTGGCTTCAGGTTGCTGTAATTATCTTCCATGGAGTCCTTGGTCAGAGGAATGAAGGCTATTTCAGGAACATTGGGAAGTGACTCCCTAATATCAGTCTTTTTAAATGTCGGTATTTCATTCTAAATAGTCCACACCAGTGTATTCTCCGCAGACACAAATGGATATGGTGTTCTAGTCATAAAATAGATTAACTGGTTGTTTGCTAACTGTGTCCTCAAAATGGATACCCAGCACAAACCCTTGGTCAAGACACTGCCTCTGAACTCTCAACTCTTTAATTCACCTCTTCTGAGAACAAGTTTTAGGTTGGATGAGAGGTCTCCAATAAAAAATATTTCATTTTACTTAATGTACCAGATGTCTTGATTGATATTCAGGACAAATAAAGGATGGAAGCATGGATATACTCAACTGACCCAACAAAACACTTGACCCTTTACCTGTTTTGAAGCAATCCTGGTACAGACACACACACACTCAGGCATTAGTATAATATTGGTGGTTGTTCACTCATTAACACTAGATTGACATCTTCTAATAAACAGAAACAGATTGTCAGAAATCATACTGCTGGGGTGGTGGGGAAGATATCATCGAGACACTTTTAACTCTAATATAATTAGGAGGGGATTCTTTTTTTGTAGATTCCAAATACTTTGGTTCCCTCTGAGTGAGATGCAGCTGCTGACATATTTCTAAAGTATTTCATGTTTCTCACAAACTTCATTGTAACACAATTCCCTGTTCCAAGAACCAGCTAACCTGTATCCAAACAAAGCCTCAAAGAGCAGCTCCAATGCAGGCCAGCTGCTTTTGAAGCTAATAAGTGCAATTTAGGTTTGCTGATGAGGTTATCCTCAAATAACTTTAGCCACAATGCTGGGCTTCAGGGTGACAGGCAGCTGGAGGCCCAGAGCATAATATCTTTTCTCTTTCTTTCTTTCACCCCAAAAAGATTTTTACATCCGGCATGGGAATATGGATGGAAGCATGGGAATATGGATGGAAGCATGGAACCAGCTGAATATATTTCTATGTGATGTTGTTTTCGATTCAACTTTTCCTTTTTTAATCAAGTCCTCTTTTTTTTATGTTAGAAGTCATGTGACAAGAATTTAAACCCATGATTAATTGTTTCAGGGATAATTCCATGCATATCATGGAATGACATCTGATCACTTACCGAGTTCAAAATATTTTGTATCTAGTCCTATGTTGAGAGGGGAATGTTAGTGTTTGGTTGACATCTATGAATGTATTTAAGTTAGAATAGTCTCTTTTCAAACTATATTAGAGGGATGGCATAATTAAAAAAGAAGTCACAGAGTGATACTTGACTTCAAGATATAAAGCTTTTCAGTTGTTACAAATCGTGCAAAAATTAGAATTACTTTCCTTTTCTTAACTTTTAAGAATATACTGACAAATGATGTACAAAAAAGTTTTACTCAAAAGTTTCACAAATTTTAACAAAGATATTTCGAAGTGATGTCACACAGTGCCACATCTTAGGGTCAAACGTGGTAAAAGAAAGATACAATCAATCGTTCTTTACTGTGTTTCTCAAGGATATTCTAAGTATGCTTATAGCTTTCAATTATCATCACAAGTTAAATCAAGTGGAGAGAGAAAGTGGCCACAGTGGTTCAACTGTGGGGCACCTCAAGGCCTTCTAGGAGTTGTCTTGTGTCAATGTCAGTGCTGGGGCAAGCTATGTACTACCTGTAGCCTATACCTTGCTGCCTTCAAAAAAAAAAAAAAAAACCCCAAAAAACAACAGCTTTCTCTCTGCCTGTTGTCCTCCCCCCCTCCTTTTGTTCCTTATGTATCTCTTCCTCTGGTCATCCTTTTCTCCTGTAAGTTCCCTCCCTCCTCAAGTTCCTGCTTTTGATTCTCTCTGTGGTGTTGTTGATGCCCAGTTAGCATGGGTTAGTGTAGACCTAGCTGTGTTCATATTCCTGAAACAGCCAGCACTGCACGGAGAGTAGCCAATCATGGATATTATATAATTATCAGTCAGCCTAATTACTGATGTAATGATGGCATTACGTATTGAAAGAACTGGCTCATATTGATAGAATCTTCACCTAAAACTTATCCTAAAACTTATCCCATTGTTGCGAAGTAGAACATTTTCTCACCTGAAAAAAAGTGGCAAACTTGAAATGATCTTTTTTTTCCCCCTTTACCAATCATTAATGTCCTGGAGGACTCCACAGCCACTCATAGCAGTAGTGTAAGTAGGTACTACAGAGTGTAGACATGAGTGGGTAGTATGGGCTGTATGTTTCCCTGTCTCCTTGAAAGGAGAGCCTGTCTGTGTATAAAGATGGACAGTATAAAAACTACCTTAATACATGTTTTGTGAAACAACAGACAAAGTGCAGTACCCATTTTCACCCCATTTATGGTTTTGTGGTTAGGTTAATTTTATATCTTTTATCTGTATAAAGTGTCCTTTGCAGTCGTCAACAATCAGTAATCCACGGGTGTTGACATAAACATCACTTCCCTCTTCAATAAACTTTCAGTGTTGGCGAACAAGTAATAGTAAATCACATTTTCTCCAAATGTTTTTCAGAATAGAAAGCATACCACACAAAACTAATAATTATTCAAATGTTTAAAAAAAAAGTTAAAAAAAAAAACAAAAAAACATTAATCCTTCAGAATTATGGTGATATTATCTGGATAGAATCAACTTCAAAGACAGCCTATATTGGCCTGGATGACTACAGATCTTGTCACCTCTCCCCTCCCCTCATGGTTTAGGTCAGATAAAAAAAAAAAAGCCCTGTAATTTAGCCGGCATACATCCAGAAGCAATATAGGATTATCTCAAATTTCTTTTGATATCGTATTAATTTAATCATTATCTTTCTCAAGAATTTCTAGATTACAGAGATTTCCCTCCTGTAGATAAGCAGGTAAGAGGAAGTGTAGCGTGTTCGTCTTCCTCGAGTCCTCCATTAGCATCTTCTGGTTACAAATTGTGTCATAAATGACGAAGAGCTAAACCTTTATTTGCTGCTGATACATTAATGATCCCATAGAATCTATCCATGTGTTATCTTGTGGTACTACAGGAATTAGGTAAGGTGTGAACATACGAGAGTTGCTGCATCCATAGTCACACAGGAGGAGTTGAGCATGTCAAGCCTTGAAATTATATACATCCTGGAGTCTTTCTTCAACCCCCCCCTGAGAATAACAGTACAACTGTGGTTACCTGCAGTCTGCATAGGGCTTCTTTCTGTTGGTCTACTGTTTCTATATAACCCACCCCTTACCATGCCCATGTTTCTCCCCATGCCCATGTTTCTCCCCACGCCCATGTTTCTCCCCACGCCCATGTTTCTCCCCACGCCCATGTTTCTCCCCACGCCCATGTTTCTCCCCATACGAGTGCAATCAATTCTCTCCACTTTCCTTCCTCTTTCCAAGAAACATGCTGGAGCAGTCTCCATCAGATGCCTGGTGGATAACTGAATTGTGCCATGCAAACAGACAGTCGCATGTAACGAACACACATCTCCCCTCCCTCCCAAGTGTGGATTGCAGTGTGGTATGCATGTTTAGCGTCAACTCAAATATGTCGTCTGCATTATGAGAGTCACAAATTGGAGAAGTGCTGTACACATTTGGTTTATCATAAGTTGTTTTTAACCAGCCCTTCTTTTCTTAACTTAAAAAATAATTATTCAAGGATCCATGGTTCATATCTGGTAAGGGGTCACACCCTAAATTTAGTGCAAATACTCTATGAAGATCATATTTTTTTATTTCTATGCCTTACCTGATCTTTCTACACATCTATATATCTTGATACCCACACGCTGGGCCTTTTCTTTATATGGGTTATCTGTTATATGCATGGTATGGGAAAGGGTCATCAAAATCATATAGTCCGTAGATTAGTGAATTAAGGTGTTGATACTGATATATTAAATTTAGAAACAATAAACAGAAATAAGCCACACCCATACTGGTTACAGGCAATGCTAACATGTACAAATGCATTAATGGGTGAGGTTTTCATGTCCCAGTGCTGCACACATGTTCAGCATTTCATGCCAAACACCGTAACGTTTACTGTCATCATTGAACTGCTCTTCCTATGCAAGCCATCAAACTCCTTATCTCTCTTGTTGGCCAGAAGTTGTAGCGTGTGACTGTACCTGGCACATACAGTGACTAACACACCCACCAATGGTCCTGACCAGATGAGAATAGTCACTGCAGCTCCTAATAGTGATATCATTGACCCGACCTAAGTGACCATTGAGCTATTGAGCTTATAGAGTGAGCTGGCTTATGGCTGGACATTTCCAGTCTTGTTTACCTCAACAGAAGTAGCTTCCATAGTTGTAGAGCTCCAGTCATAAGCTGTTACTGCACACACAAACACTTGTAGTGCTCAGGGTGACACAGAATGAGATGGTATCACACCACAATAGAACAAGGGATGAAAAAGTGGGGGTGAGAGGAAATCTTACGTCTTTCAAGTGGTATAAAAAAATAAGTGATAGAATCTATACGGGGAAGAAAGGGGGTGTGGTGTGGGTGTGGCAGCACTCTTCAATCATCCCAGTTCATTAGTGCAGCAATAATGCAGTACTAGAGACCTTAGAAAATACGGATGCAAAGTCCCTATATTCACTCACTCACTCAGTCCTAATGAGGCTTGTAAAAGTCTATTTAGGCTATATATAGTATATGTCCATCTGGCACATGTAGTAATAATTGCTGGTTTGTTTAGGTGAAGATCTGGGACACAGCAGGGTCAGAGAAGTACATGTCTATATCTGCAGTCTACTACAGGAAGGCTGATGGTGTCATATTTGTGTTTGACGTCACAAAACCCAAATCCTTCACAGACATCCAGACTGTGTGGATGCAAGCAGTGGAGGCTCCTGAGCAGTGAGTTTCTGTTGCTATGGAGCAGTTGTTGTTGTTATTTGGTTTATTGTTGTTTTTCTATTCTTGTTATGAACTGTTGCATGTAGTTGATGTTTCTCAAAAAGCCTCTCACCTCCTCCTCCCCCCCTCACCTCCTCCTCCTCCCCCCCCCTCACCTCCCCCTCCCCCCCCTCACCTCCCCCTCCCCCCCCTCACCTCCCCCTCCCCCCCCTCACCTCCCCCCCCCCCCTTACCTTCCTCCTTCCCAGGGTTGCTCTTCCCTTGTTTCTGTAGCATGATTTTCTGGGTCTTGTGCGAATCAATCTCTTTTTCTCTCTGTCCTGTAAATCACAGGTAGTAAATCACTGATAGTAAATTGCAGATGCCGAAAGGGGGAGAGGGATTATTGTTGAAAAACTGAGCCTCCCTGGAGATGTTCAACATAGTTTCAGAATAGTGAGAGTAAGCAGGGAGTACAAAATAAGCGTCACTATTATACAAGTGTGCAGATGTTGTTTTGCTGCTGTTATTATTAATGCAAACATTTCCTGTTTTTATAGTTGCAAGAAATGCAAACCAGAGCAACTGGAAATGTTGCTGCATACTGTGGGCTTGTCTATAGCTGTGCTTCCACCTTATGCAATGTAGCTTTGGGCTGTGTTTGTTTATTGTGTTGTTGTGATGCTGCCCATCCTTCTCCTCCCACACAGCGGCTGTCCGGAGGCTGTGAAGGTGCTAGTTGGGAACAAATGTGATTTACCAGCAGATGTGGATCTTTCACAAGCTAAGGTCAGTCGACCAAAGAGCTGTATTTCTATTCCACTACATCTGTATCTAGCTTTGACTAGAGTTTCAGGTACATTCAACAAAGAATAATTGTTTTCACAACATTTGGGCTGAGCCAATACTGTAACCTCTGGTATAAACTTCTCTCATGTGATGGGAAATCTTTGATCGATGAGTTGTCGTCATAACAATTAAATGTGATGATGTGCCTTTAATAGACATTAATGCATTGTTTATTGTAAGCTAATGCATCACTAAGAGCCAGTCAAATCTAGCCAAGAAACTTTTATAAACAGCTGTTTTCGTAGATTGTATTTGCTGTTTTGGGGCTTTGTAATTTAGAATAACCATTTGAGAAACTGTCAGCCCAAGTATAATGGCTTTCTCCACAATGCATCCCATGACATCAATGTTCCCTGTGCTATATTTAGAGTTCTGTCATCTATATATAGTAACTTACATAATTTTATTTCTGTAATGTGTACAGAAATATGCCGACCTTCATGACATGGAGTTTATAGAGACGAGTGCCAAGACTAACCACAATGTTCAAGAGGCTTTTGTCAGACTGGCCTCAGAAATCTGCGAACTAAAATCACAGCAAGCTCCTCCAGTGACTGGCAATGAATTCTTGCCTACCGTATCTCTCCCAAAAAGCAACACACTCCTAGACTCAGACAAAAATGGCTCTTGCACTTGCTAGCACTGGACACTGCTTGCTTATTATATACTGTCATTATTAGCTGTAACTAGTATAATGTCATTTTTACAATGCAGTTATTGTGGGTGTGGTTTACATACTATTTGGGTGTGGGAGGAAGTTTTAATTATCAGTACATGCAAGACATTTCCTATTGCTGTACACGCACACACATGTATCTGGAGGTATGACCACATGAATATGGAAGGAACTTACCAAATTTGGAACAATTGCACCTGCTAGTTGGTCAGTAGGCAACATTCAGTAGTTATAGTTTGTCATGGAGATTACTGGAGGTCCTTGAGGAGAGAACTGTCAGCTTTCTGAGATAGAACAGAAAGAAGTAGTGGTGGTTATGGGATAATGATGAAATACGCAAAACATCCTTGGGCTATCTACACCCACACCTGGTCTGTTCAATATTTAATTATCCACTGATCAATTCAACCCCACAAGCTGTACTCACTAGTTAGCCAATGACACCTGAGAGAGAGGTCATTTAAATATTTAATACAATTAATGCACTAATTTTTTTTGTGCATACATTCATTAGATATGTGCATAGCAATGTGAAGAGCAGCTGTCACTGGTTGACCAATGATATTTCTGCTTGTGGGGTGAGTAGATCAGATGTGGGTGTAGTGTATTTCATCATTATCCCACAACCACCATCATTCTTTCCTACCTTTCCAACTCACAATCTTGATATTTCAGTGACTTGGTAATAATTGTGTATGTGGTCACTGCATGGCAGCAGTGCCAGCTCATCTAGAAGATCCATAAACCAATTATTAATTAGAACCATCACCTGATTATCTTTTTTATAACTTTTAATCATGAAATAAATTAGAATTGAAATAGCTTCTACTAGTGCCAACACAGGTTGATTGGCTGTGGAGTAGAGGATTGAGTAATAGAAACATCAAACAAACTGGATGACCTTTACTAACTCAAACATTTTTCTATCTTAAAAAAAAAAAAAAAAAAAGTAATACAATTAATTAATGTGCTAATATTTTGCATGCATTCATTTAATTGATCTTTTCATTTGTGAAGGATTTATCAAAATTATATCAGACTCTTCTGTTGCTACGTTGAATACATTCTGGATAGTGTATAATTCTTGAATCTTTTAAACTCAATAAAATATTACTTCAAACACCACAGTATACATATCTTGTTTTTACCTGTACACTGCAGGGAAAATGTTTATAAATTTACTAAGCTGACACATTTGCTAGGACCATTGCCATATTTGGTATCTGTGCTGGCTACATCAGGGGACATACTATTATCTTGAGCATCTTACCAGTGCATGATGTCATTGCATTGTGATGCATAGTAATCAGTTAACAACATCAGTAACTCAAGAGTCCTAATAGAGCAAATCAAAAAAATATTGTCACTGATAAATTTCAGAAGTTTGCAGTACTTTTGAGGCAAAATTAACAAGCCCAGTGTGTTAATTGTGAGAGGGAGAAGTTAAAAAGAGGAATAAATTCAGGGTTGGTTTGATTTGGTAGGACAGTGAACTGCCTGTCAAGGATATCAGCACACTGGAGCAAGTGCTTCTGCAGCAAAAACAACACTAACAATTGTGTTCGACCTTTCCCTTCTGAATCTTTCCATTCCTGTTACCATTGTTTTCTCTCTTTCTCTATTTAATTTCATTTAAAAATGAAATATTTATGGAAATACACAAAATTGCTAGCTATCAGTTACAATATCCCCCCCCCCCCCCCAAAAAAAGGAAGAAAAACAACGAACAATAGTAAAAAATTGGTTGCTGTAAGTTAGTAGTACATTATCAACTAATATTCCATTCAATAATAACTTTTGTTACTTTCAATGTAATTTCCCCCATTGCTTAGTAAAGATCACTGTGGGTGTATCAACACCAAGCAACCAACTACTTCAGCAAAATGAGGCAATAACAAAACTCAATTTTTAATAATAACAGGGTGGAGAACCCAACACAAATCATAACTTCCCCCCCCCCCCCCCCCCCCCCCAAACAACAACACACATCTTACTTGTACATCATGTAACACTCATTGTGTTAACTTGACAGAGATTTAATATGCCATTTAATAATATGCCATGTTGTAGCTTTAAAATGAAATTAAAACTGCTGCATTTTGGAAGACTAATTGTCACGGTAACCTGTGAAGACTGAACCATGGCAATCCTAACATGTGCAGTGGTTGTAATACAGACTGCAGTAACATCTCACCACATATATGTACAAGTATAGTTTGGTTACTCCACCATATTAGAACTTTATGCCACCTAAGTAGACCACACCACTTATATAGTTTAGGGTTAAAGTTTGTGGTTATGAGCAGGTGCACCAAACCCTCAGTGGCATGATGGCATCCACACATCCTCTTGCTAGTTGTCTTCACCTGGTTGCCTGTAAAATAAACTCAACAACTCTTATCAATATTTCTGATCGTAATTAAGATCAACATCTAATTTCTATCTCCTGTGCTCCAAGGTTATATATGGACCTCCCACCCCCCCCCCCCCCTCTCTCACTCTCTCTCTGGGCACTAATTCAGCTCCTCCCTAACATTAACCCCAACAAGGAACTGACAGTAAACAACATAATCATGTTTAGTATTCAGACTACAACCCCATATGGCTGGGCTCAGAGTACAGCAGGTTCTTAACACCATACAGCTACAGACTGCCAAACTACTTACTGCCCCACGAGTCATACCCTGTACATGCAATCAATAGCTCCAAACAACAGTTATCCTCACTGACTGAGTTGCCAGATTGCCCAGAGACTAGCACCTCAATGGCTAAGAGTTCCATTGTGGCAGTGAAATAAATCACTCCTACTCTACCAGAGTCAATCTTTGCTTTACCTAAAACTTCAAAGAGAATACAGAAAAGGATTAGAAGGGTACAAAGTTTAAGAGTTTGCTCTATTATGGCTATTCATGTGAAGCTACTGCATACAATGGATGACTGGACTCATCCAACCTGTGGGAGAACTCCATTTTTTTTTGTTGCTTCTTTTCAATGGAGTTTCATGTCCACTCCTCACGTTATAAATGAATCTTCTAAATTTAAATATTTTTACTCCTTTTCTTTAAAGTGCCCACAAACTTGTGACTAAGAAATATTTTCTCCTTACCCAAGCAATTTTCGTGATTATTAATTAACTCAATAATACAAATTCAAATTTGTGGTATGGACATTAACAGTAGTCAGTCCAAGACTGAAATAATATGGTGGAAAAAGAATAGAAGAATATTATCACAGCAGCTGATGTCTTGCAGTTGAACACTTTCATAGCTCCGAGAACTTCAAAACTAGAATATTTTGATACAAGATTCCCAAGAATGGTCTTCACTATAGAAAGGTACAAAGCCTAAGCCATAGTAAATGTAAGTTCAGATTCCTTATGTTTCACAGAGACATTATCATTTTTTTAATTTTTAATTCCTTTATTATATTTGGAAGGCCTCAGCAAATAAACAATTAAGTACAGACGCTGGATTGCAACCCCCCCCCCCCCCCCATCACCACAGCTATGTCCACACAAAGAGTCTGACTGACACTAAGTTCAATTAATCAATTTAGACAGAAATCAATGTTCAAATGTTCATAAAGGTTGGCATCAGCCATACTGTACCGAGGGTACAGAATGGGTTCACTTTCACACCCACTCTATTGAAGCATGTGACCAGAAGATGGTAACACCCTCTGAATGTAAAGTGTCTCATTGATGCAAACTGCTGCAGTGTTGAAAGCCACCTCCCCTCCTCATGCTAACATCACAGTGAAGGAATCTCTGTATTTATTTTCCCATAGAGGTAACCTTGAGCTTCACAAAGTAAAGCTTATTGCAAAAGAAAAACCCATCAAAAAACAAAACACTGTCACATAGTAAAAAACCAACTACCAAAAAAAAGAACAAAAAAAAATATATAAATAAATAAAAACCAAAAAAAATTACAAAAGAGCAGAAGCAGAAACATGTCCTTCTGAGGTTCTACTTGCTGGCCTTGGCCCATGGCTCTTGTCTCCATTCCAAACTGCAGGATCACTGACCCATATTTGCACCCACTGTTTCTGCTGACTGGGCAACAGCCAAGTGATTCGGTCCACAATTAAATCAATGATCTGTTGGTATATAAACTAAAAAATTCTTTAAAGTTTATTGCATGACAAATTGTTTCCTAAATTATCTTAAGGAACATTCCATTACCACAGCAGGCCAAGTTTGGGTAAGGATTATCAGGGAGTATTGGCAGAGAGACAGATAGAGTTCATCTATACAGGCAGATAGATTTATCAACATTTAACGATTTTGCCACTGTCTCGTGAGAAATTGAATCATAACACATTTTATATTTACATACAAAGCAGACAAAAATTACTGGTACTTTTGCAAAATATTTTATGTACTCACAAAGGAACTCTAAGGAACAGGCAGTGTCACTTCCTGGATCTATAATATTACTTGGAACACATGGTCACTGTTAGCTGACGAGAGACACACCCACATATCTCATTAACAATACTTGGAAGTACATCAAACATGCCTTGGCACAATTGATACCAAATCATATTTTAGTGGGAAAACTCTTCACAACAAAACTCCCAGAGCATCTCCAGCAAAAACACACACACACACACACACACACACACACACACACACACACACACACACACACACACACACACGGACAGCTTCATCATTGACTTCAGAGTGGTTGCTAATTACATCCAAAGGAATACAGACAAATTTATTTCTGTCAACCCAGCAATAAAATAAGCTGACAAGACATGACAATGCCTACCTTCCATGCACCATGGTGACCTGGGGTAGCAGAGGTCCGTCACATAAACCTGTGCCCATATTTAGATCCCAGTAGAGGTGATATCCTTCATTACCAGCACCAACCCCAACTGACAACACACTGTACAATGGCCTCCTGCCCATATTTAGCTCGTGATGGAAGTGAGGTCCTGCACAACAGAGAGCAGTGGGCAAAGACTCCTGGTTGACAAACAACAGCATGTGGGCCTCAGGAACTACCACCACCAACCTATCACCCTGGCTGGTAAAGAACAGTGGCCTATATTGAGCTCTGTGGATGCTTTACTTCTCCGCTCCTCCATGATGACAGCACACAAGGTTTAAAAGTACCCAAGAGAGATATTTGAAGGTGATATAGAATCACCAGGGGCTTACATCTCCCAGTGGTGTGTGGTGACTACAGTCAGCCAAGAGGGAGTCATCCCATGGAACTAGACAAGTGTTGGCACAAAATAAACCACAGTGACTTAGTCAACGGGCGATAGATCAGTATAGCTCAAGCCATAGTAGATAATTATCTTCCATAATTGTTGACAGGGGCTTTCTTTTCTGTTTGCACAGCAATTAACTAATGTAATTAGTTATAGGCAAAAGCATATGGTGGATGATGGTGGAGATCTACTGACAAGCTGGTTGCTCTTCAAAACCATACAATGCTGCTGGGAAAAGCATGACTAGTTGTAGTCTTGAGTTGGTGTTTACTCTGTAATGAAATCATCCTCATGGTTGTTATTGAATACCCCCCCCCCCCCCCCTTTTCTTTTCCTGGTCTTGAATAATTGAAATATACACACCCTGGTAGTTGGAGTCAAAGGACATTTGGAGGACAACATTCTTTGCTAACTGTTTGCATGAGATATCCTGTGTCTGGCCAAGTTAACTAACGTGGAGTTACTGTCATGCGTGGGTCGTTATGTGTGTGTGGGTGGGTGGTCATGTGAATGGCATTAGCTCATTAAAGGGATATTCTTCCTGTCGTCAGTGAGTCATTAAACAAACACATGGTGGGATAATCCAATCCCAAACATTTCATAGAATTATGCAACAGAATTGCTGACAAAAGGTTTGAAAAAATCCGTCTCTTGTTCTTAATGGACTTGATTTCCCCTACAGGTTATTGTGATTCCTGCCACTACAAATATTTAAAAAACAAACAAATAAAACAAAAACTAAAAATAAAGAAATCAGAAAAAACATACTTCGATTAGTGTTAACTCTTAATGCGTAATTAATACCACACCTAACTCAACACCAAATGACACACACACACACACACATGTGCATACACACACATGCATACACACACACACTAATAATAATAATAATAATAAACACTCCTACGGCTCCTGGTTGCCTACCATGGTGGAGATGGGTTAGAGGTTTACACAGAGTGTGGATGATTAGACTAGTAGTGCAGAAACCCAACCTGTGAAGAACACAACACAGACAACACCCAATGGTTACCATGGTGATGGCAGGCTGAGTGAGCCTTAACCACCGCCATAGTCAGCGTGTCATCATCAATGTTATAAATATAACCTTACACAATAGCCATTAGCCGTCCTCTGTCCTGGGGGGAGGATCATGTTACTGTCTGTGAGGAGGAGGCAGAGCTGCAGGCAATGGTCCTGGCTCAGCTCCAAGTCTTCTCCTTCAGTCACCACACAACCCCCACTCTAATCCAAGGGGAAAGGGGGAGGAGGGAAGAAAAAAAAACACACACACAAAAAAAAATCATTAATTAAATAATGATAAAAAAACAAACAAACTATAATAATTAAAAGAAAATAACTATTATAATAATAAAAATTTAAAAAAAATTTTTTTTTATTTTTTAAATAAATAGAAAAAATTCAATAAATAAACAATATAAGTAAATAAATAAAAATGGGCAGATGGTTGGATCTTTAGTAATCTAGTGCCGTGAGGGAGTGTGGTGGGAGGTCAAGGTTTGTGGTGGAGGGTGAGGATGTGTGTCAGTGAAGAACTGTTCCCACCACACACTACAGAGTATCAATATAGTGTGGGCGCCTGGTCACAGCTTTCACAGTCAGCATTCAACTCTAAATTATTCATGAGATGTTTTCTAATTGCCATAGCTGTCGTCATTGGCTAGGTCTAATCAATCTAAAAGATAGCCTTCTTCAAGAGCTTTACTCAAAAGTAGATAAAGGAGACATACACTGAAGAATTCATCATTTTATAACCTCCATTTATGGAGGTTAAAGTGTTGGAGCAACAACTACACTCACAGGATGTTTATGCAAAGCAATTAGCCATGAAACCATTAAGAAAGAAACAGCTACTGAAGTAATGGTTGTGTATGTTCCACAATTGAATGCATTACAATTGACGTATCACCTAATCACTCTTTTTCCCCAGTCAAAAATGAAGCAGAAAAGGGGCTACTAGATGATACATCAAAGAAACGAAATAACGTCTGCTCCTAAATTTGGTTATCCCACCCCTCTTGAATCCTTTCATGAAAGACTTGAAAAAGAAACTACAAAATCCATGCATGAAGCCATATCCAAGTTAGAGTGGCATGAAGTCCCTCTTGGCCCTACAAAAATAAGAGCTTTTGATGACATGAGGTTAATAGTTGTTATTACCATATTAAGACAGTTCTTCGGTCATTGAGATCACATTCACACAAAATAATTAATTCTACTTTCTCAATCTATAATTAACGAATGTCTTGTATAGCTTTACAGTTGAAAATCAGTTAATCTAACAGGTTTGGATCAATTGTTGGAAAGGGTTTGATGACTGACATATTTGGATAAGAGAAATTCAAATAACTGACTTCCAATAATATTTAAAAATAGCTAATTAGCAGTTACTCTGAGAATTTCTTGCCATACAATTGTTTTTCTTAAAAGGTTCTATTTTAAACATTTGAAATGACCAAATGAACAAACCAAAAGAGGGGGGGGGGGGGGGGGGGGGGTGGACCACTAAAACACAAGGCACAAGAATATGACACACCCAACATATGGACACACACATCACAAATGACTAGGACTAATTGGCACACCATCTCAAACTTTTCGTGGCCGTTGACCTTTGATGGGCTGTGCGCTGATGTCCACATCAGCTTAAGATATTATAGTAGCTATACCACTAATACCTGACACTGGACCAATGGCAATGGTGGATGGACCTGGAAGAGTACTAGAACAACAACTCCCTCACACAACTGCATAATCATGGAGTCAAGTTGAGGGAGACAAACTATGACACAAGCAATTACAATAGCTCAGAATTGATTGCTGACATCCCAGCCAAGGGTGCACATATGCCCAGCTAGGCCCTGCAGTCCTCACTGAAATCAGCACCAAATCATGCAGTCAAGACTGAAGCAAGTGATTATCTCATCTCAAGAAGAGAGTCACCTATTTTGGGTAACAGGAAAGCAATGTTTAGTTTGAACTACTCCCCTCTAACCCAACCCCCTTTCCCCTCCCCAAGCTTCTCTTGCACACAAAAATCCACCCCCCTCCCCCTTTGCAGCAAAATAGGTTATCACAGATCTAGTGTAAACATTCAGGATCATTAGTTACTTCAGGAACTAAAAAAAGTACAGAAATATAATCCAAAAACAATTTCATATTAGTCATTTTAATGAGTATTTAATCTGTGCCTGCAGATGTCATTATCCATGGGTGGGGTCAGCCTTCCTCGTGACACATCCATTACACATGTATCAAGATGACATCACCAAACAAACATTATCACTGCATACCACTGCTCCGAGCTGGTAGAGCAACTTCAACACTCTTATGCTCCTCCTGGATGAATGTTCCTCACCTGTATCCATAGTAACACACCACACCAATAATATCAATGTACTGTCCACTGATAGCAATATACTGTTTTCGCAATTATGACCAATTTACTATTTAAAGAGAAAATAGACGAACAAAATTAGATTGAAGTGATAATTATTTAATTGGTTTCCACCCACTTACTATAGTCACTAATCACTCTTGGCCACTTCATCTCTTTACAAAGACTGTGAATTATAGTTGCTCCATATAATGAAATCTTTTACAAATATTATGCCCCTTCAAAGTGTAAAAATTTCCCTTTCATGTGAACACTATCAAATTCAAGGATGGTAAATTCAGACCCAGAAAAGTATTGGGTTATGTGAAAATAATGGAATCTTTTACAAATATTATGCCCCTTCAAAGCGTAAGAAATTCCCTTTCATGTGAACATCATCTAATTCAGGGATGGCAAATTCAGACGCAGGAAAGCATTGAGTTTTGCAACATGCAACCTCAAGACAAACTTTCGTAATTAAGTTGACCTACACTTATACATATATATATATATATATATAGTGTACAATGCAAGTAATGGTAACCACATAGGTAGCATGTGTAATGTTCAGTTTCCTTACGGTTCGTTTGCTATTCGTTAAATTTACATTTATTTATTGTTCATTCACATTTGTTATTGTAGTTAATGTAATAACTAATAATATCCAATTATGTTTAAAATGCAGACAACCTATTCTGTTGCTATAGTAGTCCGCACGCACCTGAAAATTTGGAGTATGCTCCTTGACTCGAAGAAAGCAACATATCTGCCTGACAGACCACATTCAACATCCACACCTGTGGAAAGGTAGTTTGACAACAATGAACATCACAGCAGACATATGTTACAAACCCTCTGGCCTTTATGTGAAGCATTCTCACGCACTATAAATGTGGACCACTGGTGCAGTTTTCATGAGATTGCAAAGACTATGGAGAATTTTATTCCCATTTACAGGCGCTAGTGTAACACAAGTTTACCAATAAAGAAATGTTGAGCAGACAGAATTAATGCCATACGGATGGACAGACTGCCAAGATCCACTGCAGCTAAGGCGGAGGGCACAGCTGATCAGTGCCTCAAGTATAGCAACATGTTCCATGCAAGCAGTAAATGACTGACATGATTGCGAGCATCCCAAGAGGCAGCAGGGAAGCCTGAACAGCAACTGCATTTCTAAACACACTCTCATTGTGGTGGTGTTAATTTGAATTAAGTGTTCACCCGTTGCAAAACAACCCTAACTCACCTTGTGTTGAACATGGGGTCCTATCCATATCTTGCTCTCCAAATGCACATGTGTGAATATCTCTGTCCTAACTACAAGATGATTAACAGCACTCAAAGTAGACTCTAACACAAGTGATCTTAACATTTGATTTCTATGCCTGGTAAAAATTTTTCTTCTTCTGTTGAGTGGAAGTCATGGCCATTTGCAGGAATATTGTTCCAGCAATTAAAAAAGTAAACAATTAATAATAACAACAACAAAAAAAAACAAGTTGTAGTCACAGTTGCTGGGTAGTAAAAGCAAAAATAAAAACAGCGATTATTTTGTGTGAGTGGATATGTTTGAGCATATACAATATCAGTAGGTCAAACTTTCCATGACTCCTATCTCATATTTTTAACATTTTACGACCTCATGCAACTTTGTGTCCTGCCATAGCCAGATTTGAAATATCCCAGTTCAGGTGTGACACTGAGTGCTATTGCTCTCTGTTGTGCAGAGGTCCCATCTCATTCTCAAGCCAAAGTTTTCCTCATACACTACTACTACTCCTACTCTATGTAGGGCTGTACTCATAAACTACTACTCTTACTCTATGTAGGGCCGTAGGTTACAGTACCAATGGACATGAGTAAAACCAGGAGGCATGCCAGTTGAATTCTGAGTACACAAGTTAAACCAAGAGCATAGGAGCTCAACCAAAGGCGTAATGCAATGTGAACCAAAGACTTAGAGCGAAACCCAAGTGTTACATCTTCATTCACGTGGTAAAGATATAATTCAATTATCCAAAATGACCTACCCAGTTAGTATAAATGAGATAGTCTCTTTCTTGAATACACAACTCAACAGCTGCTTTTACTGAGTGCAGCTGCCCCCTCCACCACAATGGAGGTCAGCCCTCTTTCACAGCAAGTGAATAGAGGATCATAACTGAGGGAGTGTCACAAAAAATACTGACCAATGAGATTACTGCACTAGCAATATATGTTCAGTATGCCATTACTTGCTACACTCAATGCCCTACAAGACAATGTTCTTTCTTAGTATTCTACATGTTTGTCAGGGAGGCTCTGTATGGGGGAGTTCCCAGACACTTAGGTATACCAGAAGCACCTTGTTAAGCTTCAGATTAGTTAAAGCAATGAACATTAATAGAACAAAGAAACAAAATTTCAGTAGAAAATTTCTGGTACAGATCAAAAGGAATATCTTCGCCCACTCACCAAATGTCTTTTACGGACCCACCCTGCAATTAGTGTTTCCTCCCAACTACTGTTAGTAAATTCTCATATATTAGCATTTGTAACTTGCCCTGCTGTAATTTCCGTTTGTAACTTTCCCCTGTATTTAGCATTTGAAACACAATCCTGTAATTAGTATCAGTGTTCTGATCCAGTCCCAACACATCTCTCTCTTTCTACTCACTTTCAAATAACACAGGCCAGTTGAGTCCTTGATTGCATATCTAAATTGCAGCTTTGACTGTGAAAAAGAGTAAAGTTTACAAGCAAGAGAGGCTTCCAGCTTCTCTCCAGATGTCAAGAGGACAGGTTGTCCCGCGGTATAAACATTGACACATTCTCTGCGAAGGGAGTATGATGATGTTGATATATCTGTATGCAAAAGGAAAAAAAAGATGGCTGTTCGTGAATTAATAAGCACATAGAGATAGAAAGATGAAGGAAGGGGAAGAGTGCACAAAGCATTAGATAATCAGTTATACCAATTATTCTCTCCCAATTAAAACATTGCATTCTCATGGCTTGTGTATTCACTCTCTGAAGATTTTTTCCTGTGGTGAATGGTCACCACTCGGTGAGAAATCTCAATTATGTTGCTTAACTGTAAACATTTCATGAATTTAATCACATTAATTGCTCAATATTACACACTCACTATTAAGGACACACCTTTAATTAAAGACAGAGGTGCACCCAATAACAGCCTGCACCGTTTGCAGGAAATGCTGCCAGATATAGAATCCTAAAATAGAAAAAAAAATTGATAAAATAGAGTAACTCTATACGAGTCTATATAAATGATTTAAAGGATAACATCAAAAACAAAAACAGAAACCTTTAGTATGTTGGGCATATTCAATGATTCCTCAGTTAGCAGAAGCACAGTGGAACTGATAAGGCAGTCGCCAACCTTTGGAGCCAGTTTAATGCCTGCTGGAGCTACATATACAACTTCACCCTCTACAGAACACTTCTGGTTGTCACCATGGTAATGACAGAACACACCTTCACCAAACTCATCCCAGGAATCAGATGGAAGGGGGAGGACTCTTCGAAGTGCACTAATATTGAAGAGAAGACAGCAATTCATGAACACTGTTGGGCTATATGGTATAGAGTGGTGCTAGTTGAATGTATGGCAGAAAAACATAGAAATAAACAATTAAAGATGGGAATTAACCAATTTAAGACTAAATGATAATAATATGGGCAAATGTATGCAACTGAAAAAAGACAGTACTTTAGAACTGCATAACACCAGGTGGGTTTTTTTTTTGTTATTGGAAATGTAACTAGTTATTATGTCTAATACCCTTCTTCATATTTTGTGAGCTGTTGGCCACAAAATGAGCAGGCAAATACCAACTTGAAAGGCAAAGTGTCATCACAGTCATCCAAGCAGTCTCTGGGAAGTGTTATTACAGCAGAAATTTTTGTTTTAAATCTTAACCCCAGGACACCTTGTACTATTTTTGCATCTGAGAAACTGGACAAATCCAGCTGACTGAGATTGAGGTTAAAAGTGCTTCCGGAAGTGGGTGGAGTGATATCACCATCTGTACTTAGAATGGCAGGTTCATGATTTGTTGGTGCACTGTCGTTACAGCTGAATATCCCCTCCTGTCTCAGTGAGATTCTGCTGTGAGTGGTTAAAATAGAAACCTGCACCGATTTTAGCCTGGGGAGGGTCTCAGCGAGGAAAGCAAAACCACTACTCTCAGCCATATCCTGGAAGTTGGGCTAGGTTGTGTTTGAGCTCCCAGAAATGATTGCCAACTTGGTCACGTGGCCGTAGTGACGAATTTTATGCGCAGCTTGGCAACGCAGATGGCCAACATCGAATCAGGTCAGGTCAGACGAGAACGCTTCCGGTACAGTTCACCCTCCCAGCGTGGTGCCTACTAGCCGTTTCAGTTTTAGTGCTGCAGGTCTTTCTTTAGGGATTGCCTACACTCTATTCTTAGAACTGAAGAGTTAGCCTGTCACTCAATCAGCTAGTTTCATTTAATAATTGCCCCGCTTAGTTATTGTGTACCAAGCTAGCTATATAGTAATTTTTTTTTGTTATAACTTAGTTTGCTCTGATTAAGTCCAACTCGAAGTAAAATCCTGCTCTGCTATTTGCTGACTCACCGTGACGTCTTTGTCTTCTACTTATACTTCCGAATATCAGAGATCACCTCTAAATTAAGTGTTTCTTGACGCGAGCGCACAGCACCATTGGTAAGAACTCCATCTGCAAGTGTTAAAACTTTCCCCCCTCTTTCATTTATTGGTATCTTGTGTATATATAACATTTCTTTAATTTTTCATTAATGCAGTTGAAATCCCACGAAGCAAAGCGCACAGTAAAGACAATAGCGACCTCCAGTTTTTTGTATTCAGTTTTCACTCTTGAATTAGAGTGAAAATTATAGACAAGTTGTCAAACCTACTACCAAATACTATCAAGCTACAGGATTCCTCTGCAAAAATTAGTTGTAAAGAAATAGAGACAAAGAGAAGAAGAAATCCAGTACATTATCACTTTGTTAAAAGCTAATCATGGAAGGAAAGCATTCATTGAATTTTAGCCAAGTTTCTAAGCTGAATATGGTCCTCTCAACTGAGATAGAGATCCCTTCACATAACAACTTTCCGTCCATAACTATAACCCCTGCCAGTTTGGTGCGGGTGGTGAAGATGAACTTGCTCAAAAGTGGTATCTGCATGGATGATATCAGAATGAACGGCAGTGGGGCCAGTTATTGCATCTGTGAGGATAGTGACAACCACCCACAGATACGCTACAATGACATCGACTTGATATTTGGAGTGACCATTAGAGACGACAGTGACTTCCACGTCATCAAGCAAGCAGTGATGACGTCCCTGCTGGATTTCTTACCTGATGTTGTGTGCAAGAGCAACATTACATCACAGCTCATGGAAGAGACGTATGTAAGGAAGATGGTGCTCGTGTCCAATCAGAATGCTCACTGGTCGTTGATATCACTAGGTGATTCTGGTTCCTCGAGCACAGCCACAACTATTGAACTCAAATTCGTGGACAAGATCCGAAGAAAATATGAATTCACTGTGGATTCATTCCAGATTCTCATAGATTCTTACTTTGATTTCAATGAATGTACAGAGGAGAGTCCCGTTTCTATGTCTCGGATGTTTTTCCCCTCCGTTTATGCCATTTCTGTATATCATGATTATGATGAGGCTCTAAATCACTTGAACAATCGTCTGATTCACACGGATGCTCCAGAAGAGATTAGGGGTGGAGGACTGCTGAAGTATTGCAGTTTACTTGTGAACGGATTTAAACCAGCAGACCAGAAACAGATGAATCACCTCGAGCCGTACATGTGCAGCCGATTTTTCATCGACTTCCCCACAGAAGAGATCCAGTATACAAAGATTGAGAAGTATGTCACCTCCAGATTTTTGCAGCACAATGCAAATGGAGAGGGAGTGATAAAGGGAGTAGAATTTCTTGATATCCTCTTTGCTGTGGTCAGCTCCCGTGCAAAGTGTCTGGCCGAGAGTGAGAGACAAAAAACTATTAGAGTTATTATGTACATCAAAACCATCCTGGCTCCACCCACCCCTCCATATTACTACCAAGCCGTCCCCTATCATCATATCGTCACAGGCTTCCCCCAAAACCGTCAGCAGTATTTAAATTCATCAGCAACCCCTAGCTACCACTATCAGTATCATTCCAGAACTAGTCCCCCTCCTGTCTATGAGTACCAAGCAAAGAACCAACTATACCCGCAATCATATTGGACTTCCGCTGGCTCATCTCGTTCAACTAGCTCTGTACGTTAATCCAAAAATTCGAAGGAAATGCAAAGCCTCAGTGACATTATCAATTTTTAAATAATTGCGTCTGTTCATTTTGTGTCCTGTTCTTCTCTTATCATCTAACTTGCCCTATTTTGGTCTGTCTTTGTCCGACGTATTTTTATATTCATTGCTCCAACAATCTAAAAAACGAAAAAAAGAAACAAAAAAAAATTTCTCTATTATGTTAACAAAAATTTCTTTCCCCTCCCCCATTCACACGTGCATTACTGATTGTTTGACTGCACAAATCTTTCAATTTTCTGTTTAAACTTCATGTTGCATTAGCAAGGTGGGTGTGGGTATGTTATGGGCTGGGAAACTTCGTTAGCACTCCTGCACAAGACTGGGTTGGGAGGGAGATGCATACCTGATTGACTCATTCAGCAACATCACACCCTTCTGTTGCTTTCCTAGGAAGTGCACAATAAATATAAATCCATATGGTATTTTTTGTTATAAATATTTTGTGTAACATGGGGAGAAAAAAAAACATCAAACATAATTTAATGTCTGTTTAACGTGAAAACTGTCTTTTGTCTGCAACAGATTTCCACTTCTTGAACTTTTTAGCCTTGTCCACCGCTTTCCTCTTTTGCCAACCATGCCCTCCTTCCCTCTTGGCCCTTTGAGCAGCCATTTTCCCCTTCTTGCTGCTATGGATACCTGAGTGAGTTGAGTCAAGGCTAGAAAAACGTTTTCATTTCCACAGAGAGCATCACACCAATGTCCATGAGGCACAACAAAAATTATCACCTGATCAGCATAAGGGCAAACAAGCAAGTTGAAGATATCACATGAAAGTATTACATATAAATATAAGTTACAACAATTATTGATAAGTAATGCACCTGATTAGGGGTGTGAAGCTGATTGAAACTTGCAGCGTTAACACTGATATTGGCACTAATACATCGTATTGTGAACCATCCTAATTTTAGGATGCATCAGTCCTATTTTTGCATAGGTTTAATGTTGGTTGTAGTACTGGTTTCACCACAGGTGTATAGCCTTATGTTAGGCAGATTTTGAAATAACGGCGGGTAATCATGAAAACACGAGCAAGATTGTGTGGATCGCTTCCTCATCATATAGGTTTGGATGATTTATTCCGATTCAGACTGAAGATATGGAAGTTTGCATGCATCAGCACTAGGGATGACTTCAAACAATGGTCCTACTTCTGAAGAACATGATTTCTTTTGTTTCTACCTCTTTTGTGGGGTCTCCCTGATTCTGCAACAAGCTCCTGCACTTAAACCAAGCTCTACAGTTGCCACCACCACGTGAGTCTACGTTGCCATATAAAGAAGAACCAAGAAGTTCCTTGAACCTCAACCTAAACCAATCAGTCATTGAAGTTGACCTGACTACGACAATGGCAGATATACAAGCAACAAAAGCTGGTTTAAAAGACATATGGACACAACCCAAAGCAGCACAGATTTGGATTATAGTATAGTTAATTCTCAATGGCAGAATTGAATCATGAAATACAGTCATGAGAGAAGTTTGAAAATTGGGCACATGAGCCAATGGGAGGGCAAATATCCAAGCTATGCCCTCATCCTTAGCCACAAAAATTCTCCAAAATCTATCACATAAACCTAATCAGGAACTATATGTACCTAATCCACTAGGAGTCAGAAACAGACATTTTCACATTACAAGCCCATGTTTTCTGGAGATAAGCATTTCTGCTTAGCTAAGCATGTGTTCTCTTTGCAGCTCACTCCTCCTGGAGTATACCCCTTAACCACAGCATACAAACCTTCCTCATCCCTTGTAATAAACACTATTAACATTACAGAAACCAACCACAATGTTAATATAAGATAACTGGACAGAATACAACTATTTAAAAAACCACAAACAGACAATAATCAATCAGAACTCATACTTGAGTCATTAATCAAACCATGTTCTGGTAGACACAGCGGGTACTCTAATTGTAATGAAGTCATTGACTGAGAATGGAAATGAAACACATTTCCTGGGATGCAACTGCACCTCAGCTATGAGGACTAGGGCTTCCTAATAAGGTCATTGCATGTCTCCTTTTGGGAGACAGAATTCTCTAATGAACCTGTTGAATAACCCAATTCCTAAAAAAAGACAAGCAAAAGTCTCAGGGAAAGCAGGCCACAAATTCTATCACAATAACAGCAATAAAAACAACAAAAAAATAAATATACAAAATTTTCCATGGCAACCAGGTTATCAAGTTGGGCAATGAAAGAAGGAGTGGTGCAATACTGTATCCATTTATTTTAGAGTGAAATGGAACTTGAGAAGTTCCAGATAATAGACATGGGAAAACAGTGGTGTGTCACTTCCTGCCTTGAGCCATGGAGGTTAGTTGAGTAGTGCAGTCCACCTGTCAATTTACTTGTAACATGACTTCAGTCAAAACATTCAAACAAATAGTCTCATCTCAATTAGTCTGATGTCTCTGCAAATGACAACTTGAAAGTCTTCGTGATATTTTACTGAACGTCATGATATATGGAAATTTATTAGCTCTCCCAAAACAACTTAGCTGCATTATAGCAATTAATAGTGCAACTACTAAGTAAATTACTACATGCAGCTTCTTCTGCATGTTCAGCAAACCAAACAGCTGCAGAGAATCAGATGGAAGCCTGGGTGGAGGGAAGCCTGGTATAGATGTGAACCACCAACACAGCATGGGTGAAAGAGTTTACCAACACATTCTCATTACAACCAGAAACAAACTGCAGGCCATTTCATTGAGTGACAGCTGAAGATCTTTGCCAAGCCTTGTTATTCACACCTAGGAGATTCATGAGGTTATGAGCACAAACCATCTAAAACCCTCAGAGCAAAGCAGTACAGATTTACAGATAGATGGCAGACAAGATAGGAGAGAGACCAGACCTCTCATACATGGGATGTACCACATGTGTACAACTAATCTGTCTGAAATTCACCCACCAATTTGAGCTCTCTATTCACTAATGTTACATGAGGTCACAGATCATTGAAGCAATTGGAAAAGGAACCATACCAGGAAAGGAAAAACACAAAAACTAACCATTTGTAGAATTCCACACTTACTGCAGCCAGTGTTTCTACTGAGTTTCCATTGAAGGATTAACCTGATCACCAGACTATACCAATTAGGCTTGCTTAGTTCATAGCATTGAACAACATAACTATTTTGCAATAGAGGAAAGAACAAGAATTTTTCTATATATGGTGCAATAGAAACCGTTATACCAGGAACAGATAGACATAATGATACCACACTGGTCTGTGCAAGTGAATCATGAAATAATTACACACATGTTCATACTTCACAAAGCAAATATTTTTACACAACTTTCTTAACATGCACTGAAAACCACATTCATCACGAACCACATCCATCACCATAACTACAGGGAAGGATACTTAGGGAGACCCCTGGAGGGGAGGTGAAGCCGAAGGCCTTGGCCACTCGTTGCAGGTCCAGCTGCTCCACATTGAAGACAGGCTTGAGGGAGTGGGAGGCGTAGGACTGCAGGTAGGAGCGGAAGGCATCTCTGGCCGAGCGGTGGAGGTAGTAGTTCTTCCCGATCAACCTCTCCAACTGCACACAGGGCAGGAGAGGATGGGTACGATTACATGGCAGCAGAGGTGTGGTGTGCATGTGCCAAGTCAGCATAACAGCAGGTTGAAAAAATGTGTGGATCACAAGCAGTGTAGCATCAACACTAATAATGTATACCTTCATACAGACTTTACTTTCAATTAATGATCACTTACAAGGTATTACCATCACACATCACTTCCTAAAGGTGTCATGTATCTCTTACAAAGGTCCCTCCATATTGCATCATTATCCCTGTGATTGGTAATCCCACATGTCGTGGGCAAGTCAGATACCAATACCAAACACACACCCCCAAATTTATCCATGTGACAACAGATTTCAAACATAGTATAATCTATTTTTAGACCACTGCAAATATTTCTAGAGCTAAAAATCAGGACTAGGACCATAGTAGAATTAGGGTTCGGTAAGGGAAAGAAAGATCCTGAGGGTTTAAAAAGATAATTAAGACTGTAAGCAAAGGATCACAGAACTTAACTCCACTTTGTATAACCTGTGGATGAACTAGAGATTGACAAAGAGGACATCTGACAGCCTTACTCTCAAATAGTAGTGATTTGCTGGTTTCTAGACGCTACTGTATGACTCAATAGCTAGAAGAGAGTGCCAACAGTAACACTGTACCTACACTAAGGTATGTGTTTTGCATCCCAGAGCATCTGATTGAAGCAACAGTGTGTCCAAAGATCTTAAAGAAACTTGTCTACAAGGATGAACAGAGAATCAAGGTGAAATAAAAAGTATGTATAAATCAATTTAGAGAGAATTACCTTAAAGAACTTGATTACAAGGAAGAACAGAAAATTAAATTCAAACTAAAAGGTATGTATAAATCAATTTAGAGAGAATTATCTAAGATAAAGTGATATGAATGTGGTTGATAATAAATCGGAGTTGTCTGTACCATACCAGTTGCTTAGACAGCTCTGAACTATATTATCTTCTGCATTCTGATAGCCTCGTTTCCTCCACTGTTTCATCTAGCTCCATAACTGGGAAGGAGTCTCACCAGGAGGAATTCTTAGGGGTGGTTTCAATCTCTTAGAAAAACATTGGTGACAGTGGTAAAGGTCTCGGGCATGCATTTGAATCATTTCCCCTGATGAGTCAGCTTGCATTAATAGATGCCAATAAGACCTGCATGACAGTAATCACCTGTTCATTTTCATAAAGGGTTTTTTTTTTTAATAATTAATTTTCACGTATTTAAATGGAAACTTAACAGCAAAAAAACAAAACAACACATGATGAATAGCTTTTCTTTTTCTTTTTTTTTGAACTTTGATTGCTGAGAAGATAAAAAAAAGAAATTATCACTAGTATGAAGTTCACTAAGTGTCCTAATGTAAATTTAACACACACGTAACACACAACTACAAAAGGAATTGCTGCTGGAGAACTATATTTAGAAGTACCACTGAAAAGTAATTTTGGCTGCAATAATTCCACCAATTACATCATCCATAATAATAAAAACAAACAGATTCCCTTTGGAAAGGAAGTAGAAACATTTATAATCAACAGCAGTCAATAATAATAATATCAAATTAACTAAAGTGTTAGAAGCAAGGGAAGCTTTACAGAGAGGGAGAGGCACACCACCCACCTGTGATTGGACATTACACAACTTCTGTCCTGCGAAGTCATACTCATTCAGAGGCACCTGCACAAAAAAAATACACAGAGAGAGACAAAACAATGGTTAAACTAAGCTAAATAAGTATAAATACACTATGAAAATCCACTAAATAATGCAATTACCATTAATAATTGAACATGGTCACCTCTAAATGAAAAAAAACAACAACAACTAGTAATCATTCCAATTATAGGTATAGAAGATTAAGCCCAGCAAGGATTTGCGCCGGATAGAACGAGGCAACTCAAAATAAATAATAATATAACCTCTAAACCAATGTAGACAATGTAGCCACCATAAATCAATTAATGGTTCTCTTTGCAGAAACTTGGAGACACATTCCCAATCACAAACACAACCAATACATGCAATGCCCAAGGCACTTTCGTGAGTACAGCTTAATGAAGGTTTACTCTATAAACAGATAAGTGGGTGGATGGCTAAATAAGAAAAACCTGGTCACAATCTTTTAGAACACCTTTAAAAAAATACATTAAAAAAATAATTTTTTTTTCCCTCCACACGTTTCTGTTATAATGAGAGAATTGCAGTGAGCAGCTCAGTCTCCTACTAATATCTAATTCTAACCAATTGCAAGCTAGGCATGGTCTGGTCTGTGAGCAGACTAGCAAAGAACCAAACATTGCTATTAGACAGTGCTACCAGAGGACCAGGGACACTTCTGGGGGAAACATTTACAGCAAGCATGATGGTGACAGCTGCCCACAGACGGAGCTACTGGTTGTTAGTGCGGTTCAATAATCATACATGAGACCACCAAATTAAAAGTGAGGGGGAATGTTCAGTGCGACCATATTAGTATATAATTGGTTTTGACATAACCACATGACCATGTTATGTTGTGAGCTATGGAACTCTCCATTCCACAACTAATAAGAAGCTTCACTACAACTCATTGCTAATTCCACACTCCTTCTGTGAGGTCTGAACCTTCTGTCACCTTGGAATGTGAGAAAGTGCAGGGATCTCTTGTTAAGGAAAACACAACAAAATAACAACAACATTTGAGCTCATACCAACATCGTTTAGAGCATTTGGAACTCATTCCAGTCAGTTGGCCTTATTTTTGTACACAAAAATATCAGGTTGAGGTGAGTAACTGCTAATATCTAATTATAAGTGCTTTTAAAAGATTATCGAGAACAGATAAGTGCCAATCCAAACAAATAAACTAACACACACACACACTATGGCACACACACTCACAATCACACACTCTTACTATGTCCTCACCTTGGAAAGCTTCAGGATCTTGAGGAAAGCAAGCTCCTCAGGGAGGAGGAAGAGGAGAGCTTGTCCATTACCTCCGGCTCTTGCAGTGCGGCCCACACGGTGAATATATTCCTAGAGAGAAAGAGAGAGTGTGTGTGCAATGTAGTCATGTCTAGATTATCCCCAATATCATGGCATGTAGCCAAACATGCATGGGCAGACTGAGTCTATAGCTTACAACCCAACTATGTGCAGACCCATCAAACTACTCAAACTACAGGCATTGTATGCACATTAAAGATACAAATGTTATATAATAAAATCCTGTGACAGAGAGAGAGAGAGAGAAAGACACAAGAAAACTGAACAGAGCATACCAACCATAGTCGACGAGGTAGTGGGTGAAGTAAGGCATCATTACATTAGCACCACTACATTGGCATGCCTGCAGCCAGTGAAGTGCCCCTCGCCTACACCACATCCTCCTCTAGTGATGTCTCTGATCCCGCACAACTGCCAGGTTTGTACTAATACAGGAAGTGAACTAATGGAAGGCTGACACATCTCAGACAGGCTGGCTGGCTGGCATACAGGGCTGAGGCAGGTTGACCATAGCTCTATGGGGCCACACACTGGATCAACATCACACTGGGTTGAGGCAGGTTAAGCAGAAATGGTCCCTCCATCCTGATTACAACATTGCATCGACCAAATGAGGCAATTACTTTCATTAGTTAGTTCTTGAATTATTTGGTGACAATATTGGTGGCAGCCACCATATTCAATGGCACTTCAGCCAAAAACACCTTCAGCACTGTTTACATATCAGTAGCAAGCAATAAAAACTGGAAGACTCGACTTCAAGCAGTGGTCCAACAAATGCACTATCAGGTGTCATTAAGCGCTTAGTGGGGCATGCCCCATAGTGCCACATGGGAGGCCATATTGGTTCGACACTGGACACAACCACACAAAGGATATCATGTAGTGTTAGGGTGCAGGGTTGCAGAGGCAAGCATGACTGCTGGAGTCCTATTACAACTTCCATTATCATAATTGCATTGTAGTTGATTACAATTACTATTTTGGATGACTTTTGTTCTGCTAATCCTTGCATGAATGGATAACTCCCTTGATGAATGTAATTTATGAGATAAAATGTGTTGTTTAATTAGAAGTGATAAAGTTTGCTTTCTGAAATAATTAAGAAGGAAAAAAACAACAACACATCAGATTATTACGTACATACACACTCACACATTGTGTGACATGCACCAGCAAACACATATCACACAACCAGTAGCCACACACATTGGTCATGGGCATAGCATTCATCAACAACAATCACTATTTACCAACCACAAGGCATTAGAGTGAGGTTAATATGGTTAATATGGTTGAGATATCATTAAAATATTAATTAATTTATTAAAAAAAAAAAAATAAATAAAAAATTGTGCTATACATATATTCAACTTGATATTGGAGATTTAGGAGCCGGAACGGTCACAAATGAAATAGACAATCCTCCCCCCCCCCTCCCACCACACACACACATATATATGAAATGGATTTCTAGGACTACAACCTCATCCCAAAGCACTTTGGGAAAAAAAGTTTCATTTACAGAAG
Source organism: Lycopodina hypogea (assembly GCA_963969325.1). Lineage (NCBI taxonomy): Eukaryota > Metazoa > Porifera > Demospongiae > Poecilosclerida > Cladorhizidae > Lycopodina > Lycopodina hypogea. The sequence goes on from OZ017787.1 coordinate 9,132,133, forward strand.
TCTAATATGGCTGCAAGTTTACCCAAAGACAACCTTTTTGTCTACATAATCAAAACTAGACAGGCTGTTTATCAATCTCCTTGGCATGTGCAAGCTTTTGGAATATAAAATACTCAATAAACACAGGCATTTCTCTATATAAATGATATTTAGTTATGCAGCTAATGTGCCCGCCAAATTTGCTAGAAACAGTCACTTTTCCATGTCAAAGGATTCAGTGAGAATATTTTATGGCGTTATAAGGTTAGGAGTTGGTACTGGTAGAACCACCGTTATATTATGGTCATGTAGATTTCTTTTACTCGGGATTTTTAATTGAAAGATGACACACTCCCCCCCCCTCCCTTTCCCACCACCTCGACTGGCTGAAGCTAGAAGTTTGACTCTTCAATCAATAAGAGTGGTCCTAGTATAAAAAAAAACCAAACAAATTCATTAAGTGTATATGTGAGTGTTTAAAAATCTTATTATTTAAAATTATACACTGCCTTGTTAAATGGCTGGTATGTCAGTTAGCATTCTGCCTAGACATTAACACATATTTTGTCCAAATTGAGCATGAGAAAGAACCTTTAATACAAAATAAAGGGACTAATTCTTACAAGACAACTCCTACCTTGGGGTCATCTGGGGGGTCATACTGAACAATCCAGTCCACCTCAGGAATGTCCAAGCCTCTGGCAGCCACGTCTGTGCACAGCAAGATTCCACTCTTGGCCTGACAGAACTCAAGGAAGGTGGATGTCCGCTTCTGCTGCTTCTGCCGCCCCTGGAATCAGACAGAAAAAATCCAATGATACAAGACTGGACGATTATATTCCAAAATACAGGACAAAAAAAATTCCATGCTACAAGACAGGAAGATGATATTCCCAAATACATGACAAACTGACCAAAGAAGGGATTAAAATAATGAAGAGACATATTTAATTGCACTGAATTACAGGAAAGGATTTCTAGTTTTATAAAAATCATAACAGCAACCACTGTAGATAATAAGATAAATAATTCCAATCACAAAGTTGCAGCACAGAATATTATACTGGCAGAGAATCACAAGACTGAATTCTTTGAAACCACAATTAGAGCAATTAACAAGGTCAACTTCCAACTATTACAAGTCATTTTAATGTACAGTTAATAGATGGGTAGTTTTATTACACAAAAATAGATGGAATAAAAGTATTACATTAAACAAATTAGAGGACAGGCTTATTAATTATATAATATGATATTTTTAATTAGAGTATAGGTATTTCAGTTGTGAAGCTCACAGAAATGGTCTTCTAATTAAGATACACGAATGGAATTGAAACTATGCAATGGAGAGGAAAAGGAGAGGATACATGTGCTAGAGTGAACATATGGAGTGCATAGGTGCCCAGATCATACACACCTTATATCAGGGTACTTGCTGTGCTACTGGGGAGGGTTTAAGGGAAGGGTGGGTCCATCATCAAATGTGTTTTGAAGGTAGCAGACAGTGCCTGAAGCACTTGGTAAATACCATGTTCAAATTGTGTAGCTTTGGTACTAATTGAAGTCTCACTAAAGATATGCAATCAACACAAATGATTTTTAAATGGTTGGACACAAAAAAATAATTGAAATTTAAGCGATCTTAAAAAAGGCTAATCCATATCATTGCTCAGGGGGATGGAGGGTGTCAGAAGAACATGGCCAGCCCAAATCAACAGAAGCAGCTAAGAATACCAATATATCCATGGGGTGAACTGCACAAAGGAAACTTTCAATCAACATAAAACTCTAAGTATCAAGTTAAAAGTTGGAACCACCCTTGATCACAACCCACCTCTCCACTCCAATATACACATGCATGACAGATCACACACCCACACATATTGGGGGGGGGGGGGGGGGGCAGGCAGGTAATCTGCCCCCCCCCCCCTCAATCTCTTAAACGAAAGGTATTACTGAATTCTAAATGAGGTTGGAGTGGTTATGTAACTTCTACAATTTCACAGCTGCCTATGTGCAGGTATTGCATATTTCACTTCTCTGGTGTTTCAAACCTTGAGCACTGTCCACACTGCACAATAAAACCGGTTTCACCTGTGTCTGGAATGGGTTTCACGAATCCACACTACACCTGGTTTTATCCTACCCGGTTCCACCTGAAACCTTCTGAAGGGTAGTTTCAAGCGGCTCAGATTTATTGAACATACCTGTGGCATTATTGCTGATGTTAGCTATTAGGGGTTTAGCTACTAACAGCAATCCTTTGTTCATGGTATTTCGGAGAGGAGACAGAAAAACGGAGCACACCAGAAAATAAAATACCCCTTTTTTCTATATGTGGTAAAGGAAATCTAATTAATCAGCACAGCCAATTAGTCAGCCCACGAAGGTGATGTGGAGTGGGTTCAGCACTATGCTTGTGTGGATGCAAGAAAACGCTTGGAACTGGGTGTTGCTAGAGAGAGGTACAAACCCATTCATAGTGTGGAGAGGGCTTTAGACACTACACCTCTAGGAATGGTTCACAATCATTTAGCCCAATATGGCCAACTCATACGGATTGAGGTTAGTATGTCTTGTCTATCAAGTGGTTTGAAGGCACTAAGAACAAGCTGCAGTCAATAAGAAGGCTATGGTTACCAGAGTGCCCCAGGGGGTGCAAGGTGGGAATGTGGTATGTGTAAAGTGTGGGTCTGTACAAGTGTGAGGTGACAACTACTACACATATCAAATTTCCATAAAACAGGCACCAAAATGAGGTAATTTCCAAGTGAGATTCTGTGCTTCACTCAGGACCACTGGGTCAGTACAGGACTAATTAAATAAGAGAGTAGGTGGCACATTGCTGCAAGAAGTGTGACCAGCACAGGCGGAAGGCAAAACAGAGTCAACACAGGCTCTTCACTAGCAGCTCTATCAGTGTGTGTGTGTGTGTGTGTGTGTGTGTGTGTGTGTGTGTGTGTGTGTGTGTGTGTGTGTGTGTGTGTGTGTGTGTGTGTGTGTGTGTGTGTGTGTGTGTGTAACCAGAGTATAGAGTACCACCAAAACATACACACAACTTAAAAGTCCAGTCAGCATGAGGAAATACGGAATACTGGCAGATTGTTCGGCTACTACGATGAGAGCCATCCTTCAGGTTCTTAGAGAATGAAGAAATAGACAAAGATGTATGTATACAAGCTGCACTCAAACTCGGTCACAAGAAAAAATTCCACTTAAAAGATAGAACCATTTCTCAGTTGCCTTTTATGGACATACTAGAGCACATTAAAGAGAAATTAACCACAACACCCACACAGAAGCTGGTAAACCGACCAGTATAAAAAAATAATGACATAACAATGCACTATAGGCAGGGGAAAACACAGGATTTTTCCCTGGGGGGGGGGGGGGGGGGGGGGAGGGAGTGTCTACACAAAGTATCTTCTTCATGGGGAGAAGATTCTAGGGTGGTCTGTGGTCATCTCCTCCTAATGAAATTTTTGCAATTTAAGTGCTCTGATATGAATTTTGGTGTGCTTTGGGCAGTCAGCCAACTTCAACTACTGTGTCCCATATATTTCATAAGCTGCTATTATATTCTACATTAATTTTACTGTGGTTTGGGGGGGGGGGGGATGGAAATCCCAGGGTAGCCCCCCCTGTATATAATCTGAAAGCGAATGGTAAGTCAGAGCTATATATTTTTTAAATTCCTCAATGTTAGATTACTAAATGAGCTACAGAATGATATAATTAGGAAGTATACATGAAAGATTTTGCCCTAGATACTTTCTTTTGCAATTAAAAAAAAAGCAATAATGAAAATAATAGCTCTTTGAGAAACCACTGTTGAAATGTGATTTCTCCAAATTTAGATGGAATGTAGGGAAACACATGGGATAAAATACTGCACATCTTAAGAGTGGCAAGTCCAAATGTTGAATAAGTTGTGTTACTAAAATAGCATATCTAATTGTAGGTCACACTGACACCATGTATGCAAAATAGAAAGCTACAAGTCTATTATATTTGAGATGAACTAATATTAGGCCTTCAAATAACACATGCAAATTTCAATTTCAGTTTCAAATGAATACAATATGCACACACAGGATGGAGATAACAGCACAACTCATCACTAGGATGGCTTACAAGCCCTTCAATGGCAGAACAGTGCTAAGGCTTCTGTCAGCAATTTTTCAAAGTTATGCAATGAAATACGCACATCAACATATTTGATTGGCTTCAACTCATTTCATGTCTTACCATAAATTCCACAACTATATTAGTGGTTCACACGACCTAAACTCACGTGGATGTCCATCACGTTGATGTCAATGTAGTTGAGCAGCTCTGAATGGAACTTGACAGACTTACAGGAGGAAAAGAAGACCATGACCTTCTTGGTTCGGTTCTTCTTCAGGAAGGTGAAGAGCAGGAGGAATCGAGTGTCTGAGGGGCACACCACATAGCCCTGAGCAGGACAGGGCAGGGAGGATGGTTCCACATTGAATCATATATGATCCAACAACAACAACAACAAACATTATACCTTAACAATAACAACTAGCTCTGACAAGTAGTGACATTTCGAAACAAATTGGAAGAGAAAAAGGTCTGATTGGGAAATAGCTAAAAACCACAAAATGTAGTGAATTTAACAGCATGAGTCAGGGATTCTATATGAAATTGGACCATATCCAGTTGTCCATACAGAAGAGGAGACTGGAAGAGAATGCTTTCAAGTTTCTGAAAAAGGTATCATAAGACTACAGAAAGAGTCAAGCTCCTAACCGAGACAGCTCCATTCAAATAGTCACTGTTCTTGTAAGCTACACCTGTGGTGATGATAAAACAAGTTGAAGCCAATCAAATATGTTGATGTGCGTATTTCATTGCATAACTTTGAAAAATTGCTGACAGAAGCCTTAGCACTGTTCTGCCATTGAAGGGCTTGTAAGCCATCCTAGTGATGAGTTGTGCTGTTATCTCCATCCTGTGTGTGCATATTGTATTCATTTGAAACTGAAATTTGTGTGTTATTTGAAGGCCTAATAATAGTTCATCTCAAATATAATAGACTTGTAGCTTTCTATTCTGCATACATGGTGTCAGTGTGATCTATAATTAGATATGCAATTTTAGTAACACAACTTACTCAACATTTGGACTTGCCACTCTCAAGTTATGTAATATTTTATCCCATGCAATTCCTCATCCAATTTTTTTCCCCATTTGGTCAAGCAGTTAACATTTACAGACAAAGAAAGATAGATCAGCAAAAATACTGTAATTATAAAATTTTTAAAAATTTAAAAATTATCCCCCACAGACCCCAGCTTTGCATGTCAAATTTGATCCCAACACACATTTAAAAGAAGATAGATATGCAAAAATATTGTAACTGCACATTTCACTATGTAAGAATCACCAATACTCACTCAAAGAGCTCATGGCATATATTTCATCCCAATCAGACCTGTGGTTCTATAAATCCCAGTGGTTACGCACAAATAAAAAAAAAGAGAAGAAGATAGATAGACAAAAATATGGCAATTCAAAATTCTCTTATGTAATAATCATCTCATACCTTCCCCAAGTGCTCATGCCACATGTCATCCCATGGCCCAAGCTTTCAATCCCAGTGGTTATGTGCAAATAGAAAACGATAGATAGATATGTAGAAATATGGCAACCCAAAACCCACCCCATGTGCTCATGCAAATTATATCCCAATTTGCCCAGCGTTTCTCTTAAATTCAGTGGTTACGTACTAATAGAAAAACAATACCATTATCATGGGTAAACGAAATGTGCAATAAGTATTTCCTCTTTGTTCTATTGCAAAGAAATGCCCTCGCTCTCATCCCTTCACCCTCACCCTCATCCCCTCCCTCTCGTCCTCATCCCCTCACCCTCATCCCCTCACCCTTTCCCCCTCACCCTCATCCCCTCACCCTCGCCCTCATCCCCTCACCCTCATCCCCTCACCCTCATCCCCTCACCCTCATCCCCTCACCCTCGCCCTCATCCCCTCACCCTCTCGCCCTCATCCCCTCCCCCTCATCCCCTCGCCCTCATCCCCTCACCCTCACCCTCATCCCCTCCCTCTCGTCCTCATCCCCTCATCCTCGCCCTCATCCCCTCACCCTCATCCCCTCGCCCTCATCCTCTCACCCTTGTCCCCTCACCCTCATCCCTTCACCCTCGCCCTCATCCCCTCCCTCTCGTCCTCATCCCCTCACCCTCGCCCTCATCCCCTCACCCTTGCCCTCATCCCCTCCCCCCCTCCCTCTCGTCCTCATCCCCTCCTCCTCATCCCCTCCCTCTCGTCCTCATCCCCTCACTCTCATCCCCTCGCCCTCATCCCCTCACCCTCATCCTCTCGTCCCCTCACCCTCGCCCTCATCCCTTCCCTCTCGTCCTCATCCCCTCACCCTCGCCCTCATCCCCTCACCCTCATCCCCTCCCTCTCGTCCTCATCCCCTCACCCTCATCCCCTCACCCTTTCCCCCTCACCCTCACCCCCTCACCCTCGCCCTCATCCCCTCACCCTCATCCCCTCACCCTCATCCCCTCACCCTCGCCCTCATCCCCTCACCCTCGCCCTCATCCCCTCACCCTCTCGCCCTCATCCCCTCCCCCTCATCCCCTCGCCCTCATCCCCTCACCCTCACCCTCATCCCCTCCCTCTCGTCCTCATCCCCTCATCCTCGCCCTCATCCCCTCACCCTCATCCCCTCGCCCTCATCCTCTCACCCTTGTCCCCTCACCCTCATCCCTTCACCCTCGCCCTCATCCCCTCCCTCTCGTCCTCATCCCCTCACCCTCGCCCTCATCCCCTCACCCTTGCCCTCATCCCCTCCCCCCCTCCCTCTCGTCCTCATCCCCTCCTCCTCATCCCCTCCCTCTCGTCCTCATCCCCTCACTCTCATCCCCTCGCCCTCATCCCCTCACCCTCATCCTCTCGTCCCCTCACCCTCGCCCTCATCCCTTCCCTCTCGTCCTCATCCCCTCACCCTCGCCCTCATCCCCTCACCCTCATCCCCTCCCTCTCGTCCTCATCCTCTCGCCCTCATCCCCTCACCCTCATCCCCTCACCCTCGCCCTCATCCCCATCCCCTCCCTCTCGTCCTCATCCCCTCACCCTCGCCCTCATCCCCTCACCCTCGCCCTCATCCCCTCCCTCTCATCCTCATCCCCTCATCCTCGCCCTCATCCCCTCACCCTCGCCCTCATCCCCTCCCCCTCATCCCCTCACCCTCGCCCTCATCCCCTCACCCTCTCGCCCTCATCCCCTCACTCTCGCCCTCATCCCCTCACTCTCGCCCTCATCCCCTCGCCCTCATCCCCTCACCCTCCCTCTCGTCCTCATCCCCTCCCTCTCGTCTTCATCCCCTCCCTCTCATCCTTATCCCCTCCCCCTCGTCCTCACCCTCGCCCCCCCCCCCCAAAAGGAGACTGGAAACAAAATAGGTGACTCCCTCATATCATCATACTTAATAGGACTACAAAATATCAAGTTGTGAAGTATGGAGGCAGTGATTTAGGGATGTAGAATTAGGCACATAATGGTTGAGTGTTCATGCCTTGTTTTTAATACTTCTTGGGTAAATAATGATTTTTTCTTCTTCTTGTTTCAGTACTTCTTGGGGAAACCCTACATCTTCATAAACATTTTTCATAATCACACACACATATATATACACACATTACTTATTTTTTTGTTTGTTTATAGAACTGCATTACGATGAGAGATTATTTCAGTTTCAAATTTTTCATGCAAAATGAAATCCCAAAACATACCCTGACAGCATAATAGGAGCTTACTCTGGGCAAGCACTGAGCTCGATCACAAATATGAATCAACACAACTATAAATTATTGAAAATATGATGATAAAACATATTGTGATGCTCAGGACACCCTCCAATGGAAAAAAAACAACAATATTTTTAATTAATCATTTTTGGGAATGGTCATCAATCTCATGTAGATTAATTTCACTAATTGTGGTGTGATATTGTGAACCAATTTAAGAAATATTTTTTGTTTTGTTTTGCACACTCAACAATAACACACTTGGTGTGCATGCATCCTGTGGAATGGCAGATCGCACACACAAACACGCATACAGGTTCAGGTGTGTGTGTGTGTGTGTGTGTGTGTGTGTGTGTGTGTGTGTGTGTGTGTGTACCTGCTCTAGGCCGTCCACAGTGGAGGTGTCTTTGTGGTCGTCCACGCCTACGTAGAGTGGTGCCTTTCGGAGGGAGATGCGTGCCAAGTCCTCCACATTACGAGTCTGTGTGGCAGAGAAGAGCACCGTCTGCCTCTTCTCTGGAGAGTAAAGATGGAGGAGGAGGTGGATGGGAAGGTTAGAAGTGGAGAATTGTTCAGAGAATGGACGAGAAGAGAATAATATCACCAAGTGATGGAGGAAGATGGAGTGACAAATAAGGAAGTTAAGAAGAGAAGAGGGTAAGGTAAGGATGGAAGAAATGGATAACACTCATACACATAAGCCTCCATAGCAATGTCTCTTGGGGCAGCTGTCCTTGGATCTCTAATTAATACCTTCCATGTTTCCCATGGTCATTCAACATATTCTACTAATGTGCACACTCATCACTATTTCTGTGTAAAAGAAATGAAATCCATGACTAGAGGTTCATGAAAACAGCAAGGCCAAGAAGGTTATGTGAAAGGTTGTAGGTAAACTCAGTCATTCTCTGGCTTAAAAAAATATTTAAAGTTCAATATTAATGACACCTACTTTCAAATTATTCATGTTTTTTGGTTGCGAAGGAAAAATTAGATTAACTTATATATTGATCGGAATATTATTATTAAATATATTATGTCATACTTTTTAGAAATAAATTGGTGTAGTTATTCTTCTTTCTTTTTTTTTTAAATGGACAATTGCAATAAAGGGAACACATTTCCCTCCAACAATACTAAGGAATAGAGGGCTAAAATGTTGGCCCCCAACTGAGAGGCGGTTCTTTAGCTGTTTAGTTCTACCTCTAGACACCTAACACTTGATAAAATCTACAGCAACCTTTCAACCCTCCATGGCTGACAGCCCTTCTCTGCACACTGGATTAGAGCACAAGGACAGTGGCAACTCCAGAGAAAGAGATGGAAAGAGACAGCAATTCAGAGTACATTTTGGCAAATTCTGTCTGTTTTTAAAAAGTACCCAGAGTTATCACAGGCTGGCTAGAGATAATATGCACAGAATGTAATTAATACAGTCCACACTACAGAGAATGGAAATAATACGCTAAAACAAATTGTTTTCACTTGGCTTGTACACCTTGTCAAATTGTAGCAATAAATTTAACTGTTTCCAGCGATGAAGAGTGGTATGTTGCCAAAGTTATATATACTAGCAGAAAACCCACCCATAGGGCGTTGTTTGAAGTCGGCCACCTGCATTAACAAACACATGTTTAGTTTGCTTTCTGTAACATGTAGGGATTATTGATACCAATCTCAGTAATCAAACAAACATGAAACAATTAATAAACATGCCAAATTTCTGTGATGGTTAGGCCTCCACGTCACCAAACCACACACATTGACAAAACCACATCCATAGCCACCTGATTTGAACGAAAATTTCGCAAGGACGTGCAGTGAGGTGCCCTAATTAATCCCTGAAAGTTTCATGAGTATCCCTCCAGCAGTTTGGAAGGAGTTAGAATCCACACATACTGACAGACAGATGAACAAATTGTGAATTATAGAAAGATATATACATATATGGTAAGGGCACACTCTTGCCAACCCCCCCAAATATCTACCTCTTTCGTCCCCTTTTTTTCCTGAATCGACAAAATTATATCTGGTATACTTCAGAGATCCACAACACAGTGCAGTGGGAAACAAGCAAACAGCACCGTAAGACCATACCTGGCACCATATGCAGTGCTATGTCTACCCTAACAAACAAGGGGGCATAATTAAGGAGTTTTAAGCACTTTTAAAGAGTCAACTATGATTCCACCAATCAGATGGCGTTATTTAGTGATGTGGACCTTCATGTCAATGGAGATTAAAGGTAACACCAAATATAAAAGATTGCACAAATAACTGAAGACAAAGAACAGCTCTGGAGATACTTAAAGCTTAAAACAACAGGGCATCTGGAGATGCTCCCATGCTTCCTCTCAACGAGTTTCTGCACAGCAACCATTTACAACAGACCTTATCTCCTGAGCCAGTTTATCTGGAGCAGCTCCGACTGTTTCCCCTTTCTCTCTTCACACACACACACACACACACACACACACAATACACACACACACAACACACACACACACACACACACACACACACACACACACACACACACACACACACACACATCAAAATATTGAAATATCTGCATCTCCCCTCCCTCGTCAAATTGATTTTATCCCCATATCCTTGCACTAGTTTTCAGGAGGTCTTAATGAGTTTAAGGATGCCATAAAAATGTTTGTCCTCTACGATATTCTGAAGTTATGAAGCGGAAAATGAAGCACGGCTGAAGTTATCGAGGCTAATTTTTTTTAGTGCTGATAATATATTTTAGTGTTAAATTAAGGAATTGTATGTTGCCTAAACTATATCCACACTTTACCGAATATTGCATCTATCTTGTGCAACAGAGTTACAGTAAGCAACATTTTGTTTGGGAGGATTGTTAACTCCATTTTCCCCCTCAGCCTCAACAGACTGAGCATGGCTCATCCTCACATGCATGCAAACAACATATTCAGACTAGACCTCGCACAGTTCACACTCACTGGGCAACAATCGGATAATCTGCTTCATTTCTTCCTCAAAGCCAATCTCAAGGATGCGGTCGGCCTCATCAATGATGAGACACTGTAGGTTGCTATACAAAAAGCCCTGGGTATTCTGAAAAAACAACCAACAACAAACAAAAACAAACAAGTGTATAAAATATTTTTTAATGCAGTACTTACATAAACAAGACAACATTTGGAAGGCAGGGAAGAAGAATGAAATATGGAAAAATATAAATTGGACACCCTTTACCTGAAGGTGATCTAGAAGACGGCCAGGTGTGGCCACCACAAGGTTGACTCCTTTAGCTAGCTTCTCTGCCTCTGTCCTGCGGTTGGCCCCACCCATGACAATTCCATGGGTGTGGTGATGGTGCTGCAGCATTTCTGTGGCCACTCCATAGGTCTGCAGGGAGAGTTCCCTTGTGGGGGAGATGATGATAACACCCGTGCCTGGTCATGAGGAGGGGAGAGAGGGAGCAATTAGAAAACATATATAATATATTATTAATGTACCCTTGTTAGCACATCAATTATGAAGTCCCTGCACCTCACCTGCCCCATATCAGACCCGCCCAACATCAGAATCATTCCTTTAAATGGAAAATATCTAGCTTCAGCTATTATTAACAGATATTATTGGCAAATATTGCAGTCTTCTGGTAACACAATCAAAGTTAATTTTCACAGGGTTTTCACACCGTCAAAAAAAGAAAAAGGAAAGAATATCTTGGAATCCTGAAAGTGATATCAGCAGACATCACACATATAGAGCTCAAAAGTACAGATGTTAATTTCACCTGAGCAAATAATAATAAGCATTGCTTTAGTTTTCTGGCTACCATTTTACCTGGACAAATCAAACATAAGGAATCCCTCACGTTCCCTAATAATACCCACCTAGTGTGCGTGCAATCAGTCACTCCAGCACTGAGCACGATCAAAATTACCCCGACCCTTCCTTGGGTTACTCACTAAATGTTTTATCATGAAAAACAAGAAGAGAAGAAGAAGAGAAATGACTCTAAGATATACTTCCCATAAGGAAGATAGCCTTTATTTCCATTTAAAACTCAGTAATCCATGACCTCATGAATGAGGTATTGCCCTCTAAAGTGGAGGCTTGTAGGCCAATTCCTTGCAAGGGGTTTTGTTTAACTTTATTTTGCCACATTCACCTCTTCCATGCATGCGTGCATGCACACACATGATGGCATCCAAGTTGGCCAAAAGAAAGCAACCTGCTAGCAATTCTGAGTAGTTCACCAATCCCTTTAACACGTTTATGCAGTGTAACAATCAGTGATCTTATTCCAATTGGTAGTGGGTCATCTAGCCTGTGGATTACATGAGCATAGTCTTGGTGGTCTACTTACTCTTTTCTTATCATTATAGTGACCTGTGGTCAAGCAATAGCTAAACTACTTTTACCCGCCTTTGTTTCGTTTTTCAAAATTTATTATTTGATGTTGATGGCATGAAAAAGACAAGAAATGAAATGTTAAATTTGCATATCTAATCTGTCTGTCTGCCTGCCTGCATGTCAACCTGTCTATCTGCCTACATCTATGGTGAAGAGTTAATTATTCTGTCAGTACAACATTAGCCTAACACGTTGCAATAGAAAGCACCAGATGGATAAGGCTGTGCTTCAAATCTCTTATAATTTTGTCAAAGTGATCAAACAATTTTTTTTCTTCAAATAATGACATCATTGTCTGTTGAATTTTATACAAAAATTATAGAACTCTTCATTGAGATTGACAATGTTATTAATAGTTACTATTCCAGCTTGTGTTTGTCTCATAGACGGAGCTGTGATCCACTGAGACCTGTGGAAGAGAGGTGACAGCTTAAACCATTTGTGCAACGTACACCACATCATAGAAATTTATGTGTTGCTATAACCTTGTCAGGCATTCTTCAATGAAATACAAGCCAATTGTTTCAGAAGCTCCTGAGGAAACTTTAGTCTCAGAGCTATACTGTCTACCAGAGCTACTCATAACTCATAAAATATTTAGGGGGAGGGGGGGGGGAAAAAAAAAAAAAAAGAGAAAAAGTCGCCAATAGAATTAGTGTAAACAAGTTGTACTAGAAGTCCTCTCAAAGTACACACACATCCACATCCACAGGTTAATGGTTTACAGTTGCCATAGTTACCATTTCTTGGCAAGAAGTTCAGCTTGTAGAGAAGCTCCACAGCAGGAACCAGAAAAGCCAGTGTCTTGCCACTCCCGGTGTGAGCAGCTCCCATCAGATCCCTGAAACAAACAAAAAACAAGAACAACAAAAAAAAAAACACAAAAAAAAAACAAACAACACAAAAAATGGGTAAAAATAAAGAAAACAAGGATTTAGACATTCACCTTCAATGTTTGCTAATATGTATACATCATGAGACCCTTACCTGCCCTCCAGCAATGGCGGTATGGAGCGATATTGTATCTCCATCATGTCAGTGAAGCCCATTTCCTGGATGGCTTTCAGGGATTTGTCTGAGACTCTTCCCACAAGGGAACTGAAGCTATGGTCGGAGTCACCATTAGAAGCCACAGCAGAGGGCAGCTGCAAAGCTGGTCCAATAGCATCATACTTGTTACTATTGAGTCAACTTCAAGATAATGACATGCAAGTGCATCCAGACAAGGTGGGGCATGTACCCATGCATAGTGGTTGACATCAATATATCCCATACCTACTTCATCCAGATAATTCATCATACTGTTGATTTAGTGTGTTTTCAACAAAGGAACACAATGGATCAACAATATATATGTCGATTGATAGTGTCCACATGATTACAACCTCTTTGCATCACACAAATATCAATTATAACAGTCCCTTAGGAGGCGAAATACTTAACAAAATGGCTACCATAAACGCAGTTCCATAATAATGGAGAAAACCAGTGCCTCAAATATAATCACCCTGACCAAATGGAATGGAAATCAGGATGAGACTGAGATACACAAGGAACAGTATATGCTTAAATAGCATCAGAAGAATTATTCTACAGGAAATAAAAGCTGGCTCATAAAACTTCTCTAACCTTCATAGGGCTGGCAGTGGCATTGCTCAGTTTCACAACATATTTGTTCAGACAGTTCAGCAAGAGAACAAACCGTATGTACAATTAAAGTTAGCAGAGTCATAGGTTCCAGAGAGAGAGAGACAGAGAGAGGAGGGAGAGAGAGGAGGGAGAGAGAGAAAGGAGAAGTGGTCAGACGTGATGCGACCAGACCTGAAGGTAAAGCTTGTAGGTTTTGTGACACCAGAAAAAAAAAAGTATTCAAGGTTCACAGTGGTATCAGCAGTTACACACAATTGCATTTGAAGTACCTTTTTTAAAATATCAATATATTAATATTGTGTATTGAGATTTTGTTCCATCCTTTTTGAACCCTATTTCTCTGTAAATTGATGAGACTAATGTATACATCTATCTTTATAATGTGAATCAGCCCATCAGCAGATAGATTTGCAGATTGGACAGAGTACTGATTATGCACCTGGCTTCACAATACACTACACTGAAACCACAGATACCCAGAAAATAAGAAGCACAACTGCCCTATTAGATGGTTTAAGATGATATCAAGATAATTGTATTTGCGAGGCCAAACGTAATCATCAGGTCTACCTGTGTTTGTTCAATTTGCAGATTGGCAGCTTACCTACAGATAGTGGACATTCTGGCAAGCTAGTTTTGCAGAAATGTTGGGATATATACATCCTAATTATAAATGATCAATCAGGGTATTATACACGAAGTTTTTATGGGGAAGGAAATTTTTTTTGTTATGACCACACCCACATTCAAACATGCTCTTTATTATAATTATCTAGCGGTGTATACAGGCGTTTACCTGGCCAATGTTAGCATGAAACATCATAAAAGCCATTCAGAACACAAATTTCAGACCTTGTACTTCATTCAAATAAAAGCAGCTCATAAGTAGACATGCAACCAGCATTCCCTCCAATTTTCCAGAAAGGTTAAGTACTTTTGGAGGCATGCTATAATACTGAATGGTAGATGGCCAACTATCAGATTCATAAGTTTGAAACTCTCTTCAGTTATTATTATTTTTTGCAAATAGTTTTACATAACAACAATTAACAGTCAGCATGAACAAAGGGAAAATATAGGGGGAAAGAAGGAAGGGACAGGGAGGAGGGGGAGAAGAAAAGGTAGAAGGAAGAAAGAATTGAAGGATAAAAGGAAACGAAGGAAGGGAGGAAAAAAGAAAAGAAAAAAAAGGAAGAAAAAAGTACAGTCCCAGATTTGAACCAGGATTTCCCCACAACTAGACCAGTGCCATAATCATTGCTGGACTATGCTTCTTGTCAGCTTTTTTTGTGTGGTATAATTCCCCCGGAAGACTCTAGCTAATAACAATTTCATTTAAAAATTGATCATTAGTTAGTCTTCTAGGTTTAAATTAAATTTCTTTCTCCCTCCCACCTGGGGATGGTGACAAAAAAAAAAAAAAAAAAAAAAAAAAAAAAGGCTTAAAACCATCCCCTGGCGTGCTGGGTGCAAACCCTGAAATTCTGTTCCTTTTGGTCCAAGGGGTTGGCCGTTATGCCTGGACACACATACATACAAATATACTTTCAAACCAAAATATATAAAAGTTGTTAATTTAATGCTATTACAAAAAATGATTTTTCAGACAACTTGTGTGGTCTGGTGGTTTGCTCTAAGTTGTTAACATGCCACACTTAGCACCATCAAGCTTCTCAATATATTGCTTGATTATCTAATTGGAACTGCAACAGTGGAGAGGTCTTTATTATATATATTTTAAATGACAGTACTTTCCCCCTGAGAAACAGGACCAGTGACGTTAACCCGGATAAAATAATGAGATTCAAAGTTGAAGGACCTGATCTTAACTCAGTGGACTTCCACCATATACACCAGACATTTTTAAAGGAAAAAAAAAACCAGCTAACTATACTCATTACTCATTCATAAAGACATACAATGTCAATACTTTCTTGAAAATTCTGGGGGGGGGGGGGAGGGGGGGAGGGGAGGTGAAATCCCAGGGTGACACTAACTCAGTATGACACCATGTCTATGTTTCTCTGTCCGTCCAAGAACTCCTCCTGAAGAAATGGACCGATTATAATGAAACTTTGCATGAATGTTTCCTATGTTCAGAATTTCAAGCTTTTGGAAAATTCTGGTAAAGAATAATCTGGTTAAAACATTGAAATGGGGCAATCAGCTAAGACAGATTTTAATGAAACTTGGCATGAACATTCCCTATAGCCCCGGGATGTAACAGAATGTTTGTTGCTCAGATCAGATACTTTCCAGCATTCTGGAAAATTTTGGTAAAGGGTCATCTGGTTAAAACACTGAAATGGGGCAATCAGAGAAGACCAATTCTGATGAAATTTGGTATGAATGTTCCCTACGGTTTCGGGATGTGACAGAAACATTCTGGTTTTGAAAAAGCATTTGATTGAAAGATGAAATAAAATTGAGGTTTTCTTCTCGAGTCAAGTAGGCCCACAGATTGTCAACCTTATTGGACCCATCAGGTCAGTGATTTTTTAAACTTTGTGAATTCAAGATTTACTAAGAAGGGTGGGGATGTCATCAATCTAGCAAACTTTCAATAATTACACAAAAAATGCATGGATATATTAATTAAGGTGATAGATTGGCACCACTGTACAAAAAATGCAAAAGCTGCTGAACACCCACACTCAATTAAAGCGTATGGGTTAGCATACTATTCACGCATTGGTAGGGCTAGACCCAGAGTTGGCTAGTGCTATATTTAAAGAAATATTCTTCAAATATAATCCTAGCACACTCCAGGGCTAGAGACTTGAGGATAGCATGAATGTGTTTAATTTTTGAGCTAATTTTTTCTCCATACTCAGGCAGGTTTTTTTCTTTTGGGACCACTCTAACACATTTTTGGGATCACTCTATTACACTTGTACATACAGATTTAATGAGCTGTGTCCACATAGGAATCCTTAGCAATCTCAAACTCACCTTGATGGTGTTCACCTAATCCTCCACCAGGTCCACTGTCTACTTCCTCATCTCTGCCCACTTCCTCATCTCTGCCCACTTCCTCATCTCTGCCCACTTCCTCATCTCTGCCCACTTTCTCCTCACCACTATCATCACAACTCCGTTCTTCTTCTCCAGTTACATGACCTTCCCTGCCCATTATACGGCGCCTCTTCCCTCCTGTATGGCAAGTGTGACATTTAGTCTGATTTTTTTTCCTCCACGCCCACTAATAAATTTTTTATATTACCTGGTGGTCCCTCAGCTGGAGGAGCTTCTCGGGCCTTCAACTTGCGTTTATTCCTCATCCCCAAGAGTTTACGTACGTTTCTGTCTCTGGTACTCGGCATTTTTCTAACAGTTCCCTATCACAATATGATTAATTCATAATTCGTCTCAGTACTTGCACGTGCCACGTGGGTAAGCCTCTGAGACTGGACCAGCAGAGGCAGGCCGGGAACTTGATTAAAACATTTTTTTCCTCCGACCAAGGTCTGCCTCGTGAGATAACCTGCTGGAGGAATTCTTGAGGTAATTCTTGGAAGTCAGCCTGCAGTCGCCAGGAAGTATATTGCACTTTTGTAAGCTTTATGGCTAACTAGAAGAGTATACTCAGTGTTGCCTGGACCAGTAATATATTTGTGATGGCTTATGAAATACATATGAATATGATCAGTTTCATTGGCACTACTCTACTCTCTATATTCAAGTATACTTAATACATTTAATCTCAATGTTCACATGATCCAATTAATGGATATGGTATTCCAAGCAAGTTATGCACAAATACAAAAATGTGGATAGATATGAAGGAAACTGCAATTGCTAGCACAACTGTACTAGAGTGGTCCCTAATGGTAGGGATCATCATTGTCAAAAAATTCAAAAACTGCTTGAACACCCACACCCAATTAAACGTATGGGCTAACATACTATTCATGCACCCCTAAGGCTAGAGCCAGGGTTGGCTAGGGCTATATTTAAAGAAATATTCATCAAATATAGCCCAAGCACACTCTAGGGGTCGAGACTTGACATAGCGTGAATGTGCTCATTTTTGAGTTAATTTCCCCTCCCATACTTCAATCTTTTACCGGTTTTCATTTGGGATCACTCTAATATACTTGTACCCAATTGCCTTGCTAAACAAGAGAGGTCCAATTCAGAGTAGTCAAGCGAGTTGGTAGGTTGATAGCCTGTTTTTTTTGGGTTTTTTTTGGCCTTAAACTTTCTTGGGTAGGCTTTAATTTTTGCAGTTGGCATTCTTATGCTAATTATAAGTCACTTCTTGGAGGGATGGTGAAATTGTAGTTACCCAAGCATAGGCCATTTACCAATTGTAGCACTAATGTACTGCATTGTCTGAACATCAGCAAAGATTTTCTTAGCTGTGGTTAGCCTCACAGAGCTGTACTTTACCAATCACAATCATTTTTGATCATGACCACAAGGGACTACCTCCAGTGCCCTGGAAAGAAAGATTTTCATAATGAGATCAATTCAGCCGTTTGGGCAGAGATCTTGAGTAACCTCTTAGAAAACAAAACAATGTGATTATAAATATTTGATACTTTAGCGTTATTGTTGTTAAAGGACCATAACTTTCTTATATAAAAGATTTGCATCTTTATATATACTAGAGTAGGTACCTGTGCTATGCATGGAATCCTATTTTGCCAGTCATGGATCCTGGTATCCAAATTTTGCGACCATCCTTGATGTTGGATGTGTCTATTATGAAGAGTGGATTTTATTTGGTTTGGTGCTTTGGTGATGAAGCGGATGCACACAAACATGCATACATGTGTAGAAACTGTTTTAGACTGACACACCCAGAGGAAGTGGTGTGGCCAGGTAAGACCCAGCCCATGTTACTCCCAAAGTCAAGTAGTGGAAGTATACTTAGTATCAGGTCTGTAGCTCTAAGAGTTTGTCTGGCCAAAGTATTATTTTTGGATTTTTTTTCGGCCTGACACAAACACAAGAAAGTGTGTGATCATATAGAGGTACTTAAAACATTCCCCAAACTA
The DNA here is from genome assembly GCA_963969325.1 of Lycopodina hypogea. Classification (NCBI taxonomy): domain Eukaryota; kingdom Metazoa; phylum Porifera; class Demospongiae; order Poecilosclerida; family Cladorhizidae; genus Lycopodina; species Lycopodina hypogea. The sequence goes on from OZ017787.1 coordinate 9,150,969, forward strand.
CTGATTACAAATATGTATATGGGTTCGTAGGTTTAACTCCCTAGGTCCAAGTGTTTTTCAGAAGACCGATTTTGGTATTTTTAGCCTTACACACCAAGAGGAAGAGGTGTGACCAGATGGACATGGTGCGTATTAATCCCAAAGTCAATTTGGCATGCCAAGTTTAGGCCTATAGCTCCATGCATTTTTCTGGCCTAATTAATTACTTGAGTTCATTTGAATGCAGGAAGGGGTGTGGCCATATGGACATGCTTAAAACGTTCCCCTGGCAACAATGATTATAAATATACTAGGGGAAAATCTGCCATATGGGCGTTTTTTCCGATGTAGTTACGAAATTGTCTATTTTTCTTGTTATGTATGTAGGGATTTATTATATTATATATATATATATATATATATATATATATATATATATATATATATATATTGATTATTTTATATATTATAATAGTGGATTTATCTAGTGAGATAAATTTTCTCCAGGTGTTTCTGTTACTGAGATTAAATCTATTTTCTTCTTGTAAACTCGTCCCAGTTACTGGGGTATTTCTGTTCCATACACTTCGAGTTTAGCGTGAGACAATGCTGATCTGGAAAGTATTATGAGCCAGGTGGAATTTCTCATACATTAGAAGATAGCTGTATTCATTTTTTTATTGTTAAAATGTTTTTTTTTTATTAGTCATCACTATGTTAATTGAAATACGGACAATTTAAAAAACAACAACTTAGATTACTAGAATATGGAAAATGCATAAAAATAATGAAAACTTGAAAAACTGTACTGAAACTTTAAATTCTTGTTTGGAGGCAATGATCACTTGCAAGGTTGGACTATTCATCTAATTTTTTTTAACTTTTAATTTCCCACTAATCAATTATAAATCGATCAATTGTTAATGAGTTTTGGATGGCTATGTGGAGATAAGAAGGGACACCAAACTCTTGCCACAGCCACATAGCATTGCTAATGGATGCACACTTGTTCCTCCAATCATGATCCCACTCTCAGTAACTGGCCTCTTTACATCCTTTTTCTGTGAACAATAATTCCTCACTTTATATTCCTTGTTCCTTTGTAAGCCATTTATTCTCCTAAGAAGAAATAATCATCATAACTCATGATCACTTACTCTAGAAAACTAACCAAATACTTAAATAATTTACATGTGTAATACTCTTTATAGAATTCTCTTGCACCCTCAATATTATGGTGATGGGGTGTTGATTATTAGCAAATTCTGTAGTTAATTTTTGTATTCATATATTAATTAAACTAAAAGTGTGTACTGAACTGCCAAGAAAATACAACTTCCCTTAGGATTTTCAGTACAACTGTTCTCATTGGTCAGCCTGAAATGGCCATTTTTGGTCACTTTTGCCTATTATGACCTGAATAAATCTTACGATTTTTAAAAAAAGCTGCCAAAAACACACCATGGTCTGGAGAGCTCCACTTCCTTTTTTTAATTTTTTTTTATAGACCTCTTGACTCTGTAGCTTCAAAATTGAAGGAATGTATAGCGGGTATACATACATATTAAGAGCTATTTATATGTAGACTAGCGGGCATACCATGTATTGCCAGGGATATAATTGAATGCCCACATTTAGGTGTGGCCAATATGACCCAGCCATGTCCAAGAGTTTAGACAAGTACCATTTTTGGCATTTTTAGTTTGACACTCCCAGAGGATTATGTGGCTATCTGGGACCCAGTCCATGCCTCTTTCACAGTCATGATGTGTGTGCATGCCAAGTTTTAGATGTCAGGTCCAAGGGTTTATACTAAGTACCATTTTTGACACTATAGACTCACACCCACAGGAAGAGGTGTGGCCTGGTGGCCTAGGCCTGAAGTGTTAGTATCATTTGCTTTGGTGCTTTGGTGCTTTGGTGCTTTGGTGCTTTGGTGCTTTGGTGCTTTGGTGCTTTGGTGCTTTGGTGCTTTGGTGGTAAAGTGGATAAAAACACAATATACATAAATACATGCATATCCACAGGTGATTATCAATATTCTTGTGGTTACATAGAGGCCACATACCAAGTTTTAGTGTGATTGGTTCTTATCAGTAAAAAAAAAGTTGAGTGGGTGTGGCTATGGAGAAACCACACATATAGGAAGGTAATTACACTTTTCCTGGTCACATGGAGACATGCCAAATTCAGCCTGATTGGTTCTTGGCAGTGAAAGAACTTCCAGTAGGTGTGGCTGATAGCCAAACCACACCCACAGGAGGGTAATGATACTCTCCTGGTCACATGGAGATCACATGCCAAATTTCTTGCTGATTAGTCCTAAAAGGCAAAACAACTTTCTGTTGCTGTGACTTGTGTAAAGATCATACAATAGCTATATGTCTAACTCTCACACGGAGGAATTCCAATTATTAGCCACACTCACTGCATGCAACAAGTTGTTTTAAACATACCACAATGCCATTTTCTATTTATGTGCACCATGAGGTAAAATATTAAAACTGGTGTACAAACAATTTCTAGAAATACAAATTAGTTCCATGATTTCCCCACTTTACAAAAAAGATCCTTCGTCTCCCCTCCCCAATTGTCAATATGTATGAGATTTTTCATATAGATTTTGGTATCAACAATATCATTGGCAAAATGAAGTATTCTTTAAACTTAAAAAAATCAACAATGAGAAGTGAAAAAAAAAAAAATATATATATATATATATACTTGTTCTTTTGTGCAAACATATCAATCTTATAAATCAGCATTGAAATATATTATTAAAGCATGTCAGTCACAGTGATAATAAATGAGTCCACGCTACCCTGGTCAGTGTTCAACTACACATTTTAATTTACATTATTTTTTTAATATTAGCTTGATATTCCTTCTTCAGCAAAGAAAATAGATGGAACACTTTAGGTATAAATATGCATACAAATGTAGTTGCAGCACTCAAGATTATGGCAATCATTAGGGATGTTGCTTGGAAGATGGAACCAAATCGGATGGTTGCAAAATAGGTTGAAATGAAAGCCACCCAGATGATACACAGTGTATAGAGAGTGACATTGATATACCTGACCTCATTGAAATTCTCTGAGACTTTCCTGGCAAGAAATGCATAGTAGGTGCTCAAGATCAGGAGGATGGAGTTGTAGCCCAGTAAGTCCACTAAATAAATTACAGGTGACTTTCCACACCGTAATTCTGCACCTGTTAGCTGATGTTCGATAGCAGTGGATGGACGTTGGAAGATAAGCCAAATACTTGATCCAATGATTTGAACTGAGGTTTAGTGGGATTTAGTGACTTTTGGTTGAAAATACGGTGGATCCTATTGGTTTTGACGAGTAGAGCACTAAAACACATGGAAAAACTGACACCAACACCAAAACGTCTGATGGCACACACAGCTGGTGATGGCATAGCTGCAAAGAAGAATGGCATGATGAAACTAAGAAGCAGTCCTATGAGTAGAAATGCACTGAGCTCTCTGCTGGAAGCTTTTACTACCTGGTGTTTATAAAAGATAAGGAACACAGTGATTATAAATAGAGTTGCTATAAAACCAACCACTGTAAAGGTAAGCAACACAATGGACCTTGTATTAGCAAAATCCAGAGAATTAACTGTGATAGGGATGCACATGGTCTTGCTGGGATCTGGCGCCCAGCCTTCATTGCAATCCTGACAAGTTGAACAACCATCACTGAATCCTCTTGAACTTTCACAAGGTGAACAACTGTACAGCACTGGCTCTCAGCTACAGGAGTTGGCTGGTTTCCACCTTCACAACGGTCACTACAAATAGATTTTGGTATATTGCCTGTAGACCATTTAATGTCTGATGTTAAATTTCAAGACAGTTAATGATCCCACAAACCCACAGTTTGTAATGCAAACTTGTCTAAAAAGGTTGGGATTTCTTGCAAGTTTTTAATATTAAAAGTACCAGTTTCTAGTCCATCCTCATTAAATGAAACAATGTTTGAAGAAAGGCCCTGAAAGGAGATGTTGAAGAGCTGGTCACGCAAAAGTTCTCCAATAATTGCTTTTCCTAGAAGTCTGTCTTCCAGAATTTCATCACATAAAATGCTGTGAGAACACCTGCTCTCCACCAGGCTATGAATAGCATGAGCAAAAGAATAAACTGCATCAGTTACTAAAGTGATCTGGCCAGCTTGCTGATATTCATTTGTGTTGAGCGTCATGTTCTCACTTTTATCCCACTCATAGCATCCTTACTCAAGCTGCAGCCAAATCTGGACTCCCACAACATATTAAACCAAACATTATTGGGATATATTGCAGGAGTGAGAGATGTAAAGTATTTGTCAAATGAAGGATCTGAATCTGCCCGTGGTAAAACACTCAGTATCCCCCCTGGAATGCTGTAGTACTCAGATGGCAGTGAATCACCCCAGGAATCTGTTCCTATCCAAGTCAAGTTACTAAAGACATAATTACCTTGCATATAGGACCTGTTCAAAGCTTCCATCATACTCACAGCAGCTTCCACATGTCCAAAGAGAACAGCCACAGAGGCATTTCGCACGTATTCCTTGTCCATTGTAGTGATGGCTTCATCATATTCATCAGAAGTAGCAGTGAGAGCAAGTGGTATCCTGGCAGCTGTGCATATTGTATCGTTATGCATCTGCAAGTGTTCAATCAGTGCATCTATTCCTCCTCTCCCATATGCATCATCTGAGTAGAGCATGAGGACAAATTTCCAGTTGAATAGTACAATCATGTCAGCAATGGCTCTGACTTGCAATGATTCTGGAGGTATAGTTCTGAAGAAATAATCAAACCTTGATCTATCTCCTAGTTTGTCTGCTGTAGAATGGTAACTGATCTGGGGTATATTGTAGAGACGCAGTAAATTGGCAATATCAAGGGAGACACGGCTGAACTGTGCTCCAACCACACCTGACACAGCTACACCATCACTTCGATTGCTGAGGAAAGTGGAATTTCTGATGCTTCCTCGCAAAAATTGAAAAGCCTGTTCCAGGCCATAGCTCGGATCAGAGCAAGTGTCCCTAATACTGAAAGCTAGTTTAATCTTGGGGAGAAGCTCAGTATTTTCATTAATAAATTTTATTGCGTACACCATCGCTTCAACTCTCTGCACAGAGTCTTCACTTAGTTGTCCACAAGCAGTTGCAGTTGTAGTGGCATGTACAGGAAATAGTCCTCCAAGAAGGACAGTCATCTTATCATCCTCGATATTATCTGATTCATAAACTAAATCCAATTGACAGCTACACAAAGCAAGTAAATCTACAAGCAAGATAGCAATGCTGACAGTAAAGGGAGTCATCTTCAGTTCTCCAGACTTAATGCTATTCCAAACTAATCTCTTAGTCCGTAAACGTTGAGCATTTATAAATGACCGGAATCCCTATGGAATGTTTTGGCAATCAACAGAATGTATTTTGAATTCCTCTTACAAAGTTGGATGTCTTGGAGATTGATGTATGTGGGTGCCTGCTTGCCTGCCTGCTTGCTTCTGTGTATGTGTGTGTGCATGCATGAAGCTGTGCAGTTCTATAGTTTATACATATCACAATGCTAGATAGATTTGAATAATAATGTATCAAACAATGCAGAATTTCTGACGATGCTGTCTTTCAAAAGAATATTACACCCCTGGTGGGGGAAAGGGATTCAAATTCTCCATACAAAAATGGCTATAAAAATTATGGCTCAAAGGTTGGCAGGCCAGCGGTATGTACTAGATATTGGTATGAGACGGTACATAGGCAGGTAAATTGATAAATAGTTTGTGTTAATAGAGTGCAAATGATTTTGGGGTTACACATTTCATATACAAATAACACCATGCTGATATCAGAAAAAATAATCTACAACAAGGTTCGCCACACTAGATTCAAAAGTAATCCATCACATAAGATATGTTGCTTGCTAATGAATTTGCTTACCTTGTTTTATGTTTGTTTCTCCTGGAAAAAACACACAAACGACAAAGCTATTACTTATGCATAGGACCAATCAAAAGACCACTTTGGAGGATTATATCCAGACTTCATTAATGTTATACGGGCAGATCCAGCATGTTTCAAAAAGAGTTGTGGCAATACCTTTAACTACACCTACACATGGTGACCAAACCATTAACCACACACACACACATGGTAGTGAATGCACCAGCACCCGAAATTCAGATCATTAGCATATTTCCATTAAAATAATTAACACCAACAATGTAAAACATAATTATATCACAGTAAAATCATTTGTCAAACAATGAAGGTTGATAGTCTTCTTGGATGGGCTTGATCAAATTTCTACAAATTTCATCCACAGGTATTCCTTCTCCATAGTGCATGGTAATGGCAGAAAGATTGAACAATGCTCCTCACTTATAATATACCTCAAATAGGTCCCTATTTGTCTCAGAAGTGAAATGACCTTTCTGCTTCTTTCTGCCTCAGCATTAGAAATAGGTAGTGTACAAGCAATTACTGGGAGGCTTTGAATATTAGGGAATGAATCTTTATCACAAGCACCAATAGCTTGAAGTGGGTTATCTGGAAGATGAGTTTCCATACAGAAGAATTATATTCATATTTCTTGCCAAACCAGAAAACATTCCATATTCTAAGTTAATTTCTCAGTGTCATTAGAAATGAATGGCCACCTTCCTAGTGAAATTAGGTTATTAAGACACACTGGTTATTAGATTCTGTCTCAGAAGTATTTCTTGTAATAGAGGGTAGGGAGATGGAGCAGGCCAGGAGCATGACACTAATCATCTGAAAATCTGTAAATTTATTTGACCCAGGATAGAATCCAAGTGAAAGATGTGTATTCCTCTATTATAGTGCTCCTGTGGGCTTTCATTTGAGATATTAGTACAGTTCCCCTAATGGCTCAGCTTTCTGGGAATACATTTAGAAACACCAATGGCATCAGCAAGTGAAAGGATCTCACAATTGTACCAGGAACTAAATATCTTATCAGCACTATCTCAAGTAGGCCTGACATTTCAATACTGGAATTTACCATCTTGTTAGCATCAACAATACCATGATTCTGCTTCTTTAGTTTTGAAGCCAGTGACTTCACTCTTCAAAAAAATATTTTTGTTACACAAGTAGAGCAAGGGTTTGGAAAAAAAGAGAAGGAAACTAAGATTTCAACCCTTGAGCTTTCACTTTTGTTTCCCTGCCCCAATTCCAATTTTTCAACCTAAAAGCAAATTTTGGTATTCACTTGTCTACCAACCCCAGAGGTAGACAGGTGAGATCAGAAATAAATGAATGTAGTGCAAGCAAAGTTTATATGTGTAGAGTATAGAGCTACGCTGACTCTGCTGTTGTAGCTTTTTTTTTCCCTCTTTTTTTCCACAATTTTTTTTTTTTTTGGTTAATAGTTAATCAATGATATTAATTAGCAAAAAAGACAAAATATTGTTAAAATTGATGCTCTAGCTATGATTTAGAGCTCGACAAAAGGCTTGTCCACACCAGAGCAATGATCTGGAGAGGAGAAGGTTGTGAACTCCACAACTTACTGCTCCCCCCCTGGATGTGCCCTTGTTACAGTATCCAACTGTTGATCATTCATTCACATGTGTAGTGTATGATGAAATCTCTGGTATTAAGTTAAAATTATAATATATATTCTTGACCATATTAGGTCAAATTAGAAACATAGGGAGGCTTGAAAACATTGGAACAGCATAATAGGTTGGAAATACAATTTTTGAGCAAACATTAGTTGATTGTTGTATATTTTGTCAGGGATCAGCTTGGTGCTATATATCTTGTGTAGAAATGTGCAAAATCATTTGCACTTCTATTATCACAATGTATTATCACAATGTATTATCACAATGTATTATCACAATGTATTATCACAATGTATTATCACAATGTATTATCACAATGTATTATCACAATGTATTATCACAATGTATTATCAATTTATGTGCCTGTGAATTGTCTGGTACCATTATCTAGTATGTACTGCTGGCCTGCCATTAAGGTTGTGAATTCCATGTGTGAACTAAATTTAATTATAGTATATTCTGACTGGGATCAGCATGGTGCCCTATAACTTGTTTAGAAATGTGCAAAATCGTTTGCACTTCAATCAACACAATGTGTTATCAATTTACCTGCCTGTGTATTGTCTGTTACCAATATCTATTACATGCTGCTGGCCTGCCATTAAAGAGCTAGCAAATACCATAATTACAGCATATTTCTTCTGAAATCAGCATGGTGCTATATATCCTGTATAAAAATGTGTAATTTCAAGATTGTTTGCAATTCTAGTAACACAATGTATTTATCAATTTACCAGCCTGTGTGTTTTATGGTACCAATATTTTGTAATATGCTGTAATTATGGTTTTGTGTACAGTGGTACTGCTGGCTTGCCATTAAGGGTGGAAATTCCATGTTTGAACAACCTTGATTACAATATATTTTGTCTGGAATCTGCATGGTGCAATAGAATGTCAGTTCAATTAGCTACAGAGGTTTTTAAAAAATAGTTTGCTAGGTTAGGGGGATCAATCAAATGTCTGCATGAAGACAAGGATATTCACTCTATCTTTGGAGCTAGTACATCCACTTCTGTTGCAAGCTCTAGTATTCATATGGAAAAAGTATAAAAGAAAGTGAAGGAGGAAAAATAAAAGAAATGGAAAAAATAAGGAAAAATCGCAATCCTAGATTTGAACCCAGGATTTCCATGCTTGGTAGACCTGTGCCTTAACCATTGGACTACACTTGTTGTAGGCTTTTTTTTGTTGTTGTGTCTTCCCATTTGCAGGAGTGTGGAGAATTGCCCAGTGTTTTGGTCTCCATGTAGGTGTACCCTCATGCTATTTTTCAGTCCGAGCTTCAAAATGTGTCCCCATATGTACTATGACTTTAGGCAGGCATTGATCTCATCCACTGGTGTGCCACAGGGAACAACGGGTAGGGTCTGTCGAAAGTCTCTTGACAGCGCCAATGTTGATCCACCCATCAGCTTGTCACTACCACGAATGTCCTTCATTGTTCTATCCAGTGCTTTGAATGTTAGTTTGTGGCTCATTGTGCATTTGGCCCAAACTATCAGCTTGCATCCCTTCAGCAACTTGGCCAGCCTGGTTCATTTTTTGATGTTGCACACTGGGCTGTCTGTGTTGGCAAGATTCAGTAGATCTAGTGCTGAATGTCAAAATTCTGGATGGTGCAATGGTAAGTGCAATGTTCCCCTGTTCGTGCATCTTAGCCAAGAGAAAGCTGAGAACGATGGTTTAACTGTTCCTCCTAGAGCCGATTCCACCTTTTTCAGAGGATATCATCTCCAAAATTCTGTGGAATGCATCAGCTTACTCATCTGCTGAACACGATCCTCCAGAAGGGTAGGGGCTTGTTTGTAAATTTTCGGAGGGTATTCCACATTTATGGTAGGTTTTTCAGGGTTTTATCTAGGGGGGCGGGGGCAAAAGTGGTGGGAAATCTCCCCCTTCAAAACAATCAATGCTATTAACAGTTAATTAACGTAATGTAATGGAATGTTTGGTGTCAGTGAACATTAATATAATTAAATAATCATTGAGTTACAAGGTCACACAATAAGTTTCCTAGTTTTTTTTGTGCTTCTAGATCTCTATTATTGCCTCAATGTCATCATTGAATAGGGTGTCTTGCCCTTCAATTGCTACTGGTATGCACTTGTCCAATGTACAGTCCTTCAGATGGTTCCTGAGATTGGTATTAACAAGTGAAAGCGTAGAAAAGCTTCTCTCAATTGTGGCTGTTGTTAGTGGGGTAATTTGATAGATTTGAAGAAGTTTGGTTATATTAGGCAGTATTAAGCACTGTGACTCACTAGCAAGTACATTAGATGTCACGTCCTGAGCATTTGCTGCTTTTGTACTGCCTGTAAAGTAATCAATTAAATATCTTCCACTCAGCAATTGCATCTTCAGGATTGATATTTGGTGTAATTGATAGTGCAGTTCCATTTAACTCCAGAACTTGGTTGGCCATAGTGAGCAAGTAAGACATCGAGATGTGGTAGTCCATAGCCTCAATGTTTTGACTCCTTTTTTGGCAAGTGGCTAGGGTCAAAAGGCCTGTCCACACTGCCCAAAAATTGATTCAAATTAATTCAAATTGAATCACTGAAAGAAAAAAAAAATTATACCCAATTCAAATTAATTCAAATCTTAGCTTCCACACTGGCACTACTTTAATTCATGCTAGCAAAACTATTCTAAAAACCTGCTTTATGTTTAAAATAATTTGTGGGAGAAAGTGTTAGTTGTTCAGTGTTCTCAGACTTGCTAACCCCAGACTTCAATAATTTATTCACTGCTTAACTTCCTTTTCAAAATTATTTTGTTACCATTTTCATCTTTCAGCACAGCTGCTCCAATGCCATTTATCCTCTTTCACTGTTTAGCCTGTCACCTCAAGAATAGGTCTTATCAAAATTTGTCAGAACAAAGCCGTCAAACCACCACTTTATGGTTTAACTGAATGGCCAAAAAAGTCTGTGGAGATTGCAGCCCAAAGGACTTCACCAACTTTTTTCAATATATACATGAATGACCAGCCTCTACCAGCATCAACGAACAGTTTCCTGTATGCCTATGATCTGTGCTTGACAGTTCAAAAGGAGACATTTGTGGAAGTCTAGACCACACTGACTGCAGCACTAACCAAGATGCAGGAGTAGAACCGACAAGCTAACCGTGAGCTGAATGTCACATGGAACAACATAAAACTAGCTAACACCCGAGAAATCCAGTGTACCTTGGCATCACTCTTGACCTAATGATAACCTACCAGAACACTGCAAAAAAAAACCAAGAACACTGCAAGAAAACCAAAGGCAAAATCTCGTCATGGAACAATTAGGGTGTCATACCTACACAGGATCTCTACTGCTCTCAGGAATTGCTCCACCAGATATTCAGAGGACAGGCTGTCACCCAAAAGGAAAGACAAAAAACAGTGACAGACCCCAGACACAATCTCTACAACCATGTGCCAAGCACAGTTTCATTAACAGCACCAGGTGATTAACACAATACCCCAAGCTGAAGGACAGGAACTGTGGTCTGAGAACACTAAAACAATACACAGTTTGAAAGGGCATCTACCTGATGGTGGAGATCTTCCGTGGAAGAGCTGGCTACAGCAAACCCAGTTGATGTGGAAAAGCCACTACAAGCCACTACAAGCGTACACAGACCTGTGGCCATCAGCCTATGACCTGACATACCCACCCCCACCCACCCCCACCCACCCCCACCCACCCCCACAGCACACATTTATAAAAAATTTTATTTCGTTTCAATCTTAATTTTTGGATTGATATTTTTTACTATTAAATTTACAAAGCATTTTTTTTTTAATTTTTAAAAAAAAATTGGGGAAAAAGTGTGACAGAATAAATGAATGATTCTTAACAGCTGGTTTTTATTAATGGTTGGTTATTTACACTTACATAGGAAACATTTTTAGCAGAACTTTAAGGGGACTGCCCTGTTGATCTTATCAAGCTCTGTGTACATACAGATAGCCCCATATGCTAAGTAATAAAGTGGCCCCAGACACTGATAAACAATTAGAAGTACTGCAAACTTTCAGTAAAGGATTTATTTTTTCAGCTGCAACCTGATCAAACTACCTGTAGAGGTGGGTCAGGGATAATTCAATTCGAATTCAGTGTGTAGTGTGGGCAGGCCTAATGCTAAGTGCTATATGCCCTTGTGCACAGTACATGTAACAGCATACAGGTCAGAAGACTTGTCCATTCATCAAAAGGTGCATCAGCTTAATAATTTTTTGCTGGAGAACTCTTGGAATCAGGTGGTGTGTTTCTTGTGGCACCTACCTTTTAAACAACTCCGCCTTGATCTGGTTCCATTTAGGGTTGCATGTAAATATAATAAAAGAGATCAGGATAGCTGTATTGCACACAAGCCATTGCATCTTGGATTCGCTACCAGTGAATAAAGAGGAAAAATTACCAGCTGTCCATGGTTGTTCGAATCACTACCATTGATTTCATCACTACCATTGATTTCATCGAATCACTACCATTGATTTCATCAGAGGTGAATGTAGTCATGGACAAGAAGCTTCTTTTAATTTGATCTTGGCATACATATCCACATGTACTGGTGGAACAGTGCACCACAGTGAAATACTTTGAAGTACTGTGCTGTTCCATGAACCTGTAGCAGTAAAAATCCATGTAAGACACTCTTTCATATTGGCACCAGAAATCAGATCCCTTTGCGTGATAAAGAAGCTATAACCATCTGTATATGTGGGAACATGGTTGGGTACTGGAGAGGGTCGTAGGATCAATGGGTTTCAGGAATTCTGAAAAATTTTCCATCCCTCTGCCTCAGGAATATGTCCCATTCATTTCTTTTTTTCACTCTGGTGAGTTTCCTCCTCCCAATGGCTTTTTGAAAAACCTGGTCACTGAGGTTAGCCTCTTCATTAAACTCAAATCTCATTGCTTGGTCATCGGACAATTCTTCATTGGAACTGGGAGGGTTGGAGGAGTGGGTAGAATCCAAGGTGCTGTCTTCCAGATCAGTGGATTCTTGTTCTGTCTCCAACTTCGTCTGGTCTCTTGACTCTGCATCTCTTGGCTCTGCATCTCTTGGCTCTGCATCTCTTGTGACTCTGCATCTCCTGAGGATGATGATACTTCTTTATAGTTTTTTTTTTGGTTGCAAAAGTGTTTAGGTATCATTCTTTTTTTTTGTTCAACCACCTGCTTAGTTAGGGGTTGCTTCCTTGTTTGGGTTGGTATAAGGAATCTTAATAGACTTGGGGTATCTCCTCCTAGGAGGGCATCTTAGTCGAGATGAGGGCACACTGTCATCCTGACATGTAGCATCTCGCCTCCCAATCTCAGCAGAACTGTAGTTAGATCCCCTGGCAGTCACTGAACCTTCATTCACTAAATTCCGATGCACAAACTGGGAGTGCTCATGGGAGAACTCACATTCAGTGTCTACAAGCAGGCGGTTTACACGAACTCCATTAAGGGTTCCAACTCTGAGCTTGATCTTTCCTTTCCGTACTAGTGCTGCCATTTTGGACTAACTTTAATGGGTTCCTTTGTCCATTCTGTGGCTTTGTGTGAGCACTGGGTGGAAATATGCCCAAATTTCTGACAGGAAAAACTTTGAGGTCCTTTCTCCTCATCCCATGTTCTCCTGTCTCCAGAACTTTTTCTCTCCTGATTTCTGCTCTTCCTTGTTGGGTATGGGACTGTAGTGTTCCATAGTTGGTTCCTGTTTGTGGCTCTAACAATTGAATTTATTTCTGTAGGTTCCTTGCTTGTAGCCTTGTTCATACCCTTTTTCCTTAGCCTTCTCTCCTGCTTCCAGTGAAGAGGTATAAACCTGGGCTATCTTTGCAGTTTATTGAATTTTCTTTGGGTTTTGATTCCTTGTCCATGCAGCAATAGGATGGTGGAATAAGGCTAAGAAATCTCTCTATCATCAAGTCACTCACTTCTTGCTTATAGCTCCTGAGTCCAGTTGGTGTGTATCTCTTAGAGCTTCCCAGCAAACTCTTGCAGGCTCTCCATGTTTTAGCTTCAGATCTCTCCATTGTACTCTGTAAAAATCCTTTGTTGCCCCAAAATGTTCAATAAGCGGGATCTTCAATTCAGAGAAATTTCTTCGTGTCTTCCTTAGTAGGTCATCAATATAAGAATTCATCTGTAAGTCCAGGAGAGGTTGTAGGATATCTGACCACAAATCACAATCTACTTTGTGCTTATCATGTGGTTCTCAAAATGTCTTAAAATTTTATCTATTCCCATGGGATTTGCAAGCTTTGCAAGACTGGGAATGCTATTACCTGTCTGCTTTCAACGTATTTCCTCTTCAATATGTTGTTGCTCTGCTCTGCTCTGTGAGCTGCTTCCTGTTCTGCTAATTCAGTTAAGCATTTTTTCTCTGAGATTTGAAAAAACATCAATTTCTGATGGTGTTGTTCTTCATGGTTCTTTATATCCTTTTCTCTCTGCACTCTTTCATCCCTCTCTTTATTAACCCGGTCCTGGTTAGTTACCAGTAGTTGGAGTATTTGCATTCTGAACTGGTGTTCTCGGTCATCTTGTGGTTATGTTTCAATTCACCCTTCAATTTCACCCACCCCACCCCACATGCACACAGGCAAACAAACAAATAATATGTTTCATTGAAATAATGATTTTGGTTGTCAAGATTTGGGCAACCCTTACAATATAGAGCTCAGATCTTTCCTTGTGCGCTATCTCATCCCTTTCAGCCAGCTTTTTTTTTGTGTCTTCATTATTAATACGCATCATTAAAAAAAAAAAAATAGTGTCATGGAGTCATAGTGGGGTGTGGCCATCTCAGACCTAAAGCGGGAGGTTGGTGAGCCAGTTGGAGTTGGTGAAGCAGACTGCTCTGGAGAGGGTTCTCTGTCTTTCTTATTTCCTTTTGACATTATGGTAGTGTTACTGGCTTCTCTTCTTTAGCTGCCACCAGTGTTGTGGATTCCCTTATGGTATGTTAACTTGTAGAGGGAGACAGTTGGTATTGAAGTAAAAGTTTATTTAACTCAACAGCAAATGAACACTTTAAATTTTTTCAACAGATAGAATTCAATAATGATATAGCGCTCAGCAGTCAGATTTTGTTTCTGCTTGTTCCTTGGGTTATGGTCGTGGTTGTGGGCACCCAAGGTCAGGGGTTCACAATTATCTATTGACTACTGAATGTTCTATAGGATATGGCTAATATTAAGCTGTGATATTAAAAGGAAAGGGTCATCATATATCAGTATTATACCTGTGATTCAAAGAAATGGTTCAATTGTTCATAATATGTGCTTTGAATGCTAAAAATAATCTTTGTGTTAGTTGTTTTTTTTGTAGTGATTTTGGGTAAGTTGTGATGATTTTGGCTGAATCCATCTGGCAACACTGAGGCTAATATCCAGTAGGATGTGGAGTAGTTTTGAGCAGTGTTGCCACTGGTAGTGACATTTGGAAACAAATAGGGAGAGAAAAGATATGATTGGGAAATTGCTAAGTCTCAAAATGTAATGAATTTTCAGCATGAGTCAAGGATTCCATACAAAGTTAGACCATGGCAAGCTGCTCAAGCAGAGAAAGAGGAAACTTGAAGGGAAAGCTTTTTCTAGGGCTCAAGTCAATGCAAATGGACTTTAGAAGTGTAGATACATCTATACCCTTAAAACATATAGGTTTTTCCGATTTCCAAATCGCAATTGCAGCTCCTTTTCTGCCAGCAGCATTAGCAATGAAACTGATTGTAAACCGTTATTTAGCTTTTTTTCCTCCCTTGTATTGACAACCTTTCTTCCCAAAACCATACTCAGGATGTACATACCAAAAATACCTTGTTTTGTCAAGATTCCAAATGTTTTTGGTTGAATCCCCCCTAATAAGCTTAGAAATCCTCTCTCCATGAATCTACAGTTCGTCCCAAAACGTCACCCAGACTATCCATTAACTTTCATCTTATGATGTTATACCATTTCTTCCACTGGTCCAACTACCCATCGGATGCTTTGAAATGATCAACACTTAATTGTTCAGCAATTTCTCTAGCCTTCTCACATAACTGTGGGCCAGAAGGATAAATATTACTGTCAGTGGCTATTGAATAACACTTAAAAGGGATTTATATATTTCAGAAAACTCACAAATATGGAATCTTTAACTCAGGAGCTGGAGAACACAGTCATTGGAAACATTTGATTCCTACTGTTCAATAATGTTCTCTCGCATGGTCATTGACTTGTGTTTTACCACATCCAAACCTCTCTGCTAGAATCCTGCAGGTTGAGTGGGTGTTCTTCTTGGTCTCATCAATCAATTCACACTTTTTCTTGTTGAGAGCATTCCTAGTTTTCTTCTTGGTGGACATAATAACCAGCTGCTCTTGATCACCATAACTTGGAGCACAGGGCCCCGCCCACTTGAGTGTCGATTTATATCCTTGAAGTCAGCTAAAGGCACTTATTTGATAGGATAGCTATGACTAGTCAGCCTATTGCAATCACTGGCATCAGCAGATTCAGCTTCGAGTCATTTGTGACTATCATACATATAAGGAACAATGGGAGCCATGGGTAGGAGAAGTTTTGCTCCCAGAGAGGGATCTAAAGAATCCAGAGGACAGCCATCCTGTAGCTATCAAAAACAGTGGTGGAGCTGTTGGACATATCTCATAGAATCTAGCGCCTGTTGTGTCAGCATTTTTGATGAGGTCTGCAAACAAAGGTATGGTTGAGGTGACTGGGACTAAAGTCAATCGGGTTTGGCTATGGATTACAAATCCCATGCAAGAATAATTTCTTTTGGATCTGACTTATACATTGAGAGAGTGAAAAGTATAGTAGACCAGCAAAATACTGATGGATTGTTGTAAAGATATTCGTCCTAATATTAAATTGACAATGTCTGCCTGCCTGCCTGCCTGCCTGCCTGCCTGCCTGCCTGCCTGCCTGCCTGCCTGCCTGCCTGCCTGCCTGCCTGCCTGCCTGCCTGCCTGCCTGCCTGCCTGCCTGCCTGCCTGCCTGCCAAGATGGTGGAGAGTGTAAAAAATCGATTCAGCTGTTTGGCTGTAATGCTGAGACATACATACATAGATACATACGTACATATGTATATAGAATGTACTCAAATATAAATCTTAAAGTTGATGGAGGATTGTTTAAATTGATTAATAACAAAAAATTTCGTTGTGGTAATATTAGTTGAGGCCTCTGTATGGGCAGTGGAAATGCTGTTTTGTGTTTTATTAGCTGAGTTGTTTTCTTTTGTTGTCGTTGCCACAATTTTAGGATTTTAATACTTGGTTTCCAATATAGTAGATATTTCTCTCAGTTTTTTCCAGTTATAATATAATTTATCTATTATTATTATTTTTTTAATATCTTGCAGGAGATTTCATCACATTAACTGTCTCAACTTGAGGGGAAGGATGGACAGCATGACAACACTACCGAGCTTTGTTGCACTCGCTGTAACAGTAGTAGTGACTCTGGTGACAGTCTTTCTCTATCGGTGTGGTTTTTTTGGTGCTCTCTTCTACAGGGTGGACAAGACCTCAAGGCGCAATGGTGGTGAGCATGTTGCTGCTGTTCTCAAGAGTCATGGTGTCAAGTATGTCTTCACCTTGGTGGGCGGCCATATTTCTCCGGTGCTGGTTGAGTGTGAGAAGCAAGGCATTAGAGTGGTTGACACACGCCACGAGGTAACATGTGTGTTTGCGGCAGACGCAGTGGCTAGGTTGTCTGGAGTGATAGGCGTGGCTTGTGTAACAGCTGGACCAGGTCTCACCAATACTGTCACCGCCATCAAGAATGCTAGCATGGCAGAATCTCCTGTTCTCCTTCTGGGAGGAGCTGCTGCCACTATTCTGAAAGATCGAGGTGCTTTGCAAGACATTGACCAGTTGAGTCTCTTCAAGCCTTTGTGCAAACACACAGCTACTGTGTCTCGTATCCGAGACATTGTGCCAGTCTTGAAGCAAGCGATCTGCATAGCTCAGAGCGGAACTCCAGGGCCTGTGTTTGTGGAGCTTCCTATAGACACCTTGTACCCTTACCACCTCGTGGTAGAGCACATTACCTCTTCCAAGTCTCCCCCAAAGAGTATTGGTGCTAAATTGGTGAAGATGTACTTAGATTTTTACGTCAGAAGGCTCCATGCTGGAGCATGGGAAAAAAGGGACACTACTCCTCTCAAGCTTGTCTTCCCCATGGCTAGCTCGAACAGTGTACATGACTGTGCGTCATTGCTCCGTGCATCCAAGAAGCCTCTCTTCCTACTTGGCAGCCAAGCTACCCTCCCACCGTCCAAGCCCCAGGATGTGAAAGCGGCACTGGAAAAGATTGGGGCCCCTTGTTTCCTTGGAGGCATGTCTCGTGGCTATCTGGGCAAGAGGAGCCCCATTCATATCCGGCAGAAGAGGTCTGTGGCTCTGAAAGATGCTGATGTGGTAATCTGTGCCGGAGCGGTGGCAGACTTTCGTCTCAACTATGGGCGTCACTTCAGGAAAAAATCCAAAATTGTTTCGGTTAATCGTTCGGTCAAGAACATGAAACTGAACACAGATTTGAGCTGGAAAGCTCACATGTATATACATGCTGACCCTGGTCACTTTCTCGTTGCCCTGGCTGAGGTGTTGGGTGGGGATTTTGTGCTGGATGCATCCTGGCTCAGAGAGCTGAAGGACCGTGACCAGGAGAAAGAAGAAGCCAATTTGATTAAGTCCGAGGAGCTCCCAGAACAGCACCTGAATCCACTCAAAGTCCTTTACAGTGCGGAGAAGGCATTGAGTGAGAATTCCATCTTGGTGGCTGATGGCGGTGACTTTGTTGGCAGTGCTGCCTACATCATGCGTCCCAGTGGTCCCCTGAGATGGCTGGACCCCGGGGCATTTGGCACTCTTGGTGTGGGTGGAGGATTTGCCCTAGGTGCCAAGCTTGTCAACCCAGATTCCGATGTGTGGATTTTCTATGGAGACGGAAGTTTGGGCTACAGTATTATGGAGTTTGACACTTTCAAGAGGCACAAATTGCCTGTCATTGCATTGGTCGGCAACGATGCTTGCTGGACACAGATTGCAAGGGAACAAGTTCCCATGTTCAAGAGCAGTGTCGCATGCAACCTTGACTACACTGATTATGAGCAGGTTGCTATAGGGCTTGGCTGCAGCGGTTTAAAGGTTGACAGGAATAGCTCCGATGACAGCATCGACAAAGTCATGGAGGAAGCTAAGGATCTTTCCAGAGGAGGATCTGCTGTGCTAATAAACTGTCTCATTGGAAAAACGAACTTCCGTGAGGGCTCTATATCAGTCTAGTTATTAAAAAATAGTAATATTAAATAATGTGTGACATTGAATTTTCCCCATTTGCTTTAACAATTTTTTAATAATTGTTCTGTTATAATTTTGTACATTTTTTGTTACATTGTTGCTTTTGTGGAGCTTGTGGAAAATATTGCAAAATATTTATGTACATTCTGAAATTTAAGTTTGCTTCAGTGTTGTGGCTGAATAATGTAGTAACCTTCTACCTCAGCTACCATGGTTAAAAGGTATAGTAAAGTTATAAGTTGTAGACATGAAGCAAACTCACACACTTGTATTGTGATAAAGAACTCAAAGTGAGGCACACAAATCAGGTGACATAAGTAAAGGCCTGCACAAGGAGAAAATAAAGAATAACAACAATAAACCAGCTAAATACACCAAGTATATTCTCAACACAATCAATTCAGTGAATGATTACTTCAGTTAATGAGTCACAGTTAATACGCTCTTCTCCCAACTAGATAAAAGTTCTTTTAACACATCTAGTCCACCCATGAATGGTATCCAAAATGGTCATAGGGGTGTATGTTTTGGTCTGAGTGTTGTGGCAGTACATCTGATGGTGGGCTTTGACATCTCGAATGCATGGCTGGCTGTGTCGAAATGGACAGAATTCCAATTGCACAATCGGAACCTACGATAGTTTCAAGTGTTGCTGGTGAGTCCATTGTTTTAGGAAATACAACTAACATCTTATGAGTTAAGAGAAGTTTCACTTGATGCACAAGAACGAACATGGTCAATGTGACTTTGAAGTACTCTTCCATAAGAAAGTATTGTTAATGTAGCAGTTGTTACTGTTATTTTTGTTTGCTGCTGTTTCCCAACCATCCCTCTCTTTCTTCTCATTATGGAGTGCTGACATTGTGCTAATTAAGCCACAACTTCATTCACTGTTGATGCAGACATTGCAGGAGACCCCGGGCAAGTAAAGCTCATGAGTGCTGTTTAAGTTGGATGTCGGTGTGGTGCTCTTCCCTCCAGTGACTCTACATGAAGGGAAGCCATGCAGACTACAGTCCTTTTTCCCCCACCAGGGTTGAAAGTTATGGATTTTTTGGGGGGGTGATAAACCTTAGAGGCAACCAAGGATCATGTTTGCAAAGTTTTATCATTATCCATTAAGTCATTTGGCTGTCCATCTCACCACACACACACACACACACACACACACGCACGCACGCACGCACGCACGCATGCATGCATGCACGCACGCACACACATTCACTCCCTTTTGCCAGGTAAGTAATTATAATGGAATTACTCATTTTTCAGAAGTTCTCTAAGCAGTTTAACTTATAGGATTCCATCCATCAACAGCTTGCATTCGTAGTAATCTGTCTCTGCAGTCTGCATGCCTATCAAACTTCTAGCTTGCCTATTTAGCAATTCTCTAAACAATTGAACTTGTGGGATTCCATCCTAGATGACTTTAAAATGAAATTATACCTCTTTTTAGCAGTTCTCCAATAAATTTAACTTGCAGGATGCCATCCTGGATGGCTTTCATAATGAAATTACACCTTTCAACACTTCTCTAACTATTCAAATTGTGGGATTCCATTTCATGAATGGCTTGTATTTGTAATAGAATCTCTCTTTCTAGTCTGCATGCCCTTGAGAAACTACTAGCCAGTTCTTTCAGCAATTCTCTAAACAGTTTAACTTGTGGGATTCCATTCTCACATGGCTTGCATCTTTAATATAATCTCTGCAGTCTGCATGCCTTTCATAAAGTTTTAGCCTGTCTTTTCAGCACCTCTTTCTGTAATCAATTTAACTCACAGAATTCCATCCTGGATAGATTTTATATACTCATTGCAATTTCACTTGTGGGATTCCATTCGTAGATGGCTTGCATTTGAAATAGAGACTCTCTCTGTAGTCTGCATGACTTTCATGTCAGAGACACTGGTGGAAGACCATCTATCAACCCTAGTGACTCTGAAATCCCTGCCTGAAAAGAGAGAGATAGCTACAAAATCCCTGGAAATAATTAATTATACAGATGGATGTTATGGTTACAGACCAGAACTGATGATTATCAATGAACATGGGAAATATTATTCTAAAGACATGCCAGAACATGTATATGTCTATTTAAAGAGCTCACATGGTGAAACCTCAGCTGGCTAAGCAGGGCTTCTGATGACAAGGGCTCCTGAAGGGCAGTGACCTGGATATGTCATCAGCTGGAAACTATAAAAGGACAATAATATAGTATGTTTATGAGTTCTAGCCTTCATATTTTGAAGTGTATTATATCATTGTGCATAACTATTGCACAATTATTGTAAAAGAACCATTTGTCTGATACCAGCAGTTCACTGAATCAGTTTATTACATTTACCTTGCTAAGAATTCACCTTGGGAAGCAGCTACTAATAGAGGGGTGGTGTGGTAGCCTTGATATGAAATTTGGTAGTAACATCTAACTTGTGTGTCAGGGACCATGTCCCTGCTCTGGTTGCCTGAGTAACAGAATACAGGAGCCAAGGAACGCTCACATTTCACATTTCACGAACTCCTAGACTGTCCTGTCTTTCAGCAGTTCTCTAATCAAATTAACTAGTGGGATTCCACTCTGGACGTTTTCTCAATGGATTACTTATCTTTTCAGCAGTTCCTTATAAACAATTTAACTTGTGGGATTCTGTCCTTGCATTGCTTGCATTTGTAATGGGATATATTTATGCAGTTTGTATTGCCTTCTCTAAGCTACGAACACTACTAGCCTGTCTTCTGCAGTTCTCAAATTAATTTAACTTGCAGGATTCCATCCTGGTTGGCTTTTATAATGGAATAACACCTCTTTTTGGCAGTTCAAATAGCAATTTTACTTTTGGGATTCCATTCGTAGATGGCTTGCATTTGTAATAGAATCTCTCTCTGCAGTTAGCATGCCTTTGATTAAAGTCCTAGTTTGATTTTGCAGCAGTTCTCTAATCAATTCACTTTGCAAGATTCCATCCTGGAATGTTTTCTTGCAGGTTGCTGCACTATATGTTGACCAAGGACCAACGCAATGGCTGTGGTTGCCAAGAGGTGGTCAGCACGTAGCTCCTAGTGTTTCTCTCGCCAAAATACCATTTTAGGACAGACATGAACAGAGCAAGGGGTGTGGCCATAAAGATGTGCATATGTAAAACATTCCCTGGATGGAACTGATATCAATTATATATGTGTTCGTGGGTCTAACACCAAGTCTAGATTTTTCATTTTCTGAATACCATTTTTGGTATTTTTTAGCTGCACACAGCAACAAGAAGAAGTGTGGCCAGGTGGGACCAAGCCCATGTTACTTCCAGAGTTAAGTTGTGTATGCAATTTTAGATCTGTAGCTCAAATACCTGGCTAAATTTCCATTTTTGGCATTTTGTCACCACTGTTGTTCAAATTTTTTATCCCATGATCATACCAACTGTCAGAGAATTCTATCCTTAGATTTGGCAGAAATGAGGGTACAAACATACAGACTGACATAATTTAGGCTCTTTGGCAGTTTGCGGCATGGACAGAAGCAAAGGCTGTAGTCCCCAGAGGTTTTGAAAATAGGGACTGCAAAGGGTAACAAATGGTTTGGGAATGGGGTACAGAGCATATGACAGCTTGAAAAGGCGATGACAATTTTTGGCACTACCCAGTGTAAAAACATTTATGCTCAACAATGCATGGCAAATGAGTTTGACCTACACGAGTGGCCAATTGGCACTTATGAGGGAGGGGAGTCTAGTGATCTTCTCAGAGTGTATGTCCTACCCACTCCAACAACCCTTGAAGAACCTTGCTGCCTGTGCCAGTGACTGCTGATTGCTATCCTGAATCTGCATAGTAAATTTCCAGCAATTACTTTTGCTATATCTGTCAGTCGAGGGCTCATTCAGTCCTTATCTTCTCTGGAGATGTACCTCACCTGCTTACTTGCCGCATGTGGAAAACTTTCCAAAATTGATGCATTCCCCTTGAATTTTTTATGCATTCTGCTGACACCAAGTCTGAATTGCTTAGCAACACACATACATTACAGATGCAGGAACCAGGTGTGATACCTGTGGGTCCACCTGAGCAATCATTTCCTTGCAGTTGTCAGGTAAGCTCTCCAGCAGAACACTGGTGGTGGGCGGTGGCAAAGAACTAGCCTCTTCATCAGCCTCTTCATCAGCCATCATGTAGTAGTAGAGTCGGAGCAAGGAGTCTGATCATTTGGAATTGAGGCACCTTGTGAAGTTAGTATAGTTTGTGGAGCCTTGTCCATAATATCTTTAGACTCTTCGCCAAGCATGGCCAGAATCTCTGATATGTTTGCAACAATGGACTCTGCTGTAACTGTTTCAGGAATAATTTCCGTAATGACAACAGCTTCAATGCTTTCCAGAACAGTGACAGTCGGCTTTGATGAAGGATGTGTTGCAGCAGCAGCAGGAGGGTTTGAAATAGTGGCTGACTCCAGAGTGATAGCTAAACAATACAACAAAAGAGTGAAGTATTGCTAGCACATGCTATGCATAAGGGTGAGGTGATTTTTATGGGGTGATTTTTTCTGGGGTTATCTTGAAAGTTACATACAGGAATAAGAAAGTAATTCAAATACTATTTCATTACAATTACCTAGACTTCATCCCCACCGGTGTTTAAATGATGTGACAGTCTCTTCTTTGGTAGAGGCACTACAGACATCTTCATCCACCTCGCCAAACAATTCTTTGGAGACTGTTGTCTTGATTAATGGGATCAGACAAATCCAACACACTTGGTGAATGTGGGCTTTCAGGAGGAGTCTCCTGAGTCATCTGGTATTGATAGATATCCCGTTCTTCATTGATGTAATCTTCCAATTCGTCATCATCAGCTTGCATGACTATGTACTTTTCAGCCATCCTTCTCATTGAATAAAGAGTGGTCTTTCTGGAATATCAGAAGGTTTACATTTTGTATATGTAATGATACTTCACCTATTGCATTAATTTAATTCATATTCAAGTGTTTATAATTATAAATCTGTACATTCTCACCCTTTATTAGTTCTGTACCACTTGTGCACTTCGGGAAGAAAAATGTCCACAAGTTTCTTCCTGAGTTCTTGGCAGGAAATATATTCATGTTAGACTCTTACATCAGTCAGGATGTCATACGCAGCATTGACGACTTTTCTAAACTTCCTCTGCACAGAATTGCTTGCCTTCATTTCCTATGACTTGTAGACAAACTCCTCTACAATTTGAAAGCATTTCTTGTAATCTTTTTTTTGGATGTATCGTATTTTGTTGGAGGGATCTTTGGTGTACTTTCTGTTGACTATTGCAGACATGATGTATATAGAATTGAGATGAAGTGAGACTGAGTATGGATTCTAACAGACTTCTCTTACATAGTTGTGTTTCTATCAGTGACGTTTTATGACATATTATGCGGTTAGAGTTCTGCTAGCCTGGTCCTGGCCTGCTCTAGTCATTACATTATATGAAATTGATTTACACATCACACTTTGCAACAATGTATAATTGGATTTGAACAATATCAATAATTGTAGGCTGTAGCCTGCTTGTGCCTGCTCCAGTCCTATATTTGAACTCAAGTATCGCCTTTGTCCTACCTCTATCTAGTGTAGTATCTATCTAATGAGCTAATCAGATGAATACACCACAGACATAAATTTCATCAATACATATTAGTAGTTAAATTGAGGGCTCAATTTCCTGCACAAAATAAATTTTAAAAAATGCAATCACCCATGAGAAAATATAATGTAGCCATATCCACTTAGATAAAAGTATGGTATGTGAATGAATATGCATGTCCATGCACATTTGTGGGGCCAATCAGAGCATAAAAAGGATCATCTTCTTCAGAAAGAAAATAAAAGAACCTGCATGAAATATCAAGACACATGTCTGCCTCCACCTTGGAACTGTTTTGCAAAGAACGTTTTATCCCACCACCCTCTCCACCTGATTTTCCAAGTGGTCTCTTGACTCCAACTCCATCTTGCAAA
Organism: Lycopodina hypogea; assembly: GCA_963969325.1. Taxonomy (NCBI): domain Eukaryota; kingdom Metazoa; phylum Porifera; class Demospongiae; order Poecilosclerida; family Cladorhizidae; genus Lycopodina; species Lycopodina hypogea. The sequence continues at coordinate 9,175,835 of OZ017787.1, forward strand.
GACATCATTGAGGTAGGGTCCACTGTGGTAGTTTCAACTTCTATGGAAGGTCACTGTAAATGTTGAACACAAGTCCACTACTTTTCAATTTTTTTTCGAACTTTTTTCAAATGAAAGACTTCGCTCTGAGAGACAAATATTCAATAGAAGTTTAGAATCTAACTGTGGAAGATGATGCTGTGGACAGAAAATTGGCCAGGTGGATTATCGTTGGTCAGGTGGATTATCGTTGGCATGTCTCGGTGCATCGACCTCAGATGTTCCTTTCTCAGGTTGATGAGGTCATTTGGACTCATATTTATGGTCTACCAGAATGGGAGTTTGATGTATGCAGTCATCATGGACCAGAATTGTTTTGTCTGCGTGTGAAGGACACAAATATCAAGAGGGGAAGGTTGGACTTATTCCTTGCCCAAAATGACAAAAAAATACTGGAAGAATACACTTCCATGTCACCTAACTAATTGCTCTTGGTCCATCATGGAATGAGCCTCTACAATTCCCTAATTATGCCAGGATGACCTCCTTCCTCCACATCACCACAAATTGTTCCAGGCGATTGCAAATGGAAGAGTTCAACAAGAAACTTCCTAAATCATCTGCCATCAGCTGATTTGAATTTGTAAGCCTGCAACAGGACTGGTTGAAGATTTTGACATATTTCAACAGATAACCATGCCCATAGACTTGAAGGATGGAAGAGTAAGTCTTGTCCTGAAAGGGGAAACAGGAGTGGGCAAGACTTGGATTATGCAGTGGCTCCATCTGAATGGCTAGACTGGAATGGCCAGTTTTGAGGAGCAAGGCTGTGGAAGGTGGGTGCAAGTGCTGGAGCACAATTTGTGCATAATGGATGATCCCTGAGAGAAGTGGCTGGTCACAGACAGACAGACCGTCCTCAACTTCCTGGCTGGCACTCCCTTCCCCGTAAAGGAACACAGCACTACACACAGGAATAAAAATCTCACTCATGCATTAATTTGTGCAACAGGCTTCCCCTGGACTAGTGTCAGGAATTCAGACTCCGAACCGATGTGGTTAATATAAAAACTTTTAACAGAATGAAGAAAATAGAGTATAATCATGAGTATGTGTGGGAATATGTACAATTATTAGAGGGACACGTAAACAAAAGGATTTCATGCATGAGCATACCATGGGAAAATGAACCCCGTTATTGGAGGATTAATGGAGACAAAGTAACTCTGTGTAGGAAATATATGAAGGACTACTTTTAATATATATATACACACATATATACACACACAGGTTGTTTCAGATTCAGATTCTATCCTTATATTAGATGCACTGGGTCATTTTGATTCGAAATGACCCGGTGCATGTTCAGGGAGTGTCTAAATTCAGGAGAAGAAAAATGGTTAATTTGTCTTCCAGACAGCTTTGCTATCTGAAACAGGCTCTGAGCCAAAAATTGGAACTAAAAAAAAAAAAAAAAAAAAAAAAAAAAAAAAAAAAAAAAAAAAAAAAAAAAAAAAAAAAAAAAAATGAAAGGGAGAAGGAAGGAAAGTGTTTCTGTACATGAGACTTCCAACTTTGGCCAAACTGGCAGTGTCAGAAGGCAAAACTGATTCAAGGATGGCGTATAGAAAACATATGAAATTCAGAGGGGATAATTCCATGAAATCCCATGATCTAGACAGCACATTGTCCATTTCTGATGCCATTGAAGCACACCCAGAGGATGACATACCTGTCATCGAAATGGACGTAGACAATATGCCTATTGCTGGTGCTGTGTGATGCAATTTCTGAGGCTGATAAAATCATGTCTGGTGAAAAAATGAGACAATTGGTTTGAATATGCAGACCCAACAAGAACATTGGCAGTGAAAACAAATAGAATTCTTTCACATGTGTGGTCTGCGATGGAGAGGAAGACAAAAAGCAAGTCAAAGTTGCTCTGGTCTTGATCAGCTGTGATGCACAGATATCTGTTGTGCTGGACAGCATAAATCAGGGCTTTGATGAAATGAGAAACTACAGGAATGACTGCCTGTTTGAGAGTCCATTCATACTGGGGAGAAAGAGCACCATGATGCCATTGACAAATCCAAAAATGATGTATGAAAAGGCATCCAAAAGAGTGCCTTTGGCAACAGACTTTTTTTTGTACACAATTGTCAGAGTCACGCATCCAGTGGTGTCCGGAGGTACTCACAGGGAGCACATGACAGGCAGGAGTCTCATTTGTGTAGTCAGAGACGATCAACCACTGCGAAGTTTCACCAGTTTCTTCAACAACCTCGCACATGGATTCAACAAAGCGCTGCATCTGGCGGATGGGATTGCATCGGGGGCATTCATACTTTTGTGAACATTTTCCCTTCATTCATATGTTAAATGACTCTATGTGATGTTTGTGTGCATTTGCCAAGTTGGTGAAAAAAGAATTGTCTATTATGTCTGGAAAGCTAAATAAAGGAGAGTATAAAGATATCATCCAGTCTGCGTTTGCCGATATGCCTCTGGCCAAAAGGAAAAAAAAGAAGAGTGCACCCACTAAGAAAAGGGTGGTCTCAGAAGATGCACCAGGAGTGAAAGACCTGTAAGAGCAAAGGATGAGAATACAGTGTCAACCCCTTCCGAATACTGCACCCCAGTATGCCATGCTTAGAATACCCCATCACCATGTCAACTTTCGTGCAATTCATTAAAACAATGGCATTTTAGTGTCATATGTTGTGCAATTGTCTATTATGGAAGATTCAAAAACTTTGACTGCTTGGAGAATTGCAGAATTTGCAAAGTATACAGATGAGATTGGAAAGCTGGCTCGTGGTCCCACGAACAGAATAAAGGTGTAATCTGCACCTGATGAACTGCCCATGAAGTGTGCAAGGCAACATCCAGCCACTCTGGAACAGCTTGTGGTTACATTCACAGCCAGATTGATGTACAATGATGTCAGCATAAAAATGTCTGTTTGATTCAATGCCGTTGCTTCCAGAGTGGCTGCTGGAGTGGTTCACTTCAACAAGGAACTCAACGTCGACAACACCAACAGTGTGTCCAAATCGGGAGACATGTTCACCATATGAAGAAACACCAAAGTGTTGGTTCCATCTAATCAGTACATGAGAACAGGGTGAACCGGAATGTCACTGCCAGGTTGCATCAAAATTATAGAAAGGGCAGAGGTTTCAGAAGAAACAGTCATGGTCTGATGATTCAAGATGAGAAGAAGGAATACTTGAGAGTGTATTATTTTGTGGATGACTCTGTATTCCTGAAATACTATGCAGACACCTTTCGCCAGCAGCAACAAAAGCCACAAGACCTCTCCTCTAATTTCTATCAGGCATTCGTTGCCATTCACCACGCTCTCA
>OZ017787.1:9184181-9271681 GCA_963969325.1 Lycopodina hypogea
GTTCCTCATTTAGTTCGGAATAGGTTAAGTAGACATGCAGCTTTGATCAATCACCAACAGCTTTGTTTTAGTCCCAACCAATAGACTATGAAATTATACTGAAACTTGTGGGTTAGACAAACTGAGATCTATTTATGAGGTTGGACTATTCATCTAGATTGTTTTAACCTCCAATTTCAAATAGCTCAATCATGAATCAATCAATTGTTAAAAATTTCATGGTCCACAACATTCCCTATCTTTAAATCAGAAGATCTATAGATGGCTAAGCCTATGTGGAGATGAGTAGGAATACCAACTCTGGATGCAACTGTAAAGCATTACCAATGGATAATAACTGGTCCCTCCAATCATGATCCCACTTTCCACAGAAACTGACCTCTTGTTCCTCCCTCTCCTCCTTTTGTTGCTAACAATAATTCCTCATTAAGTATGCAAAGCAAAGGTCAATATTCCTTGTTACTTAGTATTCTGTAGAAAATTTATTCTCCAAAAAAACAAAAACAAAATGTAAATCCATTGCAATAGAGCCACTAACTCAAAATCACCTATTCACTTTAGAAACCTGGAAACATGTATTGAATTAACCAAATGCCAAAATGATTTATTTATCTAATTATCTTTGAAATAAATTCTCTTGTATCCTCAAAATTTTTCAGTGCTTGGTAGGATGTTGTCTATCTGTAAATTCTGTAGTTAATTTTTTTTATCCAACTATTAATTAAACTGAATGTATGCACTGTGAAAACTTTATCAATCAGGTGGGGGTTGGTTTCAGAAATGGTAACAAGGTAGTGGAGGCATAATAGGTCTGAGAAGGGAGTGGAGCCTTGGACAAATATACTCATCATCATCGATGATAAGATTGAGGAAGGTTCCTTGTGTTGCAGAAGGTGGGGCTGGTGGAATCGGACAAGATGTCCTTGATTAGCTCAGTGTTATTAGAATGTTATCCAGGGAGGGCTTCAGCCAGTCAAAATGAACCACCTTCATCTTGTGGTTGGATGAGGTTGTTAACATCAGAAAGTCTCTGAAAAATGTGATGTGGCCAAGTCCAAGCTCTGTGGAACTTGCACGCCTTGCCAAGAGGGGCAGCTGAGTTGAACAAACAAACTAGGGATTTAGGTTTGTGAGGTTCCCCATGAACCTTTCAGCTATACAGTTGTTGCTGATACTCTTGCATCCCTCCACCCCTTTCACATACTGTCTCATAAGCCTCATGAAGGATATTATGGAGACAGATTACATACTCTGCCACAGGTAACTCTGTATCCTGGCATGGAGGCCAGTACATGATGACTGCAGGCAGGTGAACTTTCTGATTGAACATTAAGTAGAAGGGAGAGTAACCAGTTGTTGCTTACTTGCTGGTGTTATAGGCCATGCATATATCTGTAGGTGGTCTTCCCATTCAAGATGGTACTTTTTGATACATGCAGATAGCATTTGGATAGTGTTTGATTGAATCTTTTCACTAGCCCATCCGACTGGGGATGCTAGAGCATTGTCCTGATCTTCTCGATATGGAGGAGCTCACTGAGGTTGGACAAGATCTGAGACTCAAAGTGCCCACACTGGTCTGAGTGGAGTTGCTCTGAAAGTGAAAATATGCAGAAAAGTTAATTAGTCAGCTTCTTGGCAACAATAATTGCTTCCTGTTTAGGGATTGCATATGCTTCTACTCAATGTGTGAAATAATTAGCTGCTACTAAAACATAGGAGTTTCCAGCCGTGGCTCTCTCAGAGTGGTCCAAGTATGTCTACAGCCATCAACTGCATTATGACCCAACTCTTACTGGTTTCAAGGCAGCTCGAGGTTTTGGGGCAGGTGCTGTGCTAGATGCACAAGTGGAACATGTGCAGCACCAATCACAGATGTCATTCTACTGTCCAGGCCAGTAAAATCTCTCCTCTAGCTTGTTCAGGGCTTTATCTTCTCCTTAATGACCACCGAAGTGACCTTCATGTAGGCTTTCTAATATTTCCTTTTTTAAAACTTCAGGAACAACCAACTTGTTATTGTATCCTTGGGTGATCTTATTCCCAGTGAAGTTGCAGTACAACACACCTTCAAGGAGCTGTAATTGATCCCACAGTTGGAGGAGTCTTCTCCTGGCAGAATTTTCTTTCTTTTTCCCTCTTGTGTTGGTTGTAATTTTTTTAAATTTTGCTTCTGTGATGGAACTAAGAAGGGGATAATCTTCCTGCAGTGTCTTGACATCCTCTGCTGTCCTTCCAAGAAAAACAGAGGCTGGAACTGCATCACATTTGTACTTGCAGCATCTGTTGCCATGTTGGAATCACAGTTTAGGATTCAAGATAAAGTATTGGCATTACAGTGGAGCTTTCCACTCCTGTAAACAATCTTCAAGTCATATTCATGAAGGATCTCAAGCCAGCATGATAATAGACCTTTAGGTTCATGAAAGTTACTGTAACTTTAAAATTGAAGGAATGTGTTGTGGGCACACATACACACAGATAAAGAGCTACTCCTTTGTGGATTCCTTTTTTAACTCACTTCATAGAAATCGAGTATGATTATATTACTACAGTCAACATCCTATCAAGGTGAAGGGAAGTTGTGTCCTGATCTATTACCATATAAATGTGTGCACTATTTTATTGTAAACGCACTTTACAATGATTACACATACTTGATATTATATAACTTCTTGTCTATATAGTGAATTCAATTGTACTTCAATTTATTGAAGTGTGTACAACCTCATGACTTCTATAAATATCATCAATAGCTGTATGTCCAACTCTCATATGGAGGAATTCTTATATTAGCCACACTCAATGCACGCAACAAGTTATTTTAAACATACCACAATACCATTTTATACTTTTGAGCACCATGAGGTAAAATATTAAAACAGGTGTAAAAAAATTTCTTTATCTCCCCCCCAATTGCCAGTATGTTTGATATTGTTCATATTGGCATTGGTATATATAATATCATTGACAAAATGATGAATTTTTGAACTATAATTAATTAGCACAATTAAAAGCTGAAAAATACCCAAAAAACTACTTGTGTGTGTAAACATACCAATCCCACAATGTATATATATACATATATATATACTTATATATATATATAGCTACATAAATGAAAATAACATTGATAAATGAATCCACTACATTGTTCAGTGTAAAATTACACATCTTTTTAGACATTAGTATTTTTTGTAGCAACTTCATGCTCCTTCTTCAAGATTGAAAATAGAACAACCATTTTAGGCATAAATATGCATACAAGTGTCGTTACAGCACTCAAGATTATGGCAATCATTAAGGATGTTGCTTGAAAGATGGAACCAAATCGGATGGTTGCAAAATAGGTTGAAATGAAAGCCACCCAGATGATGCACAGTGTATAGAGAGTGATATTGATATACTTGGCCTCATTGAAATTCTCTGGGACTTTCCTGGCAAGAAATGCATAGTAGGTGCTCAAGATCAGAAGAATGAGGTTGTAGCCCAGTAAGTCCACTAAATAAATTACAGGTGAATCTCCACACCGTAATTCTGTACTTGTTAGCTGATATTCAATAGCAGTGGATGGACGTTGGAAGATAAGCCAAATACTTGATCCAATGATTTGAACTGAAATAAGAAATAGTGCTGCAATTACTTGAGAAAGTGGACTAATAAAACGAGGAGGTTTAGTGGGATTTAGTGACTTTTGGTTGAAAATACGGTGGATCCTATTGGTTTTGACGAGTAGAGCACTAAAACACATGGAAAAACTGACACCAACACCAAAACGTCTGATGGCACACACAGTTGGTGATGGCATAGCTGCAAAGAAGAATGGCATGATGAAACTAAGAAGCAGTCCTATGAGTAGAAATGCACTGAGCTCTCTGCTGGAAGCTTTTACTACCTGGTGTTTATTAAAGATAAGGAACACAGTGATTATAAATAGAGTTGCAATAAAACCAACCACCGTAAAGGTAAGCAACAATATGGATCTTGTATTGGCAAAATCCAGAAAATTTACTGTGATAGGGATGCACATGGTCTTGCTGGGATCTGGTGTCATGCTTTCATTGCAATCCTGGCAAGTTGACCAACCATCACTGAAACCTTTTGAACTGTCACAAGGTGAGCAGCTTGTACAGCACTGGCTCACAGCTACAGGAGTTGGCTGGTTTCCACCTTCACAATGGTCACTACAAATAGATTTCGGAATGTCACCTGTAGACCATTCAATATCTGATGTAAAATTCAAAGACAGTTCATTATCCCACAAGCCAATAGTTGGTAATGCAAAGTTGTCTTGAAATATTGGGCTTTCTTGCAAGTTCTTAATGATAAAAGTATCATTTCCCATTTCATCCTCATTAAATGAAACAATGTTTGAAGAAAGGCCCTGAAAGGAGATGCTAAAGAGATGCTCACGCAAAAGTTCTCCAATAATTGCTTTTCCTAGGGATCTATTTTCCAGAATTTCATCACATAAGATGCTGTGAGAACACCTGCTCTCCACCAGGCTATGAATAGCATGAGCAAAAGAATAAACTGCATCAGTAACTAAAGTGATCTGGCTAGCTTGCTGATATTCATTTGTGTTGAGTGTAATGTTCTCCTTTTCTATACCACACATAGCATCCTTGCTCAAGCTGCAGCCAAATCTGGACTCCCACAACATATTGAACCAAACATTATTAGGATATGTAGCAGGAGTAAGTGATGTGAAATATCTGTCGAAAAAAGGATCTGCATCTGCCCGTGGTAAAACACTCAGTATCCCCCCGGGAATGCTGTAGTACTCAGATGGCAGTGAATCACCCCAGGAATCTGTTCCTATCCAAGTCAAGTTACTAAAGACATAATTACCTTGCATGTAGGACCTGTTCAAAGCTTCCATCATACCCACAGCAGCTTCCACATGTCCAAAGAGAACAGCCACAGAGGCATTCCGCACGTATTCCTGGTCCATTGTAGTAATAGCTGCATCATATTCCTCAGAAGTAGCAGTGACAGAAAGTGGTATCCTGGCAGCTGTGCATATTTCATCATTATGCATCTGCAAATGTTCAATCAGTGCATCTATTCCTCCTCTCCCATATGCATCATCTGAGTAGAGCATGAGGACAAATTTCCAGTTGAATAGTATAATCATGTCAGCAATAGCTATTGCTTGCATTGATTCTGGAGGTATAGTTCTGAAGAAATAATCAAACCTTGATCTATCTCCTAGTTTGTCTGCTGTAGAATGGTAACTGATTTGGGGTATACGGTAGAGACGCAGTAAATTGGCAATATCAAGGGAGACACGGCTGAACTGTGCTCCAACCACACCTGACACAGCTACACCATCTCTTCGATTGCTGAGGAAGGTGGAATTTCTGATACTTGTTTGCACAAATTGAAAAGCCTGTTCCAGGCCATAGCTGGGATCAGAGCAAGTGTCCCTAATAGTGAAAGCTAGTTTAATCTTGGGGAGAAGCTCAGTATTTTCATTAATAAGTTTTATTGCGTACACCATCGCTTCAACTCTCTGCACAGAGTCTTCACTTAGTTTTCCACAAGCAGTTGCAGTTGTAGTGGCATGTACAGGAAATAATCCTCCAAGAAGGACAGTCATCCTATCATCCTCGATATTTTCTGATTCATAAACTAAATCAAATTGGCAGCTACACAAAGTAAATAAATCTACAAGCAAGATAATAATGGTGACAGTAGTGGTAGCCATCTTCAGTTCTTCAGACTTGAGCTATTCCAGACTAATCTTTTAGTTCATAAAAATTGAGCATTTATAAATGACCAAAAGCCCTATGGAATGTTTTGGCCATCAACAGGATGTAATTAGAATTCCTCTTACAAAGTTGGATATCTTGGAGATTGAACTATGTGTGTACCTGTTTTCTTTCCTGCTTGCTTTCCTGCTTGCTTTCCTGCTTGCTTTCCTGCTTGCTTGTGTTTATTCTTGTGTGCATGCATGCAGCTGTGCAGCTCTACAGTTCATACATATAGCAATGTTAGATAGATTTTTTTAAATTGTGATGTGTCAAACAATGCAGGATTTCTGATAATGCTGTCATGCGAAATAATTTTCTTTTAAATTACACTACTGATAGTGGAAAAATGGATTAGAATTCTCCATAAAAAAAGGCTATAAAAATATGGCTTTTCCATTAATGTCAGGCCAGCAGTATGTAATAGATATTGGTAGAGACAGTACATAGGCAGATAAATTGATAAATAGTTAGTGTTAATAGAGTGCAAATGATTTTGGGGGGTACACATTTTGTACATGAATATATAACACCATGCTGATCTCAGACAAAATAAACAATATCATGTTTCGCTACACCAGATCCAAAAGTAATCAAACACATATATGTTGCCTTTTCTAATGAGGATGCTTTAATCTATTTGTTTTGCTTTAAAATTTGGGGATAAGAACTGAATTAAGGAAACTTGTCCACAGCAGATCCAAAATAATCAATTATATAAGTTATTTTGCTTTGCTAATGAAATTTTGCTTCCCTAGTTTTATGTTTCTCCTAGAAAAAACAAAAAGCAAAACCATTACTTATGCATAGGAACAAATGTGAAAGAGAAACCCCTATAGATATTAATATAAGAGTTCAGTCATTGTTACCATCTAAGCTGTAATAGTGTCTGATTTTGAACTTAGTGTATTAGCATGAGTGCATTTTTCATCACCAGCTGTTCAAACTGATCAATATTGGAAAGCCTTTCTTACAAGTACTAGCATGCAATTTTGGCCTTCAACCGCATTACTTGCTAGGCCCACCATTGGTGGGCTGTTATCACAAAATTGTCTTAAGGATGGACACATCTTATGGGAGTCATGTCATTCAGGATGACATGTTTTACGAGTGCATATGTCTTAAGGGAGGTCATGCATTGTAGGAGGAAATGTCTTGTGCGAAGTCATGTGTTGGTGGAGTGCATTTCTTTATGATGGAATATCTTTCAATATGTTCTGTTTTACTTGAAGACATTTCTAACTGGGTGACATGTTTACTTGAGGGTATGTATTATTGGGGGGCATGTCTTACAGTTCTAGTCGTTCCACTGGAGTACGTGTTTTACTGGAGGACATATTTTACTGGATGATTTGTCTTACAGGAGGACACCTCTTATATGGGGACAGCTTTTACTGGAGGGTATGTCCTATAGGAAGCCATGTATTACATGAGGGCATGTCTTACAGGTGGATATGTACACCTGAAGTACATGTAGTATGAGTGGGCATGTATTTTAGAAATACATGCTTTAAAGTAGGACATGTCTTACTGGAAGGCATGTCCAGCATGAGGTCAGGTTTTATAGGATGGCATGTTAGGCAGGAGGACATGTATCACTGGAAGGCATTTGGTAGTGGTGGTCTTGTCTTTCATGAGAATATCTGTTGTGGAAGGACATGTCTAGTAAGTGGGCATGTTTTACAGGTCTGTGCAGAAGCCCCAATCATTTAAGCTGCTGTGAGTTTAAGCAACTGGTGTGTTTGTTTTTCCACCAGCCACAATTTGTTTGCTGTGAGACATGCTTTCAAAGGATTTAATGTTTGTAATGTTCTTCTTGGGTGTGTAGGTTTATTTTTGTGGTCTGCTTTGTTGATTGTTTTTTTTTTAATTTTAAAAAGTCAATCATCTTCATTCATGCTATTTCTGTGCCTTGCAGTGTTGGCACACCTCTTCTTTTCTTCCAATGGTCATGTAGTATTCCCTTGAATACTTTTTTCGAAGTATCTTATTGGAAAGTTGCCTTTAGCCAGTTGATTTCTGTTGCTGCTGTTTCCATGGTAGTTAATTTGGTTGCTGTTGTCCTCTGAACTCCACTCTGATTGTGTATCTTTGTGGTCATGTTTGTTACTTCTGTTGCTGCTGTAGTTGCAATGGTTGAGTGTGTGTGTGTGTGTGTGTGTGTGTGTGTGTGTGTGTGTGTGTGTGTGTGTGTGTGTGTGTGTGTGTGTGTGTGTGTGTGTGTGTGTGTGTGTGTGTGTGTGTGTGTGTGTGTGTGTGTGTGTGTGGGTGTGTGTGTGTGTGTGTGGGTGGGTGGGTGGGTGGGAGGGTGGGTGGGTGGGTGGGTGGGTAGGTGGGTGGGTGGTCAGGTGGTGGTGGTGGGTGGGTAGGTGGGTGGGTAGGTGGGTGGGTAGGTGGGTGGGTGTGTTTGTGTGTGTGGCAGAGGGGGCTGAGTAATCATGTTCTTGGGCTAATGACCCCAGGGTTTTGAATTCAAATCCAACATCTTTCCATACCAGTCCACCTAGCTGTGATGGAGACCTGGAATTTTCTGTGGTGCAAATTCACTGGCCATTGCTTGTCAATCAGCTAAGGTTTCAGGTGGGACTTTGGGTGCCCACACCCATAAGCTGAGAGCCTTGGTCAGTCCTCCTTCAGATCCTAGCCTAGCTCCAGGAGTTTGCTTGGACTGGCTCATAGTGCCTGTTTGGCACCCTGACTGTGTCAGGTTCAGGTGACTGTGTTGACAGCAGCCAGAACAATTTGTATTTACATTCTGTCTGTCTGTCTGTCTGTCTGTCTGTCTGTCTGTCTGTCTGTCTGTCTGTCTGTCTGTCTGTCTGTCTGTCTGTCTGTCTGTCTGTCTGTCTGTCTGTCTGTCTGTCTGTCTGTCTGTCTGTCTGTCTGTCTGTCTGTCTGGGTGTGTGTGTGTGTGTGGTGGCAATGGTTATTATGCATGATGTGGTTGTGTAAAATTAATTTTTATAACAATTGCAGCTTGATAATTTTCATGTTACTGTTTGTTAATGATTTTATTAGTAACACTAGCGATGGAAATGAATTATGAATGGTTTGTCTACTTATTTGAATAATATGTATGAGTACAAAACTGGTTCCAAATTTGAAAATGAAATGCTATTGAATATGTTGCACCAGACAGATTGGGGGTAAATTTCTTTGATATTCTTCTGGTTCATTAAATGTTGGATATGGAGTATGCAGCTTAATTTTTTCTATCTTGAGATATTTTTAGTGGACATAATATATTTTAAAGGTTTGAATAAGAACCCATTGTTTAACCTCAAGAGAGTTTGTGTTTATTAGTATTTGCTGTTGATTCCTGTTGTCAGAGAAGGGATGTTCGGTCAAGGAAGGGACGCTTGCTATGGTTTGTGTTATCTTTAATCTTTATTTCTTTTGGCTTTGTTGTATTTTTGAAGAAGCTCTGTTTTTGGGCGAATATTCCAATGTGGTTATGATATGCAAAATGGCTAAAATTCAAGAACTCAACATTTCATGGATTCCTTGGTTTGTGGACATGCACATGGATGAACTGAGTCCAAATATGGCATCAGATTTGCCTACTTTGTGCATGTATTAATTTTGGATATGTACATGCATTTGTTTTTTTTTTCTTTATTATTACAAATTTTGATTTCTATTTATCTTATAACATATATAATTTCTTCTGTTTGTTCACTTCATTATGGAGTTATCCATTTCTTTTATTAAATGTTGTGTACCGATATATTGTTATTTTACATTGATTAATCAATGTAATAGTCTATATTATGAAGTTGTGTTCAATTTTTATGTAAAGGCATGGTGAATGTCATGGTGTTGGAGTAATTTTGTAGTTTGTGTGCCTCCCAAATAGTTAGTGGATCACTCCTGTTACATGTTGCAAACATGATGGCAAAGAGATGTTATTATCATCTGGGCAGCGAATGGCGGCAGTTTTCTCCATTGTTATTGGCCAGTGGTTGTCATCCTCTAATAGGTCATTGAGTCGGCAGGCCTTGTAATAGGTTGGGTACACTTCTTCATTGGTTACTGGGTGTACAGCTTCCTCTATTCCATCTGGAGATTAATTTTAGTGGACTGAATTTCTCTTAAAGGTTTGAATGGAAACTCATTCTTTTATTTGTAGAGTGTCTGTATTGGTCTGTTTTATGGAGTGTCTGTGTGTGTTTTCATGGAATGGATGATAGTTATGTTTTTATTATTTCTTTGACCATTTTTTTGGTGGTGTTCCTTGTGGAAATGACGCTTCTTATGATTTTTTCTTCTTCCTTATATCTTCCTATTTTTTGGCTTGATGAAACAATGTTTAAGCCCTTCAGTAAACCTGACTTTCAGCCAAAGTAGATTATTCTCTTCATCCCAGGCATTCACCACTGCAACATTCTCAAAATCCAATATCGACAGACTACACTTCTCTTTACAAGAAAAGCTGTCTGACAGTACTAATGGTCTGTGGACTATGCACTACAGGTGGGTCTTCAACAGACATAATTTAGCATTAAGAAATCGATAAATAGGAAATCACTTAAAGATATCACTACCTAGCTGAGTTCAAGATCCTGCTGACTACCAAATGTAAGGCCAGTTGTAACCACTGGTTATGCTTCAACTACTGTGTTACTACACACAGCTCAGCAACCCAAACACTTCACTAGCAGTAAGTGCAACAACTTTATTGTTATAAAAATATCAACATTTTGGTGGATCTCTCCAACCACTAACAACAACAATCAGATATGAACGATTAACTATAAATGTTTTGAAAGTCAGTGTTACACCCCTCTTGACTCTGTAACTTCAAAATTGAAGGAATGTGTATCAGGCACACATACACACATACACACAGATAAAGAGCTATTCATAAGTGGATTCCTCTTTCAATTCACTTCAGAGAAATCGAGTATGATTATATTACTGCAGTCACATGACTATCAGGGTTAAGGGAAGACATGTGTCATGATATTCTATTACCATATAAATGAGTGAATTATTTCATTGTAAACTGCACTTGTCAATAATTACACATACTTGATACTATACTAGTAACACAAAAACCATTTACTAGTAAATGAAAAAAGGAGATGTAGGGATGGCTAAATACTTCTCTAAAAAGTATGGAAACAGGGGATGAGCTTTCGAGCACCTTGTACCTGCAATCCAAAATACATTTCTTCTAAATAAAAATTATGTCACGATGCCCATCAGCACCTGATGCTACATCCCTACATCACTGCCTCAAGAAAAAGCAACATAAACTGAATGCTTTCAGTGGTAAGGATCCAGCAAAAGGCTTATTTAATTAATATTATGCACACTTTGAGGGGGGGTGGCTAATACTTGCATATGACTGACCATGCACCCATGCAGCTGGAAAAGTAATGCACTCGCTGGATAGAAAGGAGATGGCATATACCTTACAACCCCCCTTCTACAAGGCTGGCTACTGTCCTGTTAATGTCCAATGCCTGAATTCAACTCAAGATAGTAAAATATTGATGATGGTTATGGAGGCAGTGATGCAGGGATGTAGCTTCAGGCAGTGATGCAGGGATGTAGCTTCAGGCACTGATGGGTATCATGTCATAATTTTTATTTAGAAGAAATGTATTTTGGATTGCAGGTACAGGGTGCTCGAAAGCTCATCCCTTGTTTCCATACTTTTTAGAGAAGCGTTTAGCCATCCCTACATCTCCTTTTTTCATTTACTAGTAAATGGTTTTTGTGTTACTAGTTTCCATACTATTTTGAAAAAATTTTCTTTAATTGTTATGAGATATTCATTAGTATTGTACATGTAAACTATTAATCCACACACATCATCTCTAATTTTTTAGAAAGGGATTTAGGTTGTTTTTTTTGTCAATGAAGTCATACCTATGCAGTTATCTGTCAAGGGAGTGTGGCCTGTATGAGACTAGTGATCTGCTGTTTGGAGATCATGTTTGTGAGAAGTATGATGAAGAACATGGTGACTTGATTCTTCATCATTGTGTGCACTAAAATAGATGTATGACATGAACACATTGTGAATGTAGCTTTAATGTTTCAAATGTACTGTATTCTATGCTTAGGAAAGAAAGAGGGAAACTGAGAGGATTGCATGAATGAAGAAGTTGCACACCCTAATTAAAAGATGACCTCACAACATCACATATTCATAAATCATCTGCATAATCAGGATACATTATTAGCAGGATTGTTTCGCCCTTGTTAGGGCTCATCAGCATGCCACAATTATGAACATTGCACTTTAGGAAAAAGTACAACAAAATATTCAGCGAGTTTAAGCACCTGAATCTTGTACCCTTTTATTAAAAATGTTCACGATAGACATGGACAATCACCATCATTTTTTTTTGATGAGAGTTAAGGGATGCTGTCCAGGCTTACAAGAGGCTCATTTCTACGCTATTCAACTTATTGAACTTGCTATGTTTTTACTGGATAAGATGACCACGATTGCCTTGGAGCAAAACAAAGATCAATGTAAAATTACAGCAAGCACTTCAGGACTAAAGAGAGGAATGTTAGTCTGTGAATACTACATGAGCTAGTTGGGAAATAAGCCAAGTGGTTATAACTGCAACACTAGTGACATCAAATGGTTGACACCTTCACATGATAATTTCTTCTGCATAATCAGGATACACTATTAGCAGGATTGTTTGTCTCTTGTTAGAGCTCATAAGCATGCCACAATTATGGACATTGCACTTTAGGAAAGAGTACAACAAAATATTCAGCGAGTTTAAGTACCTGAATCTTGTTGTAACCTTTTATTAAAAATGTTCATGATAGGCATGTACAATCACCAAAAAAATAAAGATAGAAATGTTAGTCTAGTGAGTACTACATGAGCTAGTTGGGAAATAAGCCAAGTGGTTATAACTGCAACACTAGTGACAGCAGATGATTGACGCCTTCATGTAATAATTTTTTCTTCAGAAGGAAGTTCAATGCTGATAGAGGTATTAGTTATTCTATTCATGTTTGACAGAGTGACCTTCTTTAGCATAATTTATTCTGGCAGGTATCTCCACATAACTTTTATTTAGAAGAAATTTATTCAGATTGCAGGTACAGGGTAGTCGAAAGCTCATCCCTTGTTTCCGCACTTTTTAGAAAAACATTTAGCAATTCAACATCTCCTTTTTTGAGTTGGGGGAGCATGCTGCCTACTCACTACACTAATGCCTTCCTTTTTCCTGTCTCTAGACTGTGTAAAGTGTGTGGTTACACTTCCAGTCTCTCGACTGTCTAAATTGTGTGATCAAACCTACACTGTGCAATTATGCAATTAGAACTTGCCATGCAGTGGTAAATTAAACTGATATTACCACATCATAGTGTCTACATGGG
This sequence comes from Lycopodina hypogea, assembly GCA_963969325.1. Taxonomy (NCBI): domain Eukaryota; kingdom Metazoa; phylum Porifera; class Demospongiae; order Poecilosclerida; family Cladorhizidae; genus Lycopodina; species Lycopodina hypogea. The sequence continues at coordinate 9,197,297 of OZ017787.1, forward strand.
TGATTAATATAAATTTCCTTGCAGTATGCATAGTGATGTGCCCCTCTAGTTGAATCCATGTAATTAGGTGTGCTTAACATCCACTTAGCTGTTTATTGCTTATAAATATAAATTGGGGTGTCCAACAGAGGCGACATGGTTACTATTTCGACTTCTGTACCCCATGCTCCTTGTCTGTCCATTTTGATCGAGCGTATGTACTCATGCCCATCTGTGATAGTAAATGAATGAATTATGAGATGAGCAAACTGAACCATGTACTCTATCACTAGATTTCTTATTTACACATGCTGGTTCTGGGATCCAGAAATAATGTGTGACAAAATACGAAACAGGCAGTTTCCATCTCCTGTAATTCTCTTCGTTTTTTTGGTCTTGAGGAAGACAGCAAAAGTGGAACCAAAGGTCCACCTGGTCCTACTCTGCTACATACACAAGTCCCAGAATGGCACAGGTATTACATTGCCATTCTTCATCCACAGAATAAAAAACATATTATGGCTGTGAAACATATGCCAAATCACTGGGACCCGGTCTATTGTTGTTGGGTGGGTTTGTGCTGCACAAACTTGCGGTACCTTTGGCATCAGATAGCTTTTCATTAGGCTCTTTTTTTTTCTATTATTGATCTTACCACAAGGATTATCATCCATTGTTGGATGTGGCCATTTACCTGTGCTGGGCTTTTGAACAGGTTTGGCCATACATCGCTTCTTTGCAGCCGGTTTGTCATTCTCAGAAAGAGCACTCTATTGACGTTTTCTTGTAACAGAAGGAACACGCAAATTGTACAAAGGAAGGTTGTTTCAGTACACTTCCCTCAACCTGTTAATTTCCTTCAAACATTTGACATTAACCCTAATATATTGTGGGGCAAAAGCTATCAAGTGCAATCCCGCCAGTGACTACACTCTGGAAAGTGCAATGTAGGCCATGCCATCAGCAAAGACTTTGTCTGAAAGATCAACAATTGCACAATCCAACAACAGTCCCTGACACTTGTGAATGGTCACAGTATATGCCAGAATGAGCGGGAACTGAGTGTGATAGGCATAGTAATTTTTCATCACCATGAACTTTCCTCGGACCTGCTCAATATCGCAAAGATCGCTCAGGTGGTCAAAGTTTACTGATATGCAGCTTGGCAAGACAGCAAGAACTGTGCTGATGGCACCATTCACCAGCCCAGACTTTATGTCAATATTATGTCTGAGCATCACCCTTGTACCCACTGCTAGTTTAAGAAAGGCCTCCAGTCCTGCAGTGTTGTTGCAGTCACGATTCAGACTTTCCAGCTGTTTTGCTGCCTTCCCATGCCATTTGGCAGTGCTCTTTGTCTCGTCTACTTCATCAGTGCATGCTATGATGTCCTTTTCTGATTTCAAGAGACCGAGCATGTCCTTGTTGACTTTATCATACTGTTTTCTAGTCGGGTAAAGGCAGACCGGACTCATTTTCAAACTCTGCAGGTCACCAAATTTTTCTGCAATAGTGATATCAATGACCTTCTCTTGAAGGGTTGCGATAGCCTCTTCACTAGGACTGCCACATCTGATGGAATCCAGAATGGAGGAGTATTTCCCATCCTTTTTATGGTGCTCATTAATTGTGAGCTTGTCATACATTACAGACTTTTTCCAAATGTTGACAGGCGTGGCACATCCCAGTTTGTGGCATATCGACTTTTTCGAAATCACTTCAAACACAGGATTGCCATTGACTGGTTGAAGTTGGAGAAAATCACCAATGAAGAGCACGCTTCTTGCTCCAAACCAGTCATCTCTGCCAAACAACTCTTCCAGCCTTTAGTGAACGTATGCCAAGTTGAGGCTGGAAACCATGGATACTTCGTCTATGATGAGCACTTTCAAGCTACGAAGTGCAGCTTCCATCACCCTCTGAGCAGCTTTTGGCAGTGACCAGTAACCCACTTCCCTACCTTCATGCTCTATGGGTAACTGAAACAAGCAGTGGATAGTAACACCACCTACATTGAAAGCTGCCAAGCCTGTTGGTGCAGTGATCACACATTTCAAATCCTCTGATGGCCAGAGATCATCAACAAAGGCTTTAATAGCTTCAATGAGAAAGGACTTGCCAGTGCCTCCAACACCACTGACAAACATTCTCAGTGGCTTGATGTCGCACTTGCATTTTCCTTCGTCGTGCCATTTCTGATGCAGTAGGTGACTCTTAACATTGTCATAGATTCTACTATGATCAGCATTTAACATTGTGACCCTCTCTTCTAGAGTTAGGTCACTGCTGGCATTGGCATTCATCTCACACATGTTCTTCATTGCGGACTTGGCTTCTCCAGGCAACTCGGGATCATTGTCCCTTTCGATGACCCTTTCTTGTACACCATCAGCCTGTCTGGCTTCACTGATGGCTTTAATATTAGTCCTAGCCTTCAGCATGGTCATCAAGCAAGAATGATATGCAGAGCAGTCATCATCGACAGGCAAAAGGCAGTGAAATGCTTCCTCGGCAGTCTCATTGTTGTTGAGAAGAGAAGCTCCATTCCTGAAGAATACAAAGAATAGGATCAGAGAATAGAAGTAGTCTTCTCTCTGATATTCCTTTTCGGGATCAAAGATCTTGTGATTAACCAGCTGAGGTTTAGCTAGTTTGAATATTTTCTGTCTCCTTTGCTATCTTTGCCATACCAATCGTAGTTGGCAACAAAGTTGTAAAGACACACATCCTCCAGGTCATCTGGCCTACCTGGATAGTAATTGTTGTGCAGATTCTCCTTGAATATCTCCTCGCTATCTGGGTCAGTGGATTCCATTTCAAGAAGTTCACCATGGTCCTTTAACCTCTGGTTTCTCTTGTGAGGCATAGACACATCTATCCACTTGACAGCATCAGACTTCTCACAGAGATGATCTCCAAGCAACAGATCACTAGCCTCATACAGGCTGCACTCCCTGGAGCGCAACATTCGCACACCAAAGCTCCACAGACAGCTATAGATGCTCTTTCTTTGATTCACTCACTTCCTGCCATACTTCGTTCATGTTGCTTTTTTCTGTTTTTGTGACATAACCAGTCATGTAGTGAGCAAGAGCCAAAGAAGATTCAGTCACAAACTGGATGCTGACATTTGCCTTCCAAAGCAAGAGAAGAAGAAGAGGGTTGTAGTCATTGACCCTGACTTCAACTTCTGTACATGAAATCTGGTATTTCTTTTGGCGTTTTTTCAGCCTTCCTTCCACACAGTGTACTTTAGCACTTTTGCATGGCTCACATGGAAATGCAAACTTGCAAGTTGTAATGAAGGTGTTCCCCCATTTGTGTCTCCTTTTGCAGTAAGTGCTACACTTGTGCAATTGGTACCTGGTGATCAAGTTATGCAGCTCAGAATTATTTTCCTTGTCTGGAATATGACAAGTAATCTTCTCTTGAATCCACACCAGGACTTTGCTCAGTTCGTCCCCACCTATCACAGGTGCATCATGTATCCACAAGAGCACATGATAGTGAGGTGCTCCACACCACTTTGTGATGTACAACTAGGTATTAGCTAAAGTTATGTTAAACTCATCAACATCATCCAGCATAGTGCTTACACACCTGCAGGACCCTGTTATCCAATTGCTTTGCAGCTATTGAAGAAAACAGCCCTCTTACGTGTGAGATTGGTCATTTCAGTGGCAATACTTTCATGTTTTTTTTTTAAAGCTTTCTCTAGCAGAGCCATAACCTTCTTGTTGCTGAGTAATTTTTTGCTGACTTCTAGGATGTATTGATGGCATGCATAAGGCTTAGACAGTGTAGCATACTTTCTGGCCCCCACAAAACACATATTTCAATGTGTGCAGTACAGCTAAAATCGATAACAAAGCACATATCTCAGTAATAATGCTTTCTGGTGATATAAGTATCGTTGGTATTTGTACAACAAGCTCAGAGAAAACCCATCTGAAGAAGATTATTATGATGATGATGATGATGATGATGATGATGATGATGTTGATGATGATGATGTTGATGATGATGATGATTATGATAATGAATAAATCATAAGAAAGTAGGATAGAGATCCCTGGAAAGTGCTCCTAGTCTTCAAATCTGATGTTCCTTGCAGGTGAGTCTTTACATAGAGCCTTCCAATGTCCAGTTAGTAGAAAATCTATCCTAAGCTTTGTATTGGTGGGTGGAGCTTAATGTGCCATCCCAACATAGAGAGTGTTAGAACACTCTCTGATAACTTCTTGTCTATATAGTGGATGTGATTTTGCTTTAATTAATTGGAGTGTGTGCAACTTCATGACTTGCGTAAATATCATCCAATAGCTATATATCTAACTCTGACATGGAGGAATTCCAATTATTAGCCACACTCACTGCATGTAAGAAGTCGGTTTAAACATGCCACAATACCATTTTGTATTTATGAGCACCAGAGGTGAAATATTAAAACAAGTGAACAAAAATTTCATATCTCACATCCCCAATAGGGGACTTGCATGATTGCGTCAGGTACTACCTGCCACACCTACTATAGGTATCAGTGAACCACCCGCTCCATAGAAAATGTATTGGGATTCATGACTACAAATGACGTTATTTAGAACTGCAACTGGAAAATAGCTCCTACTTTTACCATACTATATGAATAGGAACATTATGAAATTTTCAGCATGCTGTTACCAAATTCTAGAATATTCTAGCTATGCTTGTGGAAAAAATGGTGCATGAAAGTGAAAGAAAGGTTAGTTAAGAACAGGCCAGCGAGTTTGTTTCGTCTAGGATCAGCATGGTGCTAAATATCTTGTATAGAAATATGTAACCTCAAAATCGTTTGCACCACTATTACCACTGTGTCATACACTCACCTGCCTGTGTATTGTCATGCCATCAAATCTTTCAAACTTCTATTAACACAATGTATTTATCAATTTATGTGCCTGTGTATTGTGTGTTACTGATATCTAGTATGTAGTGCTGGACTGTCATTAAGGTTGGGAATTCCAAGTTCACACTAATCTTAATTATATTATACTATATTTTCTGGGATGCATGGTGCTATATCTTGTGTAGAAATGTTTAACTTAAAAATTGTGAGCATTTCTATTAGTTTATGACTCCCATCAACCATGAAATATTTTGAAGACAGCTAGGTACTTGCTCCCATTTACAGTGAAGAGCATGAACTAAATATGCAGCTATGGATGTTGATTCTCTTGCTGCATTCCTTTTCTGCAACAATCAGGTATTATTACTAGCCTAAAATGTGTTGTCACTTTACCTAGACAGATCTGATGCTGTGGATTCAAACAACAATCAAATATGAATAATTAAGTATAAATATTTTACAAGTCAGAGTTACACCCCTCTTGACTCTGTAACTTCAAAATTGAAGGAATGCGTAGCAGGCTAGCACACACACACATACACAGATAAAGATTTATTCATAAGTGGTTTCCTCTTTGAATTCACTTCAGAGAAATCGAGAATGATTATATTACTATAGTCAACATGACTATCAGGATAAAGAAGATGTGTCATGATCTTCTATTACCATATAAATGAGCATATTATTTCATTGTAAAGTGCACTCATTAATAATTACACATACTTGATACTATATAGCTTCTTGCCTATAGAGTGGATGTGATTTTACTTTAAATTATTGGAGTGTATGCAACTTCATGATTTGTGCAAAGATCATGCAATAGCTATATGTCTAACTCTGACATGGAGGAATTCCAATTATTAGCCACACTCACTGAGTGACTGAATCGTTTTAAACATATTACAATACCATTTTGTATTTATGAGCACCAGAAGTAAAATATTAAAGCAAGTATACAAAAACTTCTTATCTCACATCCCCAATTGTCAGTATGTGTGATATTATTCATATAGGCTTTGGTATCAACAATATCATTGAAAAAATAAAGCATTGTTTGAACTATAATAAATTAACACAATGAAGTGCCAAAACAAACTCAACAAAAATTACTTGTTTGTGTAAAAATATAAATCTTACAAAAAAAAAAAAAAAAAAAAATATATATATATATATATATATATACATACATATATATACACACACACACACATATATAGCTACATAAATCAAAACGACATGGTGATAAATGGGTCCACTACATTGTTCAGTGCTAAAATTACATGTTTTTGGTGACTTTAGTATTTTTTGCATCAACTTCATGCTCCTTCTTCAAGATTGAAAACAGAACAACCACTTTAGGAATAAATATGCATACAAGTGTCGTTAGAGCACTCAAGATTATGGCAATCATTAGGGATGTTGCTTGGAAGGTGGAACCAAATCGGATGGTTGAGAAATAAGTTGAAATGAAAGTCACCCAGATGATACACAGTGTATAGAGAGTGACATTGATATACCTGACCTCATTAAAATTCTCTGAGACTTTCCTGGCAAGAAATGCATAGTAGGTGCTCAAGATCAGGAGGATGGAGTTGTAGCCCAGTAAGTCCACTAAATAAATTACAGGTGAATTTCCACATCGTAATTCTGCACTTGTTAGCTGATATTCAATAGCAGTGGATGGACGTTGGAGGGCAAGCCAAATACTTGATCCAATGATTTGAACTGAAATAAGAAATAGTGCTGCAATTACTTGAGAAAGTGGACTAGTAAAACGAGGAGGTTTAGTGGGATTTAGTGACTTTTGGTTGAAAATACGGTGGATCCTATTGGTTTTGACGAGTAGAGCACTAAAACACATGGAAAAACTGACACCAACACCAAAACGTCTGATGGCACACACAGTTGGTGATGGCCTAGCTGCAAAGAAGAATGGCATGATGAAACTAAGAAGCAGTCCTATGAGTAGAAATGCACTGAGCTCTCTGCTGGAAGCTTTTACTACCTGGTGTTTATAAAAGATAAGGAACACAGTGATTATAAATAGAGTTGCAATGAAACCAACCACTGTAAAGGTAAGCAACACAATGGATCTTGTATTGGCAAAATCCAGAAAATTGGCTGTGATAGGGATGCACATGGTCTTGCTAGGATCTGGTGTCATGCTTTCATTGCAATCCTGGCAAGTTAACAAACCATCACTGAAACCTCTTGAACTGTCACAAGGTGAGCAGCTTGTACAGCACTGGCTCTCAGCTACAGGAATTGGCTGGTTTCCACCTTCACAACGGTCACTACAAATAGATTTCGGTATGTCACCTGTAGACCATTTAATGTCTGACATTAAATTCAAAGACAGTTTATGATCCCACAAGCCAACAGTTTGTAATGCAAAGTTGTCTTGAAATATTGGGCTTTCTTGCAAGTTCTTAATGATAAAAGTACCAGTTCCCATTTTGTCCTTATTAAACGAAACATTGTTTGAAGAAAGGCCCTGAAAGGAGATGCTGAAGAGCTGGTCTCGCAAAAGTTCTCCAATAATTGCTTTTCCTAGGGGTCTATCTTCTAGAATTTCATCACATAAAATGCTGTGAGAACACCTGCTCTCCACGAGGCTATCGATAGCATGAGCAAAGGAATACACTGCATCAGTTACTAAAGTGATCTGGCTAGCTTGCTGATAGTCATTTGTGTTGAGCGTCATGTTTTCCTTTTGATTCCCACACATAGCATCCATACTCAAATTGCAGCCAAATCCGGACTCCCATAACATATTAAACCAAACATTATTGGGATATGTAGTAGGAGAAAGGGAAGTGAAGTATCTATCAAAAGAAGGATCTGCATCTGCCCGTGGTAAAACACTCAGTATCCCCCCTGGAATGCTGTAGTACTCAGATGGCAGTGAATCACCCCAGGAATCTGTTCCTATCCAAGTCAAGTTACTAAAGACATAATTACCTTGCATGTAGGACCTGTTCAAAGCTTCCATCATACCCACAGCAGCTTCCACATGTCCAAAGAGAACAGCCACAGAGGCATTTCGCACGTATTCCTTGTCCATTGTAGTGATGGCTTCATCATATTCCTCAAAAGTAGCAGTGAGAGCAAGTGGTATCCTGGCAGCTGTGCATATTGTATCGTTATGCATCTGCAAGTGTTCAATCAGTGCATCTATACCTCCGCTCCCATATGCATCATCTGAGTAGAGCATGAGGACAAATTTCCAGTTGAATAGTACAATCATGTCAGCAATGGCTCTGACTTGCAATGATTCTGGAGGTATAGTTCTGAAGAAATAATCAAACCTTGATCTATCTCCTAGTTTATCTGCTGTAGAATGGTAACTGATCTGGGGTATATTGTAGAGACGCAGTAAATTGGCAATATCAAGGGAGACACGGCTGAACTGTGCTCCAACCACACCAGACACAGCTACACCATCACTTCGATTGTTGAGGAAGGTGGAATTTCTGATACTTGTTTGCACAAATTGAAAAGCCTGTTCCAGGCCATAGCTGGGATCAGAGCAAGTGTCCCTAATAGTGAAAGCTAGTTTAATCTTGGGGAGAAGCTCAGTATTTTCATTAATAAGTTTTATTGCGTACACCATCGCTTCAACTCTCTGCACAGAGTCTTCACTTAGTTGTCCACAAGCAGTTGCAGTTGTAGTGGCATGTACAGGAAATAATCCTCCAAGAAGGACAGTCATCCTATCATCCTCGATATTTTCTGATTCATAAACTAAATCCAATTGACAGCTACACAAAGCAAGTAAATCTACAAGCAAGATGAGAATAGTGATCGTAGAGGTAGTCATCTTCAGTTCTCCAGACTTATGCTATTCTAGACTATCTCTTAGTTCACAAAAATTGATCATTTATAAATGACCAGAAGCCCTAGGGAAAGTGTTGGCAATCAACAGGAGGTAATTTGAATTCCTCTTGCGATGTTGGATGCCTTGGTGATTGAACTATGCGTGCCTGCCTGCTTGCTTGTGTGTATGCTTGTGTGCATGCATGAAGCTGTGCAGCTGTACAGTTCGTATATATCGCAATGCTAGATAGATTTTGAATAGTGATGTGTCAAACAAAGTAGAATTTCTGAAGATGCTGTCTTTCAAAATAATTTTCTTTTCTCTTAATAATACATCTTCTTCAACATCACCTTTCTTACTGGTAAGACATGTTTAATTACTGGATTTTAGCCTATATTGGTCAGGCAACGCCAGGTATATGCTGCTAGTATATATGTATCACTGGATGAAAATTAAAATTTCCTGCTACAAAATGTGTATGTGAAAGGTGGATGGGAGACCATCTGTACTCCAGATTTCCTTTAGTACAGGATTGTTGACATTTCATGCAAACTATCAGGTAGAGGATAGGGTGGGGTTCCAGGTACCTAAAATTTTGATGACATCTGATATGTCCTACAAACGGATATATCACCTTTCATGTCTCTGAAATTCTGATGACATTTGACATTTCCTTTAGTACTGGATTATTGAAATTTTATGCAAACTATCAGGTAGAGGATAGGTCATTGTCCCAGGTACCTGAAATTTCAATGACATTTGAAATACCCTACAACAAGATTTATCACCTTCCATGTCTCTGAAATTCAGATGACTTTTAACATTTCCTTTAGTACAAGATTGTTGTAAATTCATGTAAACTATCAGGTAGAGGAGGGTGGGATCCCGGGTACCTAAAATTTTTATGAGATTTGACATGTCCTAAAACGGGATTGATCACTTTTCATGTCTCTGAAGTACTGAAGACATTTGGCCTGTCCTACAATATTGGTGTATCATCTTTCATGTCTCTTAAATTCTTATGACATAAAATGGATGGTACATTTCACAGGAGAAAAAAATTTCTCCTGTCCACTAAGATTTGGGAAATGTTCTATACTGGTAAACATTAATTGCCATTCATGTTACTGTTTACATTAGAAATGTTAATGTTGTGTACCAAGCATACACTAGTGCAGTTCAACCTTCCCCGAGTGATTTCTGGACATACTTATTAAACAAAAATTGTCACAATTGAAAACATTCCTACGCAGTATAGATGTGTAGTAGATGTTGCTAGATATTTTTTGTTATTATTATTGTTTATTCTTTGTTTATTCTTATTGTTTACTCTTGGTTTGTAGCCCATGCAGGCAATCTATTTGGTTTAGGCTGTTCTGACTAATTTGCTCCAATTATCCTAACTTTGGTTTGTCGTTTTGCTTGATCGGTCTTTTTTTGTTGCTTCCTCGTCTAATTTAGGGAAGAAACTGTTCACGGCATCAGATCTCCATGTCAGATCCTTTACAGCTATGTTTCCATCTTCACTTTCATCACTTGACATCACATCCATTGTCATAACTTTCGACCATTTTTTCTTCTGCCTGTCTGGCATATTGCTTCTCTCGAGATATGACTGCCGGCTATGAAGTTTCTGTAGATGTAATAAAAGAACAACCATATGGAATCACTTCCTCTCTTCTGAGAATCCATGCATAATATATACATAATCCAATTGCATGTACTGACCGTCCTTTTACTGTGAGCATATCATCAAACTGAAAGATTGAAGACATGCTATTAACTTTGCATTCAATATTTAGATGACCTGATAAATAATTTTTTATTAAAAAAGTTCTTTTCATTTGTTGTGATCACGAATTAATATCTATATGAAATACTAATAAAAATCCACATAATTGAAGTAAACTTAACAGGTTTATAACTGCAGGAGATCAATAACTGACCTAAAACCACACACAGGGTGGGATTTTAGATTTTTTGAATAAGAAATGTGAAAAAATTAGTAAATGGCTATAGGCTTTTGATTTGATTAGTAAAGGTATGTTCAGTAAAGTAAAGGCATTTTCATTTGTTGGTCTAGGGCTATGGGCAAATAGGCTATAAAGGCTCTCAATACAAATTATTTCACTTATACAAACCTGTTATATAAAAAAAAATTTTTTTTTTACAAAGACAACAAATAACAAATAGATGGTTACAAATTAAATTTTATTATCAAAAACAACAAAGAAACAAGTTGATCATAATCCCAGTGTAGCTGAATTATTTTGCATAGAATGTACAACATTTTCAGAATCATGGATGTGTTTGTAAAGGAATTCTTACTAAATTATGGCACCGGTTAAGTTGAAAATCACAGGACTTATGCAGATTCACCTGCTACATGTTGTGAATGCATCAAATCTTTCAAAGTTTTTCAGAATCAGGTCTGCACACCTTTTTTCCCTTTTCTCTTTCCTTTTTCCCTTTTCTCTTTCCTTTTTCCCACAGTTAGGTTGCTAGACTTACCCTTAGGGAGGGTGGTGTTTACAGTGGGGAAATCTAGCCTAGAGCATACCCATCTTCTTACTTCTCTGTGATTTTCAAAGCTTCTGCTGGATATAAAAAGGTATACACTAACATATTTGAATTCCGCCCCCACCCAATCATAAAAAAATTTTACAGCTCATATCATACTTCAGGTAAGGGAATATTTTTGAAGTTGTCCACCACTTTACTGAGTTGAAGTGCCTGGTATATCATTCATTGCCTTTTAATTTATATTAGTCAGAAGTAAGGAAGATATACAAGGCGATGAAAGAGGACAAGGAATTTGAAGGATATGACCTTGGACCAGAGTGAGTTGATAATTATCATTAGTAAAAAGTCAAGTTAGATCCAACAACACAAACTATTATTAAATAGAAGTGCTCTGTTGTTGCTGTCCATTCACTGACAGTGAGAGCAACACAGCATACCCCCAGTGGAGAGAAAACAGAATATACAGTTTGTCTAGCAAATGAGGAAAAGACAGAAAACCTAATAACACACATTCGAAGGTTAAATTTCTACAACAAATATAAAACAATGAAGAGAGATTTCTTTCATTTCACTTAACTTACCAGAAAGAAAAGACTTTAGCAAGTTTTTTGTCTCAAGAAGAAACCTGTTGAATATCTCACTTGAAAATAAATAACAACAAATATCACATCGATCCAAATTTTATTTGACCCCAGGATGGTCTGTCAAGGAAAGAGCAACAAGACTTTTTAGCAAGATTCTGGTCTAAGCTGAAACTAGTGTACACTCTTCCTGTATATCCCACCTCCATATCTTTCCAAAATTTTGTTAAAAATATGGAGGCATATGAACCTACACAAACAATCAACAATCAACCATACGGCATGCTTGAATCTTTGAGGAGTTGATTCTTTCTCTTTCAGAGATTGAGTTATACCCTCAATGCTCTTCTCCATCTTCTTTACCCGATGGATTGATTGAGATGATGAATCTAATAAAACAACAGAAACTTCTAAAATTTAATAACACACAAATTAAATTTAGCTTACTGTTCAATGGCCTTTCCATCTCCATAGATGATTCAATGAAATCATCCAATATATATATATATATATTATGCAAAGAGCATAAATGCAGGTGACAAATTCAACAGCCTCAGACATTCCTATCACCACTAACAAAGTGGATGTCAGTAGCTAGAGCCAACTTCAATAATTCAGCTGCTGGGAAGGCATAAAAAATGAGGAATAATATAGCATATTCAAAGAAAAGAAACCTCAGCTATCACTCAAATTATATTATGAGCTGAAGATAGGAGTGGGGGGAAAGAAAATGAACCATTCCTAGCTTTATTGTTTAGCCAAATATATCAAGCAAGGTGCTAGTTATGACCTTAAAATAATTCACTGTTTATGACTAGCTAGTTTGTGCCAAGACCACTAAGTTTGTTCTCCCACCTCTGATACTTAATGGATCAGGCAGGATACTTTTAACTTTCTTACTTCTTAGGCCTATTATTTTGAATCGAATAGTGGCAGAATATAGGTTACTTATGGTAGAAATAATAATAGCTACTTTTAAAATAGTATATACAATAATTTTTGAATAGCTATCAAACCAGAGATCTTCAAAACTGAGGAGAATCTTTGAATTAGTCCACTTACCAAGTTAGTTGAAGTGGAGGTCTAGGTCAAGTTGGAATAGATAGATGATGATGAATTTGATAAAGAAATATCGGACAAACCTGCCTCACCAACCATCTTGTTTTGGTAATGAATGGAAACTGATATCTATCTATCTATCTATCTATCTATCTATCTATCTATCTATCTATCTATCTATCTATCCATATATCTATATCTATATATCTATATATCTATATATCTATATATCTATATCTATCTATCTATCTATCTATCTATCTATCTATCTATCTATCTATCTATCTATATATCTATATATATCTATATATATAGATATATATATAATATGTATATATATTAGTAATAAAAAAATAGGGCCTACAAATGTAGGATTATGAATCCAAAGGGCCTCTGATTGTAAAGGTTAAGCAAAGCTAAGGCTCAAAGGATTCATAATTACCAATTTCTAAGGGTCTTTATCTAATCAGCTAAATCTCATAGATTCCATGCCTCCACTTCTAAGAAACTGATAGACAGATTCATGGTTTAAAAATACCCTGCAAAATTATTGTTACTCAGATGCTACTTGCATCTGGCCTGATGGTAACATATACAGAATAATGTGTTGGTTTTTTTTTTGGCTTTTTTTTTGGGGGGGGGGGCCCTGAGGTGTCCAATTTGAATAGATATGGACCAAGTAACAGCTGGAAAGTAAAACATAACAAATTAATGCTTCTAGCCATTCAACAACCATCTTGTTCAAAATATCATTTTCACAAAATACACATTTGCAGGCCTCCTTATATCTATATATATATATATTAGAAGACCTATGTAAATATGTAACTGACTATGTAACTATGTAACTATGTTCTTCCATTTCTCAAAACCCCTTAGATTTTGACCAAACTTTTAGGGATAGAGGAGATCCACCCTGAGATGGTTTTATGCCAGGTGGCATGTCTGGGGAAAAACAGAATTTGTCTGTCTGTCTGTCTGTCTGTCTGTCTGTCTGTCTGTCTGTCTGTCTGTCTGTCTGTCTGTCTGTCTGTCTGTCTGTCTGTCTGTCTGTCTGTCTGTCTGTCTGTCTGTCTGTCTGTCTGTCTGTCTGTCTGTCTGTCTGTCTGTCTGTCTGTCTGTCTGTCTGTATGTTTGTACCATCATTCCAGCCAAACCTCTAGGTAAATTTCTCTGAAACTTGGCATGATGATAGGTTTTGACCCAACTTAAAACATGGGCTAAAAATTTCACAAAATGCTTACCGTGGTAATGAGAAAAAGCCAAAAATGTTATTTTGGCTAGAAAAACTCTAAGACTAACAGACCACCACCACTGAGAAACAGGTGCCACCACCACTACCACATATTGGCCAGGCAACTCTGGGTATATGCTGCTAGTCATTTATATTAACAAGGAACAGAAATTTTTTGAAGGATAACAAGTCATTAACCACTGCATGAAATCACCATGGTAATGATTACAATTCATTCCATCATACTTGAGATAAGGAAAAAGTGTGGAAGTGAATATCATCCAACATTTTCTGCACCCAAAGAATCCCTGGTTTATACATTCCAGGTTGTTTTGTTTTTTTGTTTGTTTTGTTTCTTTTGTGCTGTCAGGTATGATACTATGATATGTAGAGATTTGCAACCAACTGGTCAGTCAGATTGGTGTCTAAAAATAGAGGCAAGCTAAGGTGCTGCTGATGCAGTTGGGTTCATCTTCCAACACAAATCTCTCTAGGCCAGGGGACAGGAAACTCTAAATGAACACTAACTTTTCACTGTGCTCCACCATGATTGCTGTGGGGACTACAAAAGCTTCCCCATCTGTTATATTTGGATCCATGGACCAAGTCTGTATATTCTGTGTGGCCAAAAAAATTTCCCAAAGGGATCAAAACAATGTGTGTGATAGAAAATTTTCCTCTGCAAATTAAGGTACCATCAGAGCCCAAGAGGTTACTCCTTTTATAGTTCCACATATTCAACAAGTACTTCTTCAACAATATCAACAGCTACATTTTTTCATTTCATATCTTATAACCACATCTGTTAAACTGCTTCAATTGAAATAAATGCTTAGAAGAAAAAAAATTTAATGCTATATAAAAAAAAGTTTGAATACCAGTGGTGACTTAACTATGTATAGCAATAGCATTTAGAATGGCTTTCATCATATTTCATGTTGAAATTGGCACAGGCAATGCTGGGTAAGACCTAGTAGCGTATAGATGTACATATATGACCAAACACAATGGTAGGCTGTATGTGTTCCTTCACAATGGTTACTATAGTCCTTGGCAGTGGTTAGTTATCCCTTGAAGAATGGTAGAGTGGGCATGTGAGCATGCTGTGGTGTGCTTTGTTATTTTTGATTTGAAGCATTTGGGTGTGGAAGACTAACTGCCAAAATTGGTCATTTAAGGCTGAGAAATGGGAGCAGCAGTATTGGAGTATCTGGTTGGGAGCAGCTGCATTGAAAAAGTGGAAGGGTGAAGGAGTCTATGATGAAGAGTCGGTGCATGGTCTATTTTCAGTTTAATACATCAATTGGATAAAAAATAACAATAACTTTAGAAAAGAAGATTGAGGAAAGTTGAGCTGAAAGAATTTAGTATACTTTAATACTGCTCTTATATGCTACCTTCCCTTATTAATAACAGTTCTTTCCACAGTGCCAACCTGCTTGGGAGAAAGGGAATTCATTTTAAGGATTATTCATTTAGGCTTGGGATAGGGTTGTGTACTTGTGACACAATAACAATTGTCATTTAAAATGTAAAAAAAAAAAAAAAAAAAAAAAAAAAAAAAAAAATTGATGGTCATTTACTAAAAACAAATAATAACTAAATGAATTAATCATGATTTTGCACTATAAAATTACGAATGATTGAATATGAAAAGAAAAGAAAAATATCAATGGAGAAAGGGGAAGTAGACTTCAGACTCTGAGGGAAGTGTTTGACTGGAGAAAACAGTTTATACCTCCAGGTATAGGAGCCCTTGGAATGGTGGGAGGGGGTGGGGAATATCCACTTCCTTTTTCTGGGGTCAAGAACGGATTCTTAAGAAATTGTTTACTTCATGGAGAAACCCAAAAGTTTGTTGCAACCTATGTTTTAACTATGTGCTTTTACTGTATGTAGCCTCATCTTAAGTTTTGGAAACAATTATTTTGCCTAGTCTAAGACACAGTTTTAAAAATATTACAGTAATTATATTTGCCTCAGGTCCAAGTGTGGGACTGCTCATTCATTACCCATGGGTAACTGTGTGGTTACATCAAGAGTTAGTACTCATTCTGATCAAAGAATGAAATGTGTTCAGTGTAAAACAATAAATTGTAAGATCATGTTGGTGATTGAGTTGTGGGAAATTGTGGGTCAAACATATTTTAGATGAACATTCCAAGCTTGCATACACTGTGACTGCAGGGGCCCACATGGCCACACCTGTTCCTGTTTGCATGACTGGCTAAAACAGACCTTTCTTTAGCTTGGGAGGCCTCCAATCAAGCTGAAAAATAAAGATATAAAGTTATGATCACATATCTCCCCCCCTCCCTACCCATGCCAATGCTTCTGTCTCTTAAGGCTGGTTCACAGTTTGACGCTGCTGGTTCACAGAGTGACGCTCAGCTGAGCATTCGTCAGTGAAATGGCTTAACGAATGTAGCGTGAACCATGAATGATTTCAACGTTGGAATAGGAAAGAATTCTATTCCAACGTCAAGGTAAGGTGCAAAGTCACCGTCAGCCAAAAAAATCTTTAAAAAAAGGATGAAAAAAAGCTGGTTGAATCGGTAAGGAAGTACCCCTGTTTGTGGCAGGTTTCTTCCACGAAGTATAAGGATCTATGGGCTAAGGAGAATGCCTGGAAAGAGGTTGCCATTCAGGTACAAAACTATATAATATAAGGAGGTATACTACCAGCAATTTGGTACTGCTATTTGTATCTACAGAGCTAACCAGCTATAATATTATATTTGTAAAGGTTGGAAATCAAGTGAAGGCAGAGGATTGCCTTAAAAAGTGGAAGGCCCTCAGGGATAGGTTTATGAGGGAGATAAAGAAGGTAAATATAGGTAGCATTGCTTATGAATCTGCTCCCACAAATTTTAAAGTATGTAATCTTTCTTGTCATGGCATAACAGGTGGAGGAGGCAGGCCGGAGTGGTGAAGAGGGGCCAATGTATGTACCTGCTTGGCCTCTATTTACTATTATTAGTTTCATCAAAGACACTGTGAAACACAGAAAGTAAGTGCTTCACCAATGGGAAATGGTGACCTTGGCAGTTACTAAACAAAGCAACTTTTCTTCTTTTTCAAAACATAGTACCTCCTCCAACTACTCACTGGAGAATGTCGCTCCTGGCACTCAAAGTTCATCCACCTCCACTGCTCCCCATCTCCTCAGCTCTCTGGAAGAAGACCTGGACTCAGACATTGAGGAGAGGTACTGTATATTTTGTGCTTGTCAAATAATTTTGATACATTATTAGTTCTTTGTTCTTTTTGTTCTTGTTGTGCAGCTTGATTCAGTCTACAGCTGAAGATAATGGAGCTGATTTTCAGACACTATCACCACCTTCCAAGAGGGCAAGGCATGGGAAGAAGCCAGTCAATGATGTTGATCAAGCTATACTTCAACTGATAGAGGAGAAGAGGGAGGCAAGGAGGGACAAGATGGCAACCAAAAAAAGAAATCCTCATGATAAAGAGCACTTCTTTGGAATGGAGGTTGCGGCGAGTCTGAGGAAAATGTTTCCTTTTCAGAATTGTTTTTGTAAACTTAAAATAAGACAATTAATTTTAGAATCCAGTTTCCCTGAACATTGCCCACCCCAACCACAATTCCCAACCTAACCACAATTCCCAACTCATTCACAATTCCCAACCCATTCACCCATGCCATACCCCCAGAACAACGAACATTCACATGAAGACAACTATTAATTTTAAATGTAATTGGATTTTATAATACTTATTTGTAATGGAGTACAAAAGGTGTGCCTATTACTAATAATGTTAGAAGTAGTTCTGAGTGAAGAGATAATGTAACATGTGCTGATGGTAAATGTGACATGGGTGCTGATATTGCTAGTTGAAAAATATATACAATCATATCTATGTTCTCCTAACATGAGAACATCATCAACGTAACTATAATTAGAACTAACCTATTACTTCCAGCACATGACACAGGTTCTAAACCACTACAAGGATCACTGTCTGCCCTCCACCTTCCATTTATGTGGTTGCCAATCCCGTCTTCCCCATCAATAAACCCAGATGGACAATAAACTGCCGACTCTTCCGTCCTGAAGTAGTTATGTAGTGCTACTGCTGCCTTAACGTACACTTCCACTTGCCTGGGTTCTGAAATGATGGGCCTCCTGCAGATGCACCACCTACCCGATATAGATCAAACCAATAACATGTATTGCATGGCTGTGCTGCTGCAAGTATAGTTGCTCAACTAGCTGCCAGTACCCCAAAACTGTTCTCAATTACCCTGCATGCCCTGCTCGATTTGTAATTAAATATGGCTTGATCTTCTGCATTAATGAAATAACCAGTAAGTAAAAAGCATATTTAAATAAATGATGTTTGATATACCACGGAGTTTCTTTCCAGGATATGGTCACACCATGTTCATCCTTAAGGGAAATGCTTCATCTGCAACAATCACATAGGGAAGTTTCGGTTGCGTGGTACCTGTGAGGAGGCATGGATCAGGAATAAAGAGAGAGTTATTTACCAAAGCTTGACCAAAATCAGAATTAGAAAGTACTCTCCTATCACTGTGGCATCCAGAATCACCAATGTCCATGAGAATGAACCTAAATTTAATAAACATAAAATTTATTTCCCTGGCTCTTTTTTTTTTTAACTTTTAAATAATAACCAACCTATAGTGAACATCACAAACTGCCATCAAAACAGTAGTGCACCCCCTTGTAGTTAAAATAAGAAGAACCGGCACCAATGGGAGCTTCAATGACCACATGCTTCCCATCAATAGCTCCTGTATTTTCACATTATAAGATTATCACTTAATATTTTCACATTTAATAATGAAGTTCTACACAATGATGTACCAATGCAGTTAGGAAAGTTAGCAGCACATGATGGTATCTTCACATGTGTCTTCTTATCCCATATGACCTCACAGATCTCCTGAAAACTGAATGAATGAGAGACCTGACATTCAACAACAAAAAAAAAGGATTTTAAATATGATGATCAATGATGAATAATGTTTAGCAGTGTAATTACTTGGGAGTTGCCTGTAGCAAGGTACTGCAAGGTAAGAGCCAGCCTTTCTGCTGGGAGAATTTCAGCTCTCATGTAGCTGCTACATCTTGATGGATAAGGTGTGGACCAACCTATTCCAAAGAAGGTGGGTAGTGCCTACTCATACATAGCTAACTATGGCTAAATAATTTGAATACCTTTGCCAAAGAGCGGCAAACCTCTCCCTACTCATACGGAGGTATCTAAATATATTACACTACTCAAGCCTGAGCGACAAAATGTGAACCAGCCTTTATTCCTCAGTGGGCTGTATACCTCACTGGGAAGATATGTACATGTGGTTAGGTGTTGTTTTTTTTAATGCTGTCTACACTACAAACCAGTTAGGTCCTCCCTCCAGCAAGACCAGGTTTCAACCATTTTCTTGTGTCCTTGCTTGCATAATAATAAACCAACTCCATATTACCTGTGTGGGCTTAATAAACAGATATTTTATTTGCTCTGTCAGTTCTCTTTATCCTGTCTTTTTCTGTTCATAATGTCATGGTATAAGCAGAGGAAGGACATGGGAGGAAGCTCTTGGTAGCTAAAATTTGAATAGCCCACATCAACAATAATGCAACAGAAATATTAAATAAATTTGAAGTCACATGAAGTCTACCTTACAGGTTGCTTCACAGGAAACCTGTTCGGATGAAACTCATTTTAGTGTGGATGCATGGAACTCGTTCCAGAGATGGGTGAAACCGGTTTTAGTATTCAGTGTGGATAGGCTTTAAGAGACTGACATAAGTAGATCAAAACAACAACCAAAACATCACATAAATTTAATCATTTCACAATCTTGATAATTATGACTGTCAGGATAAATATAATGATCTCTGACCCTGCGTGTGAGCTTTGTAATTTTTTTTTACATTGAAGGGGACATGTCCAACTCCTTCCTTATCAAAAAAAAAAAAGTATCTGAAATCATTCTTTATCCTCAAGTGAATCAGGAAATACAATGCTATACATACTACATTATTTTCATCACATTCCATTTTGTTTACTGCTGTATCAATTTTTTCACAGAGCTTGAAAATGGAAGTGTTCAATCTAGTGATAAAGAATGATCTGACTATTCTAATTTTGACCCAAAAGGTAGGAATACAGATGATTCTTTTATTAACTGCATTATTAACATTCATTGTTTCATCTTTTAGATGTTGATCAAATTTGTAGTGATGATAACAATGAAATTTGGGATGATGATGATAACAATGAAATTTGGGATGATGATGATAACAATGAAATTTGGGATGATGATGATAATGATGAAATTTGGGATGATGATAATGATGATAATGAAATCTGGGATAATGATGCTTGTCCATCTGGTGATATTAATGCTCAAAACATCTATCCAGAAAAATCTCATCAAACTAAGCCACAAGCACAAGCATTTCATTTAGTATCTTTGATTGTTTTTTTATTTTTTATCATTTCTTCAATCTGTTTATCAGATGTCTGATACAGTAATTGGATTAATATTGAAGTTTCCTAAGAGTTTCTCTTACTTATAATTAGCCAGTTCTGTTCTCTCTGTGGGGATATGGCTAAGTGCATTCCTAGTTCAGTCCATGCATTGCATAAATATTCCTGTGGGTCTGAAGTGCCATTCAGTAGGTACATTTTGTATAGAAAATGCCATAAGTTTACATTTTCGATGAATGTGTTGATGTTAATAAAAAAAAAAGAAGTAGGTTGTGTTCTTACAAGGCTTTTCCGCACCATCCACAAGCAAGAAAGAGAGAATCTTGTAACACCTAATTATTAAAGAGTGTAGAACTCTTGTCCAGGAAAAAAATACTCTATCCCCACAAAATATATTGTTACAAGACAATTTAATCTTCACTCACTAAGCTTTTTTACAACCAGAACTGTGTGCTGCATGTGAAAAATGGAGAGTTAGACCTTGCAAAGATAGCAGCTGCCTGCAGGATATATATAATGGACACATCTGGAAAGAATTTCAGAATTGCAAAGGTGTGCCATTTCTTTCAAACCAGTTTAACTATGCTTTTGTGATAAATATTGACTGGTTTCAGCCTTTTAAGCATATACAGTATTCAGTTGGCATAATTTATCTATTAATCTTAAATCTTCCTCATAATATATGGAATAAGGCAAAGAATATTATACTAGTACGCATTGTACCAGGACCCAATGAACCTTCATATGATATAAATGGTTTCATCGAGCCTTTGATAAAAGAGCTTAATATTTTCTGGGTAGGCAAGGAAATGAAAGTATATGGAAAAGCATCAAAACAACTAGTTTGATGTGCTATATTATGTGCTTCATGTGATTTACCAGCAGGTAGGAAGTTATGCGGATTCCTTAGCTTCAATGCTCCGTATGGCTGTTGAAAATGCTAGAAAAAATTTGTTGGTATGGTTGGAAATAGGGATTATTCTGGGTTTAACAGAGACGAATGGGGTCAAAAAACAAATGAACAATATCGACAAACAGTGGCAAGGTTAGGAGCATGTAAAGCTAAAGCAGAACGATCCAAAATAGAATCTCAGACTGGTTTTCGTAACACTGCTCTATTAAAATTGCCTTACTTTAATCCTTCAAGAATGCTTGTTATTGATCCAATGCACAACCTGTTCTTGGGAACAGCAAAACATATTTGAAGGATGTCTGGTTGAAATGAAACATTTTTACACTCAATGACTTTCTAATAATCCAATTAAGGATTGATAGGACCGTGGTCCCAACAACCATTGGGCGAATCCCTCATAAGATTGCAACAGGGTTCGCATCTTTTACAGCTGATAAGTTTAAGAATTGGGTTTTATACTTCTCTTTGCTAGTCCTAAGGGATACACTTAATGGGGCAGACTTAGAATGTTGGCGCCATTCATATTGGGTTGCAGATTTATTTGTAAAAAATCAATTTCGGTCATGACTATCAAACTTGCAGATGCATTACTCCTTCAATTCTGCAGAAGGTGTGAAAGAATGTATGGCAACAATATTATTACACCTAACATGCATTTTCACACCCACCTTTCTGACTGCATCTTGTATTACAGTCCATTATATGCTTTCTAGTTATTTCCTTTAGAAAGATACAATGGTTTACTCGGGCAACAACTGAACAATAATCGATCTATAGAAGTACAGCTAATGAATTGCTTTGTTAAGGATAACACATGTATAGATTTACCTTCAGAGTATAGAGAAGAGTTTTCTTCTCTGTTCCTGCATGATCAACATCAATATGGTTCATTGTCTGACAGCACTGATATGGATTTCCCACATTCCAAGCTTGATGTTGAAGGTACCAAAGATTGGTCATTGGGGTCTGGATATAT
The DNA here is from genome assembly GCA_963969325.1 of Lycopodina hypogea. Taxonomy (NCBI): domain Eukaryota; kingdom Metazoa; phylum Porifera; class Demospongiae; order Poecilosclerida; family Cladorhizidae; genus Lycopodina; species Lycopodina hypogea. Next base: position 9,219,750 of record OZ017787.1, read on the forward strand.
GCATGATATGATTAAGCTACCTAAGTCTTGTTCAAGGGGAATGTTTAGTGAGTCAGAAAGAAAAGGCTTGGAAAAACTGTATTCCAGGTTATATTGTGTCCCACTGAAAGAAGTTGAGGTATACAATTCATATACCAAGTACAAAACAATTAATATGAATGGAAAGCAAATTGGAGGGTACACCAGCAGGTCCAGATCTTCGTCGATTGTTATGTGTAACTGGCATCCTGTTTTTACTGTTGATGATGAAGATGAGTTTATTGAAGAATCCAGTAGACCGCAGACTTCTGAACATCCAGCATGTATTGATTGTTTTGTTAAGCATACCATATATATCAACAATAATCAGTTTACTCATTCATTGTTAAAATCAGTGTGGTTTAGCTATTACATTAAAACCACCATTTTTGGAAAACCAATAACTGTATGGGAATGTGATTTATTTGACTTGCCCTGTATTTCAAGTATTATACCAGTTCAATATATTAAATGTAGAACTGTATCTCTTATTGATGTACTTGATGATGCTCATGGAAATGCTCTGTTTGTTATTCCATTTATTGATTTTTTGACATTTTGCTGTTATCTATTATTTCTTGAATTATATGACTTCTTATTCCTGCTTTAGTTACCACAATATTGCAATACAAACCATGCATGTAATCTAATCCCACGAAGTTATTAGTTCCCAAGTAAATTAAAAAGAATACTAATTACTAACTGAAACAGTTCTTCCATGAGGAACACCCAGGAGCTTTGTTTAGCTTAGTTAACATATCACTTTGTTCAAGCCAACTATTTCATTATTACAATGAAATCCAATCCAATCACACACAAAATAAATAACCTAAAAAAAGTTCAGGACAATCAGTCACCACCAGTCAGTAAGAGAAAGTGAGTTAGTGAAAATCCTTGCAACAATATAATCCAAAAAAGGGCATTCATAGTTCTGGAAAGCAAAGTGAACAACTAACATTGTTAAGTATGTGATTGTTGAGCATTTGACAATGATTTTAAAACATCCTGGCTTTCTAAAAAAAATCGGCAATCACCCAACTTGCATACCTATTTATGTGCCGCTCTAGAAAGGATATTTAAGTGGCTTCATTCATGTTTTAAAATAAGCTTTTGTATCATGCAAGATTTTAAGATGTATTGAAAATTATAACATTATTAATTACTGTCCAGAGAAATGGGTAAATTTTCTAAAAAATTTGATCAGGATAAATCTGTATCATTTATAACATTTGGTTTGATTGATATCAAATACAGTATATATTTGACAATTTTTTTTTCTAATTGGAAGTATGAATATTATACTAAATTGATAATGGAGCATCTCAAAGTCTCCAAAAATTAAAAATCAGCATTCATATATTTAAGAATAATTGTGTTTAATTTAATCTCCCCTTAATGAAGAAGATTTTGAATGTTGGCATCATCACACACACACACACACACACACACACACACACACACACACACACACACACACACACACACACACACACACACACACACACACACACACACACACACACACACACACACACACACACACACACACACACACACACACACACACACACACACACACACACACACACACACACCTTGAAGCTGCACATGGTATGAAGTACCATGATAGCAGTGTCCTGGATGAAGCCAGAACCAATCACACACACCACACCACACCACACCACACCACACCACACCACACCACACCACACCACACCACACCACACCACACCACACCACACCACACCACACCACACCACACCATACACACACACCACAACATGCATGCATGCACACATACACACATGTATGCTTGCATATATTGCATGTATACATACACTTTCTATATCAGTAAATCTCAGACTATGGTCATTATACAAATATCTGCAGAGGATAACATGAAGTTATGCCTGTCAAATTCAGAAAATTAAATTCATACTAATGACACTGCTTTTGTTCTCTCTCTCATCATTTTGAACTTAAATTTTTAAAAAACCACTTCCCTATATATGTACATACCTATAAATCTATATATATATATATATATATATATATATATATATATATATATATATATATATATATATATATATATATTATAAGACCTACCAATGTAACTATGTAACTATGTAACTATGTTTGTCCGTTTCTCAAAATCCCTCTGTTAGATTTTGACCAAACTTTTAGGGATGGAGGAGACCCACCCTGAGATAGTTTTATGCCAGGTGGTATGTCTGGGAAAATACAGAATTTGTCTGTCTGTCTTGTCTGTCTGTCTGTCTGTCTGTCTGTCTGTCTGTCTGTCTGTCTGTCTGTCTCTGTCTGTCTGTCTGTATGTTTGTACCATCATTCCGGCCAAACCGGTAGGTGAATTTCTCTGAAACTCGGCATGATGATAGGTTTTGACCCAACTTAAAACATGGGCTAATAATTTCACAAAATGATTACCATGGTAATGAGAAAAAGCCAAAAAATGGTAGGATTTTAGCCTATATTGGCTGGACAACACCGGGTATATGCTGCTAGTCATATATAAATTTGAATACCTGTACCAGTACATTGAGTATTATGCTCAAGTCCCATGTCCATGCATCAAGTACACCATCTATCCACAAGATTAAAGATACGAAACACACCATATTCCATCACATGTCTGGCACACCAACTATCCACCACATTACAGGCAAACAGAACTTACCATATTTCATCAAATGTTTGGCACACCAACTATCCACCATGTATTTGGTACACAGAACATACCATATTTCATAATATGTGTGATACACCACCTATCCAGGTTATGAGTACACGGAATATACCATATCAGGACTGGTCCCACCAATTTTGGTATGGTCAGACAATGAAGTGGGTGTGGTTAAATATCTTGTGGATAGGAAAATTTACAATAATCATTTAATATGATCATGCACAAAATACACCCTAAATTTACAAACAACACCAACAATCAACTTGACAAGGGACATATATCAATGCAAAGGTACCAGACATAATGTACATGTAGAGTTCATTTTTAACAACAAATTTGTTATTGTTGTCAGTTGATTCAAATATATATATGAACATGCATTATAATTCAATTGTTCAATTGATCCTATGACATTGTTCAAAGTATGTAGGTCTCAACATGTGGCATTGCACTTAATGATCCCTGCCACTAGTGAAATTTATAGCTGGCGTAACTTGTGGAATATTCATTTAATCGGTTTTGGCCCTGCCTCCCACCCCTTTTCCATAACTCAATGAACAATATAATCACCAATAATAAATAGATAATTATTAAGAATTTTAAGGTATACAATTTTTCTTATCTTTTGATGAGAGTATCTGTTGATAGCTATGTGGAGATAGTAGAAATGACCAACTCTGGATGCAGCCACATCAAGTTGCCCATGGGTGAAAACTGGTTCCTTTAACCAAGCTCCCTGCATTTTCCTCAGAACTTGACCATACCTTCCGTTTCCCTCCACCTATTCTGTGTACAATAATTCTTCATTTTATATGAAAGCTTGAAATCCCTGTTCCTGGTTCATTTGGCCTTTATTATTTAATAGACCATAAATTTTCAACTGTGATTATACCATCAACATGCAACCACCTATCCACTCAAGACAAAATGGGAATATGTATTTTACAAAAAAAAAAATAATAATAATAATTGAAGTGCCCTTTTACATAAATCACTTTCAAAATCATTTTTTGCAAAAAAAAATAAATAAATAAATAAAATAATAATAATAATAATAAAATTTTTTTTTACTTTCTTCACCTTGAAACAAGGTTACAATTTTCTTTTGGATTAGTATATTTTTCTTCTTTTTTTCCAAATTTCCTCTTTCTCCTCCAAAATATATCTGGCCGAAGTAAGACAGGTCGGACTATCAATGCCAGCATGCATATTTCATCATAGTGCTGGCACACCAACTATCCATCATGTATTTGGCACACAGAACATACCATATTTCATCACTTGTCAGGCACACCAAGTATCCACCACATTACAGGCACACAGAACATTCCATATTTCATCACATGTCTGGCACACCAACTATCCGCCACATTACGGGCGCACAGAACATACCATATTTCATTTATGTTATGAAATGTGCATGACATATGGAATATCATGTAAGGAAACATACATAAAATATGAATCAAAGTTCCATACACATTTCCTTCACTTTTTTAGTGCAGGAAGTATGGGTTTTGGCCCAGTGATGTTGAGTGCAGGCATATACACTAATGTTTGGTGGCCTGGACACCAAATGCCAAATTTTAGCTTGGTTAGTAGAGCAGAGTAGGAGCATGTGGTCTGCACAGGACAGTGAGTGTCATTACTCTCCTGTGTGTGTTCTGTGAGTTCAATTTTGTCATTAAATTAAATTATTCTTTTCTCCATCAATTTTCATTGATCGAAATTTTGTTCCTGAGGTACATTGCTGTGCCATCATCTTATACAGTTAAGAGACTGCTTTCATATTCCTCCATTGTACAAGCCCTTCGTGGAAGACTGTGAGATGTGAATTAGATCACTGATGCTATAATTATTGCATTTAAATGGGAAAAATACGATTTCAAAAGTAATTTAAAATGATAATGCAATTGGATTACAGTGATTATAATTTGTATTTGAATTACACTTCCAGACAATATATGTAGTCTTAATCAAATTATTTCTGATTGAAAAACTTTAATTACAATCAATTACAGAACAATAAGTTATTGACCCTAATAAATCACCATGTTTTGGATACACAGAACATACCATATTTCATCACTTGTATGGCACACCATCTATCCACCACATTAAGGGCACACCATCTATCCACCACATTAAGGGCACACATAACATACCACATTTCATCACATGCCTGGCACATCAACTATCCACCACATTGCGGTTACACAAAACATACCATATTTTGTTGATGCTATGAAAAGTACATGACATATGGAATTTCATGTAAGGAAACATGCATGAAATATGATTCAAAGTCCCATGCACATTTCCTTCACTTTTTTTAGTGCAGGAAATATGGATTTTCGCACTATATATATATATATATATGCTGGTCCCATGTGTCATCAACATGTCACTTCGTAATTATTAAAACTCCAGGGACATTTTTGTGATGTTATCATATTATTCTTATCTTTATGTCCTCCAACTACCCAGCCCCTCTCTGCATCATGGCTAGCTTGTCCTCCTAGTATGAGGCATCATTATTCAGCTCCCCCCCCCCCCCCTCCCCCATGTAAGCATCAACAACACCGAGATTATGCTTCTGTAGTTTTGAAGGCAGTGACTTCATTTCTTCAAAAAAGTGCTTTTGTTACAAAAAGTAGAGCAATGATTTGGGGGGAAAAAGGAGAAGCTAAGATTTCAATCATTGAGCTTTCACTTCTGTTTTTCTGCCCCAATTTCAACTTTTCTATAGAAAAGCACATTTTGGTAGCAACAAAGACAAAATATGTTAAAATTGACACTCTAACTATGATTTAGAGCTCAACAAAAGGTTTGTCCATACCAGAACAATGATCTGGGGAGGGGGAGGTTGCAAATTCCACAACTCACCGCCCCCCCGCCCCCCCCTCCCCTTTCAGATGTGCCCTTGTTACATTATAATTGTTGATCATTCATTTGTGTAGTATATGATGAAATCTGGAATTAAATTAAAATTATAGATATATTCTTGAGCATATTAAGTAATATTAGAAACATAATAGGGAGACTTGAATAAATTGAAACAGCATAATAGGTTGGAAATACAATGCTTGAGCAAACCTTAGTTGATTATAGTTTATTTCATCTGGCATCAGCATGGTCCTATATATCTTGTATAGAAATGTGTAACCTCAAAATCATTTGCACCACTATTACCACTATGTGTCATACACTCACCTGCCTGTGTATTGTCATGCCATCAAATCTTTCAAACTTCTATTAACACGATGTATTTATCAATTTATGTGTCTGTGTATTGTCTGGTACTGATGTCTAGAATGTAGTGCTGGCCTGCCATTAAGGTTGGGAATTCCAAGTTCAAACTAATCTTAATTATACTGTACTATATTTTCTGGGATACATGGTGCTATATATCTTGTGTAGAATTGTTTAACTTTAACATTGTGAGGCATTTCTATTAGTTTATTACTCCTATCAACCATGAAATGCTTTGAAGACAGATACGTACTCCTCCCATTGAGAATAAAGTGCATGAACCCAATCAGCAGCTGTGGATGTTGATTCCCTGGCTGCATTCCTATTCTGCAACAATCTACTAGCCTAAAAATGAATTGTTAGTTTACCCAGACAAATCTGATGCTGTGGATTCAGAGATAGTGTTTTGGAATGGTGGAAACGCATTCAAAACACATTGTTAAGTTAGTTGTCGGCAGTTAGGATGGTAGTCCTATTAGAGTCATCATCAGTTGCAGCAAGTGTTTTAAACTCTTTTTTTTTAATCATCTTTTGACATCAATCAAAATACCACTTTGGAGAATTATGTCGAGACTTCATTAATGTTACATAAGGGCAGATCTAACATATTTCAGAAGGGGGTTGTGGTCATACCTTTAACTACACCTACACATAGTGATCAAACCATTAACCACACACACATGGTAATATGGTAGGCAATGCACCAGCACCCAAAGTTTAGATCATCAGCATATCATTATTAACATATCAGCGTCAACAAATCAAAACATAATTATATAAAAATAAATCACTTATCAAACAAAGAGAAGCTTTGAAAGATACTTACTTAAAGTTACCACAAGTACCTCACGACTACATTCAAGTAAGAAAATGGTAAGATATAATGGATTAACGGAAAATACACAGATATAGAATTACTATCATACCTTCCTATATATTTTTTAAACATGTGCTAAGATTAAATACACAACAAAATTGACAGAAATGTGTTAAAATTGTTAAAATCTGGAATATGGTAGACCTTTCGAAATATGTTAGATAGTTTTAAATATGCCAAAAAAAAAAGAAAAGAAAGTAAAATCAAGCACAAAATAAGCTGACCTGGCAAAAGTGCTTCAGTTCACATTTTTTAAAGTTTTAATTGACATATCTGCTTGGGTTGATAGTTTTCAGTTGACAGAGTTTTTTAGTTGGCAACTAAAATAGTAGTAGTAGTAGTAGAATCAGTAGTAGTAGCAGTAGTATAGTAGCTTTACCTGATAGTTTTATTAAAGCTGTGTGCTGAACTATTGGGGCTGGGCTTCAGAACTGGCTCTTTTAAATATACTGCCAGTGTTTAGTCCATTATGATAATGAACCTGGTGATATGGCAACAGTGCAAAATACTTACACAAAGTTAGATAGTCACAAAAACACAATAAAATCATTAAATAACACAAGTTAGGCAGTGATGCTTTTTTTATAATCAAACTAACAGCTATATACATCACTAATCAGCCTGAAATGGCCATTCCACCACACACCAACACATAACCACATACCCCCTCAGGTAAGTTTGTAAAAATAAAAAAAACTGTTTTCCTCCTCCTTTTCAATATAGCTGCTCCCATTCTACAGCCTAAAATTGCCACTTGGGCAATTTAACCTGCCATGCCTAGAATAAGTCATACCCAAATTAACTAATCACACCAGAGCCTTCAGAGCTGCTTTCCATTCCTTTGATACCTGTTTTCACTCTGTACCTACAGAATTGAAGAAATATATTTCAGGCACACAAAGAGGAAAAGAACTGATTATTATTATTATTATTTTAAATTATTTTTTTAAATTATTTTTTTAAAATTATTTTATTTATTTTTTTTTTCATATTTTTGGAAACTACTGGATGTTCCATCTCAAAGTTAAAATTGAGAGGGGCAAGAGAGGAAAGAATTGAAGGAAGAAAGGATTGAAGGAAGAAAGGATTGAAAGAAGAAAGGATTGAAGGATTGTGTTTGTTTCAGCTACAAGTAGATAATGTAAGTGGAGTGTGCTCACAAATGTCTGGCATAGAAAGATAAATAAACCCTTACCTTCTTTTGGTGGGACTAACCTACCTTGCTTATACTGTAATTAGGTTTTGGAGACCCTTTACCTTTTTATTTCGGTTTGTGAGTTGTCTTCCCTGCAGCTAGCTCTGAGCAGTGTACTGGAGTGTGTGTTTCCGTCCTTGCTCCATGCAGCCAGGAAACCTCTCTTTCTCCTTGCAACCAAGCTGTTCACCCATCAGTCCAAGCCCTATAATGTGAAACAAGCACTGGAGAAGATGGGGGTCCTTTGTATCCTTGACGGCATATCTCTCTGGCTACCTTGGCAAGTAAAGCCTCATTCACATCCCTCAAGAGGTCGGTGGCTCTGGATGACGCTGACATTGTTATTAGGTCCAGAGTGGAAGCAAACTTCTGTCTTTCTCCTGCAGTGAGTGTCTCTTCAGGAAGAAATCCAAAATTGTGTCTGTCAATCAGTTGGGTCAAGAATATGAGACTGAACATGGACTTAGCTGGAAACCTCACCATGTATATACATGCTGACTCTGGTCACTTTCCTGTCGCCCTGGCTGAGGCACTGGATGTTTTTTTTTTGTGCTGGAAACATCTTGGCTCAGAGACCTAAAGAGCCTTGACCAGAACTGTACCTGAATCTGCTCAAAGGCCTCCATAGTATAGCCCAATTAGATGGCTGGAACCCAGGGCATTTGGCACTCTTGGTGTGGGTGGAGAATTTTCTCTGGATGCCAAGCTGGTCAACTCAGATGCCCATGTGTGGATTTTCTATGGAGACGGAAGTCTGGGAATCAGTATTGTGGAGTTTGACACTTTCAGGAGGCATCAATTGCCTGTAATTGCATTAGTCAGTAATGATGCTTGCTAGACACAGATTGCAAGGGAGCAAGTTCCCGTGTTCAAGAGCAGTGTTGCATGCAACCTTGATGACACCGATTATGAGTTGGTTGCTCGATTATGAGCTGGTTGCTCAAGTGCTTGGTTGCAGCAGTTTTAAGATCGACAGGAACTACATCAACAGAGTCATGGAGGATGTTAAGGATCTTTCCAGAGGAGGATCTCCCACGCTGATAAACTGTCTAATTGAAAAGATAAAATTCTGTGATGGATTTTATCTGGCTAGTTATTTAAAAAAAAAGAGATGTAATATTAAATTGTGTGATCTTCTAATTAAAATTTCAGTTTGTTTGTTGTTTCTTTTATTGTTCTGTTATATTTTGTACTAGAAACATATACCAGGGCAATGTCTGGGATATAATAATATACCCACAGGAAATTGTGTCCTAGTGTTATCCAACCCATTTCCCTATAAGATCAATTTGTATTTGCAGCTTCTAGGTTCTAGGTCTATAAGTTTGGCCATCTGTAAGTACCATAAATAGATTGCATTATTTTTGGCACATTTGATTTGACATGCCCATTGGAAGAGATATTATCAGGTGACCCTATTTTTGTGGCTAAAAACGATCCACTGTGTAGGATGTGTCTATCCTGAAGAGAGGGTTATAATTTAGTGATTTGGTAGGAGAGTGGTGTGTCCAACTGTGATCCAGCTTATGTCCAAGCGTTGTCCAAGTACCACTTCTGGCACTTTTAGCTTGACAAACCTATAGGAAGAAGTTTAAATAGGAATAACCACACTGAGTAGAGAGTATCCAATCAAATGGAATTCAAGCCTCTTCAATCACAGAAGTATTATTGAACTACTCCTGACCAGTGTTACCACGTGGATTCAGCTCAAAATTACTAGTTTTAGTCACTACTTATTTATCAGCTTTCAAAAGAAATCACTACAAAAACACCAACACAGATAATATTCAGCATTTAAACCGCATATTACAAATTTATATTGGAACGTGTTACAGCTTCTCTTTCAAATCACAGCTTCAATATTTGCCCCATGCGCCACTTATCTGCGCTCAGAAATAGGAAGACAGAACATTTTCAGCACACCCAGGTTTTTCTTCTTTGGTATGAGAATTTCTTCTCTATTTGTTGACTTTAGCCAGACTATGTGTCAGTTTTCCAGGACTCACCACGAGGAGGTAGCCAACATGAGCTGGGTGGACTGGTGTGGGAAGATGTTGAAGGACAGGAAATTTTCCTGTCAGTGCTGGGTTTGAACTGACAACCCATGGGTTGTTAGTCCAAGAGCATAACTACTCAGCCACCACACAGGGTTGAACAGTTGGAATGGAAAGTTCCCCATTGGATCTTTGTATGAACTAGTGAAAAACCCTCCCAAGGGAGGCTTTTCAAAAGGTGGGCTGTAGTCACAAAACTATGCTTTGATGACATGTTGTAGACTTAAAACCAAGTGAACATGTGATTAGGTCAAAGTGTTTTTTTAAAGTAACATTTTGGGCATCTTTCAGCCTTAAACACAAACAGGAAGTGGTGTGGCCAGATAGGCCCCACCCCATGTTATAAGCAGAATTAAGTTGTGTTTGAATGCCAAGTTTTAGGTCTGTAGCTCCATTCTTTTTTTTTGTTGGCAAAGTACCATTTTTTTGGCTTCCTTGAATACTGAAAGAGGTGTGGCCATATAGGTATACTTATGACTTTCCCCTGGTGATATTAATTATATATATTATGCATTTGTGGGTCTAGCTTCATTCTTTTTTCTGGCAAAGGTACCTATCATGTGACTACAGTCTACCGAAGGTTGTTCTAACAAGCACTGCAACTCTTGCTTCGTACTAGTCACTCTAAACTCTAAACAAGAGAGATAACTGGTTACACGATGTAATTACTAGCAGTAGATGGTTTGAAAATAAAATTTACATAGAATTCTAGCTAAATTTCCAAAAACTTCATTGTTCAGTGAAATATGTCGCTAGAATTTGTTCAAAGCTTACCTCACTGTTACTTTGTGGATCCTCACTATTACTTTGTGGATCCTCACTATTACTTTGTGGATCCTCACTATTACTTTGTGGATCCACACTGAAATTTTCCCATCGTAATTATTCCAGGGAAACTATTCCATGGTAATTATTTCATGGCAATTATTCGGTACTGGTGAAATAATTGTCTTCATAGTCCCTCCATTATTCTTTTTGGTGGTAGGTCACAAAACTTCTTTCTTACGGTTGCTTTTCTATTCACCATTTCTAAAATGGGGTGTTTATTGTCAACCCTTTACCTTGAACACATGGACCGAATGATAGATGGACAGACAGAAGTAGAAATACAAGCATGAAAATAATGATCAGCTATTTTAAACCAGAGTCAAAAACATCCACAGACAAAGAAATTTAAAAAAATCTAAGAACCTAGTGAAAGGTCAGAACTCATCCATACGTTCCAGAATTGGTCTTAAAAGTGAGCTTAACAGTAGCTGGAGAATGGCCTGGATTGTAGAAGGTAATTCAGTGACAGGCCAGGGCAAATGATTTTCACATGTTCATTTCCATGCACAGTCCATTTGGAAGTGGTGGAGCGAAGCAATACCAAACCGAAATCATAAAAAATGTTTGACTTCAATTGGCAGGTTGTGCAAGAACAGAATGTGGGACAGTTTTACATATCCCCATTCCAGTTGGCATATTTGATGTAGGGCTAGTTAATATACAAACTGAAATAAAAGGATGCAGGTCACCAATATCAAATTATAGTGGCAAGGTAGGTTAGTCCCATCAAAAGAAGGTAAAGGATTTCATTACTTTTCTGTGCCAGCATGTGAGCACCTTCCACTTACATTATCTACATGCAGCTGAAACAAACACATGGTAAAGTTCATTGTCAACCACATCCTTTTTAATTTTTTCCTTCTACTCTCCTTGTGAGAACAGTGTGTGGTTTGAAAAGACCTCATATAGTCTGGCTTAGCATCCCCACCTCCTCACCCCCATAGACCTTTAGCTTCAGCAAACTACATATAGTGGGAATAAGTAAAGGAGTGGGAAGATCTTTTAATATATATATATACATTGATTTAAATATAACATTTTTATGGAAAAAAAACAACACACACACACACACAAAAAAAAACACAACCAAACAACAAAAAAGGAAAAAAACAACAAACAACTAACTCTGTCACACTCTAGCCCTTCAATGTTTCGTGACTCAAATATCTATCTCATCTAATTAACTTTCTTTTTCCAATCACTCCAAATTTTTTATACATGTAAACAATAATTTATTAGTGCATAATTAAAAAGAAGTTAACTCAAGAACAACTTAAAATAAAATTTTTAATTTGTTATGAATTATGAACTGTAAGAAAAGTGTACAGAGCAAAGTAAAGATGGCTTAATTTGAAGGCATGTTGAGTCCAGCATGACTTGTGGATTTCTCTCCATTGCTCCGCCTTCCCCTCAGACCATGTTCACACTATTTTCAGGGGCCGACATACTCGTAGCACCTGCAGTTGGTAAAGGGTCTTAGGACATAACACAGTAGTGTTGCCATATAAGCACAATTGTTCGTGTGTGCTACACAAGGAATTTGAAATGAAGTATTTTATGCCCCAGAAGAAATATTGGAGATCTCAGTGTTTGCTAGAGACTTTTCAAAAGGCTACAAACTTTGGTCATTATTGCAGCTGACCTGGACCTAGAAATACTGGCAGAGATATCAAACGAATATAATCCATTTCACCAAAAATATCAATGCTGAAAAAAATACAGGCAATTCATGGTAACTTTATGTCCCTATACACTCAAACAATAAATTGTGTAGTAGTGCTCTTTTGATGATTGAAATTGGTAAGAAGCTTTTAGAGGGATGTTTCACTAGTATCAGCTATTGTATCTTGGCGTAAGTGCATGCTATGCAAAAAATAAGAAATGAAAGCCCAATGGTGCAATACTTCTACAATTTTTGTTAGTAGGCAGTGAAGGGAGAAGTGAACTGCCACTGTTACACACTCCTAGAACATTGAAGTGTCATTACAAGAATAGAAATGGTATGAACGAGTTACTGTAAAAAAAAGTTGGGACCATAAAGCCAGGTGATGTTGAGTCAAACTTTAAGAGGCAGCAAACATCATTAGTTCCTAAGTGAAGTATGAATGCTTACTCTCAGCAGTCACCATAGCAACCAAGAAAACCACATATTCAAATTGTGCATATTCTGTTCTACCCTGCCTATTTGCACAAAATTTAAACAAAGTGAACTTACAAACTAACTGTTTATGACTTCAGACCTCTACCCAAACTCAGCAACCATCTACCCACTCTCATCCAATACTTCTTCATGGCATCCACACCAAGTTTATCAGCCAGGATTTATTCATTGTGATGAAAGTGTAATTACACAGGTACATCAATTACCGTTATCAAAGTTGAAGACAAAAGTTGTGTTGTCGTCATCCATACTAGGAGCTGCCCTCTGGTGCAGCAAGATATGTTGCTGCTCCTCTTCCGAATCTCCGTCATCGTTGGAACCCTGTCTGTACTTGTCTGAGTAGACCATATTGAATGGAGACAGCGTGTTCCCATTGGTGGAGACGTCAGGAGTTCTCTTGGCACTGTGATTCGCAGCATTAGTGGAGACTGCAGTGGTGTGGTGTGCTTCCTCTGATTGAACCTGATGGAGGAGAGATATGTTGTCAACTATCTGGTGTTAAGTGCTAATGGATTCATACATGCAGCTGATGGTTGCAGTGTATATTACGCCAGGATACAAACTAGCCCACTGCTGCACATCAGGATACATTGAGAGACTAGTACACCTAGAACTGGCGTATTTAGGGTATACATTTCTTAAATCAATAAGTTTTTTCATATTCAAGCACTCAACTAGATTGTAAAAGGTATATGAAATGTTTAATTATTTAGGTAAAGGGTAGTCATTGTTTAGGTAAAGGATAATTATTATTTAGGTAAAGGATAATTATTATTTAGGTAAAGGTATTTCAAGTATGTTAAACTACAATATCCATTCGGGAGCATAACCCTCAACTTGAGCACGGCTTGCAACAATAACACACCCACCACAAGTATCTCACTGCACATGTGCACAGGTGAATAAAGAAATAGATGCTTGCTCAATGTGTTTTCCTAGCTGCATGTACTTGAATTTTTTTATTTAAAGAATTTGGGGGAGGGGCTTGGCCATCTGGAGCTCCTCCCCTATTAAAGTGTATAATATCACATCAGGAAGCATCTGTCTTGCACTAAGATAAGAATTCCTGATTGTTGAGGTGTCTTAATGGAAGTATAGATATTCTAGTACAGGGTTTGGAAACAGCAAAGATTTCATGAAACATCTGAATTTTACTAAACTGAGTAAGTGTGTAAGTGTGCCACTGTTAGTATTTGTGTTTCTGGCATGTGCAAAGTAGTAAACACTCTTAAAGAATTATAGGACCTACATTTAGGTATCAAAACTTCCTATTACTGAGCAGCAAGTTGACTTCAAGAAAAACACAACAAAAAAAAGATTAATTTTTTTTACCCTTCGGTGTGTAGTTACCCAAGTGTTACCAGGGGAATGTCATGAGCATGCCTATATGGCCACACTCCTTTCTGTATTAAAAAAAAAACAACAAAAACGGTACTTTTTGCCAGAAAAAATAATGGAGCTGGACCCACAAACCCATATATATTAAGAATAAGTGTCACCAGGGGAACGTCATTAGCATATCTATATGGCCACACCCCTTTCTGTATTGAAAAAAAGCCAAAATGGTACTTTTGACCTAAAACTTTAGCATGCATACATCACTTGATTCTGCGAATAACATGGGGTAGGTCCCACCTGGTCACACCTCTTCCTTTTTGCGTATAAGGAAGAAAAAGGTACTTCCAAAAAAAAATTACAAAAAAAAACAAAAAAAAAAACAAAACCCCCCCCCCCCCCAAAAAAAAATGCCTTGACCTAATCACATGTTCACTTTTGTTTTAAAAGTCTACAACATATGTTTTCAAAGCAGATATTTTTTGTGACTACAGCCCACCAAAGGTGGGCCAAAAACCGCCATAGAGCAGGATTTTCACTAGTAAGGATAACACACAAAAGGTTTTAATGGTTGTCAATATAGAGATAAGGGCTTGTTTCATGATTAATGCAGCAGTAAAATTTAAAAAAAACAAAAAAAAAAACAAACATGCACAAACATGAAAGTCGAACAAAGATGTTGGCAGAGTGCCACAACATGTGGTTAATTGAACAACCAGTGCTCTGGTATGGGTTGATGTCTCTCTCTTTTTTACTTTTTTTGCTTTCCTATGTCAACATGCATACAGACAGCATGAATAAGGCCACATGACAACCTGTACACAAACTGTTAGTCTGTAGTGATGTTGTTTATATGATTGTTGTTGTGTATGTGATTGTTGTTGTTTATGTCATTATTGTATTCTCTCTCACCTTCTCTGTGAGTCCTTTATAGAGAGTGGAGGTCTTCCTGTATTGCTTCAAGGTCTCAATCATGCCCACCCACGATTGCATCTCTTCAGCTGAACTGGCTGACAGGAAGAACACACGTCCCTGTGTGTGCACCTCAAATAAGTGAGCCTGTGGACACCTACATGTACAAGTCACATGTACATCATGTGATAGTGCCAATGTAAGGGGAAAAACAGGAAGTGGATGCATACTGCATTGGTTGTACCCTGTTGCCATGGATGCAAGCCAACAAGTAACAACTTTGTTAAACACCAAATACTATTGGAGAGAACAGAATCTGCATCTCCTTTAAGATGCGATGCAGAGAAGAAGAAATCATTATTGTGCATATCATTTGATGAGTGGGGGAAACATGACATTGGCAGGACTTGGAGAATCAGCCAGAGTGTGATCTACAGAGACCTTATGATAGTTTAACAAGCCAATACATATAAACTGCTACTTACTTTACATGGCACACTTGAACCTTCTCAATCTTGTCAATGGGCACTGTCATTATAGGCTAAAGGAACAACAGAAAACACTAGATAAGCACACCATTGTAAAGATACAGACCAAAAAATTCTATTTAATGCCCGGTATTGTTATCACCTGCTCTGTTTTGTAGTAGGAGAGTTGCTCCGAGTTGAGCACAAAGAGTCTTTTCTTCCAAGTCTTGACTCTGCCTCCCTGCTTCACCAGGAAGCCCTGCTTGTGCACATGGTTCTCTATCATATCCTACACACACCACCAATTATTGATGTGAATAATGGAAACAAACTAAAGCTATGTCATCCCAGTGTTCGATCACAAAATATATTTCTAATTATATGCAGGACAAAGATGGAGACTCAGACTATATAACCTTACCTCACTTTCTTGTAGTCCCCCCCCCCCCTCCCCCAATCACTCTTCTGGAAAATCACACCTACTCACAAAATGGCAATATATACTTCTTAAGAGTCCCTGCAATTCACAGTTCATCACAGAACTCTCCCAGTCCTCTGAACATAGATCTTGGCACCATTCTCCCTCTATGTATCTTCAATCCCCTCCTTTTATCAGCCCAAAAGAATCCCTAACATCTTTACTCCAAGCTCCTCCCACATTCCCAAGCTCCTCCCACATTCCCAAGCTCCTCCCACATTCCAAAGCCTGTCCCACACGCAAAGCTCCTCCCACACTCTCTGGTCTGGCCTCCACTCACAGCCTCCATGACAGCATCTTGTGCGGCGTTGATGTCAGAAACAGAGTTCAACCCACGAGGAATACTGCTGGTATCACTGCTACTGGAGTCACTTTGCTGAAACTGTAACATAAACAAGGAACATGTAAACAAAGAACCTGTTGTAAACATGGAAGGTGTAAACAAGGAAGGAATTAAGGAAAAGTACACAAGGAATTGTGTCAAGGTCATTTATGGAGTAAGCAATTAAACGTTCATTGATGGAGTTTGCACACACATCCTGTGCCTAGTGTGCAGTCCACATGTGTTCCTCTGCCACTAGCAAGGAATACTACTATCCCCAACCAAATAAATATCTCATAACAAGGTTATGGACAATGTACCCTTATGTGGAAATGATGTAAAATGTGTAAATTTACACATCATATACGATGTGTAAGTCTACACGTACACATACACATCATTCCACTAACACTGATTGATCAACCAGTGCAGGTCCCCACCACAAACCAGACCTCATAAAAATATCCCACTTGGGTCAGAGAGGAAGGGGGAGGAGGAAATAAAAGTGGCATTTGTTTAGTTGTTTGTTCTTAAATTTTAAAATATTTACCTAAAAGGACATGATTAAAAATGATTAAATGCAAGGAAGCGCCAGCTGAAACTGACATATAATTACAGTAGTGCTCTCCCCACTATTCAAGGTATATTCTAAACAACTGTGTGTGTGTGTGTGTGTGTGTGTGTGTGTGTGTGTGTGTGTGTGTGTGTGTGTGTGTGTGTGTGTGTGTGTGTGTGTGTGTGTAAGGTGCAGATGGCTACAGCAAATAAATTACATTTTAAATGCTATCTATTGAATTCACACCTCTCGTGGTCTCCATTATTAATACGCATCAGACAGATAGAGACTGTCTCTGTGTCAATCCCTTACCAACCATGACACTCTTAGAGACGTCACACAGTTTATGTATAAACTTACTCGCTGCGAGAGTCTCCAGTTTTCCAGAGAAAGAGTCTTGTTAGTGGCTGACGTCACCTGCAGCAGCTGCATCAGGGAGGTCTTCATGGCTGAACTCTCGTCCTCCAGTGCCCCTAGCTTCACCAGCAAGGTATCCCTCTCCCTGAGGGAGAAAGAGAAAGACAACCACTTGAATGCAAAGAGATATCAAATAAATACTTCAACCTAGGCTGGGAGGAAACTATCACACTTCATGTTAGAAAGATAAGTTAACAGTCATCCATTTTTTATAGCCCATATTTACAAATACCTGAGAGAGAAGTAAGTTTATGTGTGGGGGGGGGGGGGGGGGAAGGTTGGTCATTTGAGAAAAATGTGACAGAAGACTGCAAGATTAAAGGGGATTAAACCGTGCCACTCTGTGCCTGTACGTTAGCATGTGGTGAGCTTTGGTAAGTGGTTGTCACTGGAACAACATGCATCACAGCCTATTCCAACATGATCTACACAATCTCATCACAAGCTCATACTAGATGACTATGTCACCACTGGAGCACAAACCACGTCAACTCTTGCATCAGCATCTCTGCCAAGCTAATCAACTCTGAACTGGAGGTTGCTATTGGAAACTACAGTATTGTATTCTGCAGGCCTTGGATAAAGCTGAGCAGGGAATGATCTGGGGATTCTTGCATTGACATATGTATCTGCCATAGAGTACATCTTCAGTGTCAATGAGCGTAAATGCTTCCCCTCAAACAGGCACAGGGGGTGAGCTGCAATTGCTTCAGGCAGCAAATAAGTGCACAGTGTTTTTAAGAAAGTTTCAAATTTCCAGGTTATACTAAATTCCTCCAACTATATGCCCACACACGCTCATACATATAAACAGATGTCAATGATCTGAGTGCAATTTGTTGATGTATCAAATTACAAATAAATCAACTAGAATAGTTGTTGCTAGAGAGAGCACCTGAATTGTTTCAACAAGAAAAACATTTGATCTAGCATGATGCAAGCCCCACATTCTTCAAAATCTCAAACCATAACAAACAACAACAAAAAAACAACAAAGGCCAGATGCCATGTCTAAGTCTATAATAATAATTTTAAAAATTCCTAACAAATAAAAAATAGATCTTACGAAGAGATGTCCCTCAGCTTTTTCCGCATCTCAGCTGCACTTTTGATTTCTTCTGTGGCAATGGTCAAGTCCTGCATAGCCAGTGTCAACAACAGGTCCTTGTTCTCCAGGTCCTCCAGTATCTCACAGACAGAGAGCTTCAACTGGTGAAGGAGATACAGACACGCAGTTAATTACTCATAGAGGGAGCACAATCACAATGGCAACTCAATACAATTAGAAAAACAACAAACAAATTAATGATAAGAATAACAACACAATGATAATAATGTAATGAAATAATAATATTAATAATTATACAACTTAGACTTTGTGGTGTCACTAACATACACACAAATATTTTATAGAGATCATATGAAAAAAAAGGGATATTTTTACTGGTAAAAAGGACATATACTTGATTAATAAGTGTTTGTGCATGCATGATGCAGGATAATTAGATAGGAAATTCCCGGCTAATTAGAGAGGTAAAGGACTGGGCAGCCTCTTCATTATTTCAACAAATGTCAACAACAATGAAAGAGAAAAAAAAGATAGAGCAGATGGTGTTTGTGTACTACGTGTTTGATTATTAACCAATAACTATCTGGTATTACAGACACTCAGCAATAAATAACTCACTGTAGCGTTCTCAGTGTGGAGAAGGTCTATATTCTCTAGCAGTTTATAGCGCTCTTCTTCAAGACTTGATATCTTGGACATGACATACTTCACATCGCTATCTGAGTAAGTGCATATGGGCACCGGTTCCTTCTTCTCTTCTACCTTCCCATCTTCATCACCAGCTACATCGATCATCATGCGAGTTGGACCATCCGAAGAACTCTCACTCAATTCAGGTAATGATTTTTGGGAGAGATTATGCATCAAATGAGATGAGGACTCGACCATTTGTTGGGCAGCATCTTCAGCATTCACCTTAACAAAGTCATTCTCCAAGTCTGAATGGGACAGTTTATGGGAGGAAGTTAAGGTACTATTAGAAGTGTCCAATGTAGGAGCACTTGGAACTCGCTCCACAAGCTTCTGCCGTAGTTCCCTTATGGCATGCAAGGAAGGATTGCACAGGGAATTACAGTCAGCAGTCGCTAATCTCGTGCTGTGCTTCTTCACTAATGGAGACTGTGTGCTGTTTGAAAGTTCGCTGGGTAATTTGGAGAGGTAAGTGTTTTTGAAGCAAGCAGCAGCAAGCTGCTGGCAGAGGTCAATGGCTCCTCCTAGATTATTGTTAAGGTCTTTTAACTCCTTGGCGAAGGTTGCTGAGGTAACAGGCACTGGTGTTGGAGCAGGGAAGGAACTCGTGATGTACTCTCGATTAGGATACATCTTCTCCGCCAAGTCTGGTTCTCTTACATCAGCGTCCAGAGAAGCAGCTGAAGTGTTATTGACAAACATTGACTGCCTTTTCTTAGGGTTTCTACGAGCAGCAACTTCACGGAGAACAGAAGCAGAAGTAGGTGAGGTGGCGGTGGTAGCCAAAGAGGAACCGGTAACTGCTGAACCAGCAGCTCGGCCTTCATTCGTTGTGCTGCCCATTGAAAAGGACGATGTCTTGGAGAAAGATGAGCGAGCCGGTTGATCAAATTTGCACTCCAAGGCGATGACAGAGTGTCTGGTCTGTGTCAGGAGGGCAAGGATTCTGCCATAATTTCTGGTCAGCTGTCCTGCTCTTATCTGCCAGGTGGCCAGCAACTCCATGAGAGAGTCACACTTATCACAGCCATCTTCCCTCACCGATCCCTGAGTTGACAGGAGCCTCAGCTTGGCATTTGCGATGGCCTGCTTGCTGATGGATGACAAAGGATCGGAGTCTTCATGGGATCCTGGCAATGTCATTTTATCTCCAGAGTCGGTTGACTGGCTCTTGCTGGAGAGCAATAACTCAGTCTCCGAGAGATAACGTCGAAGGTAAGCAATGTCTGAAGAATTATGATTCCGACTTCTTTCTCTGGTCCTCTTTTGTGTGTCTTTCGTGTTAGCGTGGTTCATAGCAGATATTTTCTGAGGTGCTGATGACGACAAACTCTCTTCTCCCCCAGAGGTAGAAATGTTCCCATGTCTACAAGATGGGCCATGAGGCTCAGGACAATCAATATTTACTCTGTCACTTTCCTTTGCAGCGATATTGCTGTCATGGACAGTTTGCTTCAGGCCTGACACTTTGCTGGCCATCACTGAGGGATGTAATATTTAGCACTATATATGAAGCTATCAATTTGTTGGCCTGCAAATAATCATAAAAAATAACAATCTGATAATGCATTTATAAGTTGTGATACACTTCGACTTATACTATTTGACACCAACCATGGAAACGTTATAACTTTACATGATAACTGGTAGCAACAAATATAGGTTTGAATTGGTTTGGAAATCATTGGGCAAGGTACTGCAGTTATGAGCCTGTGAATGTGTGTGCTTAGTATATTTAAACTTCGTGGTTAGCTCACAAAGATGCCTTCCTCCTAAAGTGGGTGGGGTAATAAGCACACATCTATAATTAGAGCATCTAGATCTGGACAGCTGGCTGGATTAAGATAGCTCCATGACCTCACATGTATATACACACGTAATGGTGACAGACAAGCACAACACTTAATTATAGTTGGGGTCACACATGTTATTTAAATACAATTTATTAATTTGACAAACAACACTATTGAGGGTGACCTAATGCCTTCACACTGTTATCATACCAAGGTCTTAACACATGTGGAATACCATCACTCTCACATGGAGTATGGTAAAAGTTTGCTTATGTATATTTCCATCAGGGTTATAAGTCAAAAATGTTTTTTTTCCCTCCCCCCATTGGCCCTTTTTTAAACTGTATTTACACTTTTCCACGTGATAATAACTACTTATAATATGCTGATGAGCATTCACTAACTCAGGAAAGAAATAAGCTAGCAAAACTCTAGGACAGCAATAAACATCACACCCACAATATAATTAGTAGTAGTAATAAAAATAATAATAATAATAATAATAATAATAATAATAATAATAATAATAATAATAAACAACTGTCCTTGTGAGCTAGTATACATCCTGGCAAAGGTTGTGTGAAGACTCCCACAACAGCTCACCCAGAACACCTGTTTACAATGGCATGGTGGTTACCATCAGAAGATACACACCACAGATCATCTAAACCATCTGTTCCAGCCAGGTCAGGCCAGCAGGTTCATCGGAGATAGTGCAGAGATAGGTAATGCCACCTGATCGAGATCATTTGTCATTACCTTCCTGAACATATGTATCAGTAATCCCTTCCATTTGAACTTTCAATTTTGCCACCTGCTGCAAATTTATCTATCCCTTTTTCATGGGAGTGGATGATTGTGCTGAACCACTCCACATCACCTGCATGGGCAGAATAATTGGCTGGGCTGATTAATTGGTTTGCCTCTACCTTATTTCTAAATGGGGTATTTTACTACTTCGTTCTGTCTTTTTTCCCTCCGCAATGTACTCGCGAAAAGGGAGGCTAGAGAGGGGGGAGAGAGCTGTTAGTAGCTAAAATCCTAATAGCACACATCAACAATAAAGCCACAGGAATGTTCAATAAATCTGAGCTGCTTGAAGCCTACCCTTCTGAAGGTTTCTGGTGAAACCAGGTGGAACCCATTGGAATAAAACAGGTGTAGTGTGGTCAGGGCTTTAGTTTTAAAGTTGTCAATCACACTATCTTGCAATTTAAAAAGGAAAGAAAAGAGAAAAAAAAATGCTCTCCAGTTAAAATAACTCCAATAAAAACCAGTCTCATAGAGAATCTTTTAGGAAAGAATTCTATAAAATGACAATTCACAATAGAACAATAACCTGGATACATG
The DNA here is from genome assembly GCA_963969325.1 of Lycopodina hypogea. Taxonomy (NCBI): domain Eukaryota; kingdom Metazoa; phylum Porifera; class Demospongiae; order Poecilosclerida; family Cladorhizidae; genus Lycopodina; species Lycopodina hypogea. Next base: position 9,242,231 of record OZ017787.1, read on the forward strand.
CATGGGATCAGATAGCTTTCATGGACACTGAGTTCATAAGAATAGAACAGATAAAAGCTCTGAGAAATATTTTTTATTCCCTTTTTTAAAATGATAAACGTAGAACTTGAAATGTTTCCTTGACATACCTGTGGTCACCCATAGCCTTGCTTCTAAACGTCCTGCACTTATGAACAGGAATAGCTATGAGTAAAATCTCCCCTCAAAATCTCCCCACACAGGTGGCTGAGGAGTCAGTTATATTGCATCTAACCACATGAAACACATTGAAAACATTATATTTGAACAATTTAATGAAACAATTTTCCAATTTTGAACTTTGAGTTTAGCACAGATTGTGTGATCTATATTCCCCCCCCCCCTCCCCCCCAATACTCAAAGGAACATCTGAATGTAAACATAGTTAGCTTAAGTACTAACCAATTTGTTGAAAACATTATGAACACAATCAGCAGCAATCTTAGTGTGGACGTGATCATGCACTTTTACAATAACAAGAGTGCATGTGAGATTTGAAATGTTACTGAACATACTCACATAAGCAAACATACCACATGCTGCAAGATACCACCAGCCATTGATTTAGTCTTGGTATCTCAACCATACACAAGATGGAGGAGAGTGTGCTGACCATCTGATACACATATAATACTACTAATGAAATGAATCATTTATCCAACATCTCCGGTTTTAAGTACAGCAGAAGTACCCTGTCAGCACGTGCAACAGATGAGCACTAGGATAGATATCAATAGCTCAATTATCATTTAGTCAAGAATATAGCTATATTGGTAAACAAACAATTAGTATGGTATGATACAGATGCATCAGGCTTCACACAGAGCAGATAAAGAGCCTTCATTAAGGAAAGATACAAGGAACAGGACGAAAGATCCTAACCCTATAAATTCTAGGGGTTTTCCAATGATGTAATATTATAAATTTACTTACACAGTTAATATGAGCTATTACCATAGTATTGGGCTGTGCAGCAAACATCCTGTCTTTTTCCTACTTGCCTAACAACTAATAAATAATTCTTATTAAGTGGTGTTCACCTGATACAGCTCATATGACATGAGGCACCTGATAATGGTGGCAGAATTGTCCTGTGTGTCACTGTGAGGGTGCTCTCTTCCTATGGTTAATTAGTAAAGGCTGCCAGGATTGCCCTGATGTAAGATGGTATTTTGAACTACAGCAAAAGGACTACTTTCTTGGCCACCATTCTGGTGGAGATAAGAATGTTTGAAGGAGTAAAGCCCATCTTGCTCTGTCCAGGTGCTGCACTCCATCTCCATCAAAACACCAGTAGTACAAGGGTACTGTGTAGGTGAGGTTATGTACACGCACATGCATTAAAGGCAAGCCAGGCTAACTATATGCAGCACCAGTCATCAAAATAAGTGGGGGTGGGGGTGGGGAGTATATATTTTTTGAGTAAAGGCCTGTTGACTAAATACAGGGCCAATGTTTACTGTAGCACCTAATTACAGGACCCATATTTATTGTTTGTTTTTTGTTGTCTATTTTTTTTTTTTTTTGAGGGGGGGGGGGGGATGTTTACTGTAGTTATTACTTATAATTAGAAGTAATGTCTATTGTAATTGTTGCTCCTAATAGGGAAGAAATCTCCTAATTGAGGGGGCAATGTTTATTATTGCTACTCAATCTGGGGGGGGGGGAGTGGAATATTTAATATAACTCCTAATTCAGGGGGGGGGGAATATTTACTTCATTAAAGCCTGAACTGGAATAACATAAGTAAATTTCAAGCAACACTCTTGAGGTCCTATCACATTGTAACCTCTCATTCTTCATTCATTAGGCTGTCCTTCTTCAACAACCACGTGTAGACAAGACTATCACTTTGTGACCATACATACATACATACACATACAAAATTACTACAGGTGGATAGATGGCAAGATAAAAGGTAGGGAAGGGTAGGTAACATAAGCGGCAAACAAATTCTCCTGTTGAAATCATAAATCTTAATGGGATTGTACATTAATACATAATGGTGAGGTGCATATTCTTGAGCTACTGAAAAAGGCTATCACACAGAGCCTTCAATAATCCTATACATTGATGAGCCCTGCTTGTCCGTCTGTCACGTTCGTAAAAAAAACTGTAGGAGTTGGAATCTGATTGCTAGTAGCACAACTTACATGAAAAGAGTGCAGGAGGGATGTTATGCCCAGTACAAGGACATCTGGAACAGAAAGATAGAATAGTAGCAAGGAATTTGCTGTCCTGGAGAAAGTTAGTTTTATGTCGAGACCTTTTACTAAATCCCTACATTTAGTGACCAAGACAATTAGTCTCCCTAAATGGCACTTCACCATTGCGAAAATTTACAGAAAGAATTGTAATGCAGACCAAGAGAGCAGTAGTAGTAGTAGTAGTAGTAGTAGTAGTAGTCTGAGACAGAGAAGGACTGCACCAAGTGAAATTGCATGGGAAAAGGCAAGACAAGTCAACAGGAAAAGAAAAATGGAGCAGAGAGTCCATACAAACAGACGCACTGAGAGAGAGAGAGCTGAAAACAACAGTTAGCAGGCAACTGACAGCTGAACTTTAGCTACAGAATGACATCCATTTCAGGAGTGGTGAAGGGTGCACAGAAGAGCCATTTCAGGAGTGGTGAAGGGTTGAACAAAAGTAACTAACTCCAATTGATTACTGTTCCTTTGCTATGTAGTAAATATTGCTTGCCCAAGTTATGCAAACATTACCTATTTTTTTGGCACTGAAGTATCAAGCAAATAACACTTAGTTCTCAATGCAAACATCACTAGGTTGGCAAAATGGACAGCAAATAATATATACTCCATTTCCATTTAACTTGCATGAGCTGCTGGTTTGAGTTAGTTACCACAATCAAAGTGAAATCTACTCTGGTATTACCTATCACTTACTTCTTGATGATGGGGAAAGGGTAATTATGCAATACTAACAGGGACATATGACGGTTCATAAAAGGTACCCATATATTTTTTTGATTAACATAGAAAAAATTCGGTCTGTTTTTCTGTTTGCTATTCTGTCTGTCTGCCTGTAGTAGCACTCGTAACATGACAATCTGTGAAATAACATGACGATCTGTGAAATAACATGACGATCTGTGAAATAACATGACTATCAGGTGACTTGTGAGTGAGGCAGCTGTGGGTCTTGTCTAGTACTGTACATATAATTATAAAAATAAATAAATTTAAAATTTGTTCTAAAAAACTTGATTAAAAAAATGCAAGGGCAGGGAAATGTCCACCTAAAAAAGGATTACATTAGACATAATTGGTGTTTTTAAAAAATAGCTGACAATCACTATTGGCATGTAAATTGACATCTCTGATGTACATTGCTATATTTGTGTGCAAAGCCACTCTTATCAGATGGTCTCATACACCTCCTATTACTTCTGTACATGCTCCCATGTAAAGGATATGTCCATTGTTTGCATGCAAGACCGTAACAGGAATAAAGAACTGGATGTAATTGATGCATGGAAAAAACCAAACCAAAGATGGTGATAATCATCTTTATCAGAGATTCCACTGTTCTCTATGTGGTCATGAGAGATCAATGCAATGTCTTCAGTCTGTGAGAGAGAAACAGCAGAGGAGAGAAATGATTACTCTTGGGAATGTAAACTCATACTGCTGAAACTGTCCTGATCTACACTCTAAAGTTTGTTGCACATAGAGGGTAATGGTCATTATAAAAAAATCATATTGAACTTCAGTCTGTAATGAGGTAAGCAACTTGTAGACGAAAGTAAAAATGCTGCAAGAAGTGGATGTTAAAATACTAAATATGGTAAAGTAGATATCACCAAGACAACAGACACACAGAGTACTAAACACAGTGTCTGAGTAAGGTATACAGGTCTACTCCACTGCTTGTTTTCTTGACAACCATGAGTTCCTTGGCATAGGAACTAGACCTAACAATATACTTGCCATTGATAGCGCTGTGTTTACTTGCCTATTATGGCAGAGAGCTACACTGTTAACCAGACAGAAGTTGACATGTACCTGTTCATAACTTGGCAAGGTGTTTCAGCTCATACGACCAGGCATCGTTGCTTAGCTGCACCCTGATTCTAAATATCTCCTAATCTTTGGATATAGCTGTACTAATTTGTCACACAGGAATAAAGTGATTGGCTTTACTTAATTTTCCATGCACTTTTTGCATGTGCACATGCTCACAACTATCACACCAGCTGTGCACATGCTCATAACTATCACACCAGCTGTGCACATGCTCACAACCATCACACCAGCTGTGCAACTGCATGGTTCCAGCTATACTTCATGCATATATATATATATTAAAAAAATGAGTGCACTCTTTCCAGGAAACATTAAAATCAAAGTCGACGTAGCTTGTTTAAATCATGTCTAAGTTTTTCATCACATAACCTCCACCCATTTCCCAGGTCTTTACTCCTTTCCCCAGATCCATACCAATATCCCCAGATCCATACCAATATCCCCAGATCCATACCAATATCCCCAGATCCATACCAATATACCCAGTCTATCCCACTTCTCCAGGTCCATGTTGCCTCCAAACAGCTTACCTTTCTGTTTAATGCACTTAACTAATTTATACATACATTTCATATGCATATTTTGGAACAGAAAGACAAGCGACGTACTAACACTAACACCAGTCTCCCTATTCTAAGTCAATCTTTTACTGTGAGTAAACACATGTAGCCCATGCTACCAGAAGCTGTGAAGTACAGGTAGGTACCCAGGTATGGCAGAATTCTCATTAGCATAAACATGAGGCAAGTATGCAGCATTCTACCCCCCCCCCCCCCATAAATAGTAGGTCACATGTACATCAGGTATTTTGTAAACTGGATAATCATGTACTCAACACAAAACTACACACAAAGCATTATCTTGTGTTTATTACATAATAATGACAATCTTTAGAGACACCAGTAAGTATGTTTGTCCGGCTCCCCTCAACTGACAGTAAAGAGCAAGCGATTGAGTGTGAATAATTCACAAGGTATCATTCTTGTTTGTAAACAAAAATCATTTTAATGAAACTTTAATAGAGTGTGTGAAACCATACTATCTAGGCCCTCAAGACAGACAAGCATGCATGCCCCCTTCCTCCAGCTATTTTCTTAATCTGTTCTCAAAATGGCCCTATCATTAGTCTGGTGTATAACATCATGTGAACAATTATCAAATGGACCTGCAAATGTGACAAGGACAAAGGAGGGAGAGAGTTGGGGGGGGGGCAGTGAGCCATCTGACCTACAACTGTTTAAAAACACAAACCAAAACTTCAACAACAACAGATGAACCAACAAAAATTAACAAACTAATGAAGAACAAACTAAAGCCAACAATAGAGCTCAATATTTCATGCCTGCTATAGATGATAAGTTATAAAAGGTAATTTTATAAGCCTTAAATAATTCCACATGTAACTGTTGAGAGGCTCTCCTCCTTCTTTTTAAAACTTTACCAATGCACTCCAACTATGAAGTACATGGTATTTACTACAATGCAACGATAACCCACACATCTGCCAACTGGGGTCTCTACTGCCAGCATTTAAAAATTACTCAGCTGGAAGAGAGAGAAGGGGGGGGGGGAGGGAATTCAATTTTCTTAATGCAACTTTCAAATTATTCGGTTAAGTATAATTGGGACGTTGCAGTTGAAAGAGAGAGTGTCCATCATTATCATCCTCATGAGCCTATGCCTGCCCGACACCTGGGGCTTTTATGCCTGCACATAACTAGGGGAGGGATAAAAATATTTTCAAGTTACATCGAGTAGTAAGGAGAAGCAGAAGCAGATGTCAAAGTTGTGGAGGTCCAGGTCATTGAACACGAGCAGTTCTCTGTGTTGGTTTGGTAGGATTCATGCTCAGGGGAAATATAAGCTAGAATTCATCTATGAATGCAGCTCAGCAGAAGAACACCAGCTCATCAGGAAGGGCCTTCAGCTCACAACAAAATAGCACCCAACAGCTACTCCCAGTATATTTAACACTTCCTTTTTTTGGCTGCCATTTATGGAAGTTGAGTCCTACTAGTTCAACATGGGTAGGTATATGGCTGGCATCAGTGCTGGGCAAGGGTTATATTGAAAATTTGACATAAATGTGGTGGTTCCCTTCATGAAGGGATGGCTGAGGGATGATAGGGACTAATTCCAAACAGGAGAATAAAGCTCCAGTGTTGGCAGGTTTCGCTGCTAGTAAAGTCATGTGACATAACCATGTGTACAGACTTTTTCATCCCCCCCCCCCCCCCCAAAAAAAAGAGAGGAAAAAGTCAAGAAGGGGGTTCGATTTGGGACCATGAAATAGAAAAGGGAGGGAATGTGTATGGTGGATCCCCCCCCCCTCCCCCCCCCAAATGCAAGTTGTTTCCAGGAACTATACACCACCCAGGAAATACTACGTACATTTATTGTATAATTGGACTCATTTCACTAGAAATTATTTATCTACCTCTGCTATAAGTGCAAGAGGATATACAAGAGTTATGTGAAGTCGTCTTTAAGCATATTGATCCCAAAAATAAAAAATAAATAAATAAATAAAAATAAATAAATTTTAAAAAAATAATTAAAAAAAAACCACACCAAACTAAGCCTGCCAATAGGAAGCACAATCCTTGTTGTATGATTGATGTAAACCAGTTGTGGCTACTGTCACACTGGCATGGTGAGAAAAGCATCAAAACATTCTTACAAACAATGGCAGAAAGATTCCAGCAGTATTAATACTTAGTGCTGAGTTCACTATTAAAGCCACCTTTCTCATCTGATCTTAAAATGGAATTTTTTAGGTTAAAGCCCTGTCCACACTACAAATGGATTTGTACCTCTCTCCAGCAACACCCGGTTCCAAATGTTTCCTTACATCTACACTAGCATAGTGCTGAACCCACTCCATATCACCTGCATGGGTTGAATAATTGGCTTAGCAAATTAATTGGTTTTTCTCCACCTCATATAGAAACGGGGGTATATTATTTTCTGGATTGACACAGGTGCTGCTTGACAGAATTTTGACAAGCCGTGGAACTGTCCTGACACTCACTGCTACTCCTCCCATCAATTGGTTCTGAAAACTAGCAAAGAACTCGCTGGTGAGATCATAACTAACCTGGCTGCTCACTTACACGCTCTATTTTCTCCACAATAGCTTGAATATCTTGGAATCTGCTATCAGCACACAAGAAATTTTATAAAGTTTCTATTACTATAGTATGATGAAAGCAAGAGCTATTTAGAAGTTGCAGTTCTCAAAAATAGCATTGCCAGTCATGAAAGCTAATACATTTTCTATGGTGCTAGTGGTCCACTGATACCATAAGAAGGAGTGGCAGGTAGTTCCTGATGTAATCATGTAAGTCCCCAATTGCTGACTTACGTCTGACGTTCCCAATAGGAACTGCTTTGACGCAGTGCTCCTCACAAGTGGGAAAAAAATCCCAATTAAAAATCTCTGAGAAGATCATCTTTATCATCTCACGCAGAATGCCATAGAACCACAGCAGACTATTGTAAGAACAACTTGGAACAAATTGTAGATGCTGGAAATAAAAATTTATTATTATTTTTTAATTAAGGACAATAGCAAAATGTTAATTTCTATTGTAACATTAATTATTAAATAATAATAATAATTAGATTTTTATGTCACTATAAATAATGCCCCATAATTAAGGTCTTATCAAGGATGGGGAGTACATTTCAGGGAAGGTGGAGGGGGCAAATAGTTCCCATACTCCCCCTTTTAGAAAAATTTTTTTTAAAATTGCATATGTAACACAAATGTGTTTATAGATTAGGGATGTAGCATACATATATATTAGTTTATTTAATTAAATTGGAGATGTGTTCCAGCTAAATTTGAATAATTATGTGCTGTTGATTGACCAGCAAGTCGTACAGCAAAGGAGTAAACAAACTTGTGTCAGTCAGGTGCATGCTCTCTTGACTTTCCAGTAACTAATTGGTTCAATAACACAACCAAATTAAGATGCACCAGCTGAACTCCTAGACTCTAAAGCTTTCTCTTCCTCACATATATTAGGATACACTATGCTAGCAATTAATTAAGACATATTTTGCTAGTATGTGTTGCAAAAGAGTATATTTGATTCCTAAGTATTGAAAAAATGCAATCCCGAATTTATGGAGTTTCCTTTAGAAATGAACTGATCTCTGTCAGCTGTGTTCAATTGTAAAATGTCAGAGAGAAAGTGTTTGGAAAGAAAAGGCTGAAAGAAGTGTTTTGAAGTTGGGTGCATCTATATTTTAAAATAACCACCTACACCACTGCACAGTGACCCCGACCAACCAACTCAAGATCTCCGTTTCAGCAATCTCCTCTAGAATTTAACATAAAGTACACAGCTTCAAATTTAGCAGAAAGTTTCTTCTATTCCTCACTTATCCAAGGGTATGTTATTATTTTTAAGGCCAAGTTCCTTAATCAGCAGCAACAAAGTTCCTCAATTAGCAGCAACAAAGTTCCTCAATTAGCAGCAACAAAGTTCCTCAATTAGTAGCAACAAAGTTGCTTAAGTGACAGCAACAATGCTAACTAAAAAGCAGGATGCACTCACTGTGGATCTTCCCAAGTGCTCTATGTACGTTGTGACTGTAGCTACTAGAGTCAGACAGATCAGAATGGATGTTGAACATGTCATTTACATCTGGCATTGTATGGCTAACAGGTTCGTGTTTTCGTTCATATTCCTACTGGTGTGTGCATTACTGCCCTCACATAGACAGATAGGAAACTAAAGTTCAACAGAGTTGAGCCAGGGAATGAGGGGAGGGCAAACAAAACCTTAATTATCCTGCAAGAGCTTCCTAATACCTAATACTCCAGAGTTCTCACAAGTGGTTTGTTATTTTTGTCCAGAGTTAGTGTGTATTCTAAGCCACACCTCAATGCCAACCCACATAGCTACCACATTCAAGTCCAGTCTATCTAACAGATATAACCTACCAATGGCTGCCCTCCTCAGTCCTACAAACCTTAAATAACAGACAATACTCACAGCCTTGCTGCTGGGTGAGTGGCCAGCATGCAGATGAGCTGACCTAGTTACCCACATTAAACTGACATAGCTCAACAGCAGCACACTATCAGGACAGCAGTGTAAGCTTTTTAGCAGTTATAACTAGAGGAGAAAGTACTTCAGCACAAATAAATATTAACAAAGCCCCCATTTGCAGAACAAAACGAATAGGGTATTACAGCTAGCACCCCTGCTAGGCAGACCATTACTGCTAGGCAGACCATTACTGCTAGGCAGACCATTACTGCTAGGCAGACCATTACTGTTTGGCAGACCATTACTGCTACGCAACCATTAAGGGTGCACTTTTTAAACCTCTACAAAACACTCTACAAAACACTGTTAATAGTTAAATAGCTGGCTTACCCCTCAAAAAAAAAAAAAAAAAAAAAAAAATGCAGTGAAATGCTTAAATACTTCATACGCTGGCACACACGAAAATATGCTACTTTGACACTACATGCCCTGCCTACCTCAGGTGTGTAACTGAATTCAAGTTGTCCACTGGTAAGTTTCTTCCCTCCGCTAGGCCGCAAGTAGTCAACCTGACTCTACCATATAGATCTTTGTATGAAGTAGTTTTGTGACCAAAATACATCCGCCCACTGAGCTCCACCCCCTTCTGACTATCTTCAATCAAACGGCTTTTGTTTGTTTTTTTTGTTTTTTTTTTTTTTTGTGACTGATAAAAATATGTGTGGCCTGGTATAAAGGGTAGCCAAATCTTCTCAGCTAAATTTAAAAAAGAGAAGAAATAAAATATTAATTTTTTTCTTCTTCCCCTGACCTTAGCCAAGTTTTCTATGGGTTCACAAAAAGAAATCAAATATCAGTGTGTATATAATTATTGCTGCCTGTGGGAGTAGCAGAACTGAGTGAACAGCTGGTCTGATTGGGGTGAACTTGGGCATGAGCACTTCCAGATGAAATTTGAAATTACAAAAATTTTGGCCAATTTATGTCTTCTTTCCTGCTTGCTTTCAACAATGTCACACATCATACCCTTACTTTTAAAAGTCCCAATGGAAATAAAATGTTATGACTGGGAACAGTGGGGAAAATAGAGCAACCCAAAGAAGAGATTTATCAATTCTACCAGCAGGTATACCTGTTGTTGGCCAGCATTTATTGATTCTGATAGATGGAACACATGGATTGTGTGTGTTGCTATGCTGAGTGCATTTTGAGTGCTTTCGGTAACCTCGATCATATGCATCATAAAGCCCTTTTACTACTGTTAAAGGAGCACTCCTTATCCGGAAAGGAACATAACACTGTAGAAGTTACCTGTATATGGTTAGGCATGATTGGTTGCAAGTTGGTGTATAGCTCTGAATAGTAGCTCCAGTCAATGGTAGACAGACTCTCAGTTTTGAGTTGCCAGGTCCTGAGCTATCCGGTTTTCACCCTTAAATAAGCTGCCTGCCTACAGCCCAGTAATGATAATGAACTGAGTAATATAGTAACAGTGCACAATACTTACACAATACTTACACATAACAAACATGATACAATTAATGGATACTAATTAGGTCACACAAACAATGCAATCATTTACACAAAGGAGAAAAAAAGAACGAAAAGAAGGGCCTAAACTCTGTAATTTTTTAATATCAGGTATTAGCTGGAGGAAAAAAGAATGGAAAAAAAAAAACGAGGGGGAAGGAAAAAAGGGAATGGAGAAAAAAAAGAGAGAAAAGCATACAGAATGGGGAATAAATCACTGCCTTTCTAGTGGAAAGGAAGGAAGGAGAAAAAAGAAGAAGAAATCGAAACACTGATGTTCCACTGGAAAGAAAGGGGGGCAGGGGGGGGGGGGGGGGGGAAATAAAGCAAAAGAAAGAAAAAAGGCAACGAAAAAGATTGAAGAAATGAATATAGAAGGAAAAAGATAAAAAGAAAGAAAAAGAAAGATGGAAGGAAAATAAGATAAAAGGAAAAAAAGATAGAAAGGAAATGAAAACAAAAAGGAAATGAAGATAAAAGGAAAAAAGATGGAAGGGGAAAAAAATAGTAGGAAAAAGATAGGAGGAAAAAGATGGAATGAAAAAAATAGAAGGAAAACTAGATAAAAAAAAAAAAAGATAGAAAAAAAAAGATAGAAGGAAAGATAGAAGGAAAAATGATAGATGGATATAAGATAAAATGATAGAAGGAAGGGGAAAAAAAAAAAAAAAATGAAGGGAAAATGATAAAAGGAAAAAAAATTAGAAGGAAACCAACAAAAAATGTAAGAAAACAAAGAAAAGGGGAGGGGGGGTGGAAGGGAGAGAAAGTAAGGAAGGAAAAAAAAAGGAAATTGAGGTGGGATTGAACCACAAATCTTCAGCTTGTAAACACTACACCTTACTATTTCATCACAATCTTTCAGGCTTTTTTTTTGTATGGAAATTTTGAATTATTCCCCCCCCCCTCCAACCAGGGGTGCCACTTCCAAAAAAAAATTTTTTTTGGTGGTAAAAATAAGTCAGAAGACCATCTGACCAAAATCTGGGAGGAGTTTGATGTCATACAGACATTCATAGGTACTAGCAAAGAACCTGCCCTATTGGTGGTTTTTCGGCCCACCTTTGGTGGGCTGTAGTTAAGAACATGTCTGCTTTGATGGCATATGCTGTAGATTAAAATATAAATATGCTCATGACGTTCTTCTGGTGCCGATTCTAAATCAATCAATCAATAAATATATATATATGGGTTACTGTGGACACAGACAGGCTATTCACACTTGTAGTATATAGATCACACAAAACCAAGTAAAGCTCCAGTGATTAGGTCACCTCTAAAAACATTTTTTTTCTTTACAGAGTCCATAATATTCTTATGCGCAAGGGTGAAGTTCCTTTGTCCCCATTTTTGTTTGTTAAAAATGTGCAGGTAAAACCCAGCTGTCTTCAAATGACACAAAGAAATCTCCCCCCCCCCCCCCCCACTCCAATTAATTCATCTTCTGAATGTAACCTCTTTATGCACACATTCATTTTCTTAGAATTATTATTTTATCTATGTAACAGCAAAAAATATTCTGAACCTGTTGCAGGGCAATAAGGAGGAATATGGCTGAGGGTGATGACTTGACAAAATCACAGTAGAAGTGGAATATCTAACTCACAAGAAGAGTGATAGAAAGCCAGCTTCACTAGAATGTTTTGAATAACAGCACTGAAACCCCCTCCCCTAAAAAAAAAAAAAATAAATAAATAAAATAAAATAAATAAAAAATTTAAAAAAATAAAATAATAATAAATAAGTAAATAATAAAAAGAAGAAGAAAAAATTTCAGTGGAAAGTAACCACACCGAAATAAACAAACAAATAAACAACAAAAATCAATGAAATAACAAGAGTTCATATTTATACATATATTTTTTTAATTATAGCACCTATACTATAGTTATGCTGGAATAGGTCACAACAGTTGTGGGGATGGAATCATGGAGTCTTGGCAAGTTTGCCTGTCTTCACTGTAGAGTTAGTCATTGGAGGAGGTTGAAAGTCCTTCTGCCGGAGAGCCTTTTTCTCGGCTGACTTCTTTTCTGAGGACTGCACAAGTAAACAACATTAGTCATTAAATGATGCCATCTTGCAGCCAAAAAAAAAGAAAAAGAAAACCCAGTTATTGATGCTTCTAGTGGTTCTCAGCAGAATTGACTATTTTAGTGCACGGCCACGCACACACACGCGCACACACACGCACACACACACACACGCGCACACACACGTGCACACACACACACAGTAATCAGCTCTACTGCACTACTCTTGTACATCTGTCATGCAGTATTCAGCTGGGAAGCTCTCTCCCCCTATCTCTTCAGATATTGTGGAGATGAAAGTAGTGTTGTGTGCACACACAAGATGCATTAGTTCTTGGATAGAGTTGGAGCTGCACAAAAATAGCTTATCAATTCCTATAAGTGGAAGTGTTTAAGAGAATAGATCACAAGTGTTTCAACACACAAGTAGCTGATGTAAACGTACTGGGACCAGACAAGTGTCTTTATGGACACAAGATATGAATACAGAATGCAACAGATGTTATGATGCAGCAACATTTCACTTCCACTATAAGAATTTGTACAAGCTAAGCGAAATATTACAGCTAGAAAATGTTAATTAAGTAACAGCACCTTCCTGTTTAACAAGTTAGAAAAAAGTGAATACCCCCCCCCCCCCCCCTTAAGAAGGTAACTATTTGAACGGAAACTGTATTATGCAAGGTCCATTGAGTGTGGTGTGGTGTGGTGTGGTGTGGTGTGGTGTGGTGTGGTGTGGTGTGGTGTGGTGTGGTGTGGTGTGCGAACATGTAAGTTTCCGAAATATGCAACATGGTCCCTGCAATTCAAAGAACCTCCACAAGTTAATCACGGTAACACTATGCATTGTTTTTGTTGACATCACTTCCTTGTAAAGGATTGCACTCAATTTGTACACCTCCTTTTTGTCCATGTGAGTTGAACAGACCTTATCTAGTCACATGACCATACATCCTCTGCATTGCCACGGTAACAGGAATCATAAATGACTACATATTTGGTTGAAGCTGCAATAATTAATTGATCATATTCACTTTGATCAATAAAATTATGAGTTCTCTGACAAAGTGAAGCTGTACCACAGTGTTGCAAAGACTAGGAATGACCCACAGTACGATAAGACTCAAAAGTGACAAAGTTATGTTGTAGAAAGAACTATACTGTAATACAGTAAAGGTGGGTGGAGTCTAATAGAGAGTGTTATTATGAGTGTCAGGACCAGCCTTCAGGTAAAGACAAAGAATTATGCAGACTCATGGACGACTAAAACATGGTTTTTATAGTTAACATTTCTATAAATTGTAACAACATTTAGACCTTTGATTGTGTACAGAGTCCATAAATTAGATGTGGGTCGGATTTTAATGATTAGTTATTTGTAAGGTAACGATATAATTTCTTTACTTATGCTCAGAGCATGTTAATTAAGTCTGTGTTAAATACTAAATTTATTGTATGTTGTCATTAAAGATTATCATTTCATTGTTTATGTGGCTTCACCCTTCAGGATTTAAATATTTTCTCAATTTGCAATTACGATAAAGTAGTTTAAAATCCATTTCATTTAAGGATAGCTTAAACTCTACTCAGCAGTTTGGATTATTTCTGGCAGCAGTGTCAACTGAGGAGACAAAAGGATTAAAACCCTCTTGACCACCCACACGGGGTTTGTTTGAACCAGGGTATCAACAACTCAATCAACTCTGTAATCACAGAACAACCATCAATCAAGAATGGGACAAAGTTTTTGTAATATTTCTTACAAGTAGATGTATTGAGTAAACAATGTGACCTCTAATGTGGTTTTAGGACTTCAAATAATTTATACTCCATTAGTGTAAGTGCTTGTGGTTTGTTAAAATGTGAAGACAGTTATTACAAAACATAAACACACTATCCAGAACCTGCAGGTCAAGACGTCAGTCCCTAAGCACTGCTAAAAAATGGAAACGCTTTGCCCAGATTTGCCCTCTGGTTGTGTCTATTTAAAATTGTATGTTCCAACTGCTAAAAAAATAGTATGCACTTTTCATTGCATGAGCACTTTCTAAGGGAATGCCCCTAATTTGTCACTTGATGAAGACCTTTCTCAGCTTGTAAGTCCAACCACTCACTATTTTCTACAGTGATCGAATTTCCTTCAAATAAGCCACACCTTAATAATAAGGTACACTTGCATTTAACCAGAATTGTTTTCGTTCAACTAAAAAGCTAAGCCCTCAGGGGTAACTTTGGGCGAGGTCAACTTCACCGACAAGTCCACCTAGCAGCTTTAGTTCTGACACACAAAGATGTTCCCTAAAGTCTGCAGCGCCGCCTTTTATGAGTGCAGATTCTCCTAGGCCTCACTACTGCCAGCACAGTTCATACTCTGTGAGTGAGTCTCCCACTGCCACAGTCCATCCTTCATCCCAGGGATATGGCTCCTCACCCATGGGGTCAGGCATTGTAGGGGAGGACCACCAGCAGTCTACTAAAGTGTGGAGACTAATTATGCACTGAAAACACATTGTAGAACATTAACCCCACAAGGTTTGGAGCACTAGACATCTACATACACACAACAGCTCTACATACTCACAATAGCTCTATATATTTTAGAAGAGAAATCAAGGATGTTACAATCAGTTTTGTTGAATCGAGTGGCCAGCAGATCACCGCATATTGCAAAATTGTGCTGAGCTTATGCAGATGTTTATACTTCAGAAATCCAGTCTGTCTCAAGAGGTGGCCCGATAACTTCAGAGAAACGAACAAGGCTGATGTGTTTCGAATTATTTGTTTACCATGTTAAGGCATGTGTTGAAGGACCGAACCTGAATTAAGGGTGTCGACCTATTACCAAGAGTGTATGCAATATGTTACGCTATTCACACGAACTATTGGAATGATCCATAGAGCTCTTTACACATGTCATGTGACACGTACAGTGAGTGCTCAAACCTTTAGCTTGCTATGGCAGTAGCTATTAAATTATCTGCTCCGTGTCAAACAATACTAGCTAGATACTTACCATTCCAATGAAGTTCATTGGCCAATACATGCATATACTCAATCTGCTATATATATATATATATATATATATATATATATATAGTGAAAATGCACTATCTCTATATATGAACAAACTATTACTAAACTGGTTAAATAGAGTGATTGGTTATAAATATATTATATCTCATTCTTATATAAAACCATTACATATTACACACAACATATGGAAATTAAATGTTATGAAACTCCTATATAAATTCCTATATAAACTCCTATATAAACTCTATATAAGTGAAGCAGTGAATAATGAAATTACTATAGATTATGAACCTGCTATATATAGCACACCATACTACATCAATAATTGATACTAAAGTGATAACAGATATTCACCTTTCTTTTTTCTTGTTGTTTCTTGAATGTCCTCTCTTTCTCCTTGAGGAAATATTCTCCAGAAGCTAACTCTTTGTCCACCTAAACACAGCAAAACAAAAACGAAAAAAATAGAAAAAGAAAAAAAAGGAGTTCCAATTATACATAAGTATGTGAATCACTGAACCAGATGTACTCAATAGTATATCAACAACAACAGAAACATCAATAGCAACAACAACAATAACATTAAAAATATGAACTATAAAAAAAAAGAAATAAAAAGAAAAACAGCAACTACGTACTACAGAAATATCAACAATAACATCTTAATTATTCATGGAAATTTTTGTACTTCACAACAACCTGGTAGCCTGGCATAACCTTCAACTGACAAGATGGACTGACCTTGCTCTGTGGCTGAGGAGGAGGGAAAGGAGTGTAGGGCTTCTTCCCCTTCTTCTTCATGGGCTTTCTACGAGGAACATTAGACTTCTGGAACTTTGGCAGGAACCTATCCCAGGACTCGTTCACCAGAGCCGGATCCTTCATCAGTTCTCGCTTGATCATAAGCGTCTGTGCAGTTTAGTGATCAACAGAAGCAACATGAAAGCAAGAAATGATTATCATTCATGAGTGAAGTGAGGTACACAAGGGAGTTGAACAAAAGGGAAAGAGAAAGATTTAGATGAGTTTTCTTTTCCTTTTTTACAGTTTCTCATAATACCACAGCCTCAAAGATCATCCAGACAGAGAAACTGAAATGGAACAACATGAGCTAGTATGATGCCATTAGGAGACAATGAGGGATAATTCCAAGCAAAACTCAATTTCTTATTTGGAATTAATCTATTTTAGTTTTACCAGATGAGGCAAAACTACAATAAATTTGTTCTAAATAAGAAACTTAGGTTATGCTTGAAACAGAAAATATTTGCATCTTGAAAAGAACCATGAGCTTATTATATCTCTAAATATAACAATCACATTTATAACAATCAGATTTATAAACTTTGGTTACAGGTGCGAACTATAGATTGGGTTCTTTGTTCTAATCTGGGAGTGGTTGACTATTGTTACCACCTAAACTCAACGGTGATCTAAGCAGCAACAATTCAAACACCAGATGTTATGCATATAATTATAATTAATGAAACAATAACAACAGCCACCTTGATATTGTAGATGGGATGAATGTTGCTCATGGTGTCTTCGATGATCTTCCTGGCTTGCTTGAGGCCCTTGTGGTCTCCGAGTGCAGACACCGTGTTTCCCTGCACCATAATGTAACACTGCGTCAACAACTCGATGGCCTTCAACGTGGCACCATTTGGTCCAATCAGCCGCTGCCTCCGTCTCATAAATCTCTCCTTGTTCGGCACAAAGGACTTGATCTTGACAATGTCACAAGCCACTTCATCGCCCATCACACGAGACGCCTGCTCAAACGGCACACTTCTAGCTAGAAGTTTGATGAGGTCTCGACCTTTCACGATGATGTAAGGATCCCACGTCTTCCTTGTGGTGGAAACTGTCATACTGCCTTCAATGAGGTCGAGGCTGCAAGCAATCCCCTGCAGTAGCCACACCCTCTTAGTCACACACCCACTTAATTAACACTTAATTATCACATCAGAGGAAGGTGTGACCATTAGAAATAATTAGTTATAGCAAAGATTCCTATGTATCCTGAGGCAGATTGAATTTACTATATATATAAGGAATGAATTTGCAAGGGAATATATATTTTTTAGGAGAATTCCAATACCACTGAATAAAGTAACATATAAATTTAAATTTTAGTTTGTGCACACATGTCAGATTAGCACATATGCAGGCAAAATATCATGTTGTTGATATAACCACTAATGCATTACTAAACCCTCAAGACTTCCAGAACTTTATGTATATCATAATAAAGAGTCGTCAACACAAAACAATGCGTAGAGTTGCATGTGCATGACACATTCAATGACCTTAGATTTGAGAAGCCGAGTGACATGAGGCCACACCTTCTGTAGGTACTTCTCACGGTACTTGGGGAAGAGGGTAGCAAAGGAACTCTCTTCTGTTAATGGCTGAGCCATGTCCCCTTCCTTGAATTTATCAATGGACCAGTGGTCGATAGTTTCACTGTCCCATGCTACAAGGAAACAAAGTTTGTTTGTTGTAACCAAATAGTTTGCCTAATTAGTGGGTGTAGCTTATAAAATAGTTACCACCCTCAGTTCAAATGAGATTAGAGTTACAGTAATTAAATACAATACATTTAGTTTTGAACTAGGAATCTAAGGGATAATACTGGAATTTAGATTCATACTTGGCATGTGACAGTATAACTACAATGTAATACTGTGTAGTTACAGCATCAATATGAACCCTATTACCCTTGGGTTGTGCATTCTTCAACCGTGCATGCCTGATCATAATGGTTATGATCGAGTTATTCAATGGCTAATGTGAGAACTGCTAAAAATCAGACAGATACGTACCATTTGAGTTTCTGAAGTTTAATTACTTCCTGGATAACATTGGTTAGAAATCAGGCATGGCCAAAGCATTACACCTAAACAAGTTGTAGTGATTTAGCAGATATATCATACGAGTTTTGGTTTGGTGTCCACATTGAGACTAGTAGGTGTGTTTTGGTTGAGGTATCATGTGATGTGTTATACACAGCAAAAATATCAAATTTCACTGGCCCAAAGTGTAAGTAATGTATTTTCAAAAGTTGTAATAAAAAATAAACAAATAAATAAAAAAAAATTAAAAAAAAAAAAAAAAAAAAAAAAAAAAAGAAAAAAAAAAAAAAAAAAGGAAAGAAAAAAAAAAGGTCTCATATTGCAGTTATTAAAACTGATAAATGCTTTTAACAGTTAGGGTACTAGCTTGGATTAAGGGCAGGGTTATGCTTCTAGTTAGTGATAATCCTAAGAGTCAGACAGTGCAAGGTTCACTCAATTGATCTACATTGCAAATGCCATTTATAGAAATTATATTACTATAAAGGAGAGCATGACAACACATCGCAAATACATCGTAAACTTGTTATTAGAACCTAACACAGCTTGGTACATCACACTTAATCTCTTTTCTTTTTTTTTTAATTAAAAAATATGTAACCCAAAAACCTCCAACAATTTTTGGCCTTCAGGGTTGGTGCATAATTCAATTGTGGTCAAAAAATCTTACAACTTCAAATGAGCTGCAAGAACTTGGGTAGTTGTGTATACATTATAATAATCTATGGTCAAGGTTTGTTGAGAATTAGTTTGGTACACAATAGTGCAGGGGCTTGGGCTTAGCTAGGATATGTTATATGCCCTGGACCACCTGCGGGCAACCTCATCTCATATACAGTTATATATCCTGGATCTCCAAACCGGCAGTGCTCAACTAGCTTCATTTTCTGGGCTACATACACTGCAACAGATTCATGAGGGCGTCTTACACAGCTTAAGAATCTGCAATGTTGGGCAATCTGATTCAGTACAGGTTCGGAGTCAAGACATCCTGATAAGAACAACTTGCACAGAGTGTGGCAACCTCATGTACAGTTAATACTACTTAAAACAGGAGGATCATCCATTGATTGAGCAGGGCATCATGTAATTTTGAGGGGTAAACACCACACAGACAGGGGACCACCAACTAGACGGCACAATCTACACAAGCCTCACGTTTATCTTTTCGATACTTCTTGCTCCCTAGAGTTTCTTTCTGAGCGTCTTTCTCGGTCTCTGTTCCAAGATAACAGGTTAAAAGAAAGCGAAGGTAATTACATATGAAAATAAATAAACTAAAAATTTTTCTTCACTTTTTTCATCCAGATTCTCCTCTTCTTCCCATTTTCTGGATCTTTTTCTAGAAGACATCTTCACTTCGAATCAGCCACGCGGTTGGAAAAGGACGAGCATATGCTGGGAAATCCCTTGCCTCCGTACTTAAAATTTGAGCAAAGAAACGATCTTTACCTGTAAGCGTGAGGCTGTATTACAAGTGACATTGTTATGGTGGACTTCCAGAACGACTTTGTAGTAAGATATTTCGAAAAAAAAATGAAGCTGTGAACTATCCAAAAGCTTGGATGAGGCAGATGAGGCAGATGAGGCTGGTGGTTTTAGTGACGTAGTGGTGGCAATATTTCATATCACTACACCCTATTCAGCAATAGTTCAGCTACTAACATCTCATGAATCATGAATCATGTGGTGCAAAATGTTAAAAAAATTTAGTTTTGTTTTTGTTTTTTTGAATCGGAATAGGCTGTTTCGCTGCAATTTACATCCTGTAAATTGACTTGTTGTTGTGGTCGAATTTCGGCTATGCCACTCATGATGTCAGAGTAGGATCCTGTTACTGCAATATCCAGCATGGATAGTGTATAGTTCTGATACAAGTTTTGGTGATCTCAGCCTATCCTGCTCATTTTCCCCAGTTGAGGAACATAGGCCAATTCTAGAAGGTTAGGAATCTGAAGAAATAGTTGAGCCCTACCAGTTTGAGCCTCAAGCTAGCAAGTCATTGGTAGAGTCTCTTGCTGCTAGCACCTAAGGTGATGGTCACTCACTAGGTGGAGGAAGATTATAGTAACAAATAAGCTGTGTAGCTAGCTACTTCTATTTTGTATGTAGATGTCAGTGTGGACACTGAACAAGTGTGTATCAGCAGGGAGTCTCTTTGTTGTCATGAAGTAGGTGCTATCTCCCAGAAAAGGCTAGATAGTGGTAATGATGTAGACTGAGACTTGAGGGTTTACAGGACATAATGTGGGCATTGCTACAATGGGATCCTACTCTGACATCACAGAGTGGCACAACCAAAATTTGACCACAACAGGATCTCACTTTTACAGGGTGTAAATTACAGTGAAGCAAAGCCCATTTTTGTCATGAAGAGTGGTATTAAAAAAAAAAAAAAAAAAAAAATTTATGTGATTTTGGAGTGCCCAGCGATCTCATTTCAGCCAAAGATTTTTTTTCAATATTGTGCACAGACACCCTCCCTTTAAAAAGAGAACTTCTATCTCATTGCATTTTAATTACTTCTAGTAAAATGTACTGAAGAGGTTTCTAGTTATTATAGTGGTGCATGCAATTAATATGCATGTTGAGAAGTCATACATCAAATTGTAGGTATCAATACCTCATTTTCAAGATGCAACTACCCATTTGAATGCCCTTGCAATCATCTGCAAAACATTCCTGGTTCTATGTATCACAGATTTTTTTCAGTATCCTACAGATTTTTTTCTTCTTATGTTATTATGTTACCTCAATCCAAACACCATGAAAGTAGCTACCAAGCTATAGGAAAAATATGTACTGCATTTCAAACTGAACTCTTTCTTCTAAAATATGAAAAACTCAACAAAAAATGAAAACTTTACGAAGTAAAATTATCTGCAAATTTTCATCAATGCAGCTATATACTAATAAAAAAAATTCTTCGAAATAGTTTAATGTAATGTTGGCCCAAAATCTATGTATATAACTAAAGAATATCAGTATATTAAAAAAAAATTTTTGAATTATATGCAGTTAACTAAGTTTAATTTATAGGCTTCTCTCAATTTCAACTGGCTACTTGATCTCATATTCACCATAAAAGTATAACCTTTTTTATGACAGAATTGATAGACATTAATAAATGCTATTGTAATGTCACAGCAGATGATGCATACACTGAAGATAATTATTTTCCTGAGTTACTGTGAAATTTATTGAAATATTTATAATGTTGTGTCACCAAATTCACTTGGACAATGCTTTTTTAAAATAATTTCTTTTTAATTTAGTGACATCCACACCAAACACTTTAAGGTAGGTAGCTAGCATCACTTTAACCACTGGATGATGCCCACTAGAACTGTACTCCCAGACTTTGCTACATGTATATGTGCTGAAATCTAGTAAAATATTATAAACCTCTAAGCTAATATAAGTACATACAGTAATAGTATTATTAGTAATGCAAACAAAAATTATCAAAAAATATTGGAGAAAATGATAGACATATCAAACAGTAAAAAATGCTGCTAATTCTAACAGTTGCACACCTTCACTTTGCTAATACATATAAATGTACTAATTATAGAAGAAATATTTAAACTAAATTCATAATTCTGCTCCATATATCATATATAAGTTGCACTAGAAATATAAGCTAATTTGTTCTGTGCAGAATCAGCATGACTTCAAACTGATGACACAAGCACATCTTCATCTCCCATGACATCTGTGAGTTGGGCAGATGAGAAGATGACCTGCAGCTGGAAAAACCCTAGCTTCACTGGAATGGTGTCCAAAACAGTCGTGGCATCTTGATGTGGGAATATAATCCTGCAGTTCATGAATAAGCATATATTTGAAGACAACACTAAGATTATGTAGCTATTTGTACTTATAAAACATGTATGATACCAGTATGTGAAATGAAGATAAATTGCTCATACATGAACTTCTTGAAATTGAATGATGCAAGAACTGCTTAATGAATAAGGTAGAAATTACTTGCATATTCCTTGAGGTAATTCAACAAACCATAACTTCTCATTAAATTACCAACTAATCCTGAGTGTGTTACTATGCAGAACCTTCCTAATAATCAGTTATAAAAACATACGTCATGTGAAAACCGTTCTTTTACAAAATGTATTTTGGCTGTTGCTTCTCTGCTCTTCTCACTGTAAACCATCACTTGATATAATGACACGAGATTATGGCTACAAATTAAATGACAACTATTTACAAACCATTATTATTATTTGATTCAGTTAGAGAAGGTTAATCATTCATAGTGTGAATATTACTCTGATAAAAGACACTTCTAATAAAAGGAAAGAAAAAGGAATTTAAATAGATGTGATTTGAGCTTACGGGATTTCTCTGATTTTGTCTTGGACGTAACCATCTCCACGTAATTCAAACTTCCCCCCAGAGAGTGATCGGCCAAGAGGATTTTTGAAGGACACTCGGAGTTTTGCTGGTTGGTGCAATTTTAAACCTCCTTCAGGTATTTCGATGCAAATATCAGGAGTCTGAACAAGAGTGCATAAAGTGATTAATAAAACCATGTTAATAAAATGATGACTTATATAAATCATAAAGAATCTGAAGTGTGTAGTTAACTGTTAGTATATAAATATATCTTACTTTACCATATATTATGACCCTTCCTCATGATATACACATATTATCTTTCTATTAATTTGAATACGGCATTAAATTCAAATGTGTATTGTTTGGAAATTATCCTTGAATTAATACTGTCTGTGTGCACTTCTGTGACAACGTGCAGATATGTAGAGAAACAATACTTTTGTTATGTTATGTTGATGATTTTTTTTTGTTGGTTGGTTGAATTTTAATGTAATATTTACTAGTGGAATGGCTAAATTACAGAACTGGGCAATGCCCTACAACTCCCCTCCCCCTCACATAGCATATAAAACTTTAAGCAAACTGACTAAACTCCACAATTCAGCTCATATCTATAGACTTATGGCTGCATACAAATATCACATGACAACAACCAGACCGATGTCAAGTGCTTCCACTGCCTGTTCTGGTAACTTAATTTTTTCCAGCGGTATTACCATTTGTGTTTACTAACACCTAAGCACCTCCTTCAAGATTGTGGGACTGCTCAACATTCAATATTAGCCTAATAATTTTTAATGTATGAACATTGAGCATGCCCAATGCAATGAGGTCAACACAATTGCATATGGTTGACATCACAAGACTGTGGTTATATGTGTGAGTAGTAAAGCTAAAGAGTCACTGTGTGGTGATTGTTTATTAGTACAGATGATGTAACAAGAGCATGACCTCATACATGTGCACATATCACCATAACAGAGTATAATGAAAAAAAACAACAAGCTTTCAACCCACTCATTCCCAGCTAATGGATTAATGAGGAGACATAGAGGAGGAATCTTCTTATGTCATCTATGGAATCATGACAAGTGCTGCAAACTAGCATACTATATGATGCAAGTTCAGCATATCTGTTGCCATACTAGCAATACCTTTAGTCTGAAGTTTTCATGAGAGATAGCAGATTTCTTGTTTGCCTCATCATAAATCATGCACACAAAGTTGATGAAATTTCCTCCAAATAGAATTTGATTGTAATCCTCATACACAATATTAAGCTCATATTCCTTCTCTGTGAAAGGAAATGTATTAAATAGATATAGATAACATGAAAAAAAAACAAAAAAACTATCAATAAAGATACTCACTCTGTCCAGCTTCAAACTGATCAATTGCAGATATTTTCTTAACTGGTTGACCGGAAGCACCAGTGTAGAGAACAGCACGCCCATAGAAAGCCACCTTCAGAGATCTATATATATATATATATATATATATATATATGGTCAGGTATAGGAAACAGTATTTAGATGGCACATGGATTGCACTGGAAGATCATACCGAGGAGATGATGCTTTGTTAGTGACAGTCGCCTTCACAGTGAAGTTTTCTCCAATAAGGACATTATGTTGGAGTTCCATATTAACATCAATCTCAGACTCTTCCTCGACTTTTAACACAGACACAGAAAATATGAAATAGAAGGATAAATAAAGTTAAGGGTGCACACCAAAAATATCCTAATCCTGTACTACTGCTTTGCTTCTCACAGTTGGAGTATCACAACTAAACATTTGTAATTCCAAACTGGAGACCACTACTGTATGACAATAGTTGTGAGGCGTGTACATTTCACATGCTAGAGAAAAATAATATGAGTGCCACTTTAGCCAAATCCTAACTCTTCATCTAAAATAAAACAATTTTCAACTAAAATTTTTGCCACCAGTTGACCTGAAGGAACGTCGCTCCTATATTATTGTTTCATATTCATGAGCAGTGCCACATTTGCAGCCAATAATGAAGAGTCTGAATAGAGCATGCCCAGTTGGACATGCCTATTATCTTTGTGTCTTCATCTTTACATCAATACAAGATAAATATAGTTATTGCCAGTCAGTGTCCTTCTAGTAACAGTGTTTTAACTTTTGGGAATGGGTTATAGGAGTTCATAAGGGGAAAAAAAATTCAATAATCAATAAAACTAAGTTAAATTGTATTACAAAAGTGTAGAAATCAACAATGGTTTTCTGTTGGTTTTTTTCTTTCCAGAATGAAAAATTTCCATAACTACTCACCTAGCAATGTAGCTCTTTCAGCGACTGTTCCTTCAGCAAATTTGTAGTTAGAGGTGACATCTTCACCTTTACCACTCAGAATGGCCTTGGTGGTGATCATCCTCCCAACTTCATCAATACCCACTCTTGACAAGGTCTGAGAGCCATCTTTGTGCACTGTGTAGTACCTTACATCTCCATTAACCTATGCATGAATAATAGCTATATTACACACTCATAGCTAATGATAAAAATCATATTTTAAATTTACAGGAATAGGAACTTAAGGATGTAAATTATTTTCTTTTTTTAATTTTAAAAAGTTGCAATTGCTGCATCAGTATTCCCTTTAATTTATGGAAAAATATTTACCTCACTGATAACGAAATTCACATCATAGTTCATATTAAGTCCCAGTTTAACAGCTTTGAGAGGGGCCGGTCCAAGGACGTGTCCCCCACCATGGGGGCTCAGTTCTTGGGGGGTGGAATCGAATACCTGCCAACCACCGAATCCAGCTTCAATGTCGGGTCGAGACATCCATGCTTCATTCCAAACATGAAAGTTCCTATAGAAAAATTATTGTCAAATTTTGAACTTTAACATATTTTTTTCAAGGATACATAGTTATTTATTCTCAAAGTATTGCTACATCACAAATAGCTCAGGTACAACTCAATACAGTTGAGAACAAATTTTTCCACACTTTCTCTCACACCTCACCCTTAAAACTAAAGTTTTCAAAAATATTTTTAAAAAAATTTTTTAAAATTTATTTAGATTAGCATTTTAGATAGGTACCATATAAAATCTTCGCCTGAAACATAGTAACCATTTTCATCTGAGAATTTATCGATTCCTCGATTGAAGTCTTTGTCACGACCAGAGTCAACCGTTGTGATGGAGCGTGTAGCCAGCCCAAGACACCGGAACACTACAAACAACAATATTATTAAGAAATAATAAATTTATTATTGAACATTAAAAAAATATTTTAAATTTGACTGTCAAAATTTTGAAACTGATACAAGGAAGAACCAATGATGCCCTCTGTCATGGACACCATTTTAATTTCATTCCAATTGCTGAGTATGCGCATTAAAACCTGTATGCTAAACTCTCTGCTAAACCTGGTCTCACTTGCCAGACCCTTTACCCAAACACTCACTGAAGTCTTCAGGTAAACGGTCAGACAAGCTAAACTACGCTAAACTCTCCACTAGCCACTACTGAAAATATATCATTTGAGTATTTGCTAAATAAAAAAATACAATTTGTTCAGCTATTATTATTCTTACTGATTATAAAGTGTGGATCTTCATTTCATGTCTTCTGACTGGGAGGAGTGAATATTTTTCATCGCTATTTTATAGCAAAGTAAATTCTATTCAGGTAAGATTTTATACATTCAGTTCAATTCCTTTTAATACATGCAACAATTGCATGCATTAATTTGTGTTACAAGTAACACCTGCAATGAAGGAATATCATGATGAAACTATGACAGAAGAGGAAAAAACAGGGGGGTAGAGGAAGCTTCAGCCTCCCCAAATTTATCACAGGGGGGCTGGGCCCCCAATTCTGAACACCTTTTTTTTTCAAATGCTTTACATTAGTACCAATGCTGTAAATTACATATATTATTGGTGTCCAAAATCAATTATTAGGAAAAGCCCTAGTTAGTATAGAAAATAGTGAACACTTTTAGTTAGAGATGCAAAAATATCCATTCATGCATAGAGAATCACAAAAATTATAAACTTATAGCTATACAGCTTGCAGAAGCAAACAAGTTTGGTAATTTTGCAGCTGCAACAAGCTACTCATTGAAGGCAACAATACCTTCTTGGTTTTCAATCATTGCTGATGAAGCAACAAAATATAATCTACAGTAATTAACAGTGAACAGTTAGATTTGTCCATCCAACTTCACAAAATGTAATCAAACCATGTAACATTAAAATAAAGAAAATGAGTTTAACAAATAAAAAAAATGTCCAGTAATGAAAAAAAAAATCGAACAAATACTATTGATCATACACCAGTGTTCTATCTATATACAAAGGGTAACTGAACTGGAAAAAAAAATTGTCTTATCTTGTTGTCCTAGATGTTTAACTTAGTGTAAAAAAATTTGGAAATTTTTAGTCCAATATTCATGAAGAAAACTTAGCTTAAAATTTTATTTCCTATGGGGGTGTAATTAGTCACTGACATCACAAGGGGAACAGCTGCAGCCAGAACTCAATGGAGGAGATACGCTATTTCAATAAACTTCAATAATTTCTGGAGTCTGGAGGCCTATTTCCACTGGTAAGTCCAGGATTGATAGCAGCACATTGACATCTAGTGAAATAGCAACTGAAAAAGAATTGTGGAGTTGGAAATCTGAAAGAATAAGTGAAGAGATCTGTCCCTTGGGAGAGTGCAATAATTATTCATACCTTCATATCCTATTCATACTGCTCTTCAGTTTCGCCTAGCTGTGATTCAGGTACTGAAGGTGAGGATCAAAGACTCTGATGTCATGATAAAATACAGTATTATCAAATACTATATCGTTTTGGCTAATTTTGGTGTGGAACTAGATATTTAATAGCTAGTTATATAGCTACTGAAAATGAGTATCAAAGACTTTTTGATTTGTTATGATAATACTTGCTAGCTAGCTTGCCATTTTTGGTGTGGAGGTAGATATTTCATTGCTAGCTAGCTATATAGTAAACTGTGTAATTATTCTTTTTACACTTGCTTATAACATTTATAGCTAATAGCCAAGGGCTGTTACTAGCTATAAGTTTTATAACCAAGTGTAAAAAAGAACAATTACATCAGCTAGCTACCTGAATCAGAGCTGGATGAAGCTAAAAAAAAAAGAAGTGTCACTAAGCTCTGAAGTTATTAGAAATTATTGCACTCTCCGAAGGGAACTCTTCACTTCTCCTTCAGAAGAGCTGGGTCTTCATATTAGCTACCCTAGTAACTCTACTGCAGTTGCTACCTTGCTAGGTACTGCTGACTCCAGGAATTGTTGAAATTTGTTGAAATAGCGTATCACCTCCATTGAGTTCTGGTTGCAGCTGTCCCCTTTGTGATGTCACTGACTAGTTACACCCCACCCCCCCCCCCCCCACAGGAAGTAAAAATTTTTAGTTAAGTTTTCTTCATGAATATTTGACCAAAAAAAAAAAAAAAAAATTATACCAGGTTATGCATCAAGGAAAAGATAAGATTAAAAAAAAAAAAAAAAAAAAAAAAAAAAAAAAAAAAAAAAAAAAAATTTTTCCAGTTCAGTTACCCTTTAACAATTCTAGTTTTACTCGCAGCATCAAAGAAGTTTCCTTTTCTGGGAAAAAGTGTCCTAACTTCTATGCACTCTACAATGACAGAGATGAGACTTAATAATTGAGTGCTTCTATATATAAATTCACAAAAGATTTTAAAGACGCTTTTGAGTATAGATATAGTTTTCGATGGTAAAAGCATTATCAATGATAATGAGAAAAAAAAATTTTTTAAAACAGTTATAGCTTGTAAATTTTCATTTATTAAGTTTCAATATTAAGCACACTTATTCCAACTAAAAGTGATTCTCCACCTTTTTTGCTTTTATAAATATCAATCCTCAGAAGTAACATAAACTTCAGCCCCCCCCCCCCCCCCCCTCCACCTTTAATGTGCTGCTTCCTCCCTTGTATGCCATCTTCTATTATGGAAGCTGTGTGTAGTTCTATGTCATAAATTCATGCCCAAGTACTACTAAATTTCAGATTGCTAACATTGATCAATTGATTAGTTAACTGAGTGCTTGTTGACTGAGCATTACCTGACAGCTGTGACTTCTGATTCTTGAAATCATTATTGAAAACATGTGATCAATTATTATGTGTCTAATTCAACATACCTAAATCACTGACTCCAAACTCTATTTCATCTACTGTCAAAAATGCTATTATCATTGATAAATAATAGAATAAATATATCCTTTACAATATTGTAAAAAAAAGAAAAAAAGAATTACTCTGAAAAAAAGAACAGAAACAAGTAATAAAAAACATTTATAAATAAATGAAGGAAGAAAAAAAAGATTTTGGGTTTCCCCAGAAAGTACAGAAATAAGAAAATACATACCCAAGAAATATGGAAAGAAGGCATGAAAATCCAATTATTATGTGCCTAATTCTATACCCCTAAATCACTGACTCTGAACTCTGTTTCATCTAGTGTCAAAAAATTCTATTATCATGGGTAAATAACAGAATGAATATTTCATGCATAGTAGGAGTATAAAAATATCAAGT